>CADEBD010001048.1:1354948-2554948 GCA_902825455.1 Arctia plantaginis | reverse complement strand
GCCTATCGCAGTCCACTGCTGGACATAGGCCTCTCCCATAAACAATATTATAGAAAAACAAAATCGATTGACATACAGAGGGCAAAATGGTACTGAATTGTATCATTTTTACGTATTCCTTATCGTTATTATAGCTATCAACCGCAGTTTCGATCGCGTGTTTATTTGGTTTTTCGTGTTTCTAACTTTGAAAATGACGAACATCCACACAACCGTTCATCCCTTATTCTACCCTCTAAAAATCCATTCTTAGTTGGTACTTACAACAAAAAAGCTTCAGCTGTCAAAATGTCAAGTTTGTAGCTACAAAGATTCAACGTCCCGCGACCCGTATTAGGCGTTGAGGTATGTGTACTATTGGTATAGATTCTTAATTTAAAACAACTTACACACTGTCGTCTGATCCCAAACTATTCGAAGCCTATACTATGATAACCAGACGTAGTATACACATATTATATTAATAAAAACATATAGTAGATATTATTATAACATCCAGACACAGACAACCAAACAAATATCTTTCCTGGCTGTGAATCGAACCCACAACCTTAATCTTCACAGTCAGGATCCCTAACCACTCGACCAAAAGGTCTGTGAAAAGACCACTTACATTATCTCACTCAAGCATCTCATCATCATCAATTAATTTCAATGTCATGGCGGCCTATTCACGTCCCCATCGTGGCTTCAAACAATATGATTTCACAGCCATCCAAATATATTTCCCACTTTGAACTCTTCTTAACTCTCTATATCATGACGTTTCACAATACCACCGCAGATCAATTACACGGCACAGTCAGACGAAACCAAAAGGCTATTAACGACATAGGTGTGCACTCTGATACAATGAACACCGGCCGTTTGTTACACCGTGGACAGTGAACATATAAAATAATTAAGTTTTTAAAATGTGTCCACCGATTGCAATATGCCTAAATTCTAGTGTGCTGGTGTTCATCCGTTAAGTCTCAGCCTTAGTGGTGAGAAATTTCATCAAACTGAAATATGATCCATCTAAAGTTCATCAGTGTGATGATATGTGAATTTATTTATTCTGATTAAACTTGCAATACTTACATAAGTTCTTTTTGTCTAGCATTTAAATGTTTAAAAATACCTTGTGACACAGTAATCGTTTCTAGTGAGCTTTTTTTAATGCTATTTAAAAAAACAAACATAAATTTTACCTCCGGGGATCTCACTCACCTAGGTAAAAGTAACGACAGATTTTATATCTAGAAGTAATCAATCCATCCTAATGTTAAAAATGCGAAAGTGTGTCTGTCTGTTTGTCTATCTGTTACCTCTTCACGCTTAAATGGCTGAACCGATTTTGATGAAATTTGGTATAAAGATAATTTGAGTACTGGGCAAGGACTTAGGACAGTTTCTATCCTAGAAATCGTCCTTTTAGGCGGTAAAAAGGGGGGTTTAAGTTTGTATTGGGAATCAATAACCGCTTAACCGATTCAGATGAAATTTGTTATTTAGATAATTTGATTCTTGAGCAAGGACATAGGCTATTGTTTAATAACCCACATACACGCGGGCAGCTCATAAAGCTAGTTAGGAATAATTGCATTAGTTCAAAATATATAAAGAAGGTAGGTGATTACAGTTCGGTGTGTCATACAGCTGTGTCTCTACGACATTGTTTAACACCGACAGAGAGCGGCAACGGCGCTTCAATTGCATTCATGTATAGAACAATAATTAATAGCTCTTGTTCAACTTTTAATCGTTCACATTCCACTCTTTGTGTGAATGTGGCACACAGACAGACAAACACTTATCTCTGTTTACAATAAGATAGTTATTAAAAAAAATCAGCACAGCGGGAAAATTCAAAGAGAATGGCTTAGTAAAAAATAATGTATGAATTAAAGTTTTTTAAAGTATAAGAGGAGAAAGGGCGGATATGTCACCTGATGATTAGGTGTGGTTTTTTTAAGGACTGGAAACCCTCTCGGGCCGTCACCCCACCGGGGTTTTCGGCAGGGCGGTTTGTGCGAATCAAACTGATTAAAACCACACGGCGTGCCACCCCGCGCTTGAGATCGGATAGGTCCGGGAACAGCTGATATAAAGACATCCGGACCCTGATGGTAAGTGACTACCGCAGCCTATATATGGACGTCTACAACTCAAGAATCACAAGTGCGTCGCCCACCCCCGGAATCAGGGCTAGGGCGAGTTTACGCGCCGGTAACCCCAGTCACTCGGCGAAAAGCATTGAAGAAATGGCTAAACATCAGTTCTATCTATGAGGCCGTGGTATTACTCCAGTAGAGACGGCCCATTTTTGCAGGGCTCTACCTAAACTCTTCTGGTATGTGAGCTTTCGCTTGTTTCCACCAATAATATTCAGATGCGATGCGACACAAATATATTTATAAATAGATTTAGTTAAATAGGGATGCGGTCTGTACTGCCCATCTGTCAGTCGAGCCGGCTCGATGTCACTTGACGTGACAGTTGCTTTTATAATACACGATTTAGCCCGTGGTATGACAAGGAAAGAATTATATTCTTGAGTGTATTTTATAACCATTAGGTAGAGTCTGTACTATGGTAACCAGACTGCTGATAAACATACTTAAATATTTCTAAATACATACATATTATAGATAAATTAAACCCAGACACAAAACAAATTATCGTGATTATTCCACAAATATTTGTTCTGGGTGGGAACCGAACCCACGTCTTCCGGCTAAGCAGTCAGGGTCACTTACTACTACATCAACAGGCCCGTCTGATAGGAATAGACAAAGAGTTGTAAGTTAAGATAGTGTGGAAGTAATACTAAACGTCAAGAACAAATGTATGTTATTAGGCAAACATTCTAAACAACAACAAAACCTTTTATTTAAATTATTCTATTTATTCAGCAATTAACTCCTTTAGGAATAAAATTAATTTTCAAAGACGTGACAGAATCAGAAGTTACTCGTGCCTAAAAGGCTGGCTAAGCGTTTGTGACTCCTGAGTTGCAGACGTTCATGGGCGGCCGTGGTTAATTTTATCAGGTGACCCACCTGCTCGTCTGCCCCCTCTTTCATAAAAAAATAATTTGACAGGTATTGAAACAATAAATATACTTTATTTTACTGAGTAAAAAATATTCGGGCAGAAAAAAATGAATTGATTCTTTTAATTAATTTTATATTGTGTTATGTTTAAAATTTAATTTGTTCAGTTCAGTTTATTTTAATTACCATCTGTAATCGTATCGTTTACGTGACGTCTGTCATGAACAGATAGTGGCTTCATCCATACTCAGTTTTGGCGTTAAAATGATTTAGCCGAACACTGTCCACAGAAATTTATGAACGTACAGCCCAAAATAGTCTACCATCACAACTTGGACCCTTATTAACCAGAAAATTAAATATCAGAGTGGCTTTACTTCCACTGGTCGGTGTGCGTACAGTGCTTTTGTTTTGTTTTTTCTTTTTAAATCGTTTACCGAGGCCGTTACAGTCACAGAATATATTTTGGTCTGCTTAGTCGATTTTAGTGGCAATTAGAATAGTGAAACTCGATAGACAATTAAAAAAGAAAGGTCGTATTTCGAGTAAAAAAGAAACCGATTGTATAAAGAATCTTAACTTAGTGTAAATCGGTTTTTAAACTCCATTCCTTAATGTTTTTTTGTTAACCGGTTAGAACACTGACATTAAAAGATCTAGCAATAGAACTTGTACCTTTTAGACACTCGAGAATCCAAATATATCTAAACTCAAACGGTTCCATGCAGTACATGTTTTCTGACCAGTTAGGTACTGGTCTAATTGATGGTAATATCTAATACCTTTAAAAAAGCGTATTGGTAAATATTGACTTAACTATTTTCACATATAGCCGTCTGATTCTAACGAACTAGGGAGAGCCTGTACTCTGTAAACCAGACAGCTGATAAACATACTTATAAATATTTTTGAATACATACATATTTTAGATAAATTACACCAGACTCAGAACAAATGGTCGTTCTCATCACACTAAATGTGTGATGAGAACGACCTTTTGTTCTGAGTCTGAGTCTGTTGATTTGTTTGTCATGGGATGGAATCGAAGCCACGAGAATTAGCAGACAGAGTCACTAACCACTAGACCAACAGGCCAGTAAATAAGTTGGTAATTACGAAATTTATTCACATTTTAGGCAGTTCCACAACACTTTATCCAGTCTACCACCGCCGACAGACTGTTGTCAAAATTATATGGGAAAATGTCTCAAATTACAAATTATTTATAAACATAAACATAAAAAGTTTTTTCCCGTAATTTAGTTCGTTTTCAACTTCTTCGATTGATAGTTTGTTTAGTTCTATTGACAGCATGAACACAGGCGATTCAAAGCACAAGGAACAAGACGGAGGTCCCAGTTGGTCAGTACACTATTCTTCTTCTTGTAGCTGGAACCAGGCGTACCTATATAAAGAAGGAAACGTATTTCCTAAATCATTTTTTTTAATGTTAGGAGGGGCAGACGGGCAAATGAGTCACCTGATGGAAAGTGTCCCATGTATGTCTGCAACTCAGGAGTACTGAGAGATACTGTTAGTTAAACTTTAATAGTCCTTTACTAGTCCACTGCTGAACATAGGCCTCTCCTTAGAAAGGAGGTTTTGGCCTACTATACTACGCTGGGCAGACGTGTTGATATAGGGTTTGTTTCAAGTTTTCCTTCTCTTTACAGTGCTCTTACGACATTCAATTTATCAAATACTAGCTGACTCACGCAATTTCGTCTGCGTGTCTCAAAAGAAATAAAATAATAATTGCCACATTTCTTATGATCTGTACAACCCTAAAATAATAATAATATATATGATCAACCATTTATTCAGAAGAAGTATCAACGCGGGGGGAGCAGCCGCCCGCACATTACCATAAAGTGTAAGGAAGTTGCCCACAACGCCCAAGAGCTTTTACAGGTGCGCAATCACTCCTAAGAAGCATGTACCAAGTACTGAACCAGTACGAGGACCACGACGGGGCCAATAAAAAAGAAGCTCGTCCAGCAACATGATGGGCCTGTTGCCAGGCTGTCCCGGCTTCGTTTACAAGACCGACTTCTCACTCTTCTGCTTCCTTGAGTGGAACATCGGGATGCCAAGCTAGCGTCAAACACCTCCTTAAGGGGGTCCCACATGGGATCGAGGCCTAGGGCCAACCTTCCGGCATTTATCGTTTCTGGTTCTTGGGACGGATCCGTAGATTACCCCTACCTCCGCATCCGTGACCGTGGGGCTGTGTATTCCACCCGATGGGGGTTTAGCTTTGATGATCAGTTAATTTGAATAATACGAGTATTAGCGTACTTTTACACCGTTTAACAAATTCTCGCGCTAGTCTTGTCGAGCGACTTTAAGCATGCATCGATATCGATAAGTATTGGAAATTAAATTCATGAAATACGAACTACCAACGAAAAATTTTGATTTGTATGGCACCACATATTATACATACGAGTATATCTAGCCATGATTTGCACGGCGGATGACGTTAAGTCGGCGAGACATGTTCATCCTCACATAAAAGGACATAGTTCAAGAAGCTCTTTAAGATGATTTAAACTAAAACAGTCTTTATAAGCTAGCCCATTATTACATCCTTTACTAAATCACTATAGAACCCAACTCCCCGTGTTACAGCGTGGTAGGTAAACATTTAAAAATAAACGACCTAACTTATCCCGTAACTTCTAACACGTCTAGCGGAAATTTTACTTTTGTAATTTGATTCGGTGACATCAAAGATCTATCGTGTCTATTCCCGGTGGCCATTTTCAACATCTGTCAAATTGTGGCGCGAAAATAATGTAATTACCATTCTATTTTTGTACGTATGTTAAAAAGATTGATTTACTAAAATGTTATAAGGAAACTTACTTCTTAGAAATGACAATCATAATTTTATTAATCAAGTTATTAATAAAAAAGAAGTGAGAGTAGAATAAAGACATAATTATCTAATACAAGTATTTTTTTTTATGTTGGAGGGACAGACGAGCAGACGGGTCACCTGATGAAAAGTGACTATCGCCGCCCATCAACGTTTGCAACTCAGGAGTCACAAACGCGTTGCCGGCCTTTTAGGAAGGAGTACGCTCTTTTCTTGAATTTTTGAAGGTCGTATCGGTCCGGAAATACCGCAGACGATAACCTGTTCCACAGATTGGTTGTGCGGGGCAAAAAGTGTCTCGAAAAGCGCACAGTAGTGGAGCGCCAACTATCCAGGTAATGAGGATGAAAATTTTGCCGTGTGGAACGATGGCGAAAATTTGCGGCTGGTATTAGTCCGAAAAATTCCTCGGAGCACTCTCCATGATATATGCGATAGAGAATGCAGAGTGAAGCTACATCTCTACGTAACGCCAAGGGATCGAGCCGATCGGAGATCTTTGGGCTATCGACGATTCGAGTCACTCTTCGTTGGATGCGGTCCAGAGGGAGAATCTGGTACTGATGTGCCCCTGTATAGAGATGAGAACAGTATTCCATATACGGCCGGACTTGCGCCTTAAATATATTTAAAATGTTAAATGAATCAAGACAACGAGTTAGTACCTTTACGTCCTCTATTTGTCAACCAAGTAGTGAAATATTGTCAATAAAAATTTTTGAAACAATTTTCGCTTCGATACAACGGAATAATATCGAGAATCAATCATCATCATCATTTTCCTGCCAAAGTTTTCCTAATTTTTTACCGAATAATATTTAGGGTCGGCGCAATGTTTATTTATTTATTTTGGATTTTGGCTAATTTCTTTTCAGACAGGACAAAACAAGACGGGTAAAGGAATTAGCACAAGGAAAGTTTATATGAAGAGATAATAACATTTTTGATTGGAGACAATCCATTCTTCAATCCCCAAACACACCAAATCCTCCAATACACCAAAGACCGAAAGTATCGGGATGAGACACCGAATTGAGATTTAAAAATTCAAAGAGTTACGTGTCTATGTCTGTCTCGTTGTTAGAGGAGGGACGGGGGGAGGGTGCTCTAGGACATCAATTGGCTTTTGAATGGAATGTATATAATCCATACTTACCTATACTATACATATGAAAGTGGGTTTGTTTGCTTTGTTTGTTGCACGCCTAAACCAATAAACCGATTTTTAAAATTATTTCACCAATGTTAAGTTACATTATCAGCGAGTAACATAGGCTACTTTTTACAAATTCAATATAAATCTGCTCAGAAAGTATCTATTTCGCTTCTGCTTGTAAACTGATTGATGGTTGATAATACGGGCGTGGGCGTCCTCTCAAGCAATTAGGTACTCTATTTATAATCCATTGTGTAATTTAATTTTAAAATAGGTATAGATATCAGAGTAGTGAATGATACCTCACGCATTCCAGTTATTACATGATATTTAATCTGTTTTTGTACATTTTTAAAGAACAATGACGGCATCTACCGTTATTATTGTTCCATTTAATTTTATTGTATTCAGCAAGAGATAGAAAGGTAGACTGAAAAAAAGAAAATATTGCAATAATACGAAGAAAAATAAAACGAAGAAGTACCTCATAAATTTTGAAACTCTTCACTCTACTATAATTAATTCTACGTCATATGAAAGGTGATAAAGCTAATTTAAACAACTACCGTCCTATAAGTTTAATATCTCATGTATATAAAACTTTCATTAAAATCTTAGAAAACCGAATAGCTAGCAAACTTGATGTCCACACCCCCCGAGCAGACTGGATTTCACCTATCCATCATTTCTATTATATCCATCCACTATTGACCACCTCCATTCCCTAAACCAATCTTAGTAAAGTTTTTCTAAGTTTTAGTGTTTTAATTTTCTAAAGACCGTCGTATCTGCCATTTGTCAATTACACCAAGGCCTACGATAGCATACAACGCAATGCACTTTTTCACGTACTGCCAAGTCCAGAGTCCAGAGAGAGTCATTGGAACTACTCACTACTGGCACTGGCACGCTCCACAACAGTGCATACACAGCTGATTTATCAAGATATCGACCTCCGGTATTGGAGGGGAGTGACGTGGCGACTCCCACATACAAAGAAAAAAAACAAAAATATACTACAGCGCCATCTAACGAAGACACGCCGAACTACGGAGTAAATACTAAATGAGAATTCCTAATCCTGTATCGCGATATGAAGAAATCAGCATATAAACAATTTCCCAACATCAACGTAGGGCCGCGGCCCGCCAGGCATGATCACCTCGCCTGGTCGGAGGATCCTTCCTTCGTGTTGTTCCTCCTCACAATATACATACTGCTAACACGTATAAATCCATACAAATAATAAATACATGCAAAGGTTAATACATAAATCGTTTTTAACCTGTGACGTACCAAGTATTAACACACAGTCAATATCCCTTCAACAGCCCTAACAATGTCAAATAGTAATTTGTAACTTGTTTTTTGAATAATTGCAACGATTTAGCTTTTCGGATTGCCTCGGGTATGTTGTGCCACAGTCTAACTGCCTGCATCGAGAACGATTTATCACTAAATTGTGTGGTATGCTTGGGAATTTTCAACTTCAGATTCTCTGATGATCTAATTCTATGCTAATCGGCGAAAATTCTTCATATCATGGGTTAGCAATTCTCATTCAGGAGTTACTTTGTAGTTCAGTGTGCCTTTACTAGTTGGCGATGTATGTTTCTGTTTCTTTGTATGTGAGAGTCGCACACAGGTCAAAATAAATAAAAATAATTTTAACCATATTTGTTTTATTCTCAAATAAAGTGCAAAAGATGTTTGAATGGTATTTACGATTTCGTAAAATAACAATAAGAATCATAACAATAACAAGTACCTACCTTTTCGTTTCGTAAATTCATGTTAGAAGTATGACCTTAAAAGTACCTGGAACACGTAAGATGTCTAGAGGTGCTACATCAACAATCTACTAACAGTAATGACTGATTTATCGAGTACGTAAATATTGTCTTTAGATAAAAATCTACCATTCATCATCAAAACTTATGTTTTCTTTATCTTTAAACAAACTTTTAGTATAGTTAACAAATTTAAGAGTATTAAACTTCAGGTTAGTTTTGAGAACAATTCAATATTTCAAAAGGCTATCGTGATTTTAGTGAATCGTTCACCTACTTTGACATGAAATTTTGAAGTATTCATTTGGATATAAACTCATATTTAAAGATTAAAAACCAAGTGTAAAAGTTTCTTATTTAAAATTCAAGGAAAAAGGAATGGAAACCATTATTTTTGATCTTGACAAATAAAAAATGTGAAGATGGAGGAATGAATAATGTTCAATAATTTTGAGAAACTAGAACGTTTAACAAAACTATGTGTCTAAAAAAATAATAATACTTTTAGAGATTATATTTCTCTATCGGTAAATATCTTATCTTAATTGCTCCAGTTTTAATAGTTTTTAGTAATTTACCATTAATAGTAATTAGTAACTGCTCATCTCTAGATATGTCGCCGCAGACGTCAAGAATTTGTCAGTGACAAATAGTTGTCAATCAGATACACGTCAACATATTATATTTTGTCGCTGCTTGTTTTAGGAAAACATAACTATATTAAGTTTACATTATCTTAATAATGGTACATACAACAATGGAAGGAGCACTGTTTGTAAGTTTTGTCTTACTTCAGCCACAAGTAGTAAAAGTTTTATGATTATAGGAGAGAAACATCGAAAACGACTTGTGTCCGCTAAAATGTTCACTTTATTGAAGAATACCTACTTTCGTAGACAACTTACATCACTACACTCTAGCTTAATAAGTATTTTGACAACCGGTGATAATAACTGGCCTTACGAAATCATAAATTTCGTACATTGTAATCACTTAAAACCAGACCAGACCATGCTGAATAAAGCCTAACCTTATTGCTGGTTTCTTATTAGAAAGTTATTTCACCAGTTTCAGAGTAAATAATGTAGTAATTAGTATATTCCCATTCAAAGTATTAATTTATAAAGATACATCACTCAGAAGATACCAGTCAATCTGTACAAGAAACAAGATTTTTTATTATAATCTTTACGAGGTATCTGATGCTCCAATGAATGAAAACACCTACCAGGAACATGATCATTGGATATGATCATGCTTCTAGTGGGTGTTATCATAAATATATACTATTAAAATTATTACATTTTATATGCTTCTAAATTATTGTAATTTTGTGAAGAGTGTGTGTGTATTTTATCTAAAATATGTATGTATTTAGAAACAGTTTTAGACGGAAAATAAAAATTTAAATAGTCCCTACCATTTTAAATTCCCTTTTCCGTCTAGTCCATTCTGCAGTGGGTAGTTGATGAAACCCCCTATGTCCTGCTTAAAATTAGCACAGTCTTCACTCTACAAAGGCAAAAGGCACAATGTGAATTTTAATTATTTTAAAAATATTAATTTGTCAATTCCAGGAACCAACACTGTACATTGTGAAGGGTATGTGCATACTGGACAATGACGGCAACAGGATCCTAGCCAAATATTATGACAAAAATGTCCTACCCACTGCAAAGGAACAAAAGGCATTCGAGAAGAACTTGTTTAACAAAACACACAGGTAAACAAACATACTCATTTTTATAAACCTTATTAATGCAATTGTCTAAGGTTAGGTAAAGGCTAGGCCCGGTGTCTTTACTTATATGTCTGACTAGCTGGGACCCGCCACTTTGTGTAATATGTACCGTCCATGAGGCTTCAGGTTTCATTCCCGGACCAGGAAATTTTTTATAGGGTTCTTCTTTGAGGAAATAGCCTAAGTTACTCTTTATATAAACAGCTATCTATTAGTAAAATATTATCAAAATCAGTCCTGCCATTTTGAGATTACCCATACCAAACAGATTGACAAAAAATGCCTTTGCAGTCCCCCACAAGACCGGTGATGAAACACTGTGTTTTGTTAATTCAGGTCCGACATATAGGTTACACATGAGGGTTTCTACAAATAAAATGTTTAATAACCATTTTTTTTTTTATATTTCAGAGCAAATGCTGAAATCATAATGCTTGAAGGTCTGACCTGTGTATATAAGAGTAATGTGGACCTCTTCTTCTATGTCATGGGCAGTTCACATGAGAATGAGGTAACATCTAAATTATTAAGATATATGCATATTAGTAAATTAATTTTTATTAAAACACGTTAGATCTCAACAAACTGACTGTCAATTTTATTTCAAAAAGTTCAATGGCAAGTACGTTTACAATTTTGTGACAATAGATGACTGCATATTTTAAATCTTAACTTATTTTGATGTAAACAATATCATACTAACACGCGGTGTTAGTATCTCATCAAAATAAACAAGAAATTCTTCAAAAAATTACATTTTAATTATACCAAGCATTTCCATAAATTCCTGGTGCTTGACCTAACCTTTTGTTAAAAGATCATCAGATTCCTCAGTAGGTAAGATTCCATATTTATTTATGTCCATATACAGACCAATTATTATCTTAAAACTACCATTGGGTTTTGCAAACTGTTTTTAAAACCTAATTTAAAAAGACAATGGTGCTAATTCTGTTGTTCGAAATCTCTGTAAACTAAAAATCGCTTAAAAAAAATTTGTCCTGTCAAATATTACGTTTTCAGAATAGGGAACGTTGTTTGTCAGGACTAAACAAATTTTTTGTGATTTTTAGTTTAGTTTAGAGAGTTTTCGAACCACAGAATTAGCACCATTATTTCACTCTTTCATACCACGTTAAAGATGACAGCTTTAATCCATAAGTAGCCCATTTAATTTTAATAAATTTTCCCTGCTTTTGTTTGCAAAACCTTCAGGAAGGCAGTAGTTATATCTCAATGTGTTATGCTCATTCCCATTTTAACACTAAGAGCAAAAAGTAGTCTCAGAGTGGAATGACGAACTACATGTGCCAAAGTTTCTGCATAATTCACTCCCGGCTTTTGTGTAAAACCTTCACTCCCGGCTTTTGTGTAAAACCTTTCACTACAAGACGAGCCCAGTAACACATATTATTGTATAGATCTAACTTTTTGTTAAACACCCATAGACACTTCACTATTGACACATCACCTAGATTTTTAACTGCAACTCATCAGCACGCCTCCACTGCTCCTCTGGTCCTTCAAGAGCTTCTGTGAGTGAGATCTCCTCCACTAAAACAGTACTGGATACACATATGTTACTGAAACCATATATCTCAGGCTGTTTCCTCAGTCTCTATGGTTTCTTATATGGCTCTGGTTCCTCTTGAACTGATGCTTTTTTGCACTACCTGCTCTGGTTCCTCCAAACTGCTCTCTGGTGTTTTTAGACCTGGCATCCAGATAGCCTCATCAATAGCTGTGTTGCCAACTGTCGCATCTTCTATCACGATCTGCTGGTGATAATAGTCTTCTTGGTGAGGTTGTACAATCTGTACCCTTTTACATCCTCTGCATAACCAACTAAGATGTGTGGTGTAGCCTTCTTATCCCACTTTAAGCCTTTTGCCTTTAGGGTATGAACCATTACTTTGCTTCCAAACAAAGTGACTTAGTTCGGGTTTCGTTCTATGCCACAGTTCATATAGCATATTTGGTATTCCTAAGACTATAGATCATTTCTTTTTTAAATTTGCTGTATTGGCCCTTTCAGCCCAAAATCTCTTGTCCATTTTTACATCATATAAAAAACATTTTCCTACCTGATTGCTTTAAATAGTTCTCAAATTCTTTACTACAGAATTCTAAACCACTGTTGGTGTGAAAAATCTTTGTGTTATTTCCTTTTTGCTATTGAACCATTGATTTATATTATTTATATCAATAAAAGTCACCCTAATATAATCATCGATGAATAGCAAAGAATATTCATTACTATTTCGGTGAATTAACATTGGACCACGAAAATCACTATGTACTCGGTGACATGTCTCTGTACTTCGTTCACCTACATGAGAGAAAGGTAGTCTTAGTTGCTTGCCGTCACAACACTTAGTTTTTTAAGCCATCTACAATGCAATTTTTTTTATTTTATTCATATCTTGACTGTTGATGTGAGCTAGCCTTCTGTGCCATAATCTACCGGTAACTACAGGAGCTGCCAACAAACAGTTTGGCTTCTATACTTATATACATCATCAGTCAGATCAGCTATCGCAACCAAAGACTTATTCTTGCCATTAATATAACAATGCCCTTGTTTAAATACAACGTTGTTAACATTCTTGATAATCTCGCTTACTGGTAATCAGTTAGTCGTCAGACTAGGCAAGCATAATACATTCTTCACAGTTATTTTTTGTTATTTGACGACCGGATGGCGTGGTGGTTTGTGTAACGGACTGCTATTCCAAAGGTGGCGGGTTCGATTCCCGCTCAAGTCAAACGTTTGTGTGCATGAACATTTAATGTTTGATTTGGTCTGGGTGTTTCTATGTATAATATGTATGTATTTACAAAAAAAAAAGTATATATGTATTTATATCAGTTGTCTAGTACCCATAGCACAAGCTCTGCTTAGTTTGGGACTATATGGCGTTGTGTGAATGTGGTAGATTATTATTATTATTATTTGACAATCTATGTGTGAAACAATGTTTACATCTCTGAAACAACTGATAGTTACGGTTCGTTAGCGATAACGATTTCTTGTAAACAGGGCGTCGTGTTTGTATTCGTTAGGCAGCTTTTGTCACCGGGCACGTGCGCACTAGCGCCGTACCCTTTGTGTGATCCACAAATTGTTGTTCTGAGTCTGGGTGTTCTTATGTTTGTAAAGTCCCCCGAGACACAGGATATATTCTTTGTTGTCTCTTAAAACAAAAAAAAAAGATATGTCAGCTACTCTGAGTTGGATTTCATGTTACACCTTATTATTTAATGTACCGCATCTACGTTTTTGACTTACAATAAAATAAAATTGATAGCCTATGTAATATTGTTCTACCCTCTTTAGGAGTGGAGCAGTGACCATTACATGTATACAGTTGTTACTGCAGGGAATCCTTTTTATTTTTTTCACTTTTTTACTTAAATAGTGATGTCTAGTGTTTTCTTTAGAAGCCCTAGTAAATTGGTTGTTTGTCGTTTTCCAGCTAATTCTCCAGTCAGTATTGAATGCATTGTATGAGTCTGTCAGCATACTGTTAAGAAGAAATGTAGAAAGGAGAGTGCTGTTTGACAACTTGGATTCTGTCATGTTGGCCTTCGATGAGATCTGTGATGGAGGGTAAGTGTGTGACAGCTTAACATTTAATGTCCTGTCCATAACATTATATCTAAAGATGTTTCGTGGTAAGTTAACTGTTTGAGAAGGTGCATCCAAAGTTAATTGTAATCATTTGTCCAGGTTTGATTAATTAATAATCTAAATGATAAAGAGTAAAATAAAAAATGTTTAAATATTTATAGATCTGAAACGATTACAATAGTAACATTTCATCATAATCATCATAAAAGATTTTGTCTTGTTTCTTTTATTTTCTGCCTTACGCCAATATTAATATTATCGTATATATCGTATTATCGTATTGAAAGCGCTAATTCCCCATAGGGCTTTGTTTTCTATATTTTTGTCTACCTTAACAAATTTAATTTTATTAATAGATCTGACTTTTATAGATAAGATAATATAGATAAGATGTTAAATCTTGTCTATATTAATCAGCCCAAGAATTTTAATAGCGCGATGTAGTCAGGAGTGACTAAAAAGGTTTACCTTCGCTTTTCTACTCAGCATTCCTTATTTATTTATGTAGGTATTTTTTAGCAATACTTACTGTGTATGGTTTAATACGAATGATATTAATATTTACTTCTCATATTCCAGTGTAATCCTGGACTCAGACCCGACCTCCATCGTGAGTCGCGCCGCCCTCCGCACTGAGGACGTGCCCCTCGGGGAACAAACTGTGGCACAGGTAATCGAACAAGTCAATAAATTCTTCTGGTAGCTGTTTGTCATGTGTTTTTGGTGTAGTTCTTGTGTTTTAGTTACGAACCGTAGTATATCACCTTAGTACGTAATAGAAACTAAGCACAAATATTTGTTATAGAAAACGCTATCTATTTTATCCTTTTAAACATCTATAAAATAAATATTAAAAAGGCTTTCATAGGAACTATTATCACGTGATTGCAAACACTAACTATATTCCTTTCGTTTAAAAAAAAAAGTGTGTGTGTCAGCTCCGATTCACGACTGGAGTTTACTACTTAAGAACGATTCGGCTGCACACTAATATACAAGTTATACACACACATGTAAAAGATGCGCACGATAGGTTGCGCACAAAAAACGTAACAAGGTCACTCGATCACAAAATTTTACTCTTTATATTTTTTTATATCTTATATGAAAATCGATTCTTAAGAAATAAACTTCAAAAATAGTGACGCAATGATCTAGCCCCGCCCCCTTACAAATCAGGTTTCAACAAATTATCATTCCGTACGAAAGCTTGGAACCCGATTGGGCAGGGCGCGCGCCTTGATCGATGCGTCACTATTTTCTTAACGCGAATAGATTATAGTTCCGTGACGTCGTTATCAAAGTATATTATATGAGTTATCAGTTGCTAATATGATACAAATAATAAACTCGTAATACTATGTCGAACTGTCAGTTTATCGATTAGTGACCAACGAACTCACATCGCAGGTGCTAGTGTTGTTGTTAAAGATTTTAGATTTAACTAATTTTTTCGATATGTTTTATTTTCAATTTACTTCAATAAAGCGCTGTAAATGAGGAGACCATCGATTGTCATACAAAAGCGTTAATTAGTGGCGCTAAATAAATACATAGTTATACAAAGTAGTATGACAATTCGGATTTTTCTTTACTCCGATAGTATATTATTTTATTGTTTTTCTTTGCTTTAGAAACGTAACGGTATGTGGTCATTTTGCCATTGATATTTTTTTTTATTTGGTAAGATTTATTTGGTATGAATGTGCTTGGTTAAGGACTAGAGAGCGCATTAGTGATGTAAAATCTGAGGAAGAAAAAAATCTCAATCCATGTTCGTATCTGTTAGTTTTTGGCGGATCTTGAACAGACTGCTTCGGTGATGCAGTGGTAGCGTACGCAACTGCTATGCGGTTCGATTCCCGGGTCGGACCAAATGTTTGTATGAACTGCAAATATTTGTTTCGGAGTTTTGGTGTTTTCTATGTATAATATGTATGTATTTACAAAAAAGTATATAAGTATTCTGTCGGTCAATCTAGTTTTCATAGTACAAGCTCTGCTTAGTTTGAAACTAGATTGCGTTGTGTCAGATGTCCGAAATATTATTATTATCTTTTACATTTTACAATATAGTAAGTTACTAATCACAGCTACCAGGTACTTTTTGTATAACATTCAAAAAGTACCTGCTATTTCTATAACGAGTTCAACCCAAAGTCATTGCTTCCAACCAAACGATCTAGTGATTAGATGGGTTTGGGAGTCTATTGAAAGGAAAGGAAAGTAGTAAATACAATGGGAGAAAACACAATGGTAGGAACCCAGTAGTAGGAAATGGTTATAGCTTTTAAGGATGGATTGGGCAATGTATTGTATAAGCAGGTCAGGATACCTGTTCTTGTCGCATTCAACTTTCTAAGCATTCATATTAAAAATACCCCATTTCATAAAATGTCATATTTTATAGTGTTACATGATTATGAACGTCGCAGCTGCATTCGGCAGTCGCCATTACGAAGCTATTAAGAAAGTTAAATTTTAATAAAAAAAATTAAAGTATATTTTATTTTTATCATACATTTTTATTTTAATAATAACTATTTTTATTAAGGGAGTTTGTCTCTTAGGTCTTGTGTATTTCTTCTGAAATTAATTTTATTGGACTTCAGTTACAAAAACAATGTTTATCTTAAACACTCGGATCTTTTGCTCGTGTTCAAACTCATGGCACAGTGGCAATTTTTGTGAAAAGTTTAGATACTCAATTTAATTACTCAATTTTGTGAAAAATCGCTCGAGCAATATAAAGTAAGCAAAGAACAACGGCAGGTCTCCACACAAAATTTGGAATCAAATTGCAGCGTTTTGTATTGAAAAATATATAAAAAAAAAATTATAAGATCTATGTGTAAAACAATAATTTTTATTTGGGAAAGCTGGAGCAAAAGACATTAGAATTCGATTTTTAGGTTACGTACTACATTTTTTTTTTATCTGCGGACTTTTATTACATAGCTGCATAATATTTTCTTTGTTTTGTCAATTTATCCATGGCTATCGACACTTCAAATTGGTTTGTGTATTGTTTAAATAATTATTAGATAATTATAACTGTATGTGGGCCATATCAATAATATAAAATAAACTAATAAAGCATTATTATAGTACACTAACTGTCACACAGAGGGCAAACGTCTGTCAAGTTGTCCGTTGTCAAAAAACGTATCCAAGTATTAAGTAAGATACACTATTCGAAGATTTTTTTTTTTTTTTTTTTTTTTTTCATTTTCATAATTCATAATTCATAATACTTTATTTGTGGAATATAGGTTAGTTACAGATCTTAAATGTTATGTTAAAGTTCCACTACATCCTACCACATTACGTGGTGTACAAATAATAAATGGAGAAAATAATAATTACAATTTAAATACATCACAAAAGAAAGAAGAAAAGACAATTTATGCGTCTACAAATATTGAGTCCAAATAATTACAAAATAATTTTTCTGTATGTCAATTTTTAAATCATTATTAGCATGCCAATATTAAAATAATTCTACATAATAATATATATTACATTATTTTGTCATGGAAATATTCGTCAACAGAGTAATAAGCTTTCAATATTAAAAATTCTTTCAATTTATTTTTAAATGACTGTACATTTTCTGAATTTAGAATACATTTGGGCAGCTTGTTATAGATTTTAGGTGCCATGACAAATATGCTTTTGTGATATAGGGCGGTTTTAGCTTGAACCATATGTAGCTTACCAGCTCTGCGGTTACTTGACACCTTGGAAAATTTTGACCAGTTTCGTCTAACAAAAAGCGCACTTTCAAAAATATAAATGGATGGCATTGTGAGTAGTTTTAATTTTACAAAGTATGGTTTACATGTGTCAGTAGCCAAGATATTACATATTGCCCTTATGCAGCGTTTTTGAGACTTGAAAACTAATTCTTTACCCGCTGCATTGCCCCAAAATATAATTCCGTATCTTATCGTTGATGCGACCAAGCCATGATAGGCAGCGAGAATTGTGTCTTGGTTAACGGTTTTGTTTAGCATGTGTAGTGCATACGCATATTGGTTTAGTTTACCACACACCTTTTCAATTTGTGCATGCCACTTTAGAGTACTTTCAATTTGCAAACCCAAGAATGATGCTACTTTAATGTCAGTAATACTTTTATTGTCGTATTTAATGTTTATATCCATCGTATTATTTTCTTTTTGTCCAAAATTCATAATTGTCGTTTTACTTAAATTAATTTTAAGATTATTCAAATCAAGCCATCCCACCAGAGACATAATATTCTCTTCGATTACCGAACTGGTGGTATTAATATTATCGTTATTAAATACGACGGTGCTATCATCGGCAAACAGTACCATAGGAAATTTTGTAGCGGTTGGAAAGTCATTGATGTAGATGATAAACAGGAGAGGGCCTAGTGTACTTCCCTGTGGTACTCCATATTTAATTGTCCTAGTATTTGAACTGTAAGAAGTTTCAGTTTTAGTCTCACAGCATATTCTATCAATTACTGTAACTTGTTGGCGACTGGTAAGGTACGACTCAAGCAGTTTAGACACATTTCCTCGAACACCATAGGCATTTAATTTTTTTATTAGTATGCTGTGATTGACGTAATCAAATGCCTTCGTCATATCCATGTAAAGTGCTTGGACTGGCATTCGTTTGTCCATTCTAGTGATAATTACCTTCAGAAATTCATAAATAGCTACATCAATACATTTGTTTTTTCTAAATCCTTTCTGGTTGTCTGTAAACAGATTGTTCTTTTCAAAGTAATTATTTAAGCTGTTGTGTATCACTTTTTCAAAAACCTTTGACAGTATGGGTATTAAGGCAATTGGTCTGTAGGATTTCATGTTTTCCTTATCGTCTTTTTTAAACATTGGTTTTACTAGTGATATCTTTAGCTTTTCAGGATACACCCCCTGTGTGATACAGTTATTTATCAAATGACTTAGTATAGGTGAAATTGGCACCGACACCATTTTTAAAATTTTAGTACTGATACCGTCATATCCAGTGCTAGCTGTGTTTTTTAATTTGTGTATAATTTGGTGTATGTCCTGAGGAAGTGTAGGCTGCATAAACATAGATGAGGATTTGTTACAGAAATCGTAAAATTGCAATTGTGATTGTTTTGGTAAATTATTTGTTTCTACTAGATCCACATAGAAATCGTTAAACGCTTGTGCTATGTCAGAAGGGTTCGTCAAAATTTGGTTATCGTTATTTATTTTTTCAATATTATTAATAGGTAATCTATATTTATTTTTGTTGATTATTTTCCAAGTAGCCTTACTTTTACTTTTGGCAGTGTTTATGTAATTTATATTTTGTGACCTTTGTGTAAGTTGGATTATTTTTTTTAGTCTGCCAGCTAATAGTCTAAAATTTAACTTATTTTCCTTAGTTGGCCGCTGTCTGTACTTCCATAGCAATTCACGCTTTCTCCTACAACAGATTTTTATACCACGTGTGATCCATTTTGATTTAACTGCGGTCGGTATTTTTACTTTAATATTTGGAAAACATAAGTTATAAAAGTGTAAAAATATGTCATGAAACCTATTAAAAGCTACATTTGCATCCGTGTCTTCGTATACTTCAGTAAAACCAATACCATTCATGCAATCAATAAATTTATTTATATTATCCCTAGAATAGTTACGTCTTATTGTAAACCAATAGTCAAACTTGCATTTTTTTGAAACAGGGCACTGTAATAATTGCGCTGTGTGGTCTGAAACTGCTAGTTCCAATATTTCGCTTCTACATCCTCGCATATTGTGTAAAAAGTTGTCAATACATGTACCACTGCTTAAACGAGTTGGCTTATTTATTTCTAATTTCATGTTGAAACCTGTTAAGAAGTGTTTAAATTGTTGCGAATATGTTGTACCTTTTATAGTATCAATATTAAAGTCACCACACACTATACATTTCTTTTTTGCTTTAAAAGAGAACAGGCGCAGGATATTTTCCAAACTGGTAAGAAATATTGCAAATTTATTCTTTACACCCTTATTTTGTGGAATCCTATAAGCACATATTATTACAATATTATGATCCGTCAGCTCTATCCCACAACATTCAATAACATTGGATACACTGTAATTTATGATTCGATCAATAACTTTATACTTAGTACCAGTTCTTACCATAATGCAAGAACCCCCATGTCTGGATGTTCTTGAATAAAAAGTGGCTAATTTAAAGTTGGGGATATTTAATCTATTAGTATCAGATGGTTTCATATTATGTTCGCAAATGCAAAGCACATCGACAGTTTTACCCTTACGGCTCAGTTCATCCAAACACACAGCAAACATATTTGACTTACTTATTAGGCCATTTATATTTTGGTGCAATACAACGATTTGACTATACACGAAACAACTGGTCGGATATTGAGTGATCATTTTCATGATATACACCATTCGTTGGATGTGTCTGGTCTGCTGGTAAAGGCCGAGGCGCACTTGTTTTGTATATGTCTAGATCTATTACTATGTTTTCAAGTATCCTATTATATACATTTCGCATTCCGCTTCTATTAATTTTACCAGTCCTGTAGGAAAACATATCAAGTGATAAAGTGAGATTACTGTCGAAAAAATATCCGTACTTATTATTCTGCAAGTCTAGATTTAAGAGATGGTTAAATGTTTCTACTCTGTAATTGTGTATCAGTGCTCCTCTTATGTATATGGGCGTACACAAAATTATATTCGTATGAGTAACTTTTTGTAATGACTTTTTTATGGTACTCAGCAGGTCAATGTAATTACTCTCCCTTCTCAAATCATTACCTCCTAATAAAATTATACAGTAGTCGTTTAATGTAAAACATTTTAACTTATTTTCTATACCATATTTAGATTAAGCTGGTATTTTAATTTGTTGCGTTGTTGTGTCACTTCACTCAAATGAATATTCATCCATTGGGGGTAAATTGTTGTAAAGGTTTTATTCGTTGGCAACGCTTCACCCAGATGAATATTTCCATCTAGGTAAATTGTTGCAAAGTGTTATTTGTTGGCAACAATTCACCCACATGAATATTCATTCATCCAAGTTAAGTATTTAAATATTATAAAGGGTTTTCGAAATTATATTGAAGAAAATTATACCTTTAAATGAGTTTAAAAAATATTGTTAATATAGGCATTTTATTTTAAAAAAATGTGCCAAGTTTTTGATACAGTTTTTTTTATGTTAATTTGTTATTTTGATGTTTATTGTAAATATATTATGGGGTATTGTCTTGTAAAATTGTTTTTATTATATATTTGAGCTAACCGTTTGTGGTTTTTATTTGTATTCTCTCTACTCTTTGGGCCTATCAGGCAATAATACATTATTGTAATACATTTTATAACATCTCCTTTCAAAAAAATATTTACTAACGGGATATGGCAATTCTTTTGCATCATAGTTAAAATAATAATTTCACCGAACTTTTTTATATTTAAATAACTAATAAAATTATTTAAGTGAACATTTTAACCGACATTTAATTTTATAAAACTTTCAGATACTACAGAACATAATGAATATGTAAGAAAAACTGGGGGATAAAGTTAGACAATGCGTTAAACGCCATCGCCATATTATTGTAGTCATTTAGTGCTTATTAAATTGGATATACTAACTTTTTTCATTTTTTTTTATTGGCAACCCTTTGGCTTTTTCGCTTTAAGCCCAACGCTCACTGATATTTTCTTGCGCAAAAAACTCTTTTACTCTATTTAACGTTGGCTGCACAAGGAATTATTAGAGTGTTGTGTGTTACACTTGCGCTTGGTGACTGGCTTGCCTTATTGGCTGGTAACTTATTAGTTTAGAATCATACAGGGTGGCGATTAAAGAAAACATAGTTATCTTTAATTGATGGCCACATTGATATGGGGAAATTACATCTACCCTACATATATTTAAAAAAACTATTTATCTTTAGCTTAAGTGTACATATTATGCTAATTATCTCTGTAATCTCATACCCCACAAAATTAAACCATCTGAAAAATAAACGTAAGTCAACTTCATACAATTATTCACATGGTGTATTCAGTACGTAGTAGAGTCACCTTCCAATTTGCAATGGCCTTCTTGTACTTAGAGAAGTTTTACCAGTGCGTAAGTCATTTTTGCGGTTTTTGATGTTGTTTAATTTCTGTTCGGATTCGCATATTTTTTAATAAAAGAATAATAACCTCTCACATCTCACACACGGCCGTCTGATCCCAAACTAAGCACAGCTTGTACTATTGTAACCAGACTGCTGATAAACATACTTATATATTTCTAAATAGATACATATTATAGATAAATCAATGAGATTTATTGACACTTTCAACTGAGACAATAAATGCTCGTTATCTGTTTAAAAATATTGTTACAGTTCCATCTTAACCTGAAGAATTGTCAGTGTTTTGAAACAGTACTTTTGTTATTCTATAAATTTGATATTTTGACTTACGCACTGTTAGCACCTACTTGACTGTATGATAATGTACTGAATGATTTTAACCATTTTTATAAAATATATTTAAAAAAAAAACAACCGATCACATGACACGTTGATTGTATTAATTTACTTATATTACCTAATTTTTAGGTTTTATTTTTGTATATTATATCCATGAAAATTTGGAAAATATTATATTATATATCTGTATATATATTTTTGGCTGGCTGGAATATTTTATTGCCTGTTTTTAATTTTTTTATTTAAGTTAAGCTGGCTGGAATGAATTCATGGTTTTCTATTTTCCTAGTATTTGTTTTTATTTATACAGAAAAAGCCGACTTCTTAATTGATTTTCAACAATTTAGGTGCATTTAAATATAGAATATACATACATACATATATAGCTTGCGAATGTTTTTGCATTTAAAAGTTTAAGATTTTAATACATGAATGTCAATTATTTTATTACTGTTAAGCTTAAAAAAAATATTGCTAGCAAGAGTCAGTAATAAATGAACTTAACTCACCAATATGATAGTCATTTTTCCTATCATGAAAATTCCGATATTTTGGATGTCCATAATTGAAATACCAGATTTTACTACGTATTATCTAATCATTTTAGAAAAATGTCAGTAGAAAACAATTTTTATTACCAATGTTGAAATCTACCTAAATCAATTATGATAGAACATTATATCTTTTTAAAATTTTATACAATTCTATATGTTAGTTTTTTCTGTAATTTCAGGTATTGCAATCAGCGAAGGAGCAACTGAAATGGTCGCTGTTGAAATAAATACCAATTTACTTTATACGGTAGAGATTTCTATGGAGTTGTATGGATACAATGATCACCACTAGACCGACAGATGGAAGGTTATGTTTTAATAGATTTGAGGATGGAAGTTATAAAACATTTTGTGACCAATATTGTATCTGGTTTTTTACCGGAGTTATTAGGGTACAAATATGTTGGCATTTTAAGAATCTTATTTTTGTGCTAATAATTATTATAGATTTTGTTACTTACAACATCCATAGATAATTCTGCCGTATGTTATTTCTTTAAAATATATTTTATTTAATAAGTCTTATTAAAATATTGACTGTATTATCTGCATAAAATCATATTTTATTTAAATTCAAACTTCCGAGTATAATTGGCAACGCAATGATGTTTTGGAATATTATTATGTCGAATCGAAAGAGATGATGATCTATATGGTCGATATCGACCCCTTGAGGTCCAAATCGGTTTCCGAGGGGTCGACATAAACTAAAACTTATTTTGGGGATCACCAAGGTCTGAAAATCGAGCCCTATTAATTAACAAGTTCTTATTTGAAACTTTCAAGATACGTATAAGTTGTGTTAAGTGTACCAACTTATTATAAAACTAACTAATTTGTCTATTTATTTTGTTAAATATTGATGAGAAAATGATGTGAAATTCACTTTACCAACAGCAAAGTTTTTAAATGGTAAATTTATTTTATTTTTTATTTATTTATTAATTTTAAATTTTGTAACAATAGGAAAAAAACTAGAGATAGGTTTTTTATAGTTATTTAACTATGGGGGTCTGAGGTATCAGTTCATTTTGGAAAAGGGGTCTCCTTCCTAAAATAGTTTAGGATTCTCTTATCGAAATGATAGCACAGCCTCGCCTCGAGCGGTTAATAAGTATTATTTGTATGGAGTTCTATGGTTATACGCTCACTAGATCAACTCCAGAGCGCCTCGGTAGTATCTCAAATTCTCTAACGTGAGAAAGCCAGGGCAATAAGTTACTTGATATTTAAAACGAAACGGAATTAAACATTGTTGAAAGGATAGGTTTGATTGAATAATAATTTGCTTCTTGGTCAATTGGCGTGATAGCTATAATTGGTGCAGTGGCATTTTTCATTATAGGTACTGTGCTCATATAACCGGTTTCGAGTTTGCCTTCTCTTTGCAGTCCTGTTGACCAGCGTAGTTTGCTCCCTTAGTCGTCTCTTACAACACCCACTGGATGTATAGGCGTGGTAACACTGTATTCTTAATCTGTCACCACACGGACAATTCCATCTCCACGGGTAAAAAAATTATGAAAAACAACGATTATTATAATCATCATCATCGTCAGCCTATCGCCGTCTACTGCTGAGCGAAGGCCTCCCCAAGGAGCGCCGACGATCCCGGTCTTGGGCAGTCCACATCCATCTGCTGCCAGCCACTTTCCTCAAGACTTCGGTCCACAGATGGTTATAATAGGTAGGTATTGTTAGAAGTTGACTAAGTCGATATCTACTGACAAGTTACTTCCTGCCATAATTATGATTTTTCAACATGTGTGATGTGATATCTTTATTTTTAAAACGACGCCTTCCACACTAGGAATATATCCTGTGTCGCAGGGGACTTCACAAACATCTATCGAACGGGCACAAACGACACCCAGACTCAGAACAACAATTAAGTATTTGTGGATCACACTAAGTGTGGGATCGGACGCACAATACACAGAGTAGTAAAAAGAACTAGGTGACCCCTTAAACTACTACGCCATCCGTGCAGTCTAAAAATAGCAATAAACCAGAGAATATCTTTAAGGATATAAATGCAAGGAAAACAAAGAATTAAATAATAAAGAAAAGTTAATAACATTAACAACAATATATTTTCAATACATATACATATAGGTATGTAAAAGTTTGTAATAAATAGGCCACAATGTTTATCACTTCGATAAAAAACATCCTATCGTCTCCGGCATTTTATGAACCTCTTATAACTTCCGAATTCCGATAACCCGAAAAGGTATAACTGAAAATTAAAATTCTCTATCAGTTATGGTTTTTTTGTGGTGTAGGAGAGCAAACGAGTACACTGGTCAACTGACCAAACTACATAGTAAGTGCTAATCCTCTATCAAGATATGAAAAGTTCGCAAGCCCATTAGCATACATACAACTTCCCAAAATCGACCGTTGGCCCGCTTTGGTCACTAATATTTAACGATAGTAACGTGTGACGTCATAAGATATGATTTCATGCAAGAGTTACAAAACGTAACGTTTGATGTTTAACAAAGGGAATTGTTATCCCCTGACAGTCAGTTTATGAAATCGTATATCGAGGATAGCTAAAATTGTTACTTATCCTACCATTTTAAAATAAAGGTGAAGGTCCTGAATTAAAAATATATGTTTTTGTTTGAAAGGGTATTTTACAGGTGTGAGGCGGTTACTGGAGCCCAAACCTCATCTCTCCTGATTCCGAGGAGGGGGAGGCAAAGGGCTTCTGTAACTCTTGAGTTGCAAGTGCCCATGGGCGGCTGTAGTCGCTTACCATCCGGTGAACTGTCTGCTCGTTTGCTTCCCTATACTGTTAAAAAATATAAAAGTAATTTTTGGATCACAGTTCGTCTGAATACTCACTTAGTTAAGAAAAAATTCAACAAATCTATTGTTCGATGTTATCTTTTAAAACGCTTGCTCCGAACTTATCGGGGGTCGGCTCCACCATAAGTTTAGATATCGCCTTGAAAGCAGGATGATTTTTATCTTGCAACAGCTTGAATAAAACATTTTCAGATGTACCCACGAAACAACCGATGTTTTGAAAACGCTGAAATTACAAAAAAAACAACTTGTACATAAAAAAAATCTTTATTTGAAACAACAAGTATGTTTAAAAAATACATGAGTTAAAAATCTTATAAAATTGCCTTAGTAAAAATCTTTTTTTAATATCACAAATTAATTTACCCTGCATCCCTACCATACCTACCCTCGCAAAAACACATAAAATCCAAAATACCTACATTTTCTAGTAAAAAAGTTATCATGCGTAATTTTTTACATATTAATAAAAAACAAACAAAACTTTCTTGCAAATTTATACAAAAAATAATTTAATTTAATGATAAGGTTTTACGAATAAATATATGTATTAAGGGGTTGCGCGACCAGTTCCGGTACCGGCCTAAGTCTTTACATATATGTAATTTATAGACTTGCTTATGTTCTATAGAATTATTAAAGAAACCATGGAAAGCACTTCTAGAAATTTTTACATCACGAAGACTCAGTTTAACCGGATAAGCAATTTTTTTTCAAAGGTATTAAAACGGATGCCTCAACTACATAACCCATAAGCTATAATTGTATCCCGTAACCATGAAACATGGAATTTAATGAACTAATAAGTAGAAACAGGGAAATAAGGAAAGGAAAAAGCACTCCGGGAGTGCCGAAAGAAGTGTTTTATTTTTTGTTTTTTTTTTCGATTCGAAAACTTCCGACATGAATATATATCTATGTTGTACGTATACAATATATGTTTATACTATATATATTTATATTTTCGATGTATTTCAACCTAAACTCAACTCTCGTGTTAACGGGGCCAATATATGTAGATACTTTTCAATGTTTATTTTCCCATCTCAAAAAATATTTTTTTTGGTTGTTGTTTAAAAATATCCAACGCGCCTAGCTAAGTTTTCACTTTAAAAATGTACCACATAAATTGCGTTAGTGGTTTTAGAGTTATTATTGTACTATACATACAAATTGACTGGCCCTGTCTGCAGAGGCAAACGATTCAATAGGTGGATGACTGTCAAGTCAAATCAGTATCTTTTTTTACTGTCAAAACGCTAGGCGTTTTTGTATGAAATACTATTTCGTGACGTCATACCTAGCTATTGTGAAATCATTTATATTCAATGTTGAGATCAAGATGTGAAATTAATACAAATATTAAATTGAAGATGGAGAACAATTTAAGCTGTACTTCAAGATGTTACATTTAATTATGAGGGCGAAATAATTTATTTTAAACCTAGGGAGAAATCTACCCTATTCCCACCCTAGACAAATAATGTGCATGATTGTTTTTTTCTGTATCCGAGTGTTTACTAATATATTTAGTATGTATGTATATATATGTATGTTATCAGCAGTTTTGACTTATTCATCTTTTTTTATTACAAATGTTCAGTAATTAGAATAGTTTCGATATACATTTATAGTTTAGAACCAGGTGCCAGATTATCGAAACCTAAAGTATCTTTGGTCGGTATTTTGTTTAATTTAGATATATTTTTAAATGCTGGATGTTTCTTGTCCCTTAGAAGCTTGAACAGCACACTTTCTGATGTAGTTACGAAACAGCCTAGTGATCGCAAGCGCTGGAAGAACGGAAAGAAGAGACATGAAAGAATTGAATTAACGAATGAGTGGAATGAATGAATGAATTGAATTAATGAATTAAATTTAATTCACCGTAAGTAAAACCGTTTATTCTTATTAAAATATATTCTTACGTATATAATGGGTTAGGCAGAGGGCTATTCAGCCCACATTGAGTATCTTGTTTATCTAAAGGCGGACACAGACATTGCGAGGCATGTGCAGTGAACGATGCTCATCGAATGCTTCGTAATGTGTCGAAGTTTATAGTCGTGGCGAGGCACGTGCTACGAACCAGTGTACCGCGGCAATCGCTCCACGATCAAAGCGTACGTGTGGACGTAGCCAGACACTCTCAATGCGCGTGTGCCGCGAACAACGCACAACGCATGTCTCGGCTGAGAAAATAACCCTATTCGAGTCCTTCGTGGCATACTATGATCGATCCAGACTACATACTACAATAATAATGGTACCATTGCATCGCGTGGCCGCTGCTGCTTTTATGATAATTCATTCAATCATTGAAATGCCCTGTATAGTATATGCCTCGCCAAAATTGAAGGTATGCACAATGATGATTGGCCCAAGCATACGCTGGTTTTATTATTAGATTTAGGATTAGACCAGATGGGTGCCCGGACAAGACCATGGACGCACTACACCCATGTAGAGGCAGCGAACTTCTTCCCGTAGTCTCCCGAGCTTGGGCAGCAGGCGATGCAGTGTACCCGCTACTCCCTGTACTCGGGGGACTACACGCTCGAAATGCTCTTCCAAGCTCCACCGACTGTCCAGGATGAGGCCTAAGTACTTCATGTACTGGCCCACCTGGACTTCAGCGTCACCTACCCGGAGGCATAAGCTGGGTGGTTTCTGGCACTAACGTAGGCCATAGAACCATATCGCCCCGGTTTTCTTAGGCACCACTCTCAATCCCAACTCATGAATCTTTCCCACGACACAAGCCACCCCCTGCTCGGCGACCTAAAGCATCTCATCGAAGTGTGACCCTCTAGCCAGTATAAAAGTGTCGTCAGTATAGCAGACGACACTGAGGCCAGAGGGCAGACTGGTGCGAAGGACCCCATTATATGCGAGGTTCGCAACAAAAGTCCCAAAACATAGCCCTGGGGAACCCCGCAACACTTCTCTCCGATTTTCTACCCCGTTCCGACCGATAAACTTCACTGTCCTGTCGCGCAGATAGGCCCCAATGACGGCACGCAGGTAGAGCGGCACCTCATGAAATTCAATCCCTTATCGCCTGCCAGGGGAGGGGTCGCCGATATCAAGGCTAACTGCCAACGCCACCCCCCCCCTGATCGGACTGTCGACTCCGACGTGGAGATGAAATACCATCAGGTCCGGGAAGCCAGCCGCCGCACGACTCGGTCCAGAACCCCCTTCGTCACCCATACTAGTCAGATTGTGAGGGGGCGATTAAGGGACTGTCTTGGACCCTTGGGAATAGCGTGTCTACCACTCTTCCCAGGAACTCCGGGTCCAGGGGTTTCCGTCAATAGAGGGACCCGTGGTTTTAGCTTGCCCAGTAGAATTTTGTACGTGCGCCCCCATGGGTCCCTATGTCTCTAGTCCCCCGATGAATTCTTTTTAGGCCTCAGCGATTGCATCGCTGAGTCTTTACAGCAGCTACATATTCCCGCCATGCGACGCCGATCTCCTCGGCTGTAGCTCGCCGTCCTCTCCAGGCTCGAAGATACGCCTTTCTGGCTGGCCTGTCTCGGGACATTGAGGCATCACATATGAACACCATAATGTTCCCAAACCAGGATCTGACATCTTACCTACCATCTGACAGACCGCTAGCACCGCAAGCTCATTGGTCAAATCAAATAGCGTGCGTTTCCCAACCCTGTTACTCAGTATCGTCTCTTTTAAGGAAATCTCATCCACAGATTGCAGGAAAGCATTATGAAAGATATAACGGTTAAAAAAATATTGTTACCAACCTGGAGAGCAAGTCCTCTATCCATCAGAGACCTGGACGATATTCCATCAGCCAACAGATGTACAACAATATCCTCTTTTAATAGATCAATTGCAGTTTGTTCGATGCAGACGTGGGACTGAAATGCAGTAAAGTTGGTATTATTAATAAGTGTTCTGATCCCAATGTACTACAGTTACCAGACTGCTGACAAACATGCTTACATATCTCTACATACATATATTATAAAGCTGAAGAGTTTGTTTGTTTGAATGCGCTAATCTCAGGAACTACTGGTCCGATTTGAAAAATTCTTTCAGTGTTAGATAGCCCATTTATCGAGGAAGGCTATAGGCTATATATCAACACGCTAAGACCAATAGGAGCGGAGCACCAATGAAGAATGTTTCAAAAAAGGAGAAAATTTATTACTATTGAGAGACGCAGACGAAGTTGCGCGGGTCAGCTAGTCTCTACATACATACATGTTATAGATAAATTACAAACAGACACAGAACGAATGACTATGCTTTTCACACAATTATTTGTCCTTGATATAAAGCAAGCGGTCAGTATTACTAACCACTAGACCAAGGTCAGTCATAATTACATAGGTATATACACGACATACAGATATCTGCACCTCCATTACAGCTGAAGGTACTATCAACAAATTATCAAAAGTGAATTACCTCAATACCAAATAACACTACAGAAGATAACTCTGGGATATCTGTTTTCAACTTCTTTTGCAAGTCTGGGGTGAACATGGAGAATGTGGTCTTCTCAAAGACCAATGCTGCATCCTCAATGTTGATATCCTTTGTTGTGTGGCCAAGCCCCTTAGGATATTGTTCTGACACATATACAGGGATTTTGAAGTGCTTCGCAGCTTGTATCTGGAATATTTTGAATAGAAATTTAGTATTAACTAGCTGGTATCTGCGATTTTGTTCATTGTACACATTTTAAAAAGCACTGCCTTAGTGCTGTACTACGGTACGCAACTGCAGTCCATGCGGCCTCAGGTTTGATTGCCAAACGAAGCAAAATCTTTTAGGTTTTTTCTAAGAGGAAAAATAGCCGAGTTTCTACTTAAATAGACAGTTACCTGGTAGTGAAATATTAGCAAAATCGTTACAGCCAATTTAAAGGTTACCCGGAACAAACATTCAGACAGACCATGTGAGCATGAAAAAATCCTTTTATGATGATATTACATACAGACACTTGAATTTTATTTATTTGTATAAATATTAAGACCCTTAAGGCGCTAGATTAAGGGCCTGTTGCAGAAAATAGGACCTCAATATGGAATGTGGGATGGAAGATCCTAATAGATGTTCTTCACCCATTTTGGTCTAAATGGTCTGTCGGGACTATTACCAACTAAAAACCATCCTGGTGTTCCTCTGCTTGCCAATGCTTGCCATGAAACGCAATTACATTCTTTTTGGACACACAATTAAATGCATTGTGACATCTTGTCTCTGGTATCCTCTACCGGGGTACCAGAGACAAGGTCCATAGGTCTTGTGCCTGACGTTAACAATCTACAATTTTATTGAATTATAATTGAATACATGTGATGTACAAAATAAAGTTTAATCCAATTATTAATTCAAATGGTGTAGCTCTTTTGTACAGGTAACATGTTTTATAGACCTAGATGGTGTCCAGGGCTTAGAGGATAAAACCAAGGGGTGTCCACTGTATATGTTATCCAATGTCTAATGGATGGATTGCTGAGGTGACCATAAGAACATATTATCTACTAAACATAATTCCATAGTGTTTGGACTCGATAGATGTTTATTTTTCTTTCTTCTTCTTAGTTAAAGTGAAGTGAGTGAAAATCTAATACAACTCTGTTATTGAGAGCTTGATTACATTAAACCAAAAATATTACCATATCTGTAAAGATAAATGTAATCTCATTATGCCTATCTTTCTTAGTTCCATTTCTTATCTGAGACCTTGTCCTATCCCTTAATCTCCATCCATTTTTGTTAATCACTATCTTTCTCCATTTCACAAAAAAAATGATAACATTCCCATGGAAGTGTTGTTTGAGGCAGGTGGCTGGCTTCGATAGAAAATAGCTAAATACTTTTGCAATGATACCTTAAAGTGTATCAAAGTTCGTTTAGCACTTTAGCTGTGATAACAACAGAGGCTAATTACTGTTGCATTTATATTTTCAACATGTACTATTATTATGTACTAGCTGACCCGCGCAACTTCGTCTGCGTCTCTCAATGGTAATAAATTTTCTCCGTTTTTGAAACATTCTTCATTGGTGCTCCGCTCCTATTGGTCTTAGCGTAATGATATATAGCCTATAGCCTTCCTCGATAAATGGGCTATCTAACACTGAAAGAATTTTTCAAATCGGACCAGTAGTTCCTGAGATTAGCGCGTTCAAACAAACAAACAAACAAACAAACTCTTCAGCTTTATAATATTAGTATAGATATATGTATGTAATGGATTGTGTATATTTTCATGGATTACATAATCCATTACCATATTGTAACCTCTGTCCACCTACCGTAAAAGATTTCTACACCACCCAAAGGTTAACTTGAAGAAAATGCTTTGGGCATTAAGTCCGCCAATGTAGTTTAAAATAAATAAATATTATAGATATGATCATTAACACAGATTTCCCACAATGTGTATATCTAGGTAAGAATACAATTACATAACGTTATCATGTACATACCATTTTATTCGCTACTTTTACAACATCGCCGAAATGTTTGATATGAGGTCGAAAAGTTTCCTGTATATCACATAGCAAGAACGCTGTTTTATGAGCTTCCAGAGCTCCCAATTTGAAAATATTGTGAGCAGCCATTATATTTTTAAAAAGAAAAACAGAATATAATGCTGCACCGGCAAACTAAATAGATTTTGATGTTTTGTGTTGTGAACTATTGTGTAATTGTGACACTGTTGACTATTGAAAAATGTCAAACCGTACATTAAAAGCGTTTCTTAGTCTATGGTTGGAGAATAAAGCATGGAGATACAAACACTAGCTTCATAAATATTTAAGTACCAGTTCGGCGGTCCAAACCATATTTCACTGAATGGAACAACGATTCCAGTCTGCACCGATTATAAACACCTATTTTCACTCTTAGAAAATGATGGCAAAAGAGATAGATCTGTACAGCATCGAATCTATACAGGATTGACAAAATGTGGTGGCACGTAGCAGGAACTATTTGCGATCCCAAGTTTCCTATTATATTAAAGGGTCAAATATACAAAACGATCACCAAACCTACTGTCCTACCTTCCTATGGATGTGAGTGTTGACCAATAAAGAAGACGAGTCAGAGACGCCTCCATGTAGCTGAAATGCGAAAGTTAAGATGTAAAACTGTTTACAAATTTTATATGATATTTTATCTGATTTTCATCAAATTAAATTAAAATTAGACGTTGTTTACTTAATAATATTTGTACCTCTAAGAGTATAGTATTCTGTTATCAAACCAAGCGCCTTGTAAGTTAAGTAGTGGTAGTTGTTGGAATGCCAATTGCTATTATTAATATTGCAGGCGCTTAAACTTTATTTCTCATAGAATTAGAAATTTATATGAAAAGATATTATATTATATAGTTTACACTTAAGACATTTAATTGATCGTTTATTTATTGTACTTAGTGATGCGATTAGTTAACGATTATTCTATGTATCAGTTATCGCGGTAAAAAGTAGCCTATGTCCTTCCTCAAAAATCGAACGATCGCCATACCAAATTTCATCGAAATCGGTTCAGTGGTTATTGATTTCCCATACAAACTTCTACCCCTTCAATAATGATTTCCTGGATAAAAACTATCGTGTGTCATTTCCCAGTACTCAAACTATCTCTATACCAAATGACATCTAAATCGGTTTAGCGGTTTAAGCGTGAAGAGTTACCAGACAGACACACGATGGATACGACTATTATCTATAAGCATTATACCGAATGCCAATACTAAAAGGATATATATAATCCCTAATTAAAACTTTTTTTTTTCACATTCACACCACGCCATCTAGTCCCAAACTAAGCAGAGCTTGTACTATGGGTACTAGACAACTGATATAAATACATATATACTTACTTTTCTTTTTGTAAATACATAGAAACACCCAGACCAAATCAAACATTAAATGTTCATGCACACAAATTTGACTTTGTAATAGCAGTCCGTTACACAAACCACTGCGCCATCCAGTCGTCTATTATTATATACTTATGTATAGTATCTAAATATGATTAGACTAAGTGTCATAATAATACATAAGTACATATGTAGATTGTCAGACTTTCCTTACACAAAATCTAATAACAATTTTATGGAAATACCTAGCTATGTGTTATAAACGAATTGTTTTTCACATAGTAAATGCAATAATCCATTGACATACAAATAAATGTCAGACGTCGTCATAAAATAAGAAATAAAAAAAAATTGCGCGACTTCATTACAGAAATCTCATTTACCTCATTCTCATTTACAGTCAAAACAGGTGTACCCTAGAAAGTAAATCCCTGGTACTCTCGTTTGAGCCCTATATATATACTATGAAGAAGTTATATTTCACAATACAATATGATGGTAGGCACTTCAAAATAAATACTTTAAGTAGGAATAACTTATTATTTTCTACTTTCTATAATTTATCCTAACCTTCGTCTATTTGATAGCACTTTGGAGTTACCGACACGTCACAGGTAAAAGTCTGAATGATTTTTTTTTTCTAAAGCGTTGCTCGCCGAAAAGGCGCGCACGCGAGCGGTCGGCGCCATCTTTGATTTTTTTTTAAACCGCACTTGCGTTTGGAAACGTTGGCCTCAGGCGAAAAACAGTCACTCAAAAGTCACGCGTTTGTAGGATAAAGAGAAAAAAATATAGAAAAGGGTCTTGAATGATACAGTTTTTTCGGTAAATTAGAGATTTCGAAGAAATAGTTTTTTAAGAAATTGCGTGCTCGACTTTTGGTAATGATACGTCTGGCCGGAGGTGATTTTTGACTTTGTTCGGGCTTGCGGTTTATTTTTTATCGGTTTTGTTTTGTCTGTTTATAAAATGAATTATTTTGAGCCTAATTATTGATATTAAGGTTATATTTGTCTAGGTATGTGTACCCATAGGATCTGTAAGTTCTAAGCTACGATCAAACAAATGATCGATGTTCCTAAGATTATAAAGTATAATTGTGTGTTGTACTAGTACGCTTGAAACTGTAAACTTTAATAATTGAGTTCGCTTATCAAGGTGAGCTAAAACCTATCTTCTTGAAATTGATCAATAACTCTAATTAAAAGTTTGAAGTCCCGTTAAATCTCAACTTGGTGAATGAGCGAAAGAAATAAATAAGCGTGGATATGATAACGCACTTTGATAACGATAAGTGGATTGACTGCACGGATGGCGTAGTGGTTTAAGCGGTCGCCACGCCGCTTCCTATTACATCGAGTGTTGTGGGTTCAAACCCCACATGGGACAACAGTTTGTGTGATCCAAAAATTTTTGTTCTGAGTCTGGGTGTACTTTGTGTCCGTTTCATGTATGTTTGTAAAGTCGCCCGCGACACAGGCACTATTCCTAGTGCGGGAGTTGTCTTTTAAAAATAATACCAGACCATATTCAGTAGATAAATAGGCATGGTATACCTATACTGCTTTTGTTACAAGATTCGCAAAGAAGGTGCAGAATTTTATAGCTCGATCACGCTGGAACCCGCTTTGGAAAAAACTTGTTCTTTTTTTTCTTTACCTAAAAACGATGCTAATGAATGTAGTATACTTTATTGTTTTGTAGTATCAATAATAACGCGGAATAAACAATAAACTATGCAGACAGCACTAATTTTAAAAAAATAATCAAAAAAAAGTTTGACATAAGCGCTAAATTGTTTGTCGTTTAATATAGGGGTGGGGCGGAGGGGGGCAAACGAGAAGACGTATTCCTTGCTGCAATTCAAGAGACACCTCCTTTCTGCTCTTTCCTCCCCAGTATTGAGGGCTTTCGGTAAACTCACTCACTCGGTGAAATACAAAAAAGGAATTGCTCTGCCCCGGTTTCCTGTCCACTTCGGTCTAGCTAGCTCATATTATGTGCAGAAGGTACGTGGAAGATGACTCTACAACGAGTATTAAGACTCGACTCTAAATTTCTTCTCGTTCGTAACTCCTACATAAGAGTTGTTCTTGAAACAAGCACTAATTTATGGTTATTTGTAATCTACTTAAAACAATAGACGTTTTCGGTTGTATTTTTTTGTTTTCTACCGCATAACCGTCATTTACGAACCGAGATTTTTCCCGTTTTAATTCAAATTGGAAAAAAAGTACCGATCATAGGGGCGAAAATTAAAGAATACAGCTAAGCTTTGTAGTCGATGATATTTTTTTAAACGTTTATTAGTAAATTTCAACAACAACAACAATGGCGAATATCGTATTCCTGAGTACTATTTGAGCAACGGTTGATCAAGTGGATAAACGGATAACGGGATTAAGATGCAGAATAGTATCTGACGGTAGCCCTAGGTCATAGTATAATGCAAATGAGGGTACAAAGATAGTGTGCGAGCAGTGGGAACAGCGATTGACAGTGATAATTTTAATAATATTTTTAGGACATATAACACACAACACCATCTAGTTTCAAACTATGAAAGCTAGATTGACTGATAGAATACTTATATCCTTTTTTTTTCAAATTAGATACTATGCTACCCACTTTACCACCAAAATAAGATGAAAGGGGGAGGGTTGGGCTTTCCCCTTCCAAATAATTCTTCACACAAGTAACGTGGTGGTAACGCGTATCTCTTGAGTGTAGGTGTCTATAGGCGACGGTAGTCACTTACCATCAAGTGACCCGTCTGTTTGTTTTTTAACAAGAAAGGAGTTTTTTTGGCATTGCAAGGTATACTCAAGCGCACAAGACTTTTCTTTCAATACATAAATACTTACCTTTCTATAACTTCTAAATTTTTTCTCCTCACATATAATAACACAACTTTTAAATTTTCTGTAACAATTTCATTCGTTAGCAAAGAGGGAGACGAAACAGCAGACAGCCACTTATTAAATTACTAATAAAATAAAAATTTCGGTACATCATCACTACACCCAAAACCAGTCTGAATAAAAACTTTTTACGCGTTTTAGTCACCCAGACTCCAGCCGCCTACAATTAACCCCTGGGATACGTAAAACGGTCTAATGCCTGCAATTATAAGTTGTTTTTATTTTTTAAATAAAAAAGGGGAATCAAAGCACGCGCCGCTTGGCCTTGGGCTATTATAAGACGTATCTGGCGCCACTGTACCTACCGACCAAGGAGTACTGTCAATTTTGTTTATTGAAATTGACATTTAATATTATTTAATACCATTTCAAAGCATAGGCACTCATACCCATGCGGTTCTGTTACAATCTCTATTCGTACATCTCTTGATTTTTCGCGATCATTTTGCGAGTAACAAAGACCTGAAAATGAGGCACAGGGACGAAACTGAACTGGATTATGATCATTTCATTTTAGTTCTGGTTAGAAGAAAACTAATGAACGTTAATTCTATAAATAGAAATGAGTTGTATGCGATTTAAGCTTAAAAGGATTATATAATTTTGGCATGGAGGCGATAGATTATAGTCTCTCTAATGAAGGAAAAATTAATGGAAAATATTGTCATTCATGCGAGCAAAGCGCGGAAGAAAGCTAATTTTACTATATTACATAATCTGTGCTAAAATAATCACCTTAAACCTAACCAGGCTTGACAAACATTAGGTACATTTTGACAGGAGTCAACAGTTGGTTTTTTGAATTTTGTCCTCTCTTTCTTCTACTCTTGCGAGCATATACAAGTGTTGGTTTTTTAAATAAATGTAAAATCTTTTTAACTCAAAAATCCACATCTCATACTCTTCTAAGCATTTAAGTAAAACACTGCATTACAAAAACCTACGAAATATTCTATTTATACTATTTTCTCTAACAAAACTAAAACTCCTACAGTCGGCGCCGCTATGGGCGTGGCCAGCCACAAAGCCCAAGTGTCAGTGGCGCCAAACCTTTCCGCTTTGGACTTTTTACTTTTTTGTTTTTTTTTTTCGAGACGCCCCGCGGCAAAGGCGTTGGCGCGGTAAAAGTAAAGTTCCAATAATTTAATTAAGTGTTTGAACTAATTTCGGTTAAATTTGGCGATAGTTTTTGTGTTAGTCGCGAAAATTATAGATTTTTGATGTGATATACGACATTGATTATGACTTTTTTTTTGGTACAGCCTTTATTAATGTTTATTGCGTTAAATATCTAATATACACAGTGCATTAAGAAAATATATATTATATATTAATTGAAGTTTTCATAGCTTCATCATCATCAACAGCCTTTAACAGTCCTGGACATAGGACTCTCCTTAGAAAGGAGGTTTTGGCCTACCACGCTGACCAGGCGGGTTGGTATAGTATTTGTGTCAAGTTTTCCTTCTTTTTGCAGTGCTGTTGTCCTGCGTAGATTGCTCCCTTAGTCGGCTCTTACGACACCCACGGGATGAATTGGGGTGGCGAAAATCCGTATTCTTAATCCATCACCACACGGACAATAGCTTAAAATAGATGAATGTAACGTGTCTATCTTTGGGAGGGTATATATGTTAATAATAATATACCTCGCATATCTCACACACGGCCGTCTGATCCCAAACTAGACAGAGCCTGTGCTATGGTAACCAGACTGCTGTTCAACAGCAGTATTTTTAAATACATACATATTATAGATAAATTACACCCAGACACAGAAAAAAGGACTGTGCTCATCACACAATATTTGTCCTGGGTGGGAATCGAACCCACGACCTCCGGCTTAGCAGTCAGGGTCACTCACCACTAGACCAACAGGCCCGCCATGTTAATTGATTTTCGAGAAGAAGACTATATTTTATTATGTTTTTAATCCACACAAATGGAAAGAAATAACATGGTTTTATACATTGTAAATTCTGACAGAGACTTCGGTTGGTCTTTTATGAATACAAGCGATTAGGTAACAAGGAGACTGCTGACCTGACGGTAAGTAGCTTCCCCGTCATTGAACACCCGTAACTTAATAGTCACGAGTGTGTTGCCATCTTTTCAAGCATCAGTATCTACCTACCTACCTACGCTCTTTTCTTGAAGGTTTGAAGATTGTAGCTTAGAAACGCCCTAATCACCACACTGCTCATAATATTCCGACTTGGATTTTAATAAAAAGTGTGTACTCTTACAACCAAGATCTAAAAACATGTTTCGATAGTTCGTTTTACTATGTTTTAACTATAATTTATTTAGTTTTGTATAGTCATCGGTCCTTGACAAATACGTGAACAAATTGATTGATTACTTTTGAAAAATTTCACTACATAGGTAGGTAGATACAGATCAAGTTAATATAAAGCCAATTTATTGTGATACGTTTAGAATATTACTAGCTGTTTGAATGAAAGCTTTATCTGTATGCCGATTGATAAGAAAATAAAATATATTTTTAGGAAAGTTTTCTTTCATTATCATTATTTAAGTATTTAAAATACGATTTCTATACTGTTTTAAGGTAAATAAAGTAATTTTGTTGATTTTTGTTGTTTCATTTAAATATTCACGTGATAATGCGTTACGTGTATGTGAACTACCCAAATGTTTCATCATCATCAACAGCCTTTACTGCCACTGCTGGACATAGGACTCTCCTTAGAAAGGAGGTTTTGGCCTACTATCCAAAATGTTTAAATATCTAATATCCGTATTAAGGTTGTCTGTAAAAGATCAATAGATAAAGAAGTTAATAATTCATATGAACCAAGTTTACTTTTATTAATAAGACTACTCTCGCAGTACAAACATATCCTGTGTCGAAGGGGACTTTACAAACCTCCATGAAACGAACACCCAGACTCAAAGTAACAACTTGTGGATCACACAAAGTGTTGTCCCATGTGGGGATCAAACCCACAACACTCAGCATAGTAGGAAGCGGCGAGGCAACCGCTTAAACGACTACGCCATTTGTACAGTCATATTTAGAGTTGTCAATAGGATTTATTATTTCAAGAAAATAAGATTTGCGATTGTACCCTTATCCTGGGTATATTTTCGTTAAACCCAATAAAATTGTTCCTAACTTCATAATTTACCAAATAACAAAGCTACAAATCCACAGATCTTTACGAAAAAAAACTATTTTTACCGCCATCGAAATGAAGAGCAAATACATTTCCTGCTTATAATTGACGCCATAATTATGTTCAGAAAAATAGCTTTCCCGCCAAACAATGGACAATGGAGACAGATAAAAAAGAGATTAATTTTATTTGATCGATCCGTTGTAACGATTGTGTGATAGCAATGTGTCAATAAGAACATCGTACCGCGCATTTTTGTAAGTGACGTGTTTATACATTGGCAACTATTTGTTGCCTGTTTGTAGCACACATCACACTCGCAGAATAAAAGTAATCAAACCCGAAATGTAATTTGTCGGAAAATTATTGACATATTTACAAAAGCCGATATTTTTTTATGGGATAGGGGGGCAAACGAGCAGACTGGTCACCTGATGGAAAGCGACTACCGCCATCCATGAACGCCTGGAATTCAGGAGTCACAACCGCCTCGAAAGCCTTTGAGGAAGGAGTAAGCTGTTTCTTGAGGGTTTTATTTAAATTTATAACATTAACATTGTTTTTAAAGTGGACTTCAGTATCACCATGTGTTAATTCAGAATACGCATTGCCTATTCTTACTGAAAATTGCATCAAATTTCAATAAATAAAATAGTTTATTTGGTCTTTAGCTCAATAGAGTGAAAATATAATACCTAATATTGATTGGTCTTCTTCTTCTTCTGGTAATAAGCGGCTAACTGCTAAGCCAGAGATCGTGGGTTCGATTCCTAGACAAATATTGTATGATGAGCACGATCATTTGTTGTATCTGCGTGTAATTTATTTATAATGTGAGTATTTAGACATTTATAAGTATGTTTATCAGCAGTACCATTATGTTATGCACTGCGTAATTTGAAATCAGATGGCCGCATGTGAGATGAGACGATATAATATACCCGGATAGTAATATTACGACCTATAAAGTAAAGGAAATTGTGTTATTATGGCTTCTGATGATCGATAAATTACAACATTTTTATCAATTGCAAAAGCCGTAAGAAGTTGCCCAAATGGGCAACAAAAAGTTGCATGTGTGCCAAGTACTAAAAAAGTATCCTCATTTGAAGTAATGCGTGATGAGTTTGTAGTAACAATCTGTTTATGTCAAACACGATTAGAATTTTTCTATTTAACGAATTTGCAGACGATTTCTAAGTAACGCGATTATTTATGCATGCTTAACATGTCGTTAAGTTGAACACCGGAACGTTATTCCTATTACTATATTCACACATGTTAGATTGAATTTTACGGTTTATTAATTACAAGCGATCCTCCCCGGCTTCGCACGGATGAAATGTAGATACTACTAATACCACTAATGTGGTGTCAGTGTGTAATTATAAGACTATTATTATGAAAGGAATATACTACAGGACATCTTTAAATGCCGCTGCCACCCGGGACGAACGTACGGGTCGACAGTCGTTGGGCCCCTGCATTTCAAACTGTAATATCTTATAAAAATATTCATTTTAATGATATTTACTTTCTCTACTATAATGTACATGTATTATACATATAAACCTTCCCTTGCATCATTTACTATGATGGCGAAAACCGCATTAAAATCCGTTGCTTACTTTATAAGATCTATGCGTACAGCACAAAAAAGCTATTTCATTTTATACTGTGTCATCACACATCACATCAACAGCCTATAATAGTCCACTGCCGGACATAGGCCTCTCCTTAGAAAGGAGGTTTTGGCCTACTATACCACGCTGGCCAGACGCGTTGGTATAGGGTTTGTGTCAAGTGTTCCTTCTTTTTGCAGTGCTGGTGTCCTGCGTTGTTTTGCGCCCTTAGTCGGCTCTTACGACACCCACGCGATGACTTGGGGTAGTGACTAGTTACTAGACTAGTAGTGGGGTAGTTTATACTGTGTAAAGATTGTGAATTATAAATCTTTATTTGAAAATACTATGAAGTATTTTTGGTTTCAGCCAGGAGCCTTTAATTTTAAAACTGCATTTGCTATTTATGTTAACTTATTAAAATGTAATTATTATATTTAGTGTCGTTTTATATTCAAAGCGTTTTACGCTGATTTGGTTTTTGCTGCGCCCTTCCTGGGCCTGCGCTCGGTGCCTAGATATCGACCCCTAGTTTGCGGTACTAGTTATATAAATAGCGTTTTCTTTAGGTTCATTTCAGATACGTATTTACTGACATCTAATTTAATTAACTTAGTTTAGCTGCGTTCAACTGCTGATGGCGCTGTTTAGGCTCGCTGTTGGACAGCGGTTAAACAGAATTACTATTAATGTTAACGCTCTAAACCCTAACTGACGAAGTTATAACCCAATTTAACGTAAGTAAAATTGTATGGAGGCGATGCGATATTATATTATAAAGTATTCGAATAGTTTTAGTGGAAAACTTTGAACAAACACAAAAAATATCATCGAAATATGTCCTTTAGACTGTCAAAATAATCATAAATTGACAAATGTCAGCATTTGTCACTCATTGACCGCTCCATAAATCCTAAGAATATTTAGGTAGTTCACCTTTCCGTTCATATGTTTTAAACCAACAAGCAATAATTCTCACTTGTCCTATAAAACAGTTAGTACCTAGTTAGTTATTTAATATTTTCTTTTTACTTTGTATCCTTTGCTCTGAAAACTTAAGCCAAGCATTACATTTTTGATTTACCATCAACAATATTATGCTTCCCTATGGTAAAAGACTTATTAATAATACTCCATTTTTAAATACTTAGTAATTTTTTTTAATTATTATTCTTATTTCTTTTCTTTAAGATATAAAATATGGTAGATATTGTTAAAAAACGCAAGCAGCTGTCTCACTGACAGATATCGAATATCGATACACGAGTGATCAATCATTAACATAACATTACACACATGTAACAACATATATTGCTCATAGCTCATTTAAACATAAACAGGTAAGACAAAATAGATTACCATTATTTGACCTATACTTGTCAAGATGTAATATAAAACCTTGTAAAAAATCGTGTTTTGTTCAATGACGAAGACCGAACGCACAGGTCATGGCCTTAACAAAACAAACTCACGCATTCCCGCGCAAAGAATGACGCAACTAAAATGGCGAATTAAAAAGTAATTAATCTTAGCCTCTTCCGTTCTGAACTCATTTCTTTTTTTTATTCGTGTGAATGCTAGTTAGTGATAAATAAATCATTTTGAGATGGACAGTGAATGGCTTACTGACATTGTTGGTATGTCGCAATGTTAAGGTACCTAGGTTTAGTATAACTTTTTTAATGATGGCATCAAAGAGTCATGCAAAATTTCAAGACGTATTTATAAGCTGGTTAAAATAATTGTGATAACAAGGAGGCAGTTACGATATATATGTAGGTACGAGTACAAAGGAAAATTGCCTTTTAATTTCCTGATCACAGTTGATAACTCAAGACACTTTACAACACTAGGTATTGTAAGTTTTCCACGGGTCTTCGTTGAGTTGCGAGCACAAGGCACACTACAGGAAAAAATGGCAGCAAGAAATAGTTTTGACAACGCCATTACAATCGTGTCTTAGGAGGTGATGGGTAGGCACCAGAGAGACGGCGGACAGAGAGAGAACGTAAGAAAACTAGCACTATCCCGTGCATACATCATGGTGAGTTATTAAAAATCTTTAACAGAAACAGACCTAAGACGATAGCACATTTTGTGAGCTTACTCCTTAAAAACCGATTTTGTGAAAGGCGTCCGTATGAAGAAATATGAAGAGTAAAATTTAGTGATCGAATGACCTTGTTACCTTTTTTGCGCAACCTATCGTGCGCACTTACACATGTGTGTGTATAACTTGTATACCTGTGTGCAGCTGAATCTTTCTTAAAGTAAAAATCGTTGTTAGCCCAATGTGGGAGCTGCTTTTTTCTTTTCATAAAAGCAGCCAACTGTCAGGACTAACCATTGATTACACGGATGGTGTAGTGGTTCTTCCGACGATTACCACTGCGCTGAGTGTTGGCGGTTTGATCCCCACAATGGACAACACTTTGTGTGATCTACAAATTGTTGTTCTGAGTCCAGATGTTCTTTTGTCCGTTTCATGAATGGTTAAAGTCCTTCTCGACACGGTAGGTATATTCATAGTGAGGGAGTCGTCTTTAAAAAAATAAATCCTGGCCATAGGCAGCATGAATGAACAACGTGTGGTTTTAGTCGATTTCAGTCCGATATAGCTACCTTTTCTGAACGTCATAAACAGCAAGTATTTGATTAGATGACTTATTTAACTTAAGCAATTATTATCTGTTAGTTTTATAAGTATAAATTCCAAGATCTAATTCGACCTTCCCATCGACTTAAATGTATACATTTAGAGGTATGACAATACTTCGGTCGACTTGTAGACGATAAGTCGCGACAGTTTCTGACCAAACAGTGATTGTAAAACTTACACCACTGTCGACCCTAAAGTCAGAAGGCCAAGGAAGCGTGATGTTACATAAATTACACTAAAACAAATCAGAAGTACACTCGTGCCTTGAAATAAAAGGTCATTAATCAAAAACCAAGTATGACAGCTGATTCATACATTAGTATGATTTATTGTACAACATGAACCCCCAAGGCTGCGGAATATCTCCGACAGTACTTAAGTGCCTATATTTTTAAGCTACTAATGTAGCAAAACATGTCAAAATATCAGAAATATGATGATTTTAATCCATCTATGTTAATGAATACCTAGTAAGTTTTAGAAAATGAAAGCAAGGCAAAAATAAGGCAAGGAAGTAATGGTACGGGATTTAGCAAATCTTATTTGAAAAATGGGACTAAGACGCTGCAGTAGCTTTAGAGATTTTATGATTGAAGAGGTGATTTCTTTAATGGTAAAGGGGGCAAACGAGCAGATGGGTCACCTATGGGCCAAGCGCGAGTTTATTTCACTTCTACTCGATCGTCATGGTGACCGCGTTCGGCGCTACTATTGGCCCGCACTGAAATCTCCATCAATCGTAAGGCTAAACGCGCTCGCCGTCGAGAGTGGGTCGATGTGAAATAAACTTGCACACGACCCTCTGATGGTAATTTTTATATCTGCAACTCAAGAATCACAAGTGCATTGCCGCCCTCTCAGTCCCTCTCACCAGAATCAGGTGGAGGATTTGAGGATTTGAACTCACTCACTCGGTAAAAAACAATGAAAAATCGATTTAACACCGGTTTTATGTGAAACCGTGGTATCACTCCGGTCGAGCCTAGGCCCATATGTGTCAAAGCACTGCTTTCACAGATACGTGATGAAAGTGATTGAATATACATTTTCTGTTTTTTTTTAAATCTATGTATGTTTATTCTTCTTGTAAGCGCCACAGTGTTCATCAGTGATATATGACCCGGAATAAATAAAATAAAATGGGCGCCAAAGAGTCAGCTATGGCTTTTAATAGTGCTAAAGCCTTTGTCCTTTGGAAGTAATGAAGAGGCTTCTCATTCAGTCTTGTCATCACATATCCACTAATATCCATTATGAATATCCCTAAAAATAAACACACGCCACAGGTAGCCAAAATGAAGATGTGAACAAAAATCACTAATTATATTGTGAACTGTACCTATTTGTTGAATTGGATTTTGAACTCTATTTCCAAAGTTTAAAATATAGATTCGTTAAGGCTTTATGTGAGTTCGAATTTAAAGGATATTGTGCTATGTCAGCATGTATTACAGTTAGGGACAAAATTTGGTAGCAGTTATAAAGAAGATGAATTTATAATTCGTTTATATTTTGTTTTTTGTTTAGATTGATATTACATCTGATTAGAAATGCGTCTGAAAAACTAGTGATGGTCAACAAAATTATAGGTATTAATTTAGTAAGACTGGTCTAGTGATGAAGAGCACGATGATTTGTTATGTATCTAGGTGCAACTTATCTATAATATGTATAGGTAAATTAAAAAATATGTAAGTATGCTTAGTAGCCATTTAATCTCTACATATAGTAGATGTTCTGCCTAGTTTTGGATCAAAAGGCTGTATGTCAAATGCATGAAGTTGTTATTCATTTTATATTTAAAAAGACAACTCCCACACTAGGAATTAATCCTGTGTCGCGGGACTTTACAAACATACAGGAAACGGATACAAAGTACACCCAAACTCAGAACAACAATTTGTGGATCACACAAAGTGTCGTCCAATGAGGGGTTTGAACCACTCAACACTCGGCGCAATAGGAAGCGGCGTGGCGACCGCTTAGACCACTACGCGATCCGTGCAGTCATAACTATTATTATTACATTCATCCTCTATGACTGTAACACAAGGGCTAAAAATCCAACTTAATTATTAGTAACAAATACACTTTATTGAATTACTTAAACGTATCGTGTCGTATCGTGTATAGTCAATTATACTTTTTAAAACAAGTGAAATTCATTGTTTTTTCTTATAGACATTGGTCGTCTAGATCAAAGTCACAAATCTTTTAATAAATCATCGACTTATAATATTTAAGTGTACACTTAAGTTTGACCCGCAGTGCACGTCGCCTGCGCAGCCAGACGTGCAAGTCATCACTACTCATCACAGTGACCGACAAATGTATCATAATGTAATTTGTTAAGGCTCTACTCCGACTAAGTGAGTTGAGATTTATGAAGAAAATATTAGAAGTAAGTAATAAAAAAAGTGTGTGTGTGTGTGTGTGTGTGCAATTTACACAGGGCAGAAGTGAAACTTCCAAAAAAATTTTTGACGTTACAACGTCTTGTAATTCGATGGAGCCGGCTGCACGCAAGAAAAAACATGACTCATGCGGCGTTACCTCGCTCTGAGGCGTTCCATTTAAGGCGTGAAGTGCAAGCGAGAGCGCGGAACGAGTGACAAAGAGGCACAATCGGCCTCTGCGTTCGGCAGCGTTCGACATCTGTCTCTCTCCTACTTGAGTGAGCGATGCGTCCGCGTGGACAGCTGCTACTCGTATACCTACAATAATACATTTTTGCAAAAATGCAACCATTCTATCAGTATTTTCTTACCGACCGACTTTACAGACAACCGATTTTTTTTTAATTTTTTTAAATCTAAATCAAACCCTATTAAACCCTAGTAGCTAGTATTAAATAAAAAGATAAAAATTTTCACTTTTAATAAAAATAATGTGTAATGTATTCTATCTCATTCTGTCGCCGACTTAATCCTATACATTTATGTGTTTGTTTCTTTATCGTGACGTATTTTCGTTTCATCGAGTTTAAAATCACAAAGATACTAAAGAAGTTTCACTTTAAATATATTTTTGTGCTAATAAAGTTACCTACGATATTAATGATGAATTCTTAAAGATAAGCAACCTTATTATAAGAATTACCATAAAGATATTAACAGAACTCCCTTAAAAGAGATCTGCTTACGGATCGTGGAAGGTCCTGCTATCAGCCTGTGATCACGTACATAGCAACTTGATCGAAACGTCATCAGCATCAACAGCCTTTAATAGTATACTGCTGGACATAGACATACATTCTTAGAAACGAGGTTTTTGCCCACTATACCACGCTGGCCAGTATAGGGTTTGTTTCAAGATTTAATTCTCTTTGCAGTGGTGTTATCCTGCGTGTTTTGCTTCCTTTGCCGGCTCCTACGACATCAACGGGATGAATAGGGGTGGTGACACTCCGTATTCTTAATCTGTAGTCCTAGTCAAAATTGGGCTCAATAATTTTCTAAATAACATAAAATAACTATTATCTAATAACTCCTATACTTACATGATGGTACTAGCGCTAGTGAGTCAAAAGTCATCCAAGATCTAGTAGGATACTCGGAGTTTTCCTCCCTGCCCGTTTACCTTATCCGAAACATATAATATGAATAGATATTATTGGTCCAGTAGTTAGTGACCCTGAGGTTGTGGTTCGAATCGCACTCAGGACAAATATTAGTATGATGACCACGATCATTTGTTGTATATGTGGGTCTAATTTGTCTATAATATGTATGTAGGTATTTAGAAATATAGAAGTATATTTATCAGCAGTCTGGTTACCATAGCACAGGCTTTACCTAGTTTGTTATCAGATGGCTGTGTGTGAGATGTGTAAAGTTATTAATGTTTTTATAAACATTTGTAGGCACACCGTGTGGTTGTAGACATTTCGATTTCGATATAGCTTCACTGCACCGTCAGCTCAGAGACGGAGAAAATTTATTTATTTTGAAGGACGAGCTATTATTATATTAGGTCTTTACCTATGAAGATGGAGATTTGTATGAAAATTTAAATTGTAAAAATTTTGGTAAATGTTTTATTTTAACTAGTCAAACCTGCTGGCTCAAATTATCTTAACAATTTTGCCATTTTGTTTATCCCTTTACTGTAGAAGTCTGCTGGATGGAAGGCGATGAATTCAGCGAAAGCGTTTTGTACTGCCTCTCGGGTGTTGAATTTTTTCCCACTTAAAAAATCCGGTGAGCATGGTGGGTGACGGTGAGCTCTCTCAGTAACTCTAACTCGAACTACGGTAACTCTTGTAAGCTGTAACTCTTGTAGCTTTGCGATGGTCGGTCGTGACGTGTGTGCTCGTTGTCGTGGAGAAGCTATGGGGGCGATTGACTAGTCGTGGTTGTTGAATTGCGAGCTTCTCCATCATTGTTTGCAATTCTTGGCAATAGACATCTGCCGTCACTGTTGTGGCACAACATAACATAACATTCGGTAAGAAGCTGTGATGTACAAGTACGACACTGGTTCACCAGACAGTCACCATTATCTTTCTATGGCTAATCTTTTATTTAGCGCACTGATTAGTTGCTTTATTTGGGTCCACCCACTGAGACGAACGCCTACGGTTATCGTACAAGAACTACTTTTTATGGCAGGTAACAATTCGATTCAGAATTCCCTCCTTTCTATGCCGATTCAGTAGTGCTATGCATGATTGCGAACACAAACTAAGCGACCAAGTCGCTAAGTTCGTATGGCATCCACTTATCTAGTTTTTTATCTTTCGGATTTGACGCAAGAGCCCAAATAACTCCAAGGCCTGCAGCAAACTCAGCAGTAGATTGAGTTGGATCCGCTTCTACTATCGCCTTCAATTCGTCGTTGTCGACTATATATATATATATTCAATTAAAAATTACCAGATCTAAAACGATTGAAACAATAATGGACTGTGTTTATGCAAGCCGTGTTAGGCCCGCATACGTCGGGCACGCCGATAGCCTGATTGCGGCTATCGTGCGGAGCGAGAGTGCGTGGAACTCTGCCGTCTCCTTCTGCGAGCAAGTTATGCTCGCGAAGGAGACGGCGGAGCGGGACCGGGAGAGGTTTAGAACTCTCCCTCGGCCCGCCAGGCCCGGGCACGGGCCAGGCACCGCAGGCGACTCAGGCGCCGGAGGTCGCAGAACGACCTCCGTCCTCCATAAGCGCAGGCCTGGGGGTGACAGGTGAGGCCATCTGTCACCCTAGCAGAAGCAGGCCGGGGTGGCGGCGAGCGCGTTGCGAAGCGCGCTCGCTTCCAGGGAGCACAGGGAACGAGGTATGTCGGGGCACCATTGACTTCCTTTCTAGGGTATACCTGGTTCCCCGGCTATTAGTACCCGGCGAAGGCGGGCGGTTTTAGTCGGTTCGAGTCCGACATGCCACCGACAGGTGGTATCCGAGGGGATTTCCGCACGGGGAAAAAAAAAAAGGCCCGTATACGTCGTTAATGTTACGTGTTGCTTACGCAGAAGTATTTCCACGTAGGAACTGATATTCGCAAATCTACTGCCAAAAACTACCACAATTTCACAAAAACAAAACACTATCTAAAACAAATGACTGAATTTTAAATTAAAATAACATGGCTTTCAAATTTTTTTTTTTTGCGCGCCAATCATCAGACAATTAAATCTGAAAATGCTGGTTTTAAAAATCTGCAACTTCATCTATTGTATTGTGTGTAACCATGTTAAACTCGACACACATTATCTAGTCACGGTTTATAGTTATAATAAATGACTTTTTAATTGATTGACAAGAACATACATTAAATAAATACAAGCATTTGTGCAAAAACTATTCACATTTGTTTATTTTTTCCAGAATATTACCTTATTGATAACATGTATCCAATTTTATGTAAATGTAATGTAAAATATTTTGTTTAGAGTTTCCATTTTAGAGTAAACACAGATACATACATTTAACGATAAATATCTCTCATACACAATGTATTAAGAAACTATAATATTTAATCGAAGCGTTCATAGCTTCATCATCATTAAGTCTTTAACAGTCCACTGCTGGACATAGGTCTCTTCTTAGAAAGGAGCTCTATGTCCAGCAGTGGACTGTTAAAGGCTGTTGATGTGTTAGAATTTTTCTTAAAGAATGACACTTTTTTTCGGTTCTCTTGTTGAAGTAACTTTTTTTTCATGTCAAAAAACAAAAAGTCACTTAAACATTGCATTTTCAATCGAGTTATGGGAGTTGTCTTTTTTAACAAACAAAAAAAAGTTTACATTAATCAACTATTAAATACTTTTTACAGTAATGCTTTATCAAAAATCAATACAATAATATACAAAATATTATTATAAGAAAAATAAAAATATATTTGCTTATTTTACCCTGCATACATGTCTACTCAAAACAATGGTGTCTTATATTTACTGTTGATCACAGTTCATACTTTCAATTCTTTTTATTTCAAATTTCCAATGTGCTCAGTTGGGAATAAGCTTGTCCTCTAAAACGTAGATCAACTAGTAAACTATAGGTGTTTTATTCGCTTTTAGGGTACCTACCTCTACCTGGTTCTAGGGTATACCTGGTTCCCCGGCTATTAGTACCCGAGACGGCGTGCGGTTTTAGTCGGTTCGAGTTCGACATGCCACCGATAGGTGGTATCCGAGGGGATTTCCGCACGGAAAAAAAGGTGTTTTATTCGCTTCTGCCTACTCCCTTGGAGAAACAATCGTGAACAAATGTATGGATTTATAATCTAGGCCCAATAAACGAATACAACATGAATCTTTAGTGGTACAATCATTACTTAATAACCAAACGGCATAAAAACAAATTAGACTGAACAAAAAATGAGAAGAAAATGACTATCGTATAGTTCAAATATTGCCGCTCCAGTTCCGAGTAACGCTCTTTATGACTCACTGTCCGCCGTTCGATTCCCGGAAGATGTTTAATCGGTCTACACCTTGAGGTCAATTGAAGGTAAAAAAAGTAAAAAGTTTATTTAGAACGGTCGACCGTTTGGGGAAAGAGTTGCGGTTTGAATCTGGGCGTAACAACCAGTAGATATAATCCAGTTCAAGTTGTTGGTGTTTATTTAATACTTATTGGGGTCGTGGGGTCAATAGTTCGTCCATCGCCTTATTAGTTTTTTCTGCTACTTCTTTTTTTAAACATAATTTAACATACCTAAAAATTATTTATGTGATGTACGTAATCACCAATCATGATTACCTTTGTAATTTATTTATTTACTAAACTTGGTCTTCTTTCAATGCCTCTCCGACTAGCGGAGGTTGGCAGTCAGCTCTGCGTACTCTTTCTTGTTTTTCGCGAGAGATCGTCAGCACTCGTGATTCCCGTCCATTCCCGGATGTTGCGTAGCCACGACTTTCTTCCGCGACCAACCCCTCTACTTCCGGCAACCTTACCCATCATAATGACCTGTAAAAGTTCGTATTAAATTACTGAACTAAACAATCAATATTTTGTGCAAACATTTCACCTTTTCTTTTTAATTGTACAATTTTATCCTTTGTCTTGGTTCGTATATTGTAGTACCTACTTTATATCTTAAATATGAGTGTGTACCAATAAATAACCATACACATTACATCCTAATCAAAAAGTTTTTTTTTTTTTGTGGTTATTTGTTTAAACTTGACTGGTCAGCCAAAGGTCATGTGTTCAATTCCCACCCACGACAAATACTTGTGTGATGAGCACGATCATTTGTTATGTGTCTAGAAATATAGAAGTATGTTTATCAGCAGTCTGATTACGATAGTACAGGGTCTGCCAAGTAGTGTCTTATTTGGGACCAGGCCGTGTGTGAGATGTGTAAAGTTATTATTATTATTATAAAATATTAGGAACTACCAACTAACTAAGTACATTTGAGAAGGTTATAATGCTACCACCCTTAGGAGGGGAGCACAGAATACAAAAGTCAGTCAAACTGCGGTGAATAGCTAGTGTGTATTTCTATAACTCGCTAAATTTTATTTTTAATTTATTTAAGGTTCACCAACAGTTGTTACAGATAATATACAGGTAGGAACATTCAAGTATTTGTGTCTTAAATCTAACTGCACAACCAATTATAGGCAAACACCACATGCAATGTGTTCTTTTTATCAACATATTATGTTACATAATTTAATTTTTTTTTTTTTTTTTTTTTTTTTCTTTTTTAAATTGTGTGGTTGTCGGCGGAGTAGAATAAGGCCAACCCATCTCTTCCCGTGGGTGTCGTAAAAGGCGACTGAGGGAATCTTTGGACTGTTTATCATCAGACAGTATATATACAGTTCGTGCGGTACTTGTCCTGGTGGCCTCTCCAACCGCTGGATATTGGTACATACCGCAGTCTAAGTCCTGTCTCCCATCCTAGTACTGCGGTATTCCCCCACCCTAATTTTCCTCTCTCATCCAATCCCCTCACCCCTGATGTTTCCTTTTTTCCCTTCCCTATCGTATAAACGACTACATTCCCAAGGAGGGTTGGCGACAGGCAGGCGGCCGGCCATAAAAATTAATTAGCCAAAACCACTATAATGCAGTATAAGTATGATGGAAATTGAGTGCGACAGTGCTAGGGCGTACCCCGTAGGCGACGCGCGGCAGCAGCACCCGGCTACGTGAATAAGTGGACAAGGGTTGTTGCACCACCCGAGGCGGGTGCAACGTAAGAAGCAAGCCCGAGAGGTAAGGATGAGGTATGCAAGTTGGAATGTAGGGACTATGACTGGAAGAGCGAGAGAGCTAGCAGATGTGTTGAAAAGAAGAAGAATAAACGTGGCATGCTTGCAAGAAACAAAATGGAAGGGTACGAAAGCAAGAGAGATAGGAGAGGGGTACAAGTTTTATTACTGCGGAAGTGATGGGAAGAGAAATGGAGTGGGCGTAGTATTGGATAGTGCCCTGAAAGAGTGTGTGACGGATGTAAAGAGAGTGAACGATAGAATAATAGTATTAAAATTAGTATGGGAGAGCGTAATTATGAATATTGTTAGCGTGTATGCACCTCAAGCTGGATGCAAGGATGAAGTGAAAGAAAAATTTTGGGCCGATTTTGACATGGTTTTGATAGGTATCCCTGAAAGTGAAGAACTTTTGATAGGTGGAGATTTTAATGGTCATGTGGGAACAACGAATGAGGATTATGAAAGAGAACATGGAGGAAGGGGGTTCGGAAGTAGAAACATTGATGGTGAGTCTCTGCTCCAGTTTTCCTCTTCGTTTGACCTGGCAATAGTTAACACATGGTTCCAAAAACGTCACGAACATCTGATCACGTATAAAAGTGGTAGCCACGCGACACAGATCGACTACTTTCTCATAAAAAGAAGTAAGTTGGTTTGTGTCCGAGACTGCAAAGTGGTGCCCGGGGAACCCGTAGTATCGCAACATAGATTGCTGGTAATGGAGGTCAAATGGAAGAGTTTGAGTAAGAGTAGGAAGAACCGACCTTCTCCAAGAATCAGGTGGCGAATGTTAGAGAAAGAAGAGTATGCAAGTAACTTTAAGGTAAAGGTGGTAGAAAAAATTATTGAAATGAATGCAAGGCTAGATAAGTCTGTGGATGGATGGTGGAGTGAAATGGCAAATTATATACGAAAGATAGCGAGAGAAGTACTTGGGGAAACAAAAGGAAAAGGCATTATTGAAAGAGAGACATGGTGGTGGAGTGATGAGGTACAGAAAGCTCTAAAAGAAAAGAAGGATGCCTTTAAAGGCATCCTTCTTTTCTTTTAGAGCTTTCTGTTTTAAACGCTTTAAAGCGTGGAAAAATGAAAAAGTCTGTGAGAGAATGAAGGAAGTCAAAATGAATGAATATAAAGAGTGGAAGAAAAAGGCAAAAAAAGCGGTAGCGGTAGCCAGAGCTAAAGCTCAATATAACATATTTAAACACCTACATGAACCTAGCGGTCAAAAAGAGCTCTACCGCATTACAAAGAACAGGGAAGAAAGAGCCAAAGACCTGAAGCATGTGAGATGTATAAAAGATGAAGAGGGGAGAGTGTTGGTTAAAGATGAAGATATAAAAAAGCGATGGAAATCTTACTTTGAAAAACTTATGAATGAAGAGAATAAATGGAGCGGAGTGCTGAAGCATGTGGATGTGAATGTCGGACTGGTGAACGAGATTAGTATAGATGAAGTTAGATTGGCAGTACGAAGTATGAAAAATGGAAAAGCAGTTGGCCCCGACGGTATACCAGTGGAAGTTTGGAAGCTACTGAAAGAAGACGGATATAAGTGGCTGACTCTATTCTTCAATATGTTGTTGCTTGAAGAGGTAATCCCAAAGGAATGGTGTCAAACCCAACTCGTACCCATTTTCAAAAACAAAGGAGATGTTCAGGAATGCAACAACTATCGAGGAATAAAGCTCATGTCACATACTATGAAAGTCTGGGAGAAAGTGATTGAGAGAAGAATAAGAGATGAGAGTCAGATAACCCAAAGTCAATTTGGGTTTATGCCAGGACGCGGGACAACAGATGCTATATTTGCAATGCGCCAACTATGTGAGAAATACAGGAGTGCGCACAAAAACTTGCATATAGTGTTTGTGGATCTCGAAAAGGCATATGATAGGGTACCCCGAGAGGTTTTGTGGTGGGCTTTGAAAGAAGAAAGAGTGCCTGTTAAGTATGTAGAATTGATTCGTGCTATGTACAGAGAGTCTAGCACTCATGTAAGGTCGGTCACGGGAAACACTGATCAATTCAGTGTCTCTGTAGGCTTGCACCAGGGATCAGCTCTGAGCCCATACCTCTTCCTGTTGATAATGGATGCTCTGACATCGGACATACAGGAGGAGGCACCTTGGTGCATGCTATTTGCAGATGACATTGTGTTGGTCGGTGAGGATGGGGTTGAGGTCCAGAGCAGACTGGAAAAATGGCAACAAAGGCTGGAGAATGTTGGCTTGAAAATCAGCAGAACCAAAACTGAGTACATGTGCTGCGATTTCGGCGGTCTCTCCAGTCCTGAAACCATTTCGCTGGATGGGATAGCGATAACAGTCTGCTCCAATTTCAAGTACCTCGGCTCCCTCTTACAATGTGATGGTGAGATTGATCGAACTGTACAGCATCGAATCAATACGGGATGGATGAAGTGGCGGCAGGTAACGGGAACAACTTGTGACCCCAGTTTCCCCTTAAAACTGAAGGGAAAAATTTATAAAACTATTATCAGACCTGCCGTACTGTATGGTTCTGAAAGTTGGCCACTTAAGAGAACGGATGAGAGACGCCTGAACGTAGCCGAAATGCGAATGCTGAGATGGATGTGTGGTGTGACTCAGATGGACAAGGTTAGGAATGAGTATATACGAGGGAGTCTGAAAGTAGCGCCACTGGATGAAAAGTTAAGAAGTAATAGGTTATCTTGGTATGGACATGTCATGCGGAGGGATGAGGAAAATGTGGCGAAGAAAGTTTTAGGTATGAGAGTTGAAGGGTATAAGAGAAGAGGCAGACCGAAGAAAAGGTGGATGGACTGCGTGAGGGAGGATATGGCTAGCAAGGGAGTAAATAGTTAGATGACGCATGACAGAGTAGAATGGAAAAATCATACATACTGCGCCGACCCCAAATAAAATTGGGAAAAGGGTAGGCAGATGATGATGTTACATAATTTAAAATGTATTTATTCGACCTAAATTCTAGAAAATCTATTAAATGCTAATGACTAAATCACATTTTCATACGTTTGACGTGTCTGAAAACGTCGATATTGTAACCAGGCTGCTACGTTCGTTTATAAGTTTGCACATGCGGGGTAGGAGAAACCAAACACAGTATGGCCAAGAGGTGGAACATGGGGTGTTATAGGTTTGCGAGGTGGTCAATGGTATATTGGTTTCAATGTAGCTTAGACTGTAGATATATTATACAAGCAATAAAATAACACATACAGAAAAATAACACATACGAGCCTTTTAAAAATACGTATAAAGGACTAATTTACAAGTTTACAAAGGAAAGTTCGATATTTTCACCACAAACCCTAAAAGTGAGAGTCGGTGCCATTGCGTAAGATAGAGAAGAGACATGTGGAAGCGAGATGGAGAGTGTCGTTGAAAGCAGCGGCGCCATGGACTTTGAGTAGAGATAGCAAAACTGTTTCAGTATTAGGATAAACATTTTGACAGGAAGTTAAAGCACTAAAGTTTCTGTGTGTGAGTATGATAAACGAAAGGTATTTTTTCACTACCGAAAATACTGTTTTGCAGGGAAATAAGATAATCTTCTCAGGTCGACTAGCAGCAAAAATATATTGTCAAAAAAGTCACAGGTAGAAGTCAGTCAGAAGTAGAGTCATAAGAAAGAGTCTTGGAGTACGATCGCTGGGAAAAAGACCTTCATTCAGTGTTGTTTTTTTTTAAAGGCAACTCCCCTCACTAGGAATATATCCTGTGTCGGGGGATACTTTACAAACACCCATCGAACGGACGCAAACAATTTGTGCATCACATAAAGTCTTTTCCAATGTGGGGATAATCCCCATTGGTGATAGCATATCAAAATCTCATGTGCTTATTTTTTAGCAGATCAGTCTCAGTGAGTGAGTGAGTCATCTCGTTAGGATATCGAAGTTAAATTTGAAAAGCTATGGATTCTATTCCCTGTGATTAATCTAGCAGAAGGTGGCTTAGTTGGCGTTACTTTCCTAGTATCCTCTTCACACATAGGCAGAAAGAAGGATCGTTACCGAGTAGTTGCACTTATCTGCACTAGATGGCGCTAGTAACTAGAATAGGTCTTAAAAAAATCTATAAATTCGGTTCCAGAGTGCGCGATCGTACATTCTTGCTCGCATGAACTTGGATCATTGGACAGTTAGGACTTTGTTACGTTGCCGGTTTAATAAATAAAGTGTTGATTGGTTTTTCGAGAATTTTATGGGGCTCCGTAGTACAACATATGCGTATATTTTTACTAATGAGATACCGATATTAGGATTGTATGGGTTGAAAAATTATAAGGAAATAGTGTTCAGCACAAGGTTGTCTGTTTTTCTGTCCGTACACAAATAGACAGCTTCAATCACGTCTGCGGGAGGAAACGCGATTGTTTTTACGTCTTTGACGGGCGTCGGCATACACGGGTTGAGATTTAATTGCTATCTATGAAGTAAAAGAATAACAACAAAAATAACTTGACATATCTAACATGCGGCCGTCTGATCCCAAACTAGACTGAGCCTGTACTATTTAAACCAGACTACCAGATAAACATTCATATGTTTTTATATATTGAATGTACAAACAAAAAACCATTATCTCTCTTATATTATCTGATTGATAATACACCTCGTATTAAATATAATGTAAAGTGAGTTTTATGTAGGCATCTGCGTATATTAATTTAAAAACATGTATTTTCATTGATTACGTATTACCTTACAAGATTTGTACATCATCATCATCATCATCATCAACAGCCTATAACGGTCCACTGCTGGACATAGGCCTCTCCTTAGAAAGGAGGTTTTGGCCTACTATATCACGCTGGCCAGACGGGTTGGTATAGGGTTTGTTTCAAGTTTTCCTTCTCTTTGCAGTGCTGTTGTCCTGCGTAGTTTGTTCCCTTAGTCGGCTCTTACGACACCCACGGGTTGAATAGGGGTGGTGACATTCCGTATTCTTAATCCGTCACCACACGGACATTATTTTTTATACGGAGATTTGTACACCACCCAAAAGTTGACTGGAAGAGAATGCCCTGGGCATTAAGTCCATCGATGTACAAAAGTGCATAAAGTTGGACAAACAAATAAATATTGTTCAGTTATAATGGCTATTGTTTGTTCCTCCTTGCGATTAGACCCTGTGAGCTGATGACCCGTGGGGGTTACACACAAAAAATAAAAACTTACTTACATTCTTATTGGAGTTGTTGTATTTTTGCTTCAAATACAGGTTCGTCAGAGGAGCACAAGTGGTAACACTTGTTATTGGTAAAATAAATATCAAAGGCGAAACACAAGTAACACCAACCAAACCAGCACCAGCCAATCCCAGAGTTGTTTGTATTGAGAAAGAAATGCATAAATCTTTTGATATTAGACAACTTTTTTCGTTTTGGAAGTGAGCCCACTATGAATGAGGATATTTTATTCATAAAGTGTTTGTTGATTTGTTACTGATATTGTCTAGTTTCTATTAATAACCGACGTCTTACGAGAACTTTGATTGCGCGATAGAGGATCTGTAATTAATTACTAAATGGTTCGACTTGCTCCCGCTAGATGACGCTGAGAGTCCATACGTTTGCTTTGCGTGGATATTGCCCGGTAAGTGAAATCAGTTAGATTTGTGAAAGTAAGTAAGGTGTACAAAAACTTCTTTATTTATGCATTACATGTAAAACGGTTACAAAATGGCTCCGTGTGTTCCGCGCATGCGTGCTACGCTGGCCTGTCATTATGCGCCGCAGAGGCAAATCACATTATGACCGATACATCGAGATTATATACAATTATTGTTCTAACCGCCAGCGGAGACACGCTATCGGGAATATTATGTATGTGTATGTGAGTTTTTGTTAGGAATTTCGTGTTTGGGAACATAATACTTAAGTATATACTATACTTAAGGAAAGGTGGCTTCGACATTTTGTTGCATTTGCCATAGGTAATACTCCTAGTTTTTTTTATGGCGTAAGAGGCAGACGAGCAGACGGATCATGGTATGGTAAGCGGCTACCGCTGGTCATAAACATCAGCAACTTAAGAGACACAAATGCGATGTCGTCCTTTGAGTATCCCCCTAGAATAAGGGATGTTAAGCCCTCCGGTAAACTCACTAATTCGGTGGAAAGCATCGAAGTTTTTTCTTAATACCGGCTTTCTGTGAAGCCGTGGTACCAGTCCAGTAAGGCTGGCTCATAGCTACCAAGAATTGGCTCTTCCATGTTAATGACTGTGAGTAAAGAATTCTTTGCCAGCTGTTTTCATGCGTATAGATATATTTGTACAGGTGAGACTGATAAATTGGGCTTTGAATTTAGCATAAATCGTTTATTTATAGTAGGCCAGTAAAAACCACTGGACAATGAGGTGGCTGTGGTGATAAAGATGAAACACAAGTTAGACTGTTAAAATTGTTCTGTGGCCATTGAGGTAAGCGTTAGTATTAAATCTTGCTGTGACGTCAGTAATATCTAACTTGGTCCTACAATCACTGATCACATGTTAATAAATGTAACATAAACTTAAGATAACTAAGGTATCAAACATGCCAAAAATTGTCTAAGTTTGTATAATTTTGTTAAAAAGAAAAGAATATTGTCTATATCAATTTATTTTAAAATAAGAACTTTCAATAATTAAAAAAATACAAATTTATGTTTCTGGCAGTTCTGATGACTTTTAAATATTGTAACTAACAGAAAAACATACAGATTGCGACTTATATTAAATGTTTTATGTCATAAAATGACGCCTTTATCTGATTAAAAAGATTATTGTATGACTTGTACATTTTTTAAAATTACAATAGCTTTCTTTTACTTCTAATAAGAACTTAAATGTGAAATAGAGACTTTTACCTAGCTCACAATCTACACATATGTAGACAAATTCAAAAGGAGCCCACATTACTACCGCACGATATTTAAAAAGCTCACTTAGGTACATAAAAACTGTGAAATGTTATAGAAAAACCTAATTTTAAACTGAACTTTCACCATCCTTCCTCAAGCTCATCGAAACCAAATACCCCAGCCTCTAGCGTCCAAGCCAAACCTACTCGCTCTGATCACAAAAGGTACCTTCAAACAGTAGCCGATCCTAACAAAGCCATTGTACTCCTAAACAGACACTATACATGATCAGTCAACCCTACTGCACACAAAAGACCACTGGATCGTGTGATCAGATTAGAATCCATTACAAATATGCTTTACACTTGGCTTAAGCGGATTTTTGTTGAAAAAATATACCGTTGTCCACATGAGAAAATATTTTGGTGGATAATTTGGATATCAAAATTGAAATGGACGTTTGGAATTTGTCGTGAGTTTTGATTTTTTTATTTTATTTGTGGGTTGTAGTTTAAGTAGATTGCTTACTTAATTTTTGAAGTGAAATCTTCTTTAGGCGCGTCGGGCATTTTTTGAGGTGGAAAATAAACAATTGGACTCGCTACACTGTTACCGTTACCGACACCTCTGTATATAAGTTTTCACTTCTGTCGGCACTCCTGGAGTGCCACTGTTTTTTTTACGATGGTTTAGTATGGTCTAGGGGTTAGTGATACTGACTGTAATAATGATCACGATTACTTGTTCTGTCATCTTCATCATCAACAGCGTTTAGTAGTCCACTGCTTGCCATAGGCCTCTCCTTAGAAAGGAGGTTTTGGCCTTATATACCACTCTTGGTTTGATTCCTTAGTCGGCTTTTACAACAACCACGGGATCAATAGGGGTGATGACATTCCGTATTCTTAATTTATCACAGCAAGGAATACGAATTCAACAGGTAGCAATTTGTTAGGATGTTTATGGAATGTAATTTTATGTGGGTTGTGAATGTAAATGATTTGATTTGATTTAATATTAAGAAATAAAATAATTAATGATAGGTGTCGATTCGATCGACACGAGAGTCGCTCTGACAAGAAAAAATTACCTATTATTTTTCAGCCTCTGTTTTATCTACTGAGTACTAATAATTTAGCCGTAGAAATAAAATATTTATGACGCGTAAAAGTATATCATAAACTGCACCTGTGGTCTTCTGGCATCCATAGCGAATTATCTATTACGCAAATTCAAGTCCTTTCTTTGTCTTCTTGCCGAATTTCACACCAAACATATTAAAAAAGTTAGGTACCCACGTAGGCCATAAATCATAAACCAATTTTATATACGGTACTTTACTGTTTAAATGAAATTATGCACATCTATCATCTCTTTGTCGGGCACAGGTAACCGTTTGCGTTGCCCGGTTCTTTCTCTTAGAAAGCGCGCGAACAATGAAATAAAAAAAAATTGCAAGTTTGACAGTTTATTTTTGTCTAAGATTGAATTTCGAATATTGTACTGAATTTCGTATATTTGCAGTACAGTCTTATTAGGAACCTTCTGTAGTTTAATTAATTCCCTTTTTAAATAGGTTTTTCATTCGTATTCATCATATTTACATACTTTTGAAGTTTGATCATTTAATTTTCAGCTATGAAATTGGCTTTAGCATTGACGCCTCGGTACTTATTAGTCTAATATTGACAACTTCTTAAAGACTTGTCAACCTCGTTTTAAATACAATCTTTCAATAAGAAATTTGTGTTTAAGAAAAGAATTCGTCTGTTCTCACAGTAACCCACAAATATAATAAATTTAAGAAAAAAGGTGTTGCCAAACTGAAGTAGCGCCAAGACATGTCATCGAAAAGTGCATTATCATTTACTAATGTATCTGGGTAAAAAATATTGAGAGAATATTGGCGCGTCATCGTTCGGAAATAGTGGTAAGTAACATCTCTATAAGTGTCGAGTCAAAATATTGACATTCTGAATTTGAATTTATGATATATTACTTTTTTTTTGCTTTGCCTAAAAGGGTTTTGTGACATGATTTATGAATAATAAACTTCTTTAGCTGACTGAGACGCTACGATTTTTTTTTAAATGGTGTGGCCATTATTGACTGCTTTGAACCATGTCTTTGTTTTTTCAGTAGATGAGAATATAAATGGCTAATAAAATGATTCTGTAACATGCAAAACTTCATTTAATAAATTTAATTATGTTTTATTCCAGTGTTACGGAATGCGCCCGATTGACTGGTGCACTTTGTGTTTCTCCATATCATACAAACTTGGACTGGTAAGAATCTCCATCGGCTCTTAAAAGGCAATCTTATTTCTTTAATTGCAGGTGTAAATGGGCGGCGGTAGTCACTTACCATCACGTGACACGTCTGCTCGTATTCCAATAAAAACCCCTGAATGTGATAAAAGTCGTGAATGGTGATTACCTCACTTTCAACATTTAATAAAATAGTTTTTATTTTAAAAACCTATATGAAGTAAGTTGTCATATATATTGTCATATATATATAACTCTTCCTTTATACTGACATAAAGTTTAATAACCCACTGCTTTAACGATTACTTAAATAGATATTGAATATCGTTTAAAAGGGATTAAGGATTTACGAACGCAAAAGTCTGGTAGCAAAAGTATTAAATCCATAAGTCTAAAAGGGACAATCAAATAAACAATAAAACGTGAAACGCAATTTACTTCGGCACATTTCAAACTACAAACAAAACGCAATATTAACAATAAATATAACTAATTTCAATTCTATTGCATTCAGATAAGACTTTAAGTCACTGCAATATTATTTGTGTTATAAAAACATCGAAGTCCTACTAACAAGGTGAGTTTTAATTATTGAAAATTTCGTGTTAATTTAGTTTCTTTGGCCGAACGCGCGGTACCTTTGCGCGGCGTCTTCTTTGTTTTGTTTTTTTTTCGTATGTGTAATCTGTAAAATGGCATGTTAGCGCCATTTTAGATACCTTGATCTTTTTTAAATTATCGTCAATATGAAATTAGGTATTTCCGCTTGTACCTACTTTCTTTTTTTTTTGCTGGCCACCCACTAGGGCATTTATGTGTTAGTGTCATTTATGTCTTTTCTTATAGTGTTTATTGTTATAAAAATAATTTAAAAATATATGACATTTTTCTTTTGGATTTCATCTCATTTTGGGGTCAGACCATAACATGACAGAATATGTCACTGAAGCCGTTTATGGTCGAATCTGTTTGAGACGTTGCGTCTTGTTCTTTTCGGCGGCTAAAAGGCTGGCGCGTTCTATGTTGTAAAAAAAAAGTTGTTATTTAGTATTTTAAGTGTAAATGTTATTTTTGTGTTTTTGATTACGAACGCGCGTGGCTGATAAAACTATCTTATCCTCGTTTAATTGACTGTTAGTTATTATTAGACTTGCAACGAATAGTATATTCGGCAGTATACCAAATACCGAATATTCGGCGAGGCCCCTGACCGAATAGCCGAATATTAGGCAAAAGTATTCGGCTGGCGCCAAAAACTTGTACAGACGAAAATTAATTATGTACCTGTTTTATGTACCAATGACTACTTAATAAATGATTATAAAAGAAATGAGAACCTTACCCTTCTAAATTTTGATTACCACAATAATTCAAATACATAGAATCCTCCATTTTTCCAATTCAGAAGATGATTATGTACCTGTGTTATGCACCAATGACTACTTAAATGATTATAACAGAAATGAAAATATGAATATATACGTAATCAATCGATTTTAATTTTTCATTTTACCAATTATTTCTCTATAACAAAATATATTATTTAAGTATTTGGTATTCGGCCGAATAATATGTAGATATTCGGTATTCGGCCGAATATAATAAGAGCAGCCGAATAGGCCGAATACCGAATAGTAACCGAATATTCGTTGCAAGTCTAGTTATTATTGATTGTTTTGCTTTTTTAGGAAGCTTTTGTGATTATAAATAAATAGAAAGTATATTTATGCTGATTAAGAAGACGTGTGTAGAGGGTACTAATCCTACTAAGGATATATAATAATGTGATCAGCAGTCATTTGTTGTGTCTGTATATAATAATCTATAAGTATGTTTATCAGCAGTCTGGTTATCATAGTACAGGTTTTGCCTTGTTTTGAAGGACGTGTCGTATATTTTAAACTATTGCCGTCCATCGCTGAACAAAGGCCTCCCACAAGGAATGCCAACCATCCCTGTCTTGGGCAGTCCGCATTCACCCGCTGCCAGTCAAATCAAGTCGTCGGTCCATCGTGCCGCAGGGCGCCCTACATTATTTTACGCGTGTGAGGTGTCCTAAGTTATTTGTTTAATATTTTATTTGAGCATATTCATAATGTTTATTTATGACTTGCTTAATGCTGTATTCCTGTTAAGTAAGTAAAGGTAAGTTATGCTTCTAGTTACCAATTAGCGAATAACAGCATTGATAATAATCACTTAACACTTAAATTGTGTTTTTTTAGTTACTACGTCTCGACCAGAGTGACACCAGTTCACAGGAAAACGGTGTTAATTAATTCCTTCATTGCATTTCACCGAGTGAGTGACAGACTTATGACTCTTGAACTGCGGGGGTCACTTGGACCTTGCGGATGGATTGGTGAGGTCAAAATTTGGTCATAGATGTCATATCCAATTGTATTTTCTTCCTCTCTTTTCAATTCTGGTCTAAACCTTCAAGGTTGTGATCAAGGTCAATTTCAAGGCCAGCAATGGATACCCAGGGAAAATGCTTGTAACTTTTATGTTTAACGTATTTCCGAAAAATGCATCTCCAACGAATTATTCTGCTGTTCGGGTACTTTTGGTATGTGACGTTTTCTAAAGCACAAAATCTAATGCACACAAGAAAACCCGTTTCATGAACTCCAGCCAACCGTATAACCAAAGTCTTACTATATTTATATGAAAAAGTAGCTACCAAGATATTTTGTCTATTATTGCCGACCTTTTCGATTAAATTGCTTTAACATGTAATGTTATAAGTTCATCGGTGTTGAACCGGTGACCCCCAATCATAACTCCTTGCTCTAATCATTTGAACTATCCTGCTTAACAGGTTGTGGTACCTAATAGTTTCTGGGGCTCGACCCCAGATAAATAATATAATGTTATTTTAGTTCTAAGCACTAACCGTACTGCTTGGTTCTACATTTTCTGTTTTGAATACTTTAGATGTCTTTTGAGTGCATATCATTTCGACTGCCTATTTCATTTCATCATCATCGGCCTATCGCAGCCCACTGCTGGACATAAGCCTCTCCCATTGCACGCCACTTAGATCGATTTTGGGCTATTTTATTTACTTTTAACAAAATCAAGTGCTGTATAGCAGGCCGCCATATGTACCTACATGTTTATAAACTCGATGTTTTATTGTAAAATAAAAACAAAAGACTGTTAGTGAAGAGTAAAGACTATTCTATTTCATTCTACTAGTATAAAGAGTTTTTCTTTACGTATTATAGTGTAGGAACACATTGTTCAAAAAATTTAATATAATTTTACGTAAATAAATGACATGGTCACACTGAATTACTTCCTAACATTGACCTCAAGACCGTGTGCTGCTCAATTGCTACCTAATTTGATACAGTTATGGTATTTAAGCATTATTTTCCCATCGTTTGGTTTGCGTGCTGTCAATTTGTTAAAAATTATGTTAACTTATGTACATACAATCAAATATATTTGTAAACATGCGAAGGCTGTATGTGATCATAGTAGAAATGATTTGTTAAGTACCTTGGCATTTGTTGTTCTATTAAAAATCCTTATCGTGCAAGAGCCACGCTAAGGTACATAATATGGGCCAAGCTTGACCGTGGTGATACCACGGCCTCACAGAAAACCTGTGTTAAGCAGTTCTTTCATTTCACTGTATGAGTCAGCTCGTTCTGTGGCATAAAGGTGAGGGATCGCACTCTAAATTATGGGATCTATTAGTGGAATACGAACCACTAATAGCATCCCGATGCGATGGGATCCTAAAACACCATATCTTTACGAAAAGATACCAGATTCAGATACAAGAAAATGACCAAGACCAATCCGGCATTAACGAGGGCCGAATTTACACGGACAATTCCAAGACTGGTTCAGGAACTGGAGCCGGAGTTTTCTCGCAAGACCTAAATATGAATATATCTCTAGTACAGTCCTCTTTGCAGGGGATGCCTCAAACAAGAAGAAAAGGCTTCTCACGTAATCCTGCTATGCGAGGAAGTGGCTATACCACGGGCAAGTATCAAACTAGATACAAAATCGCTCCTAGAAGCCTGTGAACGCCCCAAGAGGCTTCTGCGCTTCTGGAAGGAACTTGGCTAGCTCACCTAGATATCCGGACGGATAAAGGACCACGCTTGAGTCTAAATACGGAAACCGGAGCCCACAACCAATACCAATCACCATGTGAGTGAGGTTACCGAACCCCAAACCTTCCGCCTTCTCCTTATTCAGGGCGACGCACTTGTGGCCTTAGGTGGGGTTGTCACTTACCAATAGGGGATTCATTTTTTTATGGAATAGGGGGCAAACGTGCAGACGGGTCACCTGATGGAAAGCCGCCGATGAACGCCTGCAACTCAAGAGCCACTCAAGGAGTACGCTCTTTTCTTCTTTCGTATCGGTCCGGAAAAAGTGTCTTGAAAAGCGCACAGTGGTGGAGCACCAATTATCAAAGTGGTGGGGATGAAAATTTTGGCGCGTGGAACGATGGCGGAAGGTTGCCGGTTGCAAATCTTTTGGCTATCGACGATTCGAGTCGCTCTTCTTTGGATTCGATCTAGAGGGAGGCCTGGAGTGAAATACTGCCTCGACCTGTTTATCACACCGAGCTTCTTCGAGGCCAATTCTACCTTACCCTTTAAATGACCGCGAAACATCTGTTTACCTCACCCACAAATACACACACACAGACACACACACACACACACACACACACACACACACACACACACACACACACACACACACACACACACACAGAACACACACACGCATACACAACTCACACACAACACGTTCACAGCTCATAGACACATATAAGTCTAACTTACTTTTAGTTATGGAAGAGCGGAGTGTAGGACACAGGCATTGTTTGCTTAAATTAAAAGGAGACTCCAATCACAAATTAATGCTAAAGGTGTTATTTGATTGAAAATGAAGATGTTTCTATTTGTATTGTATCTGTCTACCCGCATTTGTTTGAAACAGGCGGTTGTGATCTACAACCGCATATCCGCACAGGCATATCATTGAATTTCGATAAGTATAATTTCATTATAATATTTATTTTCCTAAATAGTTGACAAAACAGATATTATTGCTATTGTGTGTGTTGATCTATGACTTTAGAGTCTATATTTATTTGAACTGCAAACATTGCAAACAACTTTTTTTTTTGTATAGAAAAAAATTTGGATATTTTGGGTTTGAGTTATCTAAATTATACTTTTGATTTCCAGGCCTGATGATGAAGGCGTGATTAAGTAATCCTGTTGTCCCTCACGTGTTTATCCTTTTCAACATGAGAAACAATATCAGACCAGGACAGAACAGCATTAGATACCAGGTTATTTTGTAACAAGCAGCTTTTATTTGCAGAAATGCCGCTTCTGTACCTAAATGATAATAATTTATGGTAGATAGAGGTGATCGACCGCAGTATGTATACCTCTGCCTCTCAGGAAACCCGGTGTAAATCTTTTGATGCGATTCATTGAGTTAGTGAAGATTACTGGTGGCCAATTCCACCTTTTTCTTCGGTGCTCAACCGAAGGTGGTTATGTCGGACTCGAACCGAAAAACAGCACGCCTTCTCGGGTACCACCATTTCTTTTTCAAACTAGACTTAATAGTTAAGAGAGTTCCTCTTAAAGAAGATAAATAAAACAAGATTTATTTAAATTAATCATTTATTAACAGTATTGCATCATCAACATTTATGTATTATCATTTAAAAATTACAACAAAGTACTAAACTACAATATAAAAATCACAATATTAACACAACTAACAATACACAATATCGATAACATTGAAATAAATTGGCAACCCCTTTTCATTTCACCTGTGTTGCAAGGAAAAAAAATTGCAAAGGGCCTATTAGACCTCCCTGTAACAATAGATGAATAAGTCCCTATTATGGAGAAAAAAAATTGCAAAGAGCCGACTCATTTCGATTGTCATTTTGGTCGTAAAAAATGATGGACGTGCCTAAACAGATTAACAAAGAGGCCGACATACTTCGGGAATGATCGGATTTGTTCGGGCACGTTCGGGTGGCGCATGGCGCTAAAACTTGTCCGTCTTTGTAGCCCATTGTATTTCTTTGTGATTTGAACTTATTCTTTGAATATAAAGACTTATATTGGTGTCCTTATGGCTTGTGTCGTTTGGATAATTGTATTTAAAAGCACTTTAGTAAGATACTATCATTGTATTTGAAGTTTCTGCTCGACTGGGAAGCGCCGAGTAGAAGTTTTAAATAATTAAGATGATTTGGTGCTACTCGGGATGCTAAATCGCTCGGGAGGTTTTTACAGATGCATCAATGAGCGACGGATTAGCTGATAATGACTGAAATCGTTCTGTCTTTCAACAAAAAGAAATAAGTGCAAGGTGGTGCACTGTAAACCTTAACAAAATAATAGTCAATACCTAACCTGGATGTAACAGGTGAGGCGGCTCTATCGCTGGCATCGCCGCCGACGTCCTCTACGCTCGGGTTCGGCCCTTTCCCGAGACCGTTCAGCAGTCTCTTTCTGGAGCATTTCACAGAAAGTGACTACTGCGCCCCAGCCTTTACCCTTTGAAAGGCGCATTATCATGTCTGCATTATTAATTATTATCAGTTAAGTCGAAAGTGTAAAATGACAAATTCACATCTTATTTTTTGTTACATAAGTCTTGGACTGTCAATATTGTTGCCAGTAAGATTAAATTAATCCATGATTTAGGTTATTAACTGTTGAATAGAGTAACTAAACGTGGTTTAATTATTATTATTTTAAAGTATTAACAGAGGCCAACCCTCCGCCTTTTCTAACTCTTCACTCACCCAAAGGGTGGTAACGCACTGTGTGTTTTAACCTGCAGATGTACATGGGCTCGGGTTGTCACTCACCATCAGCTGACCCGCGTGCTAGTTTGCCCCCTTGACTTTCAAAATCTCTACTAAGGTAATAACGATTTTTGTTTGATTGTTTGTTTAACAGTGACAATCTCTGGAACTATTATTCAGATTTTGATGGTTTTTTTTAATTGGACAGATTATTAACAAAGCACGGTTTTAGATCTTTTATTAACATAATGTATAATATTTACGTATAGAAAGAAGTAGTTACGTTGAACTAACTGCACCATTCTACTTATCAAAATAACCACGACCGGGTATCGAACTTTATAGAGAGACTAGCTGATCCGCGCAACTTCGTCTGCGTCTCTCAATAGTAATAAATTTTCTCCGTTTTTTAAACATTCTTCATTGGTGCTCCGCTCCTATTGGTCTTAGCGTGATGATATATAGCCTATAGCCTTCCTCGATAAATGGGCTATCTAACACTGAAAGAATTTTTCAAATCGGACCAGTAGTTCCTGAGATTAGCGCGTTCAAACAAACAAACAAACAAACAAACAAACAAACTCTTCAGCTTTATAATATTAGTATAGATGAACATCATTTGGCTTGAATCCAAAACTGGAACGAAAGTTTCCATATATAATCATATTAATGCACCTAATTTTATCAATTGTGTAAAAAAATTCACAAAAAAAACAAAGTTACAAAAAAAACGCCTTCTCTATTCATTTGGTTCAGTAATCATTAATAACAAGTCCTTTGGCACAGTAGTTTATTAAGTTTTGTTCTATTTAACGATCATCTTTTTTTCTGTATTATTTATATTCTTTGACATTTATTGTTTGTTAGTGATCTTTTTGTTTAGTCGATTTTATTTTTATGAGGCGTGAAGACCCTTTGTGGTATTCCGTATCTTTATGACTTTGCTCTGTGGTAAGCACACAAGATTTTGTAACCATTTCTGAACTAATTAAAAAGTTAGTTTAGTAGATTATAAAACTAGGTTACATGGTAATTTGTTTTATTTGGGTAGTTAATTGATGCGAAATGATTAGGTCAGGTAGATTTTTTACGTTATAAATATGGAAAAATAAATGAAAAGGTATTAATATGTTTTATATTTAAGTACGCACCCGCAGGATTTTAAGCATTTACAAAGGAGAATAACACCTCAAAAAGTACCTAAGTACCTGTCCTGATTCTTTTTAAATAAGTCATATTTGCCCAGCGTACTTACGTTTTAAAGAGGGCAAAAAAATATATTTTAATCTGTGATGTAGTCGTGCGTCTCCCCTCCCCCCCCTCTCCCAGTCCTCTCAGAATTGTACTAATATAGGGCTACAAATTTCCTTAGCCTTTGTGAGAGGTGTAGTAAAAAATATGTATGCCAATTCATTTATCTATTGCGAAAAAATTGAATTTAATTAAAATATTACTATTTATTTAAATTAAAACATACATATGTCAGCTTTGAAATGATAATTATTTGGGGACGTTTGCGCATGGCGACTAAGAAGGAAACTGACCTCCCATTACAGGATCAAAAATGTAACTAGAGACATGCTTCGGCACGAATGGGGGGAGGCTCAACCGGAGTGATATAATGACCTCACAGAAAATCACTGTGTTTGCTTTGCGTTGAGTGAGTGAAGTTACTGCAGCCCAAACCCCTCCTTCCCCTGATTCTGGGAGTGTGTGGGGGGGGGGGGGAGGTTAATGGGTGGCCACGCACTTGTGACTTTAGAGTTGCAGATGTCCATGGGCGGAGGTAATTACTTACCATCAGGTGACCCGACTGATTGTTTGCCCTCCATACCATAAAAGAAAAAAAGTAAAGAATATCATTCATTGGTATGATAGGTAGGTATCTATAATAATTATAAATGTTTAGCTTTGAGACATTGAGATTAGACAACAATCAATTAAAAGGTGTGCATAAATTTTAATGAAACGAAATCAATTTGAACGCCATTTTAAAAGAAAAAACTCCTTTCCACGTAAACTAAATAAACAATAAAATTATAATGCGCCCTGTTCTACGCTCCTATTACGGTTTCTAGGAAACGAAATTTGAATTTCGAAGCCGCTTTTATATTGTACAATAAATGGGCTTGAAGCCGCGCCATTAAAGAATAAATGTTATTATGTTATAGCTTTAGTTTTGTATCTTATTAGGGCTTTAATGAGTTCTTGTGGCGCTTTGTGCTCAGTAAAATGGAAATCAATAACCCTGTTTTAATAGACGCATATTGATTAAGTGTGATTTTAATTATTAATCATTATTGATATTACGCTCTTAATAAAAACACACACAGGTAGGGGAGACATTCAATTCTTCTTTTTTAGCAAGTTTATATCAGGTACTTTTAATTCGGAAGACACAGCTTAGGCATACGGTGAACTAGCTGCGATGCTCTCATATTTTGTCCGCTCTTCTTCAGAGGGTAACAGAGTAATAGGTTCTTATTTCTGTTTGTGTGTGGTTCGTTCGGATGGATGGAAATATAATAATATATAAATAAATGAATAAATATACCGTACCACCCAGTATAATAAAGGCCTTATGTTGGAAGTGCCGCGTAGTCACCTCACCTGATTGGAGGAACGGGTTCTTAGGGCCGTCCAACACAAATGGAGGAGCCCTAAGTGAAGGAAAAAAGGTAATATTTTTATCCACATATACAATTATTCCTACACACATTTCATTGGCATTTCTAAACGAAACAAGAAAGATCCTTCAACCCTTTCTTAATATGGATGTTATTCCCGCCATTTTAACGTCAAATGTGACATAATTGCACAAATTGAGTATTTAATAAGGCAATTTAGTGTCGACGGTGGATAATATAAACATATATGTCAGCCATGATGGTTACACATGTCTCTGGATGTATACATACATCAATTAATATAATTTTATTGGTCTATCGATACAAGTATAACCTGCGATAATTTTGTAAAGAATTGGTCTTTTATTTGAGTTTACAAGTACCTTTGTACTAAGTAGAAGGCTGTTATTTTTTTTGTCACTGATTAATCAATATTAAATAAAGTCGGTTTAGTTACAGCTTTTATAACTCTAAAACGGCTATGCCAATTTTTAGAATCTTAAATTTTAATGGGGTTGGGTATCCGTGTGGTGACGGATTAAGAATACAGAGTGTCACCACCCCTATTCATCCCGTGGGTGTCGTAAGAGCCGACTAAGGGAGAAAACTACTCAGAACAACAGCACTGCAGAGAGAAGGAAAACTTGACACAAACCATAGGGTTTGTGTCAAGTTTTCCTTATAGACCAACCCGTCTGGCCAGCGTGGTATAGTAGGCCAAAACCTCCTTTCTAAGGAGGGGCTTATGTTGAGCAGTGAACTATTAAAGGCTGCTGATGATGATGATGACAAGTACCTAGCCAAAGGCCAACTTACACTGGATAAATCGATTATTTTGTACACTAATTAGCCTAGTAATTCATGAGGATTAAGTAATAATTATACTTTTAAATTATTTTAAACCTATATTTAATGTGGTTCGTTAATGTAGTGAAGAAAGTTTTATGTATGGAAGTTGAAGGATTTAAGAGTTGAAGGAAGTTGTGTAAAAGAAGATATGGTAAGTAAAGGAGTAAGTAGTAGGTACACTGTCAAGTTGTAGAGGTGAATGGAAGGAATAAAATTAGGAAAAGCACAAGAAGATGATAATTTGATATGGTTCATTAGGTTGCACTAACTCCGATGTAGAAGGTCGCTTCACCCCATTGAAAAAGTCCCTCGTCGTATCTAAAACTGGTCGGGCAACACTTTTTTTTTTATTCCGTGCGGAAATCCCCTCGGATACCACCTGTCGGTGGCATGTCGGACTCGAACCGACTAAAACCGCACGCCGTCTCGGGTACTAATAGCCGGGGAACCAGGTATACCCTAGAAAGGAAGTCCCTGGTGCCCCGACATACCTCGGGCCATCTACACCAACAGGTAGACGACCCCCCCCGTGTGGGAACCCCATGTTCCCTCTTCGAGCGAGCGTTGCGAAGCGAGCGCGCTTCGCAACGCGTTCGCCGCCACCCCGGCCTGCTTCTGCTAGGGTGACAGATGGCCTCACCTGTCACCCCCAGGCCTGCGCTTATGGAGGACGGAGGTCGTTCTGCGACCTCCGGCGCCTGAGTCGCCTCCGGTACCTGGCCCGTTCCCAGGCCTGGCGGGCCGGGAGAGTCCTAAACCTCTCCCGGTCCCGCTCCGCCGTCTCCTTCGCGAGCATACCTTGCTCGCAGAAGGAAACGGCAGAGTTCCACGCACTCTCGCTCCGCACGATAGCCGCAATCAGGCTATCGAGCGAGAGAACTCCCACTCCGATGGCCGCCACGAGGTCTCACCTCTGCTCAACCCACGCCGGGCACTCTGCCAGCGTGTGGAGAGCCGTGTCCACGGTATCGCCATCGCAGTGGTGTGGTCGGGCAACCCTGAAATACAGACGCGGGTAACCGCTTGTCCTTTATAAATGAATATAAATACTACTTAGGAGAGTTTTGTGCATTAGACATTGCTTAAGACATTTTGAAGGTTAATATAAAATAATGACAGAGAATTCCTTTTTTGAAACTCACATTAGATAAATGTCAGGTTAAAAAAAAAGGAATTCACCAAAGAGAATCGCACCAAAAACAATTTGTGCAGTAGGTGCTAAAAAAAGGGGATTGAATTAAAAAAATACCTACATTATGTTTTTCATAATAAATCTACAAAAGATTTTCCATTTCCCAGAATACAATTGGATAGATATAATTATACGTTTTGATTCTTAACAATCGTGACGTCATACGACATCCGGCACTTGAGTGTTGAGGTTATCACGAATAACAATCTATTGTCATTTTATTTCTACGTTTGTATAAAGATGTTATTTTACCATATCTAGATAAATAAACAGCATTAAATATCTTGAGATGTCAAAGTGACATTGGCACAAATGACGTTTGTGTCAAGTTTTCCTTCTCTTTGCAGTAATGTTGTCCTGTGTAGTTTGCTCCCTTAGTCGGCTTTACGACACCCACGGGATGAATAGGGGTGGTGACATTCCGTTTTCGTACTTCTTCACCACACGGATGGTGGTAATAAATAAATCTTGTTATTTTTATTATTAGCTTCATTTTTAACTATTTTTTTATAAATTATGTAATGTATAATGTACCTACATTCATTATTTAATGAAATCTTGAAAAAAAATTCTAACCTACTTCTAATACCTACCTAATTAATTAATATGTTAAAAAGTTTGGATGAAAATACTGTAATTTGACAAACATATTTGATGAACACAAGAGTGCACATTGGAACTAGTAAATTCCTCAAGATGATATGAATCGTTTTGAAAAAATATAGTCTGATAATAATAAACTAAAAATATTAAATTTAAATCAACAAAGCGTTAGTTAACAACGCAAAATTTTGCTCAAGACGAAAATGTACTTAGAAAACTGTGTCCGTGTGGTGACGGATTAAGAATACGGAGTGTCACCACCCCTATTCATCCCCTGGGTGTCGTAAAAGCCGACTAAGGGAACAAACTACGCAAGTAAACAGCACTGCAAAGAGATGGTAAACTTGACACAAACCCTATACCAACCCGTCTGGCCAGCGTGGTATAGTAGGCCAAAACCTCCTTTCTAAGGAGAGGCCTATATCCAGCAGTGGATTATTAAAGGCTGTTGATGTGATGTGATGATGGTGTTCATCTCTAATTTAATAATATTAAACCTCAGACGTGGGCGACATCAAATAATTGGTAATTAAATTCAAATTTGCATTTTAATTCTTTAATTCTTTTTAAATTTATACCCTCAGGATAAATACATCGCGGACAATCTAAAAAACAATTTATTCTCGTAATAAAACATTTGGTGCCGATCTATTTTTGATCTCACAAATGTCATAAAAGGTATTCTTGTAGTAAAGTATTAAACATCCAGCGTTTACTGTAATGTGATTATATCGTAATGTGAACGAAAATTGAATCAGTATTCTGATAGTCTTAGTAATACTTTACCTACTACTACGAAAATTTAATGACATTTGTGTGATCGAGAGTTTTTATTACGAGAATCGGCCCTTAGACTGTTAATGGTAGATACTAACAATATCAGTATTAAAAAAAATTGTTTAATAAACTAAAAAACCCGCTTTTGTAACTAGCCAAACTAAAAAGTAGAAAATAATTTTATATAACTTCAAAAAGAAAAATCATTTTATCGTAGAAATGCGTGGGATCTCAATTGTTGTAAATTTATTTTATTGACAGATATTGGTAAAAGTAAGAGTTATTATATTATAAAATATCTTGAAAAGCACCCCACGCATTTTTACTATAAAATGATTTTTCTTTTTGAACTTATAGAAAATTATTTTCTACTTTTCAGTTCGGCTAGTTACGAAACCGTGTCTTTTAGTTTTTTTTTAAACTGTTTTTTTTTTGGAATTTAGATTTATTTATGATGATTATTTTCTTAGTACCTAGCAGAAGACACTAATATATTTTTAGGTATGGAAAAAGCCGTTAATCCTCAAATTTCTGATCAGGATAATCAGCCAAATTTATCAAATTATTGTATTGTTAAGTTGACTCAAAAGTCTCAAGTTGATTCGACGTTTTGAAGTGGTTTAAAATTACGTTAGAAGATTCCGTTACATACAAACATTTAAACGTTTAAAGAGGGTCAAGCATTTGACAGGGTCACTGATTTCTTTTCTTCTGTGTGCCATTTTGTCGTGTTTGTATCTATGTGTAAAAATGTATAAAATTAACAAACACATGATAATGGCATTAATATATAATAGACGAAGAAAGTATAAACGGCGGAAATATATCATTTGCAGTAAGTAGTACCTACCATTTTAATTTTGCCCAAATTAGCTGTTATAAGACTATACATAATGTCATATGTAAATACAAATCGTCTACTCAATAAAACTCATGTTTATTACCATTTGTTACTGTTAATTTTGACGCCATTTTAGGCTCTTTAACGACTTCACTGAGTTAATTTCTTTCACTAAATACATTGTGTAGTGACGTGTTACTTACATCAAACTGACAAGCTGACACAATATTTTTACAAGTTGACAACACTAAGTTCCCCTTACTACTTCACTTATTTAATACAGCTTTCGAGGTAATAAACTAACTGCTGCCGTAATTTATCGAGCGCTTTTAATTAGCCATTTTGAATTGCGAACTGTTTTTGTTTTTAAATTGTCTGTGGTGTTTCGGAAATGTTTTAATGAGGTTTGATGCATTGCAGTTAAGTGACATTTAAGTGATTGTTTAAAAATAGGCTATTTTATGTTTTTTTTACATATGCATGTAAATTAGATGTTTGAAAAATAGTCAATTCAAGATTTTTTTATTTAATTTAGGTATTTTTTTAAGGGAGGTATTTAGTCTACAAGAGAAGAAGAAAGAAAACTTAAAAGTAATATCCTCTGCAGTTATTTTAGTTTAATAATTTACAGGTGTGTATTTAATCATACCTAATTAATTTTACAAACATATGTATATCTACCTAAGTACCTAAGTGTAGAAAATAATTGTGACATTGTCACAATATAGGTGATCATCTCTACATATGGAAAACCCCTGATAAATTTACCTAATGTTTGATTACAGTTTCATTTTGTAAAAAAAAACAATTTAGGTACGTACGTAGGTACCATTAGTAACACACAACAGTCGACTCCTTCCTTAAATCCTTATACGTATTGATATGTTTTTATTTATTTCTTTAAATTTAAAAAAAGAATTGTGTAATGGTCCGTGTGGTGACGGATTAAAAATACAGAGTGTCACCATCCCTATTCATCCCGTGGGTGTCGTAAGAGCCGACTAAGGGAGAAAACTACGCAGAACCACAGCACTGCAGGGAGTCTGGCCAACGTGATATAGTAGGCCAAAACCTCCTTTCTAAGGAGAGGCTTATGTCCAGCAGTGGACTGTTAAAGGCTGTTGATATTTGTGTAATGAGATGCAATAACCACATTCACCTTTAACTAAATTAACTTCGACTCGCCTAAATCATGATACCAAAAATTATAATAAGTTTTTTCAGGTGGATTTCTTTTTCTAATTTAAATGGGACCTTAAGGAAAATGACTAAGATATTAAAATTGAGAATCTTTTAATCTGTAGCCTGGTTGAAGGTTGTCCCTTTGTATTAGAGGAGCAATACAATACGTTCATAGTACCTCATAGTACCTCTACAATAGGAACGCAAAAAGTCAAAACACCAATAAATGTACTGAACTAAATTTGAACCTGGAACCTTGGATTTTTCGATGTATCTCACGAAATCTCTAAAAAGAAGAACGATTCGAAATCCGAAGAAAATTTCCAAAGGAAATCTCTGTACATAGTCTTAAAGACTTTAAAAATCTATACCTAACTACACTAAATAACTAACTTTTTCCAAATATCACCGACTTCAACGCGACTACATTATGATGAATAAAATTATTATAAACAGAAGTCTTCACTCCTTAATTTTCACCCTTAGGCATGGTATTTATTTTCTTAAAATTACATAAACCAAAATAAACACCCCCAATGAAATAATTTGCCAAGTCGGTTCATGAATAACAGAGTTCTGAAGAGAAATGCATAAAAAACACAGTCAAATTAAAAAGTCAATAAAATAAAGGTGGACTATTATTTAACCTTTTCTGTAAAAAAAAGAACTGAACTGAAAGACCCCCTTGTGTTGAGCAGTTTAACAGTTTATAAACACGATTGATAATAGCCTCGAAAATTTCTACGACTTTCGACACCCCCTTATTAAAAACAAGTCCCATAGGTTTTAGCTTAACGAATTTAAAGTGATTGTTGACGTAATTTAAGATAATAAAAGGGTTACATTATTTTATTAATAAGTATTTGATAACGTTTATAAAAGGTGTAATAATTATTATGATGTGATGGCCTGCGTTCCGAAAATGGTATTAAGGGTGGCACGCGCCTTTATTTTGTTAAATAATAGTTATTTTTATAGATATATAGCTGTACACAGGCACGTTTCGTTGTTGCACATTGTGGTTGCATTGCTGAGAAACGAGGAACAACACTTGGCCTACTATACCACGTTGGTAAAGTTTTCCTTGTCTTTGCAGTGCTGTTGTCCTGCGTAGTGTGCTGTCTTAATCGGCTCTTACGACACCCACGCGATGAATAAGGGTGGTTACACTCTGTATTCTTAATCCGTTACCACAGGGACGTGAAAAATATATAAAAACAATATTTGAAGCGGTTTGTAAGTCGTGTCAAAATTTTAACTCAATCTGAAAAACTTTTAAATTTTTAAAGCGTACACAAACCAACTTAACTTATACCTTACTATATATATATATATATATATATATATATATATATATATATATATATAGGTACTAGCATTTGTCCTTTCCCAAGAATCAAATTATCTCCATACCAAATTACATCCATATCGCTTAAGCGGTTATTGATTTCCTATACAAACTTCCACCCCCCTTTTCACCCTCTTAAGGATGATTTTCTGAGATAAAAACTATCCTATGTCCTTTCCCGGGACTCAAACTATCTTTATACTAAATTTCATCTGACGACTGAATGGCGTAGTGGTTTGTGTAACGGACTGCTATTCCAAAGGTCGCGGGTTCGATTCCCGCTCAAGTCAAACATTTGTGTGCATGAACATTTGATGTTTGATTTGGTCTGGGTGTTGCTATGTATAATATGTATGTATTTACAAAAAAAAGTATATATGTATTTATATCAGTTGTCTAGTACCCATAGTACAAGCTCTGCTTAGTTTGGGACTAGATGGCGTTGTGTGTATGTGGTAGAATATTATTATTATTATCTAAATCGGTTTCACGGTTTAGGCGTGAAAAGGGTAACAGGAGGGCCGACAGACAGACACACTTTCGGATTAAAAAAAACGGAAATAAATGTTATGTCCCAATCAATTTTATCACATGATCAACAGCCTATACCAGTCCACTGCTGGACATAGGCCTCTCCTTAGAAAGGAGGTTTTGGCCTACTATACCACGCTGGCTAGACGGGTTGGTATAGGGTTTGTTTCAAGTTTTCCTTCTCTTTGCAGTGCTGTTGTCCTGCTTAGTTTGCTCCTTTAGTCGGCTCTTACGACACCAACGGGATGAATTGGGGTGGTGACACTCTGTATTCTTAATCCGTTACCACACGGACGTGCAAAATATATAAAAACAATATTTGAAGCGGTTCAAATATTGTTAAATATTATCAATCAATTTTATATTTGTGAGTTTTTTTAACTTACTTATCTCAAACGCTGGAGAGAGGGGGCGCTATTATTGCCCCCTATCGAAAAAATCGTAGATCCGTGGCTAATCCCTGTCCTACTACTGTCTTCCTTCCTTATGTACCTTTCGTTTCAAAAAACTCCCAATAATTCTTCCTCCGAGTCTTTATTCCCAAACTATACAAACCCTATGTCCAGCAGTGGACTGTGAAAGGCTGTTGATGATAGCTTTAAATTGCCCGTCGTTTTAAGTAGATTGGCCGTGGTCTAAAGATTTTGTTAATTTCCGTTAATTAATTAATTATACCTATAATGGGATGGAGTAACCTAGTAGATGTACGTTAGAATTTACCTATCAGTTGTATATTCGCACTAGCATTTACCCCCGACTCCGCCCGCGTGTATGTCGGTTATCGCGGTAAAGAGTAGCCTATATCCTTTATCAAGAATGAAACTATCGCCACACCTAATATCGTCTCTATAGGTTCAGCAAGGTTCCCCATACAAACTTCCACCCTCTTTTCACACCCTTAAAGGATGGACATAAGATAGTTTATCTTATGTCCTTTCTCGGGATTTTAACTATCTCTATACTAAATTTCATCTCCATCTTTGTACCGGTTAACGCGTGGAGAGGTAACAAACAGATGGACAGACAGACACATTTTCGCATTTCAAATACTAATTTGGATTTGTCCAAAAGTGCCATGAAATTTACGATGTTTCATGTTAAATAAATAGTTTTCAGTGTATTCAGACAACAACTACAACACCACTTTTGTTACTACCATCACCACCATCTTATCTACTAATCTATTCAACCATAAAGATGTGATTAAGTTCACTGCTCTGTTCCTTAGGGTTACAGCGTGGTGTTAAAATGATTTTTAAATCTAACTGGTGCCCAGACCCTTTAATGAAACAATCAAAATTAAATATAGATTAAAAAAAAAAACCCTTCAATTATTAGAGAGCTGATGTTCCTGAGAAACTATCGAACAGGTTTTCTTGAATACTACAGAATCTTAGAAAAAGATTGCACCCAAAAAAATATCTATTTGCATTATTGGAGAGCATTTATCTATACGAAGTCTTTTTGTTGAAGATTCATTTAATCTTACAGACCCCATTAAGTATTATTTACGCGGATGCTTTCGAGGATGGATGCATATTAGTTACTCTTTTACGCAAGAACGGCAAAACAGATTTGGATGAAATTTGACACACAAATAGTTTAATAATAATAGCTTTACATATCTCACACACAGCCGTCTGGCTCCAAACTAAGCAGAGCCTGTGCTATGGTAACCAGACTGCTGATAAACGTACATACGTCCGTGTGGTAACGGATTAAGAATACGATAAGAGTGTCAACACCCCTATTCATCCCGTGGGTGTCGTAAGAGCCGACTAAGGGAGCAAACTACGGAGGACAACAGCACTACAGAAAGAAGAAAAACTTGAAACAAACCCTATACCAACCCGTCTGGCCAGCGTGGTATAGTAGGCCAAAACCTTCATTCTAAGGAAAAGCCTATGTCCAGCAGTGGACTAGTAAAGGCTGTTGATGATGATGATGATGATGATGATGATAAACGTACTTATATATTTCTAAAAACATACATATCATAGATAAATTACACCCAGACACAGAACACATCATCGTGCACACAAATATTTGTCCTGGGTGGGAATCGAACCCACGTCCTCCGGCTTAGCAGTCAGGGTCACTAACCACTAAACCAACAGGCCCGTATATCACCTGTAAATTTATATACCTAGGATACTTCACAGTGGTTAAAAAGGCTTACGGGGACAAAACTGTAGCTAAAGCAAAAGCTAGAAAGCTAGTTTTAAATAAAAAAAAAAAGATTAGATATACCTATAGGTAGGTATGTAATAGTTAATACTTTGAAACCTGAATGGTAGCTGTCAGTATAGTTCTATAAGAATAACTTATAAAATGTATTGTTTATTCAATTAAATATTTAACTAACAATAATGTTATGTACATATTTTAATTTGTTTAATATTAAATTAAATAATCCCTTTTTTTTTCTTTTTTTTTTGACAACTCCCGCCCTAGAAATATATCCTTTGTCGCGGAGGACTTTACAGACATACATGAAACAGACACAAACAACACCCAGACTCAGAACAACAATTTGTTGATCACACAAAGTGTCGTCTCATGTGGGGATCGAGCCCACAAAAATCAGTGGCGTGGCAACCGCTTAAACCACTACGCCATCCGTGCAGTCATCTAAATGAGTCAGTTAAATAATACTGTAGCACTTTCTTCCAAATCTAGCATGTAATGTTCTATTTTTTTCTTCGGGTACATTAATACATCCTTGGGTGGTTAATCCAGCACACCTACCTACAATAGGTAATACCCAATGGAGAGTCGATAACTTGGATAGGTGCTGCTGGTGTTGTTAACAACCATGGGTGCCGGTAACCACTTAACCTGGATAGAACTTGTTTGCTACCTTAATAGTAATATAGGGAGTAATATATCACTTGATATTGTCTTGTACCTACATACCTATTTAGGATGTAGGTATGTTTATAAAATCAAATTTATGCAAAGTACCTATGCACATAGTTCACTACAGTCATCAAAGTACAATCAATTACAAAATTGTTTTCTCTGTTTTATTTACATTTGCTCAGAATCTTATTTTGTTTTGTACCTAATAAGTTGTGAAAAAACTATCTTTCTATTAATTTGAGTCGGAATATCCATTTTAAGAATCTAATTTCTAGATAATACTGCTGTATTACCCTAGGTACCTACTAACCAAACTTCAATTAAAAACCAGTTACGAAATGGATAATATTTAAGATGTCTTAGCTGTTGACCTATCGACAACTCTTAGGTGTGTAATTAACGTACAGTACAACAGTTACGTAGTTTAAATTAGAAAAACTGATTTACAAATCACATCTTCATCTTGGGAGAAAAATATCTCAGTAAATTTTACTACATACACTAACTCTTACGTGACCACGAAAAACTCACAGACGAACTCACTCACGCACTCAATTTCGGCAAAAGTTGCAACGAAAAAAATACGCACTTCAAAAAAAACTATCCTTACGGCTTAAGTCTGAATTGATAGCCGCAACTTTTCTGTCTGCACATATCCGTGGACACGCGGGGCGTGGCTTCACGAACAGGTTACCAAAGCACAGAGTACCGTCAAAAAATATCCATAAAAAATATATAATAGTAACCCTGGCGCCAACGATCGATCTTGCAGTGCCAACCCGAGGCCCGTGCACGTACAACCGAAAAAAATCGCGCCACAACTCCCAACCAATCATAAAACAGCTCCACCTTTGTAAAATACCGCCTAGAAACTAGCCACGCCCAACGAGCGACAGTGGCGCCGAAGAGCCCATACATGTGGAGACTACAGGTACTAATTAGAAAGAGATAGCACGACGCTGGGCCGTTCGTTTCTCGCACAATTTCCCCCAACCGATCATTAAGTGCTTAAATTCAACAGGAGTTGGTTGTGTCGGATTTCTTCGGAGGGGTACGCTATTAAAATATCCACAAACATTATCTTTAATTGGACAGAATTTTGTGCTTGTGTGCGTCGGTGAGCTGTTTTTTTTTCGAAGCCAGTGACGATTCTGTTTTTTCGAAACTTGATGACTGTTATCATTCGTGTTTAGTGTGAGGTGATCGCTTGTGATTCTCGTTGTTGTAACGATATTATGACTCGATTGCGGAACGTGTTGTGATTAAAAATGACATCGGTGACGTAAAACGTGAAAATCGAAATCAACTGTCGAAGTAACATTAGAAAATGATGCCACGTGCTCCATAATTGCTGAATCGTAATGCATGGATCGCTAATTGATAGGCAATTATATCTTTCTGTCCTGTTCTTTCTAATTGCTAGCAATAATAAATTTGATTGCTACGCCTCACTACACCAGTGTTCAATTCATTAGTTAAAAAAAAGCGATTCGTATTTCTAAATTCAAATTCGACCAATCACAAGCTTTTCCAAAGTTTTGAATAGTGAAGGACAAGTGTATTACAAAGACAAGTGTTTAAAAAGTAAAAACTAGAAAATAAATAAAATAATTTGTGTGACTTCTGTGGTGTAAAAAAATTATTGTGAAAAAAGTGATGCTGTGTATATCCGCTTGATAAAACCGAACACCGTAAGTACCTACTTCTATTTCTTTATCATAAAAACTACAAACAAGTATTTACAAAACAAAAATAGAATATTGGTTAAGAAAAAAAATAGAAAAAAAATGCTTTTCCCAAAAACGATCCTACGTGAGGCTTTCTAAAATTGCACAAAAAATTTCAGGTATGAATATTGTAACTCTTTTATTAAGTAAATCTATGAAAATTGCAATTTAATTTAGGCCTAATAAGAAGCTTATTGGAAGAGACTTACATTCCAATTAAAATAAAAAACTAAAACTGATCATAGACAATTTTTTCCAAAGCCAGGTAATTTCACACACTGCATAAGACATTAAAACCAAAAAAAAAATATCATTTTAATTTAGATTTTTAGAAAAAGAATGCAAAGTAGGTACCTGTCATAATTTTGTTTGATAAAATTCTTTGAGCTTAAAAAATTTACTGACAAAAGATCAAAATAACAGCATAAGACCTTATTGTCATTCCAAATTTAAAATCTATGACCTTTTTTAATACTATCATGAAAAACCGGTAAACGTAACTGGCCGTAACGTCCAGTGTAGTCTGTAATAAAAAATGGCTGGCATCAGACACTTCTCAATATAAAAAAAAAAACTTAACAATCCCTTCCAAAACATTCTAATATTTTGCTCATGTTCAAATCCCAGTTATAGGATAGAATTTTATTAGATTTCAGTCAAAAAGGTTAGTTTTTAAATTTAACAGATTTTTTTGGTCTTAGTCTGAAATCCTTACGAATCCAGTTCCCAGATAAAATCCAGCTTCAAATTATAAAAAGATTTCATATTTTTGAATGGCTACGAATAGGGACACCAACAACCAAAGGTTGCTTAAAAATCTATCCATCAGTATTATAATTTACAACCCATTAACTGAGTTTCTAAGCATTCTATTCACTTATCAAATAAGTACATTGACTTAAATGCTTGATGGAAAAATTCTAAGTTAAAATTATTCGCTAACGTTGTAGAATCGACGCTTTAATAAATTTAAAACCTAATGAATATCGATTTTGCTACACCAAGGAAAAGACAGCAAACCCATCAGTTTAAACCAGATAGAGTTTCTATAATCGATAACATCACCACTATTGGCAAATATAAAAGGTTATTTTATCTGCAATAGGCTTAATTGTAGGTAAATGTAACAACTTTTTTAACAACAAAACTAAAATCTTAAATATCCGAATTTATTTAGTAGCGGTGAAATTTGACGTCTAAGGAAAAAGAAATCTCTCTCCTTACTTTATTGAGTAGCTCAAAGAGGAAAAACAGGGAGTCCATAACACTAGCCTCTCGACTTGAGTCTTTAGGTTACAGGTAACGATATATCTTGATCCGTTTACTTGTTTTAATCTCAGGAGCTTAAAAATATTTGAACTATATTTTTGAATTATATTGAAAACTATTATATTTGAATATCCGTTTGTGAATCGTTCTATTAATTCCTCTACCTTCTTTTTACCATAGACAAACTGTCTAAATCTCTGTGGGTCATCATTTCTTCCATACGCACCAAAGGTTTTTTTATCTAAATTAAAATAGGTTTAGTGCAACTCAATGATGCGGTCGTTGGATTTAAAATGGTACGTAGACTACATATGTTTCTTTTATCTAGTTATAAAATACAAGCTTTTTACTTTTTTAAGCTACTCCAGGTTGTAGTTCAAAGTTTTTTTTCATGCTGTTCTATTCAGTTCTATACACTCATTTCTGTAAGAAGACGAAACATTGCTATCTGTCCTTGCCTTAATCGAAATTTACGACAAATAAAAAATAATGGTTACCCTGTCAAAAAATTGTTTTTTCATAATTTTAGTAAATTTATACCGTTTCTTAAAAAAATTTGATGCTAAGAACGTAATCTCTATGGTTATGTGGTACATTTAATTTCTTTAACAGTTTTTATAACTTATCTAAATATTTTTTAATACTTGATGATGAATTCAGGATGTTTTTTTGGGTCCATAGTGATTTTTAACCATTTGAATGTCTTATTTTGTATGATTCACCAGTATAATTTAACTGTCATTGTACCTATAGATTTTTGGACCATGACAGGCAAAAAGATAAACCTACTAGATTTCTACATGTAAAAATATATGTAAAGCACATACTGTTAAAAAAAAATATCTGCACATGCTCAATACGTTATCTTTAGTGTTCCAAATTTAAAATTTCTTTCTTGTTTAGAAAACGATTACTAAAAGTTCTTTCGACATATTAATTGATCTATTTTTGTCGAAAAACTTATAGAAGTATTTAAAAAGCAGAAACAAATATAAATAAAAACGAATTAGTAAATGACAGTCTGAAAATATCATAAGAAAAATACCAAATAGGTAATTGTACCAATACAGCCCTTCTGCGAAAGGCCGAACCTTTTGTAGAACAACTACTTATTTTGGTACATGGACTCGAGATAATGTTAATCAGACATTTCAAGAAGACAACAAGAGGTTCATTTTTCATTAAAAACATGAAAATATTCATTCCGTTTTATATTTATAACTAAATAAATATAGTAATAAGATTAAAGAAATATTCCTCTTCTATTTGTTAAGAAAAATGAAACAATCTTAAATAATTCTTTATTTTAATAATTTTCCTAACTTAATTTGAGGTGTGTATAATGTTTAACGTTATAATGGTTTTGGCTCGATCCTCTTATAGCCGGCAGCCTATTTGACTCCAACTCTTTGGGGATCTAAACGTGTAAAGAAAAAGGATACCTCAAGTCAATAAGAGAAAGAGACTGAGCTAGCTAGAAGCCGGGTAAACCAGAATAACCGTGCTAGCCGTTCGAAGACGTCATTAGAAAGAATGAAGGAAGATATCTGATGATGATCTCAACTGGTCATTATGATTTTTACCTGTTCTGTATTAACTCCTTTTTATCATTGTATCACATAGGCTTTACTGCCAAACAAAGACTTCCTTACATCATTTTATTAATATTAAAGATGTCCGTGTGGTGACGGATTGAGAATACAGAGTGTCACCACCCCTATTAATCCCGTGGGTGTCGTAAGAGGCGACTAAGGGAAACTACGCAGGACAACAGCATTGCAGAGAGACGGAAAACTTGACACAAACCCTATACCAACCCGTCTGGTCAGCGTGGTGTAGTAGGCCAAAACCTCCTTTCTAAGGAGAGGCTGTTGATGATGAATATTATAGATACAAAAAAAAACATTACAGTGTTCCATAAGAACTGTAATATCAGCTGACATTGTATCTACAATCCGATGGCTAATTCAACAACCATGGGCGTAAAGTAAATAGCGTGTCGCTTTCCTCGCTTTCTTATTCTTATTTATGAAATAACATTAAAAAATTATACTAAAATTAAAGAAAATATGCTACACATAAGAAAATCAAACTTCTTAAGACTTGTAATAGGAATTCTCATTGGTATTATGCTTGAAAGCTTGAGACAGCTGTATACAGATTATGATGACAGTGACACATCTATCAATAATATTCTCCGTATCACATTCTAATAAGATTATTTTGCAGCAAATAAAATAACAGGCCTGTCTATCAATCACGCTAGATGAATATAATTACTTCACGATATACTGGTTTGTGGTGATATCTTATATTTTCCTTATTTCATAGATAATATGCTTAGGTAATTTAGACTCGTGTCGGAGCAATAAAACAATATTTTTTACTTACAACATTAATTCGAATTATTGCCGTAATCCTGATTATAATTCAGAATACTAAGCAAGCTTTTTTTTTTACGTGGAGATAAATTGTTTTTAAACCTAGTATATGTAGATGTAACATCAGCGTGGCCGTCAGGTTAGTGGCACAATAGTTTGATAACGAATAAAAAATATTCTTATAAGAAGTGATTTCGAAATAAGGTTTAGCACTGATGCAATTTGCCATACAAGGAACCGCCAGTGTAGCCGATTATGAAAAAGCATACAAATTATTTGACGGTTCCATTTTATATAATACATATGTACAATTAAGATACCTACTGTTTTTTAAATTACATAGACAATATTGGCTTTGATTTGTTGGGATTACAATGATTACACCGCCACCAATAGGATAAATGTATTATTCGATTTCTGCTCAGGGAATGTTCTAAACGTAAATACAATTAACGAACTTGGTCTTACAACAACTATTTTCTGTAAAGCATATAAACCGCAAGTGAAAATTGAACTCAAATGGCTTCGTTCTATAATGTTGAAAAAATCACATTTCGTCTATGCCCTCTTAAAATTATTTTTTTAGTTTAATCTACACTATTTAGGTAGATGGTTATCAGTCTGGAACACTGACGAAAATCTACAAGTTCTGTCGCATTTTTTGTATTAAATTGACCTGATAGTATGAGATCCACAAAGGCATGACGAGAAATGCCCTAGCTATGAGCAGGCCAGAGTAATTATGTCAGAATCAAACTAATTCACACCAGAGCGTGAGCGTCTCTGATGTCAGAGCTCCTGCCGTGAAGAGCGCTTTACTGACGGCGATCGAAAGTATGACCTTTAACCTTCTTAAAATACCCGAGACTCTTTTTGAAGGAACACCATTTTCATGTTTAAATGATCATCTGCTTAAGTAAATTCATTCGTTGATAGGCTACAGCGCAAACTAACTACGAATTGAATGAACCGCATTCGTAAACTTTTATAAAGATTTCTCCCTCGCATTTCACAAAATGAAACTTGCCAGCGCCAGCTGACTGCCCTCTAGAGAATTAAATTCTACAGTTATTATAAAAAATCACCTGTCAAATTCGTGTTCTTTATTTAAAATCTATCCTACTTTCAAAATATTTCTCCCGCCAAACGTCGTCTGATGGCTTCATTGCGGATCTCATCTGTTTCTTTGACTGTTAAGACGAATGGTCTGTAAGAAAGACTACAGATATGCTTGTCAGGTGAATCGGTGATTGCAATATGATTTATTGCTTTGAAGATGTTACTACCTATTTTCAAAGGCCAAATGTAAAGTCGTACATAATATAAACTGTACAGTTGAGCTTAAAATTTGAGTAATTTCTGTATAACGCGTGGCGTTTTACAAATTATGAAAGACGCCATTTTTATTTTTCTGATTCGTTTTTTCTTTTATTAAAAATCGTTTAGCGTTGAGTATTTAAATTTGCCAACAGAGATACTAATACGTTTCTTTCTTTTTTCATTAGTGTTATTTTTAATCAATCAAGTTAATTTAAAGTTAAAATCGGTACATACCTGATATCACTGAGTCCAAAATAACCATCTTTTATATTTATAAAAAAAATAAAAGCTTAAAACTTTTTACAATAAAAATATATTTATTTAAGATGTATTTTATTCACCATTTGATAAAGAGCTGACGGACTTTAACTAGTTTTAAATTAAAATTATTTCTCTTTTGAAGTCTAGTCGAGTAACTCCAAATTTTCAATGTTTAAGCTATGCTTTCAGAACACACAGTACAGACTATGGGTGGCATGATTCTATAAAGGCTGTGTAACATGTCTCTGTAACTAAATTAACATTGTTACAAAATTCACTAAATGAAAAGTTTTTCTTTAATGAAAGAATGTACACATCTTTTTATTCATACGTAAATATTCCTCAATCAATAGACAATAAAAAATGCGATTTCACGTTTAATCACATATAGTTTTAATGTCGGCAATTTGTGTACACCGGTTTTCAAGCGGCGATTGGGTTAATTATAAATTCACGCATTTTCGTATAATACCTAAACATAGAAGATCCGTTAACACATAACCGGGCTTAAGAAAAAAAATGCGTAGGCCCGTGGTTTTGTTAATGTATTCTATACAAGACTAGCAATTTCCCGCTGGTTCATCTGCGTTTATCATTACTATTCTGCTCCTAGTGTACACCACGACGCGTCGGTGTGATTTATTTGTGTATATACCTAAAAACTTATGTATTAAATGTGTTCATATCATTAATACCTATTGTGTATGTATTTATTATTAAAAACTATTCTAATGTAACCCATAAAAATACTCTGGGTATTCAAATATTCTATAAATTGTTTATTTGTCACAAGATCACATTTTTAATTTCTTTGCATCTACCACGTTTTGGTCGACTGCGAAAAATGCTTGCACCTCTGCAATATTTTGTTCGTGCATTAAGAATAAATAAATAAACTTTTTTCTAGCATTAGACTATGTACTAAATGTATTAGGACTTTTTTAAATCTTACTTATTTAAAAAAGTGTTCAGCTACATTTATTAGTTGAAGTACAATTAAAATGCGTTTTTAATTAAGACTTTATTACTATACTGAAGCATTTTATTATACTGCTATAGTATTTTTGGTTTGTTCCCTCTGATTTAGTACATAACTTCACAAGCCGTCTGGATTAAGGAAGACAGTTTTTTACCTACCAACCTATTTGCTTCTGTTATGACTCCTCTGTACAGTCAAGTTTAACAGTACTCTACTGAAAAGATAAATAAAACCTTACGAATTTAGAAACAATATTTAGATACAATAGAAATTACAGAAACTTGCTGGTCTTCAGTTCCGCATCGTACATACCTATCACATCTTTCGTCTAGGCGTTGTCATCGGGAAGGCAAAAAGGGGGTAGTCTGGTGCTGCCAGTATAAGGAGCCAGTACAATCAAGTGCGCCGTAAGATTGTCTTCTTACAATTACAACAACAGTATTTTACTCTACTGCCGACGCAGAATGTCGGTACGTCAACAGCGTTTAACAGTCCATTGCTGGTATGTCCAGCAGTGGACTGTGAGCCTCTCCTTACAAAGAAGGTTTTGGCCTACTATACCACGCTGGCCAGACGGGTTGATATAGGGTTTTTTTTCAAGTTTTCCTTCGGTTGGTTGTCGGTTATGATACTGAATTTGTATTTTTTTACTTTTTATTACAACTGCGTTCAACATCTTAAGACGTGCAGTCTTGGCGTGGTTCGCGGGTTCGACCTTCACATGAGACAACATTTTTATATCTAGAGTTCTTTATATCTCGAAAAAACAATTGATTGACAATATTGAGATTACGACTGAAATAAATTCCATTTGAATTTCGACCTCTAGATTACAAGTATTCAAAATAAATTGAGACAATGGAATATTACCCTACCTATCTACTGTTCCTAAATATTCTATCTATTGTAAGTCGTATAGAAAATATATTACCAAAACGGTCTCTACGAAATCAATAGGTTAATTATTAATTTACCACACGCAGTGGCCGGTCAGGTTACCGCTTGACCCATTCATTATTATATACTTTAATAGTTGTTTTAGTTCAAGTCTTTGGTTATATGCTTTAATGGCCGTTCTCAATACATTATTATCATTATTTTATCGTAGGTTTACACTTCCATTTTAATTCCGTTGGATTCTGGTAAAGGCATTAAAGTTTTTAGTGATATTTATTAAGAGAATTCCTGTCTTCAGAGTATTCTGTTTAATGGAAATATGTATCGATGCTTAAAAGACACTCTTAACTTAGCGACACAGTTTTTTACTTAATACTGATCCGAACTGTAAGGTATGGATTTCTCAAATAAGCTCCATTCTAAAGAACAACCATAAAAATTCTAATTGAAATAAATATTACCGCTTAGCAATGATCTCCTAGCGGAGGGGTTAATTTTGCTTCTGGCGGGTCATTTAACATTCTATCAAGTAGTCCCTATGTCGTATCTCTCATCACATCAAATTCGGCCAGTTATGAATAAAAAAATACACACCAAAATGACCAACGCTATGGGCGATAAAAAGAAATATAGTCAAACAATTGTCTATGTCTATACTACTTAAACGTCTGTAATGTCATTGACTTGTCAATAACTATAGTCAAAAGAGACATCAAGTGACAGTCTATTGTCATTAGTGGCGATAAATGTCACTCAGTCAGTCGAATATATTGATTCAGTAGCCTCCCGTAATCTTATCACAGGCACTGATCGAAATGGGCCATTTTTCCTTTGACATGTTTATTTTTAATTCAAGCTTGTAATCTATCAATCAAAGTAGCAAGTATTAAGTAGTGATGAATGATGATGATCGAAGACGTCGCTGAATTGTTCTACTTGTGAATAAAGAAGAAGCCTGTTCAGAAGTAGGCAGTCCACTGGCGAGAAGAAAGTAGTGATTATGACAAGCCTAAAAGAGACAAAATGTATGTGAGATCTCTTATAAGGCTCTTTGAGTATCATTAATTTTAAAGTCAATTCAAAGACCTAAAAAGAGGGAATTTAATCAGTTGTCCTAGAGTTGATAATGGTTAAACTTGCTAAGATTTGAACATGTTCTTATAGTGATGTACGTAACCAATGAGTAGTAATATCGATTTGGTAACATTTAATGCTTATTATAAAAGTAATGATATATCAAACGAACGCGTTGAACTAAAGACATTAATTGACACGCTGTAGTTTATTATCTGTTGTTAGTTTATGATTGAGATGAGTTTATTCATTTGACATTATAGTGCTGTGCATGTATCGATTTCTTTTTTTATAATTGTATTATTACAATCGACTCTTTTATTCATATTTGCATTATAATAATATAACAATGACTTTTAAAGTATACTACTTTAGTATATACTATTAAAGTAGTATACTTTAAAAGTATTAAGTACTAAAGTACTAAATAGTAGGGTTCTTTTTATGGTACCTACATAATTAGTCATAACATATTTTATATGAGATTTTAAGATGTTTAGATGTTATTTATATTCCCTGAGTAGTGGTTAGAGGAAACTTCTTTAAAAAGTTATATATATTTCTAAATCCCAATCGTGGTCTTCTTAGTTTCACGATTGAGTTCTTTATGTCCAAAATGAAGCATTTACTTCGGAGATGAGACGAAAAGTCTTCGAAATTGGCCAAGTCTTTGAACCAAATTTAGTTTACTTTAAACTATAGTGGTAGTCGTCGTCGGATTCGTCGGATTAAGAATACGGAGTGTCACCACACCTATTCATCTCGTGGGTGTCGTAAAGGGCGACTTAGCATTGCAAAGACAAGGAAAACTTGTCACAAACTCTATACCAACCCGTCTGGCCAGCGTGGTATAGTATAGGCCAACACCTCCTGTCAAAGGAGAGGCCCATTTCCAGCAGTATTTTATCTATTTCGAAGCAGTTAACAATTATATTGAAGTTCTAACTCGGCGGGCCTGTTGGTCTAGTGGTCAGTGATTCTGTCTGCTAAGCCGGGGGTCGTGGGTTTGATTCACACCCAAGACAAATATTTGTGTGATGAGCACGGTCGTTTGCTTTGTGTCCCTGTGTAATTTATCTGTATTATTCGAGTATATATGTATTTAGAAACATAAAAGTATGTTTATCCTGCTGATAAACTCTGGTTACCGTAACAGGTACGGTCTCTGTCTAGTTTGCGATTAGACGGCCAAGTGTGAGATGTGTGGATTCTTATTATTATTATTTCTTCTGTATCTATAAGATGTGTAGGTATATATAGGAATATAAAACATGTTTTTAGCAGTTTTAGTTACCATAGCACAGGATCAGGCGATCGTGTGTGAGATGCGTCAAATTATTATTAATACATACATATAATATATATATTAATTTTAAAGTAAGCAATATGCTATTTAAACTTCTTTTGAACACTTCTCATATACGATCATGAAATAATCTACTGATTAAAATGAAAAAAAAACATGTTCTTTTTACGAATAAACATATGTATATCTACAACAATTAGATGAAACAGTGAAGTAATTATTCTCTTTAATTTGCTAGGAAAAAATAACGCAACACTAAATGCTAATTTGCCTAATAATCTGTTATTAATAAAGATTTGTTTTAAATCTTGCATCTCAATATTAACGAAACATACCACGAAACTTCAGCGCCATCTAACGAAGATACACCGATCTACGGAGAAACTACTAATCCTGTATCGCGGAATTAAAGTTCTCACACCGTTTATAAAGCATAGGGGGGTAAATGCGCTGACGGGTCACCTAATTGTAAGTGAGTGCCGTCGCCTATGGACGCCTGCGACTCAAGAGTCACAAGTGCGCTGCCGTCCTTTCAGTTCCTCCTCCCAGATTCGGGGAAGGAAGGGAGAGGTTTGGGTTCCGATAGCCTCACTGACTCAGTGAAAAGCAACTAAACATTCCTATACATATCCGAATTAAAAGAATTATAACTCACTCTTTCAATATCAAATGAATAGACTTTAAGGCAAAATTTAAATATAATCAATCAATAAATATAGGTAAATGAAATCAGTCGATTATACTATACTTTCCCATCCCTATTGACGCTCAACCCTAGGTAATTACCTACCAACACTTTCCTCATAAGGTTAATAAGACAAAAATGGCGTCCGTGACAAATGATTTATGAATGTCCTTCGGAGCAAATGTTAACGGAGGCAAACATTTTATAAGGTTTTTTTTTGAACTGACAGCTACTACATTTATATATAGAGCTGGCTACACTGACTGACACTGGGACGACCAAGTGATGAACTTAACTGCAAGTAGTTCGCCCTTAGTGCTGTCAAATAATGGATAGGTGATGGATTTTGAAGGTGATTTATGATTACCGTAGACCTGATGATAACAGAAGAAGTCTTATGTATTTAAATATGTACTATCTTTATGCGTTTATAACAACCTTAGTAACTAACCAATGGATATTTTTAAGTTATTAATTTACTTCTCCGTATATACAATGAACAAATCGTTGAGCAATAAATTACGAAGGCTGTTTTAAATGTCAACAAATCTCCATAGATTTTATTGATAAGCGTTATTTTTAAATTAATGAGTTCTGCGCTTGTAGAATGCAGTGTGGCAGTGAATTTCACAGGTTTTAACTGTCAGAGAGCAATAAGAGTATATGATAAAGAGTGAACCGTGATGATAGCAATTGTTTACTTCTTATTAAAGACTAATTAAAACGGGCTGAATAGTCTTTGATATCTTAAAAGTGGCATACATCTTCGTGGCATATTAGTGTTATAAATAAATCAATACTATGTACCAAAAATAAATGAAATATAACGCGCGTGTAACGCGCGATGAGGAGTTTCGATCCAAAAACGGCTTGACCGGTCACTGGATCTCCGATCGGAACATAGTTACTACGCTGCTTGGTAGACGTTTTTTTTTTAAATTGGTTTAAATTAAAACGTTTAAATTGATAGACGTTTTTTTTATTGGGACTAATCCCGCCCACACGCCCACCACTGTAACTCCTGTACACCAAGATCCACAGCAGTGACCCACGAACACACCGAGTTATGAGACTCGGGAAGTCCCAGGAAGAAATTAAACTGTCTTGGAACCAGCAACGAAATTAATCAGAAGAAAATTGGAGGAGTTGGAAATACAGTAAATCCACTTCCCTCCTTAGCAAAGCGGGAGACAAAATTAAGTTGGTAGACGTTTGTTAAATATGAAATAGGAAAAAGATGTGAGCGTCGACGCGCCAACTAAAGTGTCGGAAAAAGTCTTGTTATACAGTTTTCGGTTTCCCATCCGCTCAGAGCGTGTAACGCGCTATGAGGAACTTCATTCAAAAAAGCTGTATAACACTGAAAGTGCGGGCTATTAAGGGATGAAAGATGAATACCTACCTAAATTAAAATAAAATGTTAATTATAATAATAGATAATGTTAAAAGGATACTAAAATCAATTAAAGTTATTAGTATATGTAAATAAATAGATATTATTTACCAATCAATTTTGCATATTCTTTCATTATATTTATAATTTTATTACTCTGTATATTAGATTTGGCCTTTAAATCATGTTTAATTAATAAATGTCGGCAATAATAAAATAATCATTCGATACATTCATTATCTGTGTCAAATTAAACCACAGATTAAAATCGATTTTTAAATCGATATTCTACGGAATCTGAAAGAATCAGATTAAAATTTAATTTTTGTGATGCGGATGTTAAATCTTCCTTTAATATATTGTAAATGGCAATTTAGTTTGTCTATGCTCTTTTTCCTTATTGTTGCCCATTATTATACATAATAATAATAACCAGACACATCTTACACACTGACAAAGTAGGCTGAGCATGTTCTATGGTAACCAGACTGCTGATAAACATACTAATATATTTTTAGATACATACATATTATGCATAAAGGATAACCAAATACAAATGAAATTACCGTGTTGATCATACAATATTTGTCCTGTGTCGGAATCGAACTCACGACCTCTGGCTTAGCAGTCAAGCAAGCATAAGTCGTAGGTTAGATTTTCACCCAGTTATCTAAATAAGTCTATTTATCAGCAGTCCGGTTACCATATATTACACAGGCTCTGCCTAATTTGGAACGAGGCTGTGATGTGTGAGATGCATTAAGTTTTGTTCTCGTTATTTGACATGACATTAAATGTAATTAAATTTAAATTAAGATTCACCATGATTTAAGACCTATCTTACTATTTCGCCTTCAAGAACTTTACTTTCATTCAATCACAGTTCAAATAACGCAATTCCAACTTCATGACAAACGATTCCAGCACGAAATAACAAAACAAGTACAAAGAAACTCTGTGTCTCAACTATCTCACGCGAATCTACGCTCACGCCATCTAAGTCCTACTCGGAAAACTGCGATGCCTATCATTTTTTTCTTTTGTTGAGACTTGATTAAGATAACCTTCTTCGGTTGGCGAAAAGGGCCGCGATTCAAACTTGTGATAATTTAAATTGTAGAAGAAAATTGTATATGTGTAACGATTGAATTTCAAGTTTGAAATTCAGCAAAAATATATTTATAATATTGGAACGAAGTTTCTTATCGACACTTTACACACTTAAGGTATTATTGATGTTTGCCATAAAACTTGGTCTTTTATTCCATTTAAACCACTTGATCAGTAATCTTTGCGTTTGATGATAAATTTTAGACAAATTTTTGTATCATTTTATCCACATTCTCACTGCTTTCACTACAGTAACCAGGATTGATGACTATAGTCAACCAGTCCTAGAAAGAACAAAAAGAAAATAATTTTGGTTGTAAAAAGTCGTGGGGTGCTTTTACTCTACTTTTATAAATAACTAGCGATGAAATTTTTGTGCTATTTGGCGTCAGGCCTATGATTTTTTACATCAAATACAGTTCGCTTTGTAAGCGGATTAGTTTACTTAATCTTTAAATTCATTTTAGTTCTTTGAACATACTTATGAAACATCAATGACGATGCAAGATTGTAAAGTTACTGAATCTTCTTGTATCTTCAAGTACGCTAAAACTATATTATACATTTAATTAAAATTATAATTCCGATACAGGTCGAGCTTAAGCAAAGCATGTAAAAAATACACATGAATATCTTTGGATTGTATAAAATATATAATATTTTATTCTAATATAATATTTTAAGGACATCTGACACACAACGCCATCGAGTTTCAAACTAAGCAGAGCTTGTACTATGAAAGCTAGATTGACTGATATAATACTGAAATACTGTTTTGTAAATACACACATAGTTTACAAAGAAAACACCCAAACTCCGAAACAAATATTTGCAGATCATACAAACATTCGGTCCGACCCGGAAATCGAACCCAAGACCTCAGAACAGCAGTCGCATACGCTACTACTACGCTACTGAGGCAGTTACATGAAGCACTTTGTCACAGAGGGTTTGGGCTGAACTTCAACCGTATTACATAGTGGCATTTATCAAATAACCGTTAAATTAAGCTTCCATACAAACGATACAAAACCTACTATAAAACGATCATGACGTCTATTTAAAAAAACGGCGAACATCGTAATAGAACTTCCAATTCCCAACCAACAGCTGAACTACAAATTCAAATCCAGATTATCACACAAATAGTCTTTAAACAAAAGCCATTATTTGTCAATAGTGTTTAACATTTGAACAAGCAACTCTTGTGTAAAAACAAAATGGCTAAAATAATACAAAAGTGTATGTTGTTTACCACTATTCTGGTTCGCCAGCTGCAAATAAAATGCCAATAAAGGTAGGGACACAATGAATACTGCGATCAATTTTTTTACACACTCAAGAACCGAACAAAAACGCAAATTCCTTATTTATACTAATCTTATAAAACTGAAGGGTTTTTCGCCGAGACGCGGTCTCCACTCAATAAATCGTTTACCCCAACGGTTGTTGGTTCTGCGGCTAATATGGCCAGCCCACTACCACTTCAGCAGCGTAGGACGCCCACAGGCCAGGTGGAGTGACCATTTGCGTAAGATGGCTGGCAGGAGCTGAATGCGAGAAGCTGAAAACCGATTGAAGTGGCGTGCAATAGGAGAGGCCTATGTCCAGCAGTGGACCGCGATAGGCTGATGATGATATTGATGAAGGGGTTGTTTATTTGGTTGAACGTGTTAATCTCAGGAACTACTAGTTGGATTTGGGAAATTCTCCGACCCCCCATAGTACGACACTTTGTGTGATCCACAAATTGTTGTTCTGAGTCTAGGTGTTCTTTGTGTCTGTTTATGTATGTTTCTAAAGTCCTCCGCAACACAGGATATATTCACAATGTAGGAGTTGTCTTAAAAAAAAGAAAACCCGGGAAAGAACGCGCGATCGGATATTTATTAAATAGTTTTAGCAATCTGTAAACCCTGGTAATACAGAAGTCACATGTAATTTGCTTTGTAAGTGACAGATATCAAATCAAAATCAAATCCTTCTTAATTTCATAAAACTATTTATTTAGCGAAGACGATTTCTCTAGCTGCCTACACAAACTTGTAATATAGGTATACTAATATAATAAAGAGGTAAAGTTTGTAAGTTTGTATGTTCGGGGTAATCTCCTTTACTACTGATCCGATTTTGAACAATATTTTGACTGTTATTTTAACCTTTATTATGTGTTACTGTTAGCATCCTGGGATTTAAATATACCTATCTAATTGCGTGAGTGTCATAGACTACTTTTTTAAAATTAAATATAAGTCTATAACTTATAACACTTGGTTCAATTTTTTCAAAGCTTCACATTTATGCCACAACCTTTTATAAAATCTTGCGATCGGTTGTGGAATGCAGTTGAAGTGACTTTACACGCAATGACAGTAATCGCAATATAGGTCAGAACTAAAGACTCTAGGTTTCAGTGTAACCATGCCCTGATAGTATCGTTTAATTACTAATGGCTATTATTAATAGTATTGGACAAATTAGTATGTCCTGGTTAATGAAGGATCATATTAATTGTCATTTTTAACCGATTAATAAAATGTATGTGGTAATTTTTATATTTAGCGACACTCCGCAGCAACGGTATTCCATTAATCATAGTTCTTTTTTTGTGGGGAAAGTTTTGTATAAATTAAGTTCAAAATATATAGAATGAGATCTGTAGACATAAATCGATCTAAGGGAATAGAAAAATCTTAAATATCCAAAAGCGACTAAAAAGTAAATAAGTTAATATTATAAAAAAGTGTGTTTGTGCTCACACTTTTGTTGGCAGAAGTGTTTTTTTTTTTTTTTTTTTTCTTTTCTTATCTCAGAAAAACTCTTTAAAATTTTGCCCGGCCCGGGAATCGAACCCACTAAGGCAGCGTTTTTCAAATTCCACACGAACAAAGTCGAGGGTACCAGTTAGTGTACCAGGGACTTCCTTTCTAGGGTATACCTGGTTCCCCGGCTATTAGTACCCGAGACGGCGTGCGGTTTTAGTCGGTTCGAGTCCGACATGCCACCGACAGGTGGTATCCGAGGGGATCTCCGCACGGAAAAAAAAAAGGGTACCAGCTAGTATTAAATGAAAAGATAAAAATATTCAGACTGTCAAAATATTATATAAAAATAATGTGTAATTTACAATACATTACACATTATTATCTCATTCTCTCGCCGACTTAATCCTATACATTTACGTGTTTGTTTCTTTATCGTGACGCATTTTCGTTTCATCGAGTTTCGAATTACGACGATTCTAAAGAAGTTACACTTCAAAGAGTCCATAAATTGTGTTAAACAATTTGAATTTACATAGAGAACTCTTTGAACTTTGATGTTGGTTACCAAAAGATTTCTCCCGCAGTCGGAATATCTCCTGTATCACGGGGGGACTTTACAAACATACATAAAACGGACCCACAGAACACAAACATGAAAAATGGACGACGCTAACATGAAAAAACAGCAAAAGGTTCTAGGGTCCCCCGGTTCGGAACGAAGTTCCTTTCGCTTTTTGGTGAAAAGATGTGACGACGCCTACTGAAGTGTCGGAAAAAAGTCTTTTTACACATTTTTCGGTGTCGCTCCCATCCGCTCAGAGCGTGTAACGCGCGATAAGAAACTTCGTTCCAAAAAATCGCATGTTTGATTGCAAACCCTTAGCATCAATTATAGGCACAAAGCCACAACCCTAGCGAAATATTATGCCATTTTAAATAGTAATGTCCCAGTATGCACCCATTAAAGTCCGTAAAAGGGAATTACTAGTTTTTATTGTAATTTTTAGAATTAAACCACTATATTATTTTGAATTGTTACTTTGTACTCCTCGTCCATTTTGTAATAACAGCTAATTTATAATTAAGTTGTACAGTTTAACGTCTTTTTACTGTCATAAGGAGAAAAAATGTATATCAAGGCTTGTAACGGGGAACGTGCTTAACCTAAAGCCTTTACCTAAAGGTCAACATTTTGATGATGATCAAACGTACATGTTGTTACAAATACTTTTGAATGTAGACATTATGTCAAAGAGTTTTTAAAAGTAATATTACACTTTTATAATGTATTTGAGTAAAAAAAGGCGAAAAGGCCAATTTTAGACGCATTTAGGTATATAAATATTCTCCTATTCGGCTATAACACTATAGTTTTAAGAACTAAAAACACGTTGAATCTTTTTATTAACAATATATTAAAAGATTTTGATTAGTTTTGATTAATAATAATATCTTAGCCTGCGTATAGCAGTTATTGCGGTAAAAGTAGCCTGTATTACTCGCTGATCGTAGGTATCCATGTGGTGCCGGATTAAGATTACGGAGTCTCACCACTCCTATCCATCCCGTGTGGGTGTCGTAAGAGCCCGACTAAGGGAGCACACACACAACCTCTGGCCAGCGTCGAATAATAGGTCAAAACCTCCTTTCTAAGGAGAGGTCTATGTCCAGCAGTGGACTATTAAAGGATGTTGATAAGATGTGATGATGTGATCATGAGTTTTCATTGGTGTAAGAATTTTAAAAATCGGTTCAGTGGTTTAGGCGTGAAAGCGTAACAAACAAACAAAGTTACTTTCATATTTGTAATATAAGTATGAAAGTATGAATTAGAGCCCACCTTAAAAAAAATAGGATAATGTGGTCTCTAACAGAGGAGTCAATTTATACGTATTTAGATTCAATAAAATATTTGAAAATTGAAACAAGTTTATCTTCTAACTGTACGGTAGGTAAGTACTATTAAAACCTTGAGATACTGTACTTTCATCCACAAAAAACTTATGAAAACTTAATCAATATACTTTTTGTTCACGACGTGACGTCCACAGATTAATAAACAACAATGGCTATTATTCGCGCCCTTTCTATTGTGGCGGCCATTACGCTCCGCTGTCAATGGGGTTAAGACTTAAAATGGCGTCGGTGACACGCGACCGTATTTTTGATTTACCGTAGCAAATTAATGTCGGTTATATTAGTTATTAGATTTTATGTTAATGTGTAAAGAAGGTGCATTAATAAATTATTTAGAATTTTGGGGTGGAGTACGAGTGTTACACGTGGAAAGACCATCAAAAAACTAAACTGTATTATTTTTTGGATATCCAAATTCCGATTTTAGCTACTGTGCAGTGTGAGTAAGTCGAAAAAAATTTATACTAAGTATATTTTGCAAATAACCCAGCTTGTGAAAGAAAAATACGATTTTCCACCATTCTGATATGGAATCTATATTGTGAGTACTTATACCCTGATTTTATAACATTAATTTTAATAGTTATTATGAAACTCCTTCGTTAACTTTATCTATGGCACTTTTGTTTTATTAGCTGACGTTAACTTAACGTCAAAGTATCCCATAGGCATATTTGTGACTCAATTCTTCATTCAGTGGTTGATCCTATTACCATCAGTTTCTTTTACTTTTTAATTCAGATGTGACGCCATATGTATACAATATATGATACAAAGTCACTTCTTTAAATGAACACTGACAACACCTGGAATAAGGGATTTATAGAATTTAAACATTTTCGTCCGTGTGGTGACGGATTAAGATTACAGAGTGTCCCACCCCTATTCATCTTATGGGTGTCGTAAGAGCCGACTAAGGGAGCAAAGAGAAAGAAAACTTGAAACAAACCCTATACCAACCCGTCTGGCCCGTGTGGTATAGTAGGCCAAAACCTCCTTTCTAAGGAGAGGCCTATGTCCAGCACTGGACTATTAAAGGCTGTTAATGATGATGATGATAGAATTTAAACACAACATTGAATGATAGCTTGATCTGGATCATGAATATAGAGCTGTATTCATAGTTTCATTATTGATATTAATAACGCAAGCAGATTGAGTTCAGTAAAACTAGTTTGTAGATAACTAGTAAATATCTCAGACCATCGTCCCATGTTTACTTAGTCATTCATCAAGTTTAATTTATACATTGCGCTCCTTGCATAGACAGTTTCCTCTTTGATTTAATAGAAGTCTGGGAAGTCTTGTGGGTAAAATTAAAGTTAAATATCACTCAAATCTCAATCTGTTTTAAACAAATTTGACGACATCTTTGTAATCTGTATAAACAGACGTATAATGGATACAATACACTAAGACTTAGAATAATTAACGATGGACATCGAACCTAAAAATCCAATTGAATAACAATCTCCTAACGACAGAAGACTCCTGTCACCCAAGACTGCTAGGTTCGGTCCGTATGATGTCACTTGTTAAGAATGATCCTATTATAACACTCGAAAGACAAATGAAATGAAAAATGGATTGAAGTGTCAATGAAGGGTTACGAGTAGGTATAACTTATCAAAATGTCCTTTACTGTCCTTGTCCTTTGCGTTCTCCTTTATATGTTGAAAGTGTTACATGAAACATTACAAACTTCTTATCTTTCTTAAACACTCGATATAAAAGGCCTTAAATAACATACAATGTAGAAAATTGAAAAATCTTAAGTATTGGCAACACCAAAATGTCAAAAAATGACGTATCACAGCATGGCGGCCATAGTTAAAATTTTAGGCACGCGCTGTACAAGATCCTTGTCGCGTTACCTGTGGCGTGTATTTAAGAAATTAGGTTCACTGATATTTTTCAATCAATCGTGACATAATAATAGAAAAAAAAATTAACAAAAAGTATTGTCGTGTCGACGTCGACTTTGAGTGACGTGTCCATTCTATAATTGGTGCCATTTTGTCTATAATGGCCGATTGTACGTCGAAGCTAAAATATTACATATAATTTGCATTTTTATTTCGTTTCTTCAAAATTTGGTTCCGTATAGGATGATTGTCTAGTCATGAAATCTTATTGTATTTTTATCCTTCATTCAAATATTTTTATAATCGAAGATTGCATTAAACGTAAAAAGTGAAGAGAGGGAAAATACATGATTATATAATTATCTGATTTATTTCATTTTGTCCATATCCGCATAGAGTCCCGCATTAATTTCCCGAGTTGATCAGAACAACTCTAAGTATACTCAGTAAAGAGCAAAAGTAAGACAAATCATAACGCCTCTTGCCTTTACCATATACCTCTTTTTTTTCCTCTGAAAAAAAAATCCTTACCATAGATTCACCTCTAAGATTTCATTATTAGTTTTGATTGCGAAGGTTTAATCAAATGCGGTTTGGCAACGGTCCAAGCTCTTAAGATTTCTTCCAACATAAATAAACAATACATTGTTGGCCATTGCATGTTTTTAATTAACAATGACAATAAAATCTGACGGATCGCGTGCTGGCACCACGTTCCAAAATGGAGGGAATTAGACACGCCGGAGTCTGTAGATACCGCTACACGCCCGGTTTTTTTTACCTATACTTTATTATTCCTAGTAAAATCCGAGATAATAATTATTATTCCCGTGATGGAGTAAAACTTGTACGTAAAAAACATTTAACGTCTTGACGTTTTATAGGGTCAATTTTTTTTTATACCGCTGTAAAAGGAAATCAACACACGGACTAAATATTTTTTAATTTAAATACTATAGATATGTAATCTAATTGATGACTATTTTATTTGTAAAATTAGCACAATAACGTGAACACTAATGTACAATCAGTTATCATTGTCATCAACAGCATTCAATAGTCCACTGCTGGACATAAGCCTCTCCTAAGAAAGGAGGTTTCGGCCTACTAAACCACGCTGGCCAGACGTGTTGGTATAGGGTTTGAAGTTTTCCTTCTCTCTGCAGTGCTGTTCTCCCTTAGTCGGCTTTTACAACACCCACGGGATTAATAGGGGTGGTGACACTCACTCACACGGACAGTCGTATCATTTTCAAATTATGTCATACAAATAGTAATTGTAACTATAAAAGATATATAGTAAAAATTAACACATATGAAGTGCAAGGGAAACATTATTTGAACCGACTTCGAAACAGTCACAAACGCCCCCCTTCGAGGTCGGTTGAAAACGAAAAGACAATTGAAAAATATACACATTAACACTAACATTAAAATTAAATATACATTTTTCTGTGATTCGTTAGTTGTCGAATACCTTGTCTATGGAAATACTTTTTTTTTCTCTCATGTCCCTGGGCAGCAGCTTCTGACCTATCATCATTTTAACTGTAAACGACAAAGAAGTGTTGTTAGACTTTTAATACTACAGAAAAAAACTAATTCACACAATCGAATATTAAACACTGCCAGTAATTAAATAAATGATCCTAACATTTCATACGTCGCCAGTCCTATCATTAATAGAACTAGTAGACCCAAAATACTTATAAAAAACCAATACAGTTTACCACCAAAATGGCAAGGAATAAACCATTTTAATTAATAATTATGAAGATGAAATAAAAAGTAATAAGTAGGAAATAAAGCTACAGATGTAGCCATGTATAAGTGTGGCACACTTTGTAGTGTAGTTAGGGTGAATGTTGTTATCCGCGAACAGCGTACAGTACACTCACAGTACACGAGTGAACTATTCTCTGTTCTTAGGAGCGATCTTGGGATCGGTGCAATTCGATCGAAACGTCGGATAACCAATAGGTACCTTATAACCACTTTCACTAATAATGCCTTATTTACCAGCAAGTAGTATAAAAACAATAGATAAACTTGGACTGATCGCATTTGTGTACCTTTGAATAGGGTTCGACTTTTTATGTACAATACTTCATTATTGTATTTTAAGAGGCATGACTGAGAAAGAACTTGGCCTGGTTATTTAATCTTACGAACTTTATTATTCACTTCTCAGATATCATGTATCCATACATACAAACAAAACAATGTAAATTTACCACAGTTTTCTAGGTTAGAAGTCCGTGGTCCATCCACACGGCTAGAGCCTCCAACCTTAACCGAAATCTGATTTGCTGTAACTTCTTCAATTCTATTCTTTTAGTGAATTCATTTCATTGCAAAAATTGTGATGGTAGTTAACACTTTTAAAGTCTCCCAACTCGCATTCACTGTACTCCTGGAAGCATTACAATACTGAATGAGATTGCTCGTCTATTGTTCGCGTAAAACAAAAGCCACCCTTCACGAAAACATCAAACAAAAAGGTCTTAATTACTATCCCTACACTTTTCCACAGATAATTACTAAGTCTAGGTCAGAACTGGCGCCAATTTTTTACAAAACAAAAACGACATTGTGGGGATAAAACGTTTGCTATTCATAAATCGTTACAGTTGATTGATAACTTTATGTTGAGCACCATTGGAATTATAGCTATCTGTTTCCTTTGACTCGTTGCCTGCTTGATATTAAAAAAATATAAATGTCATTCAATACATTTAAAATACTTTGTTTGTGTTTATACGAGTAGTATTTATGAAATGTGCAAACCTTGTGTATCCGTCGTGGTTCTAAAATTTCGGCCAAATCGGCATTTCATTTATTTTATTTTTATGCAGATATTTTCTGAAAATCTGAAGATTCCAACAAGAGCTTTTTAAATACAGTCCCAAACAATTCAAACAGTCACTTTCAAAATAAAATTTTAAGCATTTAAAACCATGAATTTTCTTAAAATTATAAGACAAGCAAATTATTCTAAAATATTTTCTGTACACAGACTTCAAGAAACTACGAAAACCAGTCAAAGAAACTGTCAAAACTTAAATCTCAATAAAACAATTGTTAAAAAATTATTGAAGCGTATTTTATAATGAATACATGTTACCATTTTATGTGGCACCATTATTTATGGAGTAATTCCATGGGTTCCCATGAACCTGACGACACGGATCAATTGGCAGACGTGCCCTGACTGGGGAAGTTCTAGATATGCATCTTACCTACAAAACAGATTGATGGCTATTATCATTACCTTTTTTTAAAATAGTCGGTTCCTTATTTAGAAAATGTGATATTAATAAGGCATGATCATAAGTAAAGACTATGATTCTGGTGTATTTATGAAGACAAGTTTTTCTATCACAACAATATTCGTGTTAAACATAGACAAAGAAGATGTCTTTAGGGTTTTTTTAGTTGTGAAGATCCCTAATTAATATAACACGTCATTAGCATGAAGTAAAAAAACAGTTTGTTTACCCTCATCATCATCAACAGCCTTTAATAGTCCATTGCTGGACATAGGCCTCTCCTTAGAAAAGAGGGGTTTGGCCTACTATACCACGCTGGCTAGACGAATTGGTATAGGGTTTGTGTCAAGTTTTCCTTCACTTTGCTGTTGTCCTGCGTAGTTTACTGAATAGGGGTAGTGACACACCGTATTCTTAATCTGTCACCACACTGTGTTTAGACGTAATTTCTATATTTCATTAAAAGAACATTAATGAAACAGTTGAAAAAGAACTGGCTATACATATTATGCGTGCGCAGTTCTTAGTACTATGAGTTTTAACTTACTTATCACTACACAGTGACGTATAACATTCAATAGTACCTTCATCATCACTATGAAGTATCACTTCATCACATTTCAAGTAAATTGATTCCTTACACTCTCATAATATTTTTCAATAAAAATTTACATCAATTAGTTGAGGTTAAACATTATTATTATGAGAACCAATCAACGCTAACAAATACAAAAATGGAATGCTTGACCCGACCTTTGGCGGCGCCGGCGCATCTCTTGGAAATGGTGCGAGAGGGCTAAATGGGTCGTGTCGGCCGAGTGAAAGGGATGCACAGTGGAAGTGTAGGGTTGGTGATTCTGGATTTAATTTTAAAAAATACGTTCAATTTTAGATGTTTTTTTATCTAGATTAAACCATCATACATACGAATTTAAAAAGAGTATTACAAATCGAGATTTCTAAAGGGTTCCGTATTAAGGGTCTCTGGAGGTATATTAGGATAGGTGGTACAAGTAATTCTGATTTATACCATAACAGTAAGTTGGCAATCTAGCAATAAGCTTGAAAAAACAAATTGTTTGTTTTGCCCTTTCTTCTCACATGGCTCAACCTCTTGGAAACGGGTGGTTGTAGAGATAAGTTGTTAAGATCTGCACAGGTATATATTTTCTATATTTATTTTGCTTATGCGTATTTCACAAAACTGATTGCTGCTATTGTGTGTGTTGATTTATGACTTTAGAGTCATTACGTCAGGGATGAGTTAAATTTTTTTTTTTTTTATATATAATTGAGTTTTTTACATTTTGACTCTAAGGTAGTAGAAATAGGGACCAAAACTAGTAAAATACGAAAATTAAAAATGTGTTGATAGTAGCGAGTGCCAACCCTATCAGTAATCAACATAAAGATTGCCGAAAAGGATTAGCTTTTTCTTTTATTTCTTTCACTCGTTTGTTTTGAACTTGTTCTTGCTAGCACCATAAGATCTATGGTTGTCTAATATAAGTTTTTTTGGGCAAGTATAATGAACATAATGATCACAGACCACACTCCGTAGATGGTGTTAAGTTTTGATTTGTTATATTGAATGAGGGTTTTAAAATAATAGATTCTAGGCCACAAAGTAGGCGAACGAGGAGGCATCTTGTTTATCCTGGTCGAAAAAATTATCTTATCGCCTGTTTATTGAGAAAGAAGTTTAAAGACCGGTCTCCAATCTCCTCAATTTAGCTTCTTCTTGCCAATTTGATGACGGTATCCTTTACAGCGGCAGTGAATGAAGTGCCTGAATGTTATGACTGTCGGGTTTTCTTGATTAGATATACCTATGATTATCACCTGCATATTAGAATTCTAATTTTATTTATATCGGTTACTTTATAGTATCAAGTTTTCCTTCTCTCTGCAGTGCTGTTGTTCTGCGTAGTTTTTTCGCTTAGTCGGCTCTTACGACACCCACGGGATGAATAAGGGTGGTGACACTGCGTATTCTTAATTCGTCATCACACGGTCAAACCTGACACAAACTCTATACCAACCCGTCTGGTCAGCGTGGTATTGTAGGCCAAAACCTCCTTTCTAAGGAGAGGCCTATGTCCAGCAGTGGACTGTTAAAGGCTGTTGATGATTGATAATGATGACTTTATGGTATAAGGAGGTTGGAGGGAGCAAACGAGCAGAGAAGTCATCTGATGGTATAAGACAACCCCCACCGCTTATAAAATATAATAAATGTGATAATATATGATAGTTAAGATATTCGTATATCTGTACGATTCGACTACGGTTATTCATAAAACATTACGAAATCACATAGTTAATTTAAAACACACGATTTCTAAAAAGAGAATAGTTGTACCGCCTCCCACAGGGTCAGTTAAGGTCAAAAGTTGTGGGTTTTCTTTAAAACAATTTAGTCGACACGCTCAATTGAACCAATAAGTGAGCAGCCATGAGGGGGAGACAGGCCGTTTTAATTTAACTTTACTTTTGTATTTTTCCTATATTGTCATTGTCTTAGTTGATGCTGATCTTGAATTGAATTGAAATGAAGATAATTCATTATTGTATTACCTTTGTTTTATTGATGCAAAACCTCTATCGACATCCATCTAGTGAAGATGAAGATGATCTAAGAAGATGTCCGTGTGATGGCGAATTAAGAATACGTATTATATTACGAATAGTGTCACCACACTTATTCATCCCGTGGGTGTCGTAAGAGCCGACTAAAGGTTTGACTGCACAGATGGCGTAGTGGTTTAAGCGGTCGCCACGCCGCTTACTACTACGCTGAGTGTTGTGGGTCCGATCCCCACATGAGACGACACTTTGTGTGATCCACAAATTGTTGTTCTGAGTCTGGGTGTTCTTTGTGTCCGTTTCATGTATGATTGTAAAGTCCCCCGCGATGTAGGATATATTCCTAATGCGGGAGATGTCTTTAAAAAAAAAAAGAAAGAAAGATATTTATTTAAATTACATTAAACTCGTTCGTGATTTTCCTAATAAGTTCATAATTTAAGTTTAAAAACCGAACATAGAATAACGTTTATAAAATTACAGTAACAAAGTTCTTAAATTAAAAACAAACCGTTACTTTTGATTGCCCAACTACGCAATGCGCAGGAGTCGATCACTTTGTACTGATCAATAAATATCTTTATTACACTTTTTATTATTACGGGTTTATTTCCGTATTGAGTTTTTTACATTTATATTAATAGATATTGTTATTTTAAAGCAACGCAAACTCATCGAACTTTAGTTGTCAATATGAGATGGGCTTACTACTATTCCTTGCAATAAATAGCAGACTTCACTAATTTAGTATGTATTATCGAGAAATCGTAGGTTTGCAGATTTTTGTAATATACTTTTCTTTAAAGCTAAACATAATTGATTTGTAATATGCACATATCTTTGATAATCACTTTGTTTCTTTCTGTTCCAGGCTTACTCAGCGGGAGACTAACCAAGAAGACCATACAATCCCTCAAAATTACCCGAATTCAATCCCCCAACAACAAACCCTCCACCCTGAGTTTCACAGATCCATTTGGGCCTCCCCAGTCCTCGGACGGGGGGGGCCCTTCCACACCCCAGCCGGCCCTCACCACCCAAGAGTCAATAGACCACCAACATCACCATCTGGGGGGTTCACAGACCCCTCATGATATTTCAAACTCGGCAAATTCCACGCCGACGAATATATCGTCAAAATCTGCTTTTATAGAATTACAGCAGCACGGTTATGGTCCATTTAAGGGGGGTTATCAGCATCCCCACCATTTTGGGAGTCCTGGGGGCCAGCAGAATCCTCACGAGGCCTCAGGGTTTCCAAGTCCTAGGTCCTTAGGGTATCCGTTTCCTCCGATGCACCAAAACACGTATGGTTATCACTTAGGTTCTTACGCGCCGCAGTGTGCTAGTCCGCCTAAAGATGGTGAGTATTAATTTATTATTTAAGAAGCTGCGAGTGGTGACGGATTAAGAACACGGAGTGTCACCCGCCCTATCATCCCGTGCGTGAGAGCCGGCTAAGGGAGCAAACGACGCAGGACAACAGCAAAGAGAAGGCAAACTTACCACAAACCCTATTCGAACCTTTCTGGCCAGCGTGTTACAGTAAGCCAAAATCTTCCTTCCTTCCAAGATCTATATCCAGCAGTTAACTATTGAAGGCTTTTGATGAAGGAGCTGCAAAAAGAAACCTTAAATTTAACGCTAGTGGACAGAAAGTTGAGAAGCAACAGCTGATCGTGGTTGGCATGTTTGATGTCGAAACATTATTGTATTTTTGTTGTATGATACAAGAGTAGAGGCAGACCAAAGAAGATATATAGAGTAGAATAGCAGAAGAAAATAAATTGTGCTGAGCCTAAATAAATTAGTAAGAAGATGAAAACACAAGTGTATTGTTTCATCCACTTGCTTAAAATGTAACACAGTCACTGTCACTAACGCAACCAAAGTTAATGGTCCATTGAGAAGTCCTTTAACCAAAAATCTTGACATGATTAATTATAATTAGAAGAGGTATTATTCTTGAAATTTGAATATAACTAAACAGGAAGTACCCTCACAAGCAAAAAAAAAAGTATTTCCCAAATCGCTCCACAAATAACGGCGTTCTGAGCTAACAACAAAAAAATAACAACTGAACTCATCATCATCAGCCTTTAATAGTCCACTACTAGACATAGGCCTCTCCTTAGCAAGGAGGTTTGAACCGTTAATTTTTGTACACAGCCTTGTTCTATAGCGATGCAATTTATTTGTAAATTCATGATTATTTGTCACACTATTTCAAACTTACCTAATTTATATGTGTTCTAGCACTTTATTATATATGATAACTGTCTCTAATACAAAAGTAATATCTAAAAACTTTACCCTAAAAATCCACACGTATAATTTTCATCAATTTCCCTAACACCTCCATTCGAAAAATAAGTCATCTTTTTTACGTATTCGAGTATTCAAATAACAGATAATTTGGTTATAAAATGGCCGATAACCCCAAATTACCGAAGCCACAGTATTGTGATCACGGTATTATACCAAATCGTCATATTAGAGGTGTCAATGTACAACTTTCAAAAGTTTCCGAACTAAAACGCCTTGAACAGAATAAAAAAAAAGAAAAAAATTGTCTCTGTCTTCAATATTTTATGACGACTTCTGTGAAAGTTTAGATTATTTACAGGTGACGATACGATCACGACTTTTCTTTCTGACATAGGTAATTCTGAGTTAGAATTTTTTTACTAAAGTTATTCAGCTAAGAAGTTAACACGTGGTAAATGTAAGCAAGATTTTTACTTATTCATTTTAATATAGGACCTATATTTTTATGACGTTCGATAAAGTACTCTCGTCTATATTCGACGACGGTGACGTAAAACGATGAAAAGGTTTATTTCTTAATTTAAAAACTAAAATGAAAGTAGGCAATGTTAGATTTTAAACTAGAACTAGCGTAAAGTTCAGAGTTTAATTGTAATTGAGTCCTAAAACTTAGTAAATTTACTTAAAAAATTAAAATAAAACATTCAATGGTTTATACAAGAGAAATCGTGGCATGTAAAAAGCCGTATAACAAAGTACGTCAAAACATAGATAATTGTAGAACTAGGGGTTAATATTTAATAGAGTCCTCTGTGCCTGTAATTTATATATTAGGGTTGTTACTAGGAATAAAAATGGTGTAAACTGTCGGCTAAGATACCTTAGTAACAAAATAACGAAAATTAACGTAACCACTAGTCATTAAGATTTTTCAAAACTTATCCTGTAATAGGGCATCACGAGTAAATTTACAATAACACAATATGTAGACACAAACTTGTTAATGTTTAGGATACTTTTATTCCATCTGTTTCATTCTTAAGATAGCCGCTATGTAGGTACTATCTTATCTTTCTTATAAAAATAACAAACACATAAATAAATTTCTTGTAAAAGAAAACCTTGTTACGTACACCCCTAACGCTACAGTGAATTTTTCTGAAACGCTTACATATATAGTGGCTTGACACATTAAATTTTTAAACATCGCGTTTGGATCGCAGAGTTTGAATTCAGAATCAATGATGTCCCGCTTTTTTAAACTGTTTTATTATGACTCACAATTGATTTTCTTTAATTTACCGATTACGATTACTGTGTTTTTAATTTTATGCAATTTGCTAAATATTTAAGATCAAGATATTTTGACATACAACACATAAAGTGTTACAATGTTCTATTAGCATTTAAACAATTGCACTAGGTATAGTGCAATTGTATAATTTGATTTTGCCTAATTTGATTATGGAGACAACACTAAGAAACAAAATTAGATCAAAATACTGAACCACTCGCCCATTAGTAAAATATATCTATCTTGATATCGCAGCTTTATAGCAGCGGATAACTTTATAAACATACGACATTATTTGAACATGCACAAAACTTTATCCATTTTAGATTTATTTTTTCTTTATAGTCAGAGAATGTTAAAACACCAATGAATAAAGTTTCACCAACCAGCTAAATGCAAAAAAAAAAGTCTAGTCAATATTATCTCTACGTATTATTATTAATTATCTGTGTTCGCGTGCGCTTGATAATTGAGATTTGCTAAATAAGTAATTAGGCATGCATTTACGCTTCGATCATTCACGGGTTTAAGCCACACAGTAACGGTATATTCATGATAAATGTACTTTTGTTCAATAGACGTAGACATGTTTTCATTTACTTTTAAACTTGGAACAGACCTAAGAGTTAATTTAAAAAAAGTAGTTAATGGCGTTCGCGCTCATTCTACTGTCAATGCTGTCAAAACTTGTATAATGACGCCATGTCTACCTTGCGGTGAGAAAAAATATCTTTTATAGTCAATAAATTGGGAACCACAATTGTCATATTTTTGGACATATTTTTAATATTGCTTTACAATTCATTCAAAATCATTTTTTTACAAAAAATTGTACTTTCAAAGTGAGTACCTTGAAGCAATATTAGCCATAATTCACTATAAAAAACTTTTCAATGTAAGCTTAAACAGTGGTAACTGATTGCATCCAGCCCATGGTCAATCTTACTTTTCAAGCCTCTGCGATACAACACAGAATTATTTTTTTGTAGTAAAATATTTTCTCATAACAAAAGAAACAAAGTAAAAAAATGTACTTAGTTTTTACTTACAAAATATATTGAAAGACTCATACGCTTATACCCAAGTATCGATTTCGCTTTCGAGGATGCCGTTCGCTAAAAAAAAGAACGACACGCAACCACAGACAATGTAAAAAAACTTGATTACTTTTTTAAGCGTTAGAATATTCGTACAAAGGAAACTGGGAGGTTAAAATTAATGTGTTCCGACATACGTTTTCCTTGCTCGTATACAAACCATATAAGGATGGCACTCCCACCAATATGTAAAGTCCCTGACTCCTGTAGCTAGGCTCCTGGCCTGTATTACAGAACTCAGTGTCTTCTCCCATTATGAGGAACACATAAATCTTATGCGAATAAGATTTGTGCTAACAGATAGACAGGCAGACAGACAGAAAGACAGACAGACAGACACACTTTCGCATTTATAATATTAGTATGAATTTTAATAAATATAGTCTTTAGTATAAGAACCTGCAACGTGCTAGAAGCTTTTCATCAAGTAAGAGAATCAGAATTAAATTTTTGGTAGCAAAATGCTTAACTTTAAGGACAAGAAGTAGTATTTGGTAAAGATCTATGTTGAAGAATATATATACTTTACCTTCTTATCTATATTTTGGTAAATTTGATACTGAACCGTATATTTATCAATTGCAATGTCACACAAATGCGTTTAAATCTACTCAATCTAGATGGCGACATTAGCTGGACTCCTATTAAAAAAAACTTATGACGTACTTAGTGAAAAAAAAAAATAGAAAGCCTTCACCCTCCAAAGGGATAAAGCGAATCCAAAACAACTATACCTACATTAATTATCGATAATTATAATATAAATTAACGGTCGATTCTACACAAGTAAGTACGTGACAACCCTAGTGAAGGCTAATTTTCAATTATTTTTTTAAGTACTAAGAGATTTCTAAATCCCTTTCTGATATCAAGGCTTTGCTAAGTCCAGGAAGACCTATTCAGGATGTTTTAAGCATGGAGGAAGTTTAAATTTTACTGAACTAAAAACGTATAGCTACTTAACGGATAGAAGTTATGCAATTTAACCTCAAAAGAGGCAATAAAGGTAAATTGGAATATACACAATGTGTAATGTGTTTTTTATTTTAACAGAAAAGGATAAAAATATATATAGCTTTATAACCTGAAGAAGATAAAGAAAATAATGATACTATTTATTAGCCAGACATGATATAGCCAGAGAAATTTCTAAATAAAAAAACTACTTTTGAGTTATAATTGCAACGACTATCGAATTCTCCGCTATTCTATCGTTTACCTTCCTTCAATAACCAATAGTCTGCTTCTCTAAGAAGTCTGATGACACAGCCCTTAACTAATAAATACTCAATTCATTAAACAACGAATTATTCAAATCTGACCAATAGTCGCAAAGATTAACGCGGTTAATTGTATTAGAAAACCTCATTACTTTTTTACCTATTACAATGTATTAAGTATTCTATTTGTAAAGCGAGTTGTTAGAGTGTAGCGGCACCAACAAATCAATCAGCTTACAATGTTGCACGTTGTTTTAACAGGTATTCGCCTACACTGCTGCTAGAATAGAATTACTTTGTCAACGACTAACGTTTTCCTTGTAATTTTTTTACAAAAAGTCCTAATATCTTTGTCAGCTGCCTCTCAAATTAAATGTAAATTTTGAGAGACAAACTCTTATGACGGATCTGATGCAATGATTATATTGTCAGTGCAATCTTCAGTCTTTTTAGGGGAAGGATTTCATCTCTAGTTTTTGATTCCGATTGGCCATTTAAAAAAGTGTATCCCTTATCCCTAGCGTCTACGTCATATCTCCTACAGATTAATTTTTCCTCAACCTCCTCTATATTAAAACAAACTGTATAATCAAATAATTGTAACAGTTTAAATACAAACGATGCATCTTCATCTAATTCTGAGTGCCAACACAAGACCTCTTATTATTGAATTAATATCAAAAGGCTCAGTGTTATAATTGGTTGGATGAATGGGGCAACAGTGTATGTGGTCATCTAACTAACTTTTTTAAATTAGATCGAATAGTTCGTAGGTTTGTTGCCTTAACAGAAGGATCTTTACGTTCAACTTGCCCGAATGTCTCCTACAATAGATTTGCTTTAGTCGATCCTAAAATGTATCTTTGTATTTATAATTGGTGCGTTTCATTTCTTGCTTATTGGATGGTAAAAACTCTTGTGACAAAACAAGGCATACCCAGTTGTTTTGCACAAAGTAAGTAATAACTTATTTCAGTTTACTGACTGACTGGTGGATGGTTTATGCGGCCATCTCGCCGCTTCCTACTGCGCTGAGTGTTGTGTGTAGTGGGTTCGCTCCCCACACGGGACAACACTTTGTGTGATCTACAAATTGTTGTTCTGAGTACGGGTGTTCTTTGTGTCAGTGTAATGGATGTTTGTAAGGGCTGCTGCGACACAGGATAAATGTGACACTGCGGGAGTTGGCTTATAAAACAAACAAAAAAGTTTAGGGGAAGGTAGGGTAAATTAAAATCTGAAATATTAATTCAATAAATTCAACATAGGCATTCAGAAAACAATGAAAGACATAGAGATTTAAACGTTTTTGAAACACAAACATTATGTTCAGAAATAAAAACGAGGGGCTTGTTAGTCTTATGGTGAGTACTGTAGACTCAGAGCTTGTGGGTTCGATTTCTTTTCAGGACAAATAAATTATGCGATGAGCAATATAAGTTCTTCGAAATCATTTATCTTTAATATGTATATATGTATTTAGTAATATTAAAAAAAAAGAACATCCCATTTTAAAAATAAAAACCATTTCACATTCCCAAATAAAATGGTGGCATATCTAAGTTTCATTTAATTATTTACAATTATGAACTTTACAACTAAGACTTAAATTCCAACATTGCGTGCAGCATGAGGCTATAAATCTTTATATGTTTAACAGGGGGTGACGGTATTAAATAGAAACATTTTGTTTATAATATCATTAGTTTGTTAACAGATTAATTTAAATAAAACTGGCTTGGTTATTTCCGGTTCCGCATATATATATTATTCACTATTTTATTGAAGAAGTAACTTTATAAGTATTTATACCCATAAATACTTATAAAGTTACTTCTTCAAAAATAATAATAATAATAACTTGACACACACACGACCGTCTGACCATAAACTAGGCAGAACCTGTGAGCAAATTTAGATTGGCTGATAGGTAACTTATTTTTACAAAATACATATTTTACCTAGAAAACACTCAAAATTTGCAGATCACACAAACATTTCGTCCGACCTGGGAATCGAACCTGAGACCTCAGGATAGTCAAATTAGGTATATAATATAGTATAAGATAAATAAGAAGGGATGACACTTATAGGCAAGGGAGACTTATTTATATATTTAATACTTGATAACTTTATTTCGTGTTTCTAACTTTAAAAATTACGAAATTCTTTACAACCGTTCACCCCATATTTTACCAACTTAGGGGTGAAATTTCCAAAGCATCAGGTGCCATGTTGATAGCCTCAGCGGTTTAGGATCTGCGCTGATAAGTCATTCAGTCAATCAGGGCAAAGGCAGGACAGTTAATTTTATATGTATATACTAGCTGAGACCCGCGGTGTTACCCGCGTTTCTTGTTATAACCGCGGGCAACGCCGCGGGGCGAAGCTAGTCTAAAATAATCTGCCAGTGAAAGTCCCGTCGAAATCGATTCAGCCGTTCCAGAGATTACCCGGAACAAACAGACAGACAGACAAAAATTGTAAAAAATGTTATTTTGGCATATGTGCCGTGTAAACATACATATGCATTTAGTAAAAAGCGATTATTTTAATATTACAAACAGACACTCCAATTTTATTTATTTGTATAAGTAGATTAATGAATCCCAAAACAACACAATACCACCCAATTTATGGCTATAAACAAATTATATCACAGTTAAGGCACCCAATTAAAATGTATGATGACACTTGTAGTTTAAACAATGATAACCAAATGTTCTATTATAGTACGCATTTTAATTGAATTATGTGAAGTTAAAAAGCGTAAAATTACTGAATTAAAACTTTAAATACTTTTAATTGCCATTGTTGTGGTACATGACTAGGCTTTTAACTAAAACATCATTTGTTTCATTATGTAAACTAAACATTATTTATTGCTAGGTTTTGTCAGCGGTTTTGCTCTCGTAAAATATATGTTTGTATTTGACTAGCCTGTTGATCTGGTGATCCTGAGTGCTACGCCAGAGGTCGTCGGTTCGATTCTCACTCAAGACAAATAGTTGTGATCATTTGTTCCGTGTCTGGGTGTAATTTATCTATAATATAATAATAATATTTACCACACATTTCACACACGGCCGTCTGATCCTAAAATAGGCAGAGCCTGTACTATGGTAACTAGACTGCTGATAAACATACATAGTCTTGATTTGTCCACTACTGGACACAGGCATCTCCTTAGAAAATAGGTTTTGCCAGACTATAAAACGCTGGCCAGACGGATTGGTATAGGGTTTGTGTCAAGTTTTCCATCTCTTTGCAGTAATGTTGTCCTGCGTAGTTTGCTCCAGTAGTCGCCTCTTATGGGAGAAATAGGGGTGGCGACACGCCGTATTCTTAATCCGTCACCACACGGATACTATAAATACAAAATTGAGTCAAAGTCTTGTTGATGATCTCATTAATATTGTAAATGCGAAAGTTTGCGAAGATGGATGGTTGTTTTCTACTCCATCACACCCGAACGGCTTAATAGATCTATATATAATTGGCACACTTATAGATTATCTAATACGTTAGTACTAATGTCAATTAATATTTTTTTTTTAAAGAGTTAAAATAATATTTTCTCGTTCCTTCCTTCTTTCTAAACAACAAAACCTCCTCGATCTAAAAATAAAAAAATAAAAAAATTGACCGAAAATAAAAAAGTGAATGTACAGTCATGTTAAAAAGCGCTTAACTTAACGTTCAGTTAGACACGCCCCGTTCAGCGAACGATATGAATGATGCTCTGTTTAGTTTATTAATTATTTTCATATTTAACTGGTGTAATGATTATAATTCATGATATATGTTTTGTCTCAGTGTAATAAGTTGATCTATTGCAATTGTTGTTAATAAATTATCTCAATTTAATTATACGTAATTGATTTGTTGAGTAATCAGATATTTATAAGTTGTTGTAAGGAATAAGTTTGAGGAGATCACAAGAATACAATATTTACGTGTGCTTGTGGTACTACTCATTTATTAAGTAAAAAGCTCGGCAGCGGTATAAAATCTTGATCCTACATAATGTTTTATTTAATTTAATTCCTATTTCTGTAAATTTGTTATAAGCTTAATAAAAGTTTGTGTTCAGTTGTGAAACATATACATATTATGCAAAGTAACAGCAGTCGAGTACAAGGGGTACTATTTAAAAAGTAACGTTTGTTTTAATTGAAAATTCATTGAGAAAAAAAACCTATTTTAATATTATACAATATTAGTCTGTATTATCTTTGTTATCTAACCTATTCCACTTTATACAAATGCAATTTAATTTCTCTAATTCTGAAAGCGACAATACTTTTATCTAAATATATATAGAGCTCTAAAATATAAAAACAAAAGTGTTGAACAAAAAATAAAAAAGTGGGTCGTTCAAAGTACATTCACGTTAAAAAGCGGCGTCACACCCACCAGCCGTACACTAAGAAACATGCTCTCTTTGAAATATTAATAATAATTTTACATGAAATAAATAATTGTTTACTTCACGATATATTTACACTATAACTTACTTTTGTTGTTGAAAATGTACGACGTTAACTAGACCCATTGATATAAATATTATTGTTAATAACTCTTAGATAATGCTTGTTTTATGAGTAAGTTGACGTTTATATTGCAACTCAAATGTAGCAACAACAAAATCCTTCATATTTACGATCGCTTCTAGAGGTTTTACTTCTATAAATAAGGTAATTTTATCATTAAAACTACCCATGAAATCGTCTATTTACAGGCGTATTGTCCATCAAAAGGTTGTTTGTGAATTTGCTTGGCCGCCATTAATATATGTTCATTAATTTGATGTACCTATTCTTGGAAACACAAAAAATTGGTGTAGATACAGTAAGGTTTATTTTATTCTATTTACAAGATAGAGACACTTAAAACAAATTACCATCGTGGTAAATAAACTGCGGTCAATTTACATATGATTACTCACATATCATCACCACAAACAGCACTTACTACTTTCACTCTTTTCTACATCACCTCGAGGATAATGCTTTAAGCAGCAAGTCCACGTCTGTAAACATTGTACACAAAGTGATAAATAAATAATGTATACCATTGAATTCCACCATCAGCTCTTCTCATTCAGTTTTTCCCACTATTTTGCGCAAGTCCTCACTATAAATTTTACAGATTTTCGTCTGTAGAATTTCTGGATCGATACGACCTCCAAATCTTCAAGAAAAAGGCGTATTCATATCTTAAAGGCTAGCAACGTTCTTGTGACTCCATGGGCAGTTTGGTCCATGTTCGGCTGTAACCACGTTTTCATGTTTTAGTTTTTTTTTTTTTAAGTTTGTTATTAACATTTTATCAGTGGTACAGTAGGTACGTACGTAGTACGTTTGTTTTATAGGAATTTTATTAATACCAAAAACTAACACAATTCATTAAGAATGTTGTGTTAGTTTGGTTTATATGTAAAAGTAATGCAGAAATTTAAAACGTTTAAACAATATAACTATGCCATAAGGTAAATATTATATTAAAACGGTACATAAAATCATAAGATCTGGTATAGTACAAAGGTCTTATACAGTGAAAGTTCAAATAACACTGGTCAAGTCAAAAAGGTCTAATTTCAACCGCACAGCGATCTCTAGTGATGTTTGTTCTACAGTCAAACGAACAACATGTCAAAAACGGACGATCGTCACAAAATACCACATGTTTAATACCTCACACATAACATGCGCACGCGCACCTATTATTATAACATTATTACTATTATTAAAGTACAGATGCGTTTATTATTATTGCTAAAGTACACTAGGGAGTCAAACCCGGAACCTTCGATCAAGCAACTGGCCATCGCCGCCAGCTTGACGTGTATAATAACATACTGAATAGTTTTTAATTATAACTTACGTAGCCATTTTTATAAAGTTTTGGAAGAATTTTTAACTTAGCTGTAGGCTAAGCACGTGTGAAGTACAGTCGAGGGCAAAAATAATAAATGAATTAGTTAAAAAATAAGAAATGAGACATTAATTAAATTTTCTTTTAATATTATTTTTTTAATGTTGACACTTTTAAGTTGACGGTAGGGCATATTTATTCTACTATTGTATTACTAGGGAAGCAAACAAGTATATGACGTGGTTGATTGGAAGATATTATATTGATACATGGATACGTTTACCAAACGCTTTTAAATAAATGCTTCAATTTGTTATATCTATTTGTAGTAAATAAAAATGCTTCTACAGCTAAGTTGTGATATAGTAGCCATCTTTACATGGCAATAATTTATCAATGTACAACCTTAATAATTAAAATTAGAGTGTCTATTTGTATTATCGTAATAACTTTTTTTTTACTATATTTACACAACGCCATCTAGTCCCAAACTAAGCAGAGCTTGTACTATGGCTACTAGACAACTGATATTAATACATACATACTTTTTTTTTGTAAATACATACATATTATACATAGACACACCCAGAACAAATCAAACATTAAATGTTCATGCACACAAATGTTTGACTTGAGCGGGAATCGAACCCGCGACCTTTGGATTAGCAGTCCGTGACACAAACCACTAAACCATCCGGTTGTCAAAATGCAGGGTTGGTATAGGGTTTGTGTCAAGTTTTCCTTCTTTTTGCAGTGCTGCTTGTCCTGCGTTAGCTCCCTTAGTCGGCACTTACGACACCCACGGGATGAATAGGGATGGTGACACTCCGTATTCTTAATCCGTCACCACACCAATGATATATGATGTACTTAGTGATAATAAAAAAAATTACTGTACCTGAATGACCGAGCTTTGCACGGTTTTTTTTGATAAATTTTCTAAAAATAAAACCTAGCTAGATCGATTAATCGCCCCTAAAACCCCCTGCATACTAAATTGCATGAAAATCGTTGCAGCCGTTACCGAGATCCAAATTATATATATTTGTACAAGAATTGCTCGTTTAAAGGTATTAGATAGATAGGAGTGAAGCACAGCTAGCTGTGAATAAGTTATTACAATCTTATTACTAATAAATATCATAAACGTCAGTATAAAATGTTAAATAGTTGTAGTTGTAATACAAAATGGCGCACAATGCATCTGTTAATGACGACTGACATTGCTTCATCACTTGTCATATGAATATTCACACTTCAATAAAGTATGTTTACACGCCATTTCTGTAGAATTACTGCATTCCTATCTATAATAAAATCATTTTTATTGAGGTAAATATGCAACTGTTTCCAAGATACGAACACGTGTTTTATTATCTATGGTAACCCTTGAAATGTCAACGTGTCAAAGTAACAAATCAACAACACAATAATTATTACGTGTGGAGAGGTAATTTTGTAGTCCAAAAGCGCTCGTCCTGTCTAATTTCTTCGTTGACACTTAAAGGCTTTGGATTTAATGTAAATACTGTATGACGCAGCCTATGTCCATGTCTATTCATTTTTTCCGCCATCTTGGATTTTTTGAGCATTTGGCTATAAGTTGTGGAATCCCGTCGCAGCAATGGCGTCGCTTCCGCGGACAAGTACTAATCGATCGCATAGACTTAGTGCAAGTAAAGTTATATTTACTAACATAGAATATTCTGATATAAATACGTATATATTTATTTTTCTATGGGTTTATGTAGCCTATAAATGATTTATTTTATAATATTAAGTTAAAACTAACACACCAATACAGTGAAACGGTTTTGTTGGTAACAGTGTTCGAAATCTTAGATCTAAACAATCTTAGGGTAGAGGTCCTAAGGCTAAACTCTGAACACTCCCCTGTCTAATGTTTTAAAAAGTCACAAAATAAAAGTGAAACGCCCTGTTCGGCTTTGTTTCGGTTATCTTTGGATTCAATATTAAAATGAAATAGACCGAATTAAATTATGACGGTATTTTTGCATGTTACCTTTGCCTTGTATATCAATCAAATAAAAAAAAGTAGAAACGTTTTGCTATGGATAAGTGTTTTAGGGGTGACTCTAATCTCTTGGAAAATAGGACTACTAAACGACACGTTTATAAAGTATTCCTTTTAACCTTACTTTAATAAGTTAATTAAACCCGTTCAGATAATTAAAAGTTAATAATTTGATTCCCATAGCCTGAACCATAAAAAGCGCGGTAAAGTTATGGAGGGAAAGGTACCTTTTTTACAGAGAACAAGGCGTTTTCGCTTTCTTGTCGAGGGAGGGACATACGAGTGAGTAATGTGAGAGTTATCTATACGTAAGAAGGTTTTTAATTGTAATTGATAATAGCTACGAGTATTTAAACAACTTTTAAAAATATCTTAGTGTTTTCTTGACTCAGCTTCTAAAAAAATACCTTTTTAAATTATTTTTTACTAAACAAACTATGCGTAATGGGCCTGTTGATCTAGTGGTCGGCAATCCCGACTGCTAAGTCAGATGTAGTGGGTTTGATTCCCTCCCAGGACAAAAAAATGTGTGTTCAGCATATAAGGTATGTAAGATGAGTAAGGTATGAAGACACTGTTAATATAATTATGTACTTAGCAGCAGTATCTGCCTAATTCGAGATCAGACAAGCCGTGTGTAAAAATACAATGTTTCGAAAATGATTGCCGACATAAAAAAAAAAATATATAGCTCCGCTAGTGCTTCCATGTTTAAAACAACAGTAAAATCGACTAAAACACTATGTACTTTCTTATTACAAGACCGCACTTTACCGAGACGTTGACGTTTCAACCGTTATCGCCCGCTCGCTTCTTCCTATTTTTTATTTTTTTCCTTGTAAAAGGTTTTATTGTTTTTTCTCTTGTGCATTTTATGGTCGGTTTTTCGGTAGGCGGGTAATGGGCGGGGTAGCCAGTACGGGCCGTGTGTGGCTCCATTTAAATTTAAGTATTCTAAAATAATACAGCGAGCAGTTTGTGACAGTTTTTCAAAGTTGTTAGTTTATTCATTTAGTGTCTTGCAACTATTGTAAGTAATTACTGCAACTAAAAAAAATTTACATTAACAACTTATTTCTTGACGTAGTTAATGTTAGTTTATAAAAAATCTGTATTATTATCAGATAGAATAGTATCAGAACGGTATGTTATGTAGACCACTTGTGTGGAATAACAACCCATGACGTCATAGCTTGCTATTGTCAAATAATTATTGATTAATGCATTATTTTGTAATTGTAAATTTTAATGAATTTATTTTTTAAATCTTATATGCATTTTTTGGGTTAGTGTGAACGGGTAAAAGAAAACTATTCTCTTGCGTATTACTTAAAGATCCAGATCTTACAAATATTGTAAAGCACGAAAGACAGATAGGTAGAGATGTTTGTTACTTTTTTATGACAGAAATAGCCAAATAATAAAAGAATAAAGTAGTAATGATTCGTTTGCATGTAATTGATTAAATAAAATATTACTTCTTGCTGCTGTGTAAATAAATTTAAAAAAATCGTCTTTTTAACCGTCCCATCACTATTTATCGACACCGTATACATACACCACTAGTGGCTGGAGGGTGTGTCGGAGCCCGAGGCTGGCATTGTTTTGTCTGTACGTATGACGGACGCCGACACATACATACATACAACTTGTATAAGACCATGGGAATTTTTCTGATACTCATATGAAGAATGATAGACAATTAATATGTGACTTTGAATGTCATGGGATATTTTTAAACTGTGTAAACTGTAAGTTTTACTGTTTTTCTTTTATTATACCACTGTGGTAGTACGTAACGGCGAATCACATAGTGAAGGTGGGAAACTGCTAGAAGATCAAAGAAGCGGTAGTAAAATCATCAAACATCAGAGTTGTGATTAACAGATAACGGTTTAAAATCCCAGGGAGTACACCATTTAAGTAAGCTGGACTATTTGGCATATATTTTGGGTTTCCGATGTTTCGACCGAATTGCACTAATTTTGGTCACGAGTGGACTTCTTAACTTCAAGGAGTTGCGTGAAATACGTTCCACATTCCTCCATATCTAGAAGAGGGGTGCAACTATTCACATTATGTTAGTAAAGCGACTCCAATGAAAGCAGAAATCTACTATGCCTACCTTCCTTAACCTAACTTTAATGGTAACACTAATATCGTTGAATAAGGAAGCCGATTTTATAATAAAATCTAAACAATTGAAAATACTAATTGAAAAAGCAACTGGCAGTTAAAAAGAAAAATACAATACAGAGAATTTTAAACGTAGGTGCTTTTAGTTTTCTAGTGTAGCCAGTTAGTAAACGCTTACTATTCAAAAGTAGAATATATTTTGTCCGTATTTACGAATAGATGCGAAAACTGTGAATATATATCATTTCCATGTAATGGATACCATTTTCGCGCCATTATCAGAAAGCAAATACTCTAACTTTATGGTCGCATTAATATCAGCCGTCTGAAATATGAGGGTGTTTATGCAAACATTTTGCATATCTGTAATCTGACCGCAAGGGTTAACGTCTGAAAAACTTAATTTCAAATAACTTGATTAAATTTAATTGGTATAAAAATAGTAAATTATTTCAAAAAGCGATTGTGTACGACAGATTTTTTAAAATTGGCCACTGATTTTAAGATTTCTAAATAACGTTTTTTTTTCGAGATGGAAGAGAAAAGTCTTTGTAAAATATTTAAAAACATACCGATGTTTTTAAATATTTTACAAAGAATACCGATCGGTATAAATTTAAAAAGTACACCATTACTTACATACTAGCTGTTGCCCGCGGTTTTGCTTTGTTTTCCACTTGAACTTTTTCTTTGCTACTCTAGAATATTCTCCCTTGTGCCAATTTCCACCCAAACTCTTTCATTCATCTTTCACTATAATAGTCAAATAAAGTAAGATAATATTTATGGCACATATTTACAGGTAATAATTATGTATGCAGTAAGAGTATTCACTGCATATATTACTGATTAAACCAAAATCTTACTAAAGAAGGTACTTAGCGTTTTCAAAAGTGAGTAATAAGATTCCATTACCGCCAAAATAATCACGACCGCATCTAAACTAAAAACAAGATGCCGTCCGATTTTTTAAAAAGCACACCAAAAGAGCCGCGGACAACTCCAAATTCAAAATTTTCCACGCCGGGCATTCGTATACCGAATAAAAAAGTTAAAGTGCGTTCGATATTAATATGCAGCGCTGAGAATCGTGCGTTATTTTAGTGTTGTGCCTATTTTGGTCAAAAAGTTAGTCGATTTTGTAAATTTTTGCTTTTTTAGTTTAATGTGAATGAAAAAATATCATAAGAATATCTTTTAAAAACATATTAACGAATATTTATTTCGTTAATATTTTCCTACTTTTCATTTTGACTATTTTGATATTATGAATAAATGCAATTGACTGATACACTAATGAGGTAATATTATATTATATATAGCCTTTTCAAAGGATGTATGTAAATGTTTAGATCCTTATTCCCAAAAAAAGGCACTCCCTAAATATCATCTACCCACAATTCGATAATAAATCAAGCGAATCGACTACACTCGGCATATCGATTTATTTCGCACCACTAGCCCAGATACAGCACGCTTACCAAAAAGCGGGGTGTTGGTCCGATCCGATGTTGCGATACGAAACCAGTAATTACAACTTACCACTGACTATTATCAAGTAGCGCATGCCTTTCATATATATTTTACAAAATGGATGGCCATGCTTCAGCCAGTCTCGTGTTGAATATTTATATTGGAGATTTATGTGCAATGTTTATGTATGTTGATTTATAGAGGGTGTGTATAGTATACTGTGTATTCAAACGCATTTCGCAAGTTTGAATTTTGAACTACACTTTGAAGTAAATAATCTAACTTTTTTTACTGCAGATGACATGAACGTGACATTTAGATTATGATTTGAATACTCGGCTATTACACAATAAAAAATTTCATCATTGAAATATGAAAGACTAAGAAGTGCGTTGCAAAACAAAGCGTTTCCATTGTTAATGCTTTACGTAAATGAACTTATTTCCTGTCAGTTTAATCATAGACTAAGATACAACATATAATTATTTCATTATATTATAACGTTTTTTAACAATACTTATAAAAACATTGATAGATACACTACAACTTGATGACAGATGTTGTAAGCGTGCCCTGCCATTCTCAAAGATATAATTCTGTTATCAATTTATCTAATTTGATTTATTTATTCTATACTTCCTCTAAGTACATTTCATAAGGCCGACTTAATGCCATAGGCATTTTCATATTATCATATATATACGTCATACTATACTATCATCATTTTGTTTCACTGCTGACTTCCGTTCCAGCGATAACTTCTTAACAGTAATTAGTCCATAGTTTCTTTGCTCATCCTCTACTCTAGGTCCAGTCAGCTTCTATACATAAAAATCTCTTCACGAAATTTTACTCAATTTCCTCTGTAACACATCTATTGCATGAAAACTTTCTCCTTCTAAAAGAAAAGTATTGATATCATTTTTATATCACTTCCACCAGGCAGCCATTTTTCTACATCTCTCTATGGTGTCTATATTTTTATTTATACTCCTTAAATCAACTCGTTTCTATATTCCTTATAATCTATAACTAGCGTGAATAAACTAGTCTTGTAGAAAACGTTAGAATAATTAATTAAAACCATTTCGGCGCCAACGCTTAACTTGATTGATTTTTATTACTTCAATACTTTGAAGTGAAGGTATAAAATACTGCTTTCCCGCGTTAAAAGTACCGACAGTATAATTACTAACTGGCGACGACGTTTGAAACCAATAAAAGTAATATCAACTAAGAGTTTTAAGTGAAAATATTAAGATAGTACCAGCTGGCTATTTTGAATATATTTTTTAAATACACTATTCGTCAGTGATGCCACTCTTAACATTTTCACCACAGGCAATAATATGTTACTCTATGATTGCATACACTCAGACTAGATCTTGATGATATTCAAAGCTACTTTAAATCATTGTATAATGCTACATAGGTAAACAGATTAGCAAAATGGAGTTGTATTATGCAGTTACAAATCAACTTCTTTCCCTGATCTTCTTTTTAAGATTCTTGCCATGGTCTCTTCAGGAAACTATCAAAACAATGTAAGAGTCTTGTAGTTATCAAACTGTTGTACAGACTTCTTACCATTTTCAAAACAAAGACTTTTAGTTAACATTTTTGGCAATACACAGTTCGAATACTGATTAGAAAATGTTTAATATCAGCACAGAGATCTGACAACTAGTTAAAATGTGTGTAATACCTTCCCTTACGTGAATATACAGTACTTTGTGGCCAGGCCAGAGTAAATACACATTGAAATTTTCTCAAATCTATTTGAATAAATCGAATCACAACTTTATTCACTGCTTCAAGCCACTTATAAGACATCTCAAGGCTGTATGCAAGGATTAGGGCCAATTTAGACAGGGAACGGATAGTTAGTCACTCAGTTTTATCGACCTAATAACTATCTATAGATGTTTAAGATGGAAATAAAACGTGTTTTATTACTGGTCCCACTGACCTGCTAAGTAAAAAGGTGTTATTCTGACATTTTGTTAAAATTGCATTGGCAAATTCTACCGACGATATTTTAACTTAGTTGTATATTTTTACGATTAAAGTTAGCTTTTTTACTGAAGCCGTATTCTATCTTCAGCTATTGTACACTTTCTTTATTCGCTTGACTGGTTTTCTCGAAGATTCAATCTATTTTCACGAATGAAATACGCTTATGAATAATGGATATTAATTTTAGAAACTAGAGCGAATTATTATCATGATAAAATATAGTCTGATGACAAGCTTCGAAAAGCATTTTAAATCTATGGTTAAAAAAACATCTAACACCACAGAGTGCACATTTTATTGGAAATTAACAGTTTTCATTCAATTAAAAGTTAGACTCACTCAACTTTTTTTCACTTAATTTTTAATCTACAATTTTAATTTTTTCAACAGAAAAATGCGGCCTGTCAGATGACCCTGGTCTTCGTGTCAACGGCAAAGGAAAGAAGATGAGGAAGCCTCGCACGATATACTCCAGCCTTCAGCTGCAGCAACTAAATAGGAGGTTTCAGAGGACGCAGTATTTGGCGCTCCCTGAGAGGGCTGAACTTGCTGCGAGTCTTGGACTAACGCAAACTCAGGTTAGTGGTTAAAATATTAATTAGTAAAAACTAACAGCTGCTTGATTGTCACCTGATGTATTTTCAATTTTCGATACGACTTTCGAACTTTTATTATAAGACTGTACTCCCGCTAATGTTGTCTAAAGCAGGAATTCCTAAACTATTTAGGGCAAGAAATCCCTTTTCTAAAATTAACTGATACCTCAGACCCCCATAGCAAAATGACTGCACGCTCATCGACTTGTTGAGTTTTAAAAGTACAACAATAATACTTCCTACTAAAATATTAGTCATTCTTACAATACACGTAACACAACTAATACAATATCTTAAAAGTTTCAAATGAGAACTTGTGTTATTTTATAGGGGTTGATTTTCAGGCCTCGTTGACCCAAAAAATCAGCTCGCTTATGTCGAGCCCCGGGAAACAAATTTCGATCCCAAGGGTCGATATCGACCACTCTGGGAATCCCTAGTCTATAGAGTCACAACGCACTTGTGACTTTCTTGTTGCAGGTGTCAAAGTAGTCACTCACCATCGGGTGACCAGTCCCGTGTATAATCCATAACATTAGATTCCTAGGTTTGAAATTAATTATTTAACCAGAATCATATAATGTTACATCTTAAAATACAGCCTGAATTGTCCTCCATTATCAATTTTATCTTTGTATTGATTTGAGCTATTGATATCAACATTTCATATCATTTCCTACAAAATATACCGCGTCTATCGTTATGACATTTAAGCTTTTAACTCGATTACTTACTAAACCTCAACATCATAAACACAGTACATTTTACTGATTTGACTTAACAGTCGTCTACCCTATTCAGATTAGAAATTTTTAAACCTACTGTTAATACGTAGTACTCAGAACTCAAAATCACTCAGTCACCTTTTTTCTTTACTCTTTACAAAAAGTTCGAAAGTTAAAGTCAGGCTATAGATAGAAAACTTTTTAAAATATTTTTATATATTTTTAAATTAAAACCACAGAACTAAGTGAAAATAACGTTATAAGTTTTACAATTCAAGAGTTAATTTACTATGACTACAGGTATATCAGAATATTTACCACACTCGGCTGCAATAATTAACTATTACTTAAACAAAAACATTTTATTTTTACTAAAATTAAAAGCAAAAAGAATCCCCACAATCCCTGAACAGTAATTATGTCACACACCTAATAATTAACCGTCAGTGTGTACATTCACTACCTTTTTTTATCTGTAAATCACTACTCAACAAAAAGTAGACCTTATGTCTTCCGTGCTAAGATTTGAAATAAATTATTGTTTTATCCACGCGATGTCTGTAACGTGTAATTAAAAGACAAGGAGTTTTTTTTTAAATATCTGTCACAGATAACGCACTGCTGCCTCTAAGTAGTAATTTCTTTGTGAATAGTCTATGGATTTTTTAAGAAACAAATGTTTTTTTCTTTTTTTTTATCGTTTTATTATACTTTTCGCTATGAATGTACTGAGAACACTTCTTATCTATACAACCAGTCGTAAATTATAAGTAATAAGAATGTCCGCTACCTTCAAGTCGAAGTAACTGTCTAGCTAAACAAATCACTAGATATTTACGACCAAAAACGACGGATATACTTATATTTTGATTCTAAATAATTCTTTCTTCAGATAAAACAGACCGCCAACAAAATATTATATTCCAATAATAATATAATCATTATCATTAACATCAAATCTTACCGGATCTCGCAATCAAAGCCCGCGCCTATCATTATAAAAAAAAACGATTCCATAGACAAACGCATACGTTCGGAAACCATATTCCAATTGGCTTCGTTCGTAAATTGATTCGTCATGTGTCACCGTACGGAATGAATAATCGTAGTGTGGCGACGGTAACATATAGAGTACACGATGCATAGACTTGACTTTCAGAAGAAGATTGCCAGACTTGACTGCCAGACTTCGCTGTAGTACATTGTTGTTGCATTGATGAGAAATGTAGAATAAAACTGACGCGAAAAATAGATGAAAACAAGCTCAATCGGTGCAGAATGATCGTGTTTTCGAAGCGTACACAAACCAATTAACAGTTTCGAATATATAAGTATAAATTGAGGGGCACACTCATATTAAGTTTTCCAAATTGTTATTACTGGAAAATATAAAATATTATATGGAGATGTTCAAATTAAGATGAATTTTGTAAATTGATGACTTTTCTTCAAGACAGTGCAGAATTAAACTCCTAAAACAAAATGGTTACCATGAGGGCTACAGTAGAAGACATTGAAATCATTTAAAATATTCCACTATAACTACTTATAGTTAGGCATATATATATACTAGCGGACCCGACAGACGTTGACCTGTCAAATTTGACACTGCGATGGTAGCGCCGTCTGTCTGATCCAATGTAAAACATTCCAAAATCAACAACTACTAATAAATTAAAAATAATTAAAAAAACATTGTCCAGCGGACAAAATTTTGAATCTAAACCATTCCCAGATCCCCTTGAACACACACAAAAAATTTCATTAAAATCGGTCCAGTCGTTTGAGAGAAGTTCAGTGACATACACACTCACAGAAGAATTATATATATAAAGATACCATACAGCTGATACAATACTACAGTAGCATTAAAATATTTATATTAAAGAGTATTCTTATTATTATAACTTTAGCTAACTTGCAAATTTAGATAATTTGATATATGTCAACGGTGTCATTTATTCTCATGTAACCCTGCAATTTGGGTTACGAAATCATCGCAATGGTTTTGGAACATAAAAATAATAATATTAGGACTGTAATTATGTTTTGAAAGTGAAAGTAGATCCAATTACTTATAAGTTAGACAAGTAGCTCATTATAAGTGTGTATTTATAAACATGGAGGTAAGACATAGCTTATATGTGTCCGATTATATCTTAGAAATAACTCACTCACCTGATAAAATACTGCGAAGTTACTTTACAATTGCGTAACCTTTTTTCTGTTAACAAGTAATTAAAAACTCTGAACTTTTCCCTTTAATTTAGATCCTATCGAGTCCTGTCTAGATGTTCTTAAGTCAAACCATAACGGTATAAAAAGTAAGAGCCACGTTAATTTTATTATAATTTAATATTTCTCAGTTATTGTCTGTGGTCCTGACTTTGATGAACCCGCGTCGATATAGAGCTGGGAGTGAATCGACTAAATTTGTTTATCGATACAGCTGAGATAGTGTTTTGGCAATAGTAAGGGGCATGTAAGTTTAAATAATATTTATAAGTAATAGTTTAATATTTATGTTTTAAAAGTACAAATTTATTTATATTATAAACAATAAATTCGCCAAATAAAGTGCAAAGAAGTGTTGTGTACCTATGAAAAATAATTTATTATTAAAACTAATTTGCGGACAAAATCTATTTTACACATAGTACGTTATTTAAAATTTGTGGCAAAAGTTCTTTCTACTATTGAAAAATTTCATAAGAAATATTGACACAACGAAACTGTAAAAACAAACAAGACGGCAAATTATGCTGTTCAGAATAAATTAAGTCGATAAATCCTATCTCCTGCCCACATTCTACAATATTCGATTCTACATTAAAACAAAAAATACGGTATTAAACTCTGTAGTATTCCGGTCTTTCAACAAAAACGGAACAATCTAATCTAAGACTCTTACTTAGAACATAATTAACTCTTTACAATCCTAACTGCAAGCGATTTCAAACCCTGTTAATATCGATATAAAGACTATTAACAGAGTAGAGTTGTATACATATATGGGTACATTATAGTTTTTACTATTGATAATAAATCATAACATTTGTCTTAGGTGCTGCTGATGCGCTATTGTTTCACAAGCTGTGGTGGCCTTTCTGGTTCGATTGGAGTTCCTTTATCATCGTCAAACCGTAATTCGTAAAAACGATAAACGCTAAGAAAAACCTATTTTTCTTAGTGCAAGTTTTCGGAGTAGATTCGCATTAAAAAACCGTTGAGGCAACCTATTTTTGGTAGAATTAATAAGATAAGGTGCGTTTTTTTTATAAACTATTTAAATGTAATTATAGTTTGGCAGCTTTCGCCGTAGCTTCATTAAAGTTAAAGTCATTTTACTTGTTTATTGTTGTTCGTAATAACTTTATAAGTTTATAAATATATTAAATAATAAAACTATTTTTTATAAATGTATGCCGTAAAAATAAAACACCATAAATATTTTTTAATCGAAAAATTATTTTCTTATTTTACACCAGTCAGTTGAAATAATAACGTTTAGTTATTAAAAAACCAGGAACAAGTTATAAAACGCTACAAATATAATCCAGTCCGGTAATAAAAATATTGTAAGTAGATTATAACTGACTTCAATGGTCTCCACAACGATTACTTTAATAAAAAGCAACATTTTTAATTGGTCTTATGCAATGGGATTAAACTTGTAAGGTCAGGCAGTTTTTATCGCTTACATTGTGTAAGTAACGAATGAGAGAGAAAAAAAAAGAAAAAAAAAGTTTTATGATTGATTGAAGTCCAGTAGATGCAGACTTTTTAGTATGTAACCTTAAATAGAGGGTGAACCGAGTTTTGAACGTGATAGGAAGCTTTAATAAGTTATTGAACATCATTGTATTACAGTCATACGGCTGTACCTAAACTTGTAATTCTTCCATGCACTAAAACATGTATACATATTCTGAATTGCTAATTCTGAAGTATAAGGTGTACTGTTTAAATTGTATATTTTATTGGAAGAGTTTATTACTAAACCAAATGTAGGACATCAAAATATTACACCATGTTTTACCCAATGAACTATTGGATCCGTAAAATATTTCATAATCAGCGTATCATCGATTCTCACAATGCCTGAACAGAATCGGTTACGGTCTTTTCTTTTTAATTGCAATAAAACTTACTAATCGTCTATTTCGTTTAGCGTTCGAGTCACTGCACTATTGTTGTGCTCTATGAGTTTCGAATACATTATAATATTCAAAATTTATAAATACAAAAACGAAATATAAGCTAAATGTGTAACTATCTGATAGATTTGTTTTAGTACACTACTGCAAATAAAAATCGCGATGAAAAAAACCCACAGATAATCCACCTTCTATTCCCATAGACCACGATATTTAAGAGGTGTGAAATAAACGCGGAAATTAAACGAAATAACGTTCAGAAACACATTCGTAGTGACATGGTGGCAGTAAAAAAATCTCATTTGATCACTGCGCGTCAAACAAAATGATGATTGATGGTAAAAGGTAATTCGTTATAAGTCTGTGACGAATGTACAAACTATATTATATTGCATAGCTGCTATATGTTCCCTTGCTTTTCTTTTTATACTTATTATTTGAGTTTCTATTGGTGTATTTCTTTTTGTTACGCTCGGCTCCGCATTAAAAAAAATGTCTAATGCTACTGTTCAACCATAGAGCGTAAAGTGATGTGGCTTGTTTTGTTTTAAATTTAAATTGTATTATATTGTAAGGTACCGGAAAAGCTGTCTATCGATACCAAGAATTTCTTTTGGCATTTCGAGTGTGTTATGGGTTTTTGATTCTTCATTTTAAATACTGAACAGGATATTTCTGTATTTAAACATATTTAATTAAAATTAATAAATTATTTTTAAGGTTTTATTCTTTATTCTGACGCTGACTTGTTAAAAAAGTTTCATTTTAACCTCAACTTATATTGGCGGTAATAGCTTTTGAAGTTTCTTTCTTTTTTTAGGCACAAGTATTCCTCGTACCTAGACAATTCTATTTACAAAAATACATAACGTTTCTGAGAACACGCCGAGTCACTATCTCAAACGTTAAGAATGATGACTTACGTATTTCGAACACGCCTCTGATTGGCTGTCAAAGTCAAACCGACGACCAATAGCAGCTCGTCAAATGTCATGACTGTGCGGTTTAAGAACAATTGTTCAAAAAAAGAACCTGCTTCCGTTAAAGTGGCAATGCTTCTGTCTTTTTTTTAATCTATTGAAAGGTCTTTGACGGTCAAAAGATAGTACCTTTGTGTTTCGACATTCAAAATATAGGTAGTCATATTGAAACTTTTTGATTGCGATTTGTTAATTTCCTTCTCTAGACATTAATGGTAATAGTTTTTAGCATAGATAATATTTTTTACATTTATGTCTTTCAGTATGATAGTAAACAAGCATTTTTTTAGAGTGCAGGATTTGAATGCAACGATATTTTTAAGTATCATAAGATTAAATTAGTAACCATTCATAAATCACGTTATTAAATATTTACTGCAGTCAATGCTACATTATTGATACATCGAACATTTCAATACTTGTAACTGGGGCGCGGTAAAAATATGTAATTGTGAAACAATAAGGCTCTAAAAATACGTTTCCGTTCTCGCAGGAAGATTATCAAAGTCTTACCATAGACAACACAATTTTATTTCAATTGACGATGAGATTTTATTAGATCTTGACAGTTGTACTTTAGGAAATAGGCCAGTAATCGTAAAAAAAGTACCAACCAATGAAATTAATTGGAAAATAGTGAAGCAATTGTCATCAATTGATCGTCGCCATAGAGCCAATGTTTTTTAATTGTTTTAAATAACGACACTGGTGTTTTAACCGCGTTTTAATTTTAATGACCAAGAGATGTCCATGAAGTATAGAAGTCACTTACTATTTGTTTACTTTCATAAACTCATCATCCTTCGACTCTTTTCCCAAAACTAGGTTTGGGTCGGCTTTCAGTCTAGTTCGACGCAGCTGAACTTCGATTTTTTACGTTGAGTGACTGCCATCAGACCTCCACAACCCACGGATGGAGCTCTTTAGGTCTCCAACTAGCCGTAACGATTGCTGCAGAAGTTTTATAGCAGCCGAGACCAACAGCTTAAAGTGCTCTCTAAGGCACGGAGGGGTCTCCATGTGTTCGGAATGGTAACCCATACATAGGCTGACCTGGCTAGGATTACTAAACTTCCCAAAGTGCTAACGTTACGAGCCCCTCACTTGAATACATATACTAGTAACATATTTCTGGATTGTAGAACATTTACCATATAAACAACTCTACTTTTGGTTCAGTAGTGTTGTAAGTCTGCCTTCTAGAGCGTTTGCACACACAGTCGTATGATTCATAATAAGGCAGTGCAAATTAGACTGATAAAAAAACATACTTATTTATTTCTGCAACATACATTTTGTAGATAAATTACACCTGGACACAAATGCCTATAGGTTCTGGAAAATTTCTAATTTTGTAATCGACAGTGAACCGAATAGCAACCTAAAATATCTATAAAATCGTGTTTTTTTTTATATATAAAAGACAACTCCCGCACTAGGAATACATTCTGTGTCGCGGGGGATTTCACAAACGTACATGAAACGGACACATAGGACACCCATACTCTTTCCTTATTATTCACATAATATTTCCTTTTTAATAATTATAAATACATTGTTTTCTTACGAAACGTATTTTTCGCAATAAGAATAAGGCTATATACCATCCCGGTACAACGCATACAAGCTAATAAAAAACCATACAGCAACAATGCGAATGAGACCTCGAGAAAATACTAGTTTTTATGTATGGAAATGTTCACCGATATCTATTACTAAAAGTTAAAGTAAAGAAATAGAAACTAAATGACTTATTAACTATATATCTAAATTAAATAACGGGAATGCAACATTGCCGATAAAACTAAGGGTACTTCCACACGATGCTGTAGCTTACGCAAGTGGAACAAGTTATCGTCTGCGGTATTTCCGGATCGATACGACCTTCAAACCTTCAAGAAAAGAGTGTACTTCTTCCTCAAATACCGGCAACGCGCTTGTTCCTCCTGAATTGCAGGCATTCATGGGCAGCGGTAGTCGCTTTCCATCAGGTGACCCGCTCGTTTGCCCCCCTTCCAAAAAAAACATTTTTAACAAATGATGCCATAAGAATTCTCGGTCGTCGAGGCATATTAACGCGATTACCTGCTCCGCTACTACACCGGGTTCATGCACCCTGGTACTGAACTGTTTTAAAACAGAAACAAGCAAGACCCATGCAAGTAACCCGCGCGAACAGCACGTACAGTTACGAGCAAGTAACTTGTGCATACAACTAACACAAATACACCTCCTCTTTACCCGCTTTAACTACTTGCACCGTGTAGAAGCACCCTCACTGATATTACCTACCTACTTCATGGTACACGCACTCAAACAGTTATTTGTTATGAACAACAGATTCAATAATTAATTATTGTTTTTGAACAATATTTCTTATTCGCCAGTGCCTGGTAAGAAACTCAGAAACTTTTTTAATTTTATTTTAAATTTTATGCACTTGTAGATCGCTGGACTTAATGTCTAGGGCATTATCTTCCAGTCAACCTTTGGGTGGTGTAGAAATCTTGTATGGTACCTAGGTGCACAGAGGTTACATATTATATAATCAATAAAGATATATGAGTACACAGTTCACTACATATATAAACTTTTACATGTCCTTTTGACGTGAAATAAATTCTAGTCTTTAAATTTCTTACAAGAATATTACTTCATCATTAGTTTCATCGTTTTTCTGCACTTCTCCCAATTCTATATAAATACAGTGTCGTGGAACGGTTTTAAGCGAATTAGGTGGTTGGGAAATGCCCATCACGTCGTTCACTGGTCTTTATCGCGCGTTACACGCTCTGAGCGAATGGGAGCGAAACCGAAAAATGTGTAACAATACTTTTTTCCGACACGTCTTGCGCAACTTCGTTCTGATCGGGGGTCCATAGAGCCCTCACCCCGTTTTTCTTTCTTCAATAGTTATTTTTCTATGATGTATAGGGTATCCGAGTTCATGGGTCACATGATGGTAGGTGGCTATCGCCGTTCATAGACACCAACAACTCAAGAGCCAGAAGTGTGTGGTCGGCCTTTGAGGGGAGGCTCAACCGATAACCTTACTCGGCGGTATCACTCCGGTCGAGTCTCCCATGTATATGCCGAAGCATGGCAGTGTGTGTGTGTGTGTGTGTGTGTGTGTGTGTGTGTGTGTGTGTGTATGTGAGTAAAACGACACCACTACACTACTACGCCATGCAGTGGAGTTTTACCCAGTTCGGTGTAATAAGAAACTGAGGGTTAGATACAGCACACCTTCCAAAACAAAATGGCTCTGATCAAATGTAATTATCAAATGTTACCTTAATAGTTAGAAACTATATAATTATCATTACTGCTGACGTTTAAGTGTTGGTAGTATTGTAATAAAATGAGTGACGCCACGGGCTATGCTTATGCAAACATGTTGTATAACTAAGGACAAAAGTGCTAGCGAAACAAGTAAAAGTCACGAGCTTTTTTGCTGTTGTTTAAACGCGCTAACCTCTGAAACTATTAGGCAGATGTAAGTAGTTATATTTGTATTCAATAGTTACTTAATGAAGAAGGATATAGATAATGTAACATCACGCTTATCATAAATGCAAATGAAACAGCGGAGAACAACTAGGCACTAAAAAAATCATTGTTTTTTGTTTTAACCGCTGTTTTTTAGATTGGAACTTCATTAGTTTTTAGTGAAGTTATTTACAAAACAAATCGACACTAATTCGAACTTAAATACTTTAAATTGTCTGACATACCGACGTTATTGCACTGGCCGTAGTCACAGGGTGACTGAAACATGTATGCAATACCAGTTATGTGACCTCGTTAATTTTCGTGTATGAACAGTTATTGTACAGAACAATTATTGTAAAGTCAACACCTGCTCTAGGAATTTATCCTGTGTCGCCATACATAAAACGGACTTTCATCATCATCAGCCTATCGCAGTCCACTGCTGGACATAGGCCTCTCCCATTGCACGCCACTTGGATCGATTTTGGGCTTCTAAAACGGACTTTACAGTCACATAAAACGGACACTAAGAACACGCAGACTCAGAACAACAATTTGTGGATTACATAAAGTGTTCACCCATCTGGGAATTGAACCCACAACGGAGCGGTGAGGTGACCGCTTAAACCACTATGCTACCGTGCTGTCAAAATTCAGACTTCATTATCATCATCATCTCAGGCGAAAGACGTCAACTGCTGGACATAGGCCTTCTCCAAGGCTCTCCACAACAACCGGTCCTGTGCTGCCCGCATCATTCGGACTCCATTACTAGTTAATTATGTTTAAACATATTTTATAAACTGACCATTAATAAGAAATAAAATATGTAATGATATTGTTTGTGCCTGTACTTGATCCAGTTTGCTCGGTAGCGAAGCTTAACGAGCTACCGGCAGGTGGCGCCACTGTGTATTAATGTATTATGAAATAATACTAGTTTATTAATCCTGCGTTTCTCTGTAACATTCTTTTGAACCGATCTTCCTAATTTTATATAAGAGCATAAATATATATTTTTTACTTTACCTATGAAATTGCCGTTTTGTATGCAATAAGTGAAAGTACTTATTTTTTCAAACTTTTTTATTTCTGTTATTCGAAGTAATCACCCATGCAATCGACGCATCTTTATTTTTGCAGTTTATTGATGCCCTTCACTTATTGCATACAAAACGGCAATTTCATAGGTAAAGACCTATTAATACTGATATAATAGTGTAAATGCGGGGTCTTTGTCTGTTTTTTATACTTTCATGCCCAAAATACGCAACCAAACGTCATGAAACTTTGCTCCCTGTAGGGGTACATATACCTATATAAAAAGGCATACCTATCATCAAAAAGAAATGGGACTCTTCTCGAAGCTTAGGAAAATAAATCAAACAGAATAGAACACTAAAGAAAATAATATATATCTGGCATTAAATATATAAAGGTAATTACATTGTTTAAAGCTCATCGTTTGTAATATTTTCTTTTGTTTCATCATCATCAACACCCTTTAATGAATGAATATAGGCGTCTCCTTAGAAGGTTTTGGCCCACTATACCACGCTGGCCAGATTATTGTGTATAGGGTTTGTTTCAAGTTTTCTTTTCCTTTTTGCAGTGCTGTTGTCCTGCGTAGTTAGCCTCGTTAGTCGGCTCTTACGACACCCACGGGATTAATAGGGGTGGTAACACTCCGTATTCTTAATCCGTCACCAAACGGACTTTTTGTTTGATACCTCATAACTCAGTCGGTCATGAGCTTATTTGCAAGTGTTTACTTTCCATTTAGTCCCATTCAAGTTTGAAGAACAAATCCACTCTTAAAGCTGGAAAATTAAGGTATGTATTTATTATGAAATTGCCGCATTTAAGGTGGTTGTACTTTTATAAGACTGAATTATTTTGAAGTTTGTTGAAATGACAACAAAGTTTAAAAAAAATTAAGGATCGATATATTCATGTGGTGTAACAGACATAAGAACTGAAATATGATCTACTTAGACCTTTTTGCAACAAATATTAACACTAACAAGACCTTAAGGGCATTATTAAAATACATATTAAAAATTATTGGCCCATTTGTAATTATAAGGTCTAGTACAAAAACGGTAAATATCTGAAATGTTCGCAGAGGTGTATTAAAGATCCTCATGAGACCAACTAAATTATGGTCAGTACCAGGATCTCACAGAAAACTGGTATTAAGGGTTAATTCATAATTCTAGCGTGGTCATCCAAAGGCCGCCAACGCACTTCTTACTCTTGACTTGTAGGTGTCATCTGGCGAAGGTAGCCATCTTACCATCAGGTGACCACTCTGCTCGTAAGGCTTTCCATTAGAAAACAATTAAAGCCTTCACAAACATTCCTGAGAAAACTATCTAGTTATGATTTACCGCAAAACGAACAACGAAAGCCAAAACCTCCTTTCTGAGGAGAGGCCTATGTCCAGCAGTGGACTAGTAAAGGCTGTTGATGATGATGATGATGATGATGATGATGAACAACAAAGTAGTGAAAAAGCTACCTGCTCAATTCAAAAAACAAAAAAAACACTAAATTAGCACTAAAGTCAAACTCAAACTATCTTTATTAAAAAAAAACTTTGAAATCGTCTTAGACTCTAAAGTTATAGACACACAATAGGAACAATCTGTTTTGTTAAATATTAAGCAAAATGACGTTAATCCATTAGACGCCTGTGCTGATCTACAACCGCCCGTTTCGAAGGGGTTGAGTGTTATATGAAGACAGGGCAAACAAACTCATGACCACTCTTCTTTAAGTAACATGTCGATTTTATCACTCAATTTTACCGGGATATTTATTTCCTTTGCAAAAAGCCAGCTTTTCTGGCGTCACTGTAAGTAACAAGCATCCATCCAAGTTCTAAATGAATAAGTTAGTATAATACTATTCATAATTAGTAAGTTACACTGCAGTTGAGAAGTTCTAAATTCAATTAATTATATTGACAGAATTGGCTTTTTGGAAATTCCGATACGTACCTCACAAAACTTTGTATGATTTTAATTGGTTTCGTATAATTGTTAGAATTTCAAAACTTCAATAACTTTTAATTATAGGGAATATTTCTGTCGTTAATCCTTAATGCTGACGGAATATTCTTTTCAATTAAGTTTTTACATGTTGTGGTCTTACTTTTTGAGTGTTTATATAGTGTTTTTGTTTTTATATTTTTTAATCTGCTTTTAGATTTTGAAAGTTTATGTATACAAAATTGAAGATTCTATATTTCTAAAATTACTACTCAACCTGACATAAAATATCCATACTAATATTATAAATGCAAAACTGTGTCGTCTGTCTATCTGTCTGTCTGTCTGTTACCTCTTCACGCTTAAACCTCTAAAATAATTCAAATGATTTTTGTTAAAGAGATAGTTTGAGTCCCGGAAAAGGACAAAGAATAGTTTTTATTCCAGAAATCATCCTTTAAGGGGGTGAAAAGAGGGGTGGAAGTGGAAGATTCAGATAAAATTTGGTATGGAGATAGTTTGATTATTGACAAAGGACATAGGCTACTTGTTGCCGCGACATACACGCGGGTAAAAGCTAGTCTTAAATAAATTTATACTCTAAAAAAGTTCAGCTGGTCCGAATTTTCTAATTTTGTTGCAATTTTTTTTTCTTTGAATGCTATTTATTAAGCTTTTAAATTTTTATTCTAAGTATGATAATTATGACCTCGTTTTTTAAGGAAAAGGACACTTTTCTGTTCTTTTAGTTTCGTTTAAGTTATCTATACTTTATAGATTGACTGTTTACTTAATTACCGTTATACCTTCAATACATCGTACGTACTTAATGCAAAATAAATGTTGAAAATGAGTCACAAGAACGAGTCGGACAGGATGTCGGCTTAAATTTGTTCCTCTTGTCACCGGTTTACTTGTTACATTTGAAAATGCTTTAAGTCATAGAGAACGAACTTAAAATCAACATGTGCGTGAAAAAATACTGCCATTATATAGAATTAGGTAAAAAAAACTATTTAATTTTTGACAGTAAAGACTCAAATCTGAGAAATTATAACGTTTACTTGGGATATTCAATAACATACTAACTGTTCTTCACGTAGATTCAAATTTAAATTCAAATTCAAAATACATTTATTTCATAAAATTTTAAAAATTGTTTGAAATTATGTAGACTCAAGACGTAGATCAACACACATATAATTCATTATAAAAATAAAATGACCACAAGCTTCAGATAAATGAGTGTGCGTGTTTAAGTTAAAGCCCCGTTCCAGGATATAGTTTCTGATTCATGTTATTCAAAGAAATGTATTTTTTTCAAATAAATAGCGTCTCTTACTTACAATAAAACAATTATTCAGCAAAAAATACCAAAACGTGATGTTCACTGATTACAAATTTACGAAGCATGTTTTTTTTAATCCATAGACTATTTGGTTCGTAGTAAAATTTTTATAAAATAAGGAGGATTGATCATAAAATCGATTACTATGACCCATCAGCGTGAAAAGGTTTTAATTGTTCAATAGAACCTGATTTTTTCTTTCTTTTTACTTTTTCAATATTTGAGGTCACTCGCGATTAGCGCCGGTATTTTTCCGTTATATTTTTTTTTAACTCCAAGCCAATCAACGGATTTTTTTCTACTATTCAATTTTTATTCTCAGTTTTGTAGAAAAATATTGCCCGTTATTACTATGTTTGGTTTTAGTTGATTTGGTTTTTTTAGCAATCAAATTTGCACGCCTCATATTTTTAATGTGGGTTTATGACAAGTACCGTGCCATAGAGGCATACTACTTACATGTATTTCCAAATAATTTTATTTAATGATTCAAAGAAACCGACCCTTTATAAATGATTTTAAATTTATGAATATTTTACTACATTCTTTTTATTTTATTAATTAAGCTGGCAATAAAATCTTCAAATTTTAATCAAGTGTTGCAACACTTAATTAAATTTTATTTAAAAAAGTATAAGAATAGTAAAAATTCAGAAATCTGATGTGTAGGTATCGTTTAAAAATTCAAACTAAGAAGATGATCAAGAATTTTTTTTTTAACAAATTTTGATTAAAACTTGTCTACTTCCAAAAGGTCATACATACGCTACATGCTTATCGAATGCATTTTCACCTGATTCTTGAGCATAGACCTTTGACATTATACGCTCATGCAGCCGCCGCTTACATCCAAGTCAAAGTACACCCTCTATATGGCTTTGACTATGTATGAAACTGATATTCCTTAATAATTTATCAATAAATTATCTTTGAGCTCACACTGATATTATAAAGGCAAAAGTTTGTGAGTATATGTGTTTGTATATTTGTTCCTTCTTCGCGTTACAACGGCTATACCAATTTTAACAAATTAATACATAGGCTACTTTTTATCCCGAAAAAATTTAGTGTCCCCGTGGGATGAGCAAGGAATTGAAATATATTTGATAAACTGCGGGTAACACCGCGGGTGCAGCTAGTTTGATTATCAGAATCTTTGATGAGTTAGTTTACTATCAATATTGTTTATTATGGATAATTATATGGTTGAGGATTTTAAAAGTCAAGTCTGACACAGTTTTCTATGTCCAGAGAGCTTTTTTTTGAATATATTCAATATGTAGCCATCAATATGGCACAATATAACCTCTCTCTAAAATATTTTGATCACGAATGGAATTTGATTACGATTAGAGTTGCACTTGAGGTTCAAATCGAACAGTCACAAACGGAGCAAACCATAGATCAGAGAGCGGCGATAGACAAGCAATATCCCGTATATAATCACCTCTATAAGTTATACCGGACTGTTTTGGGCCATAAACTTAGGTGTTACTTAGACTAACTATCCTGTGTCTAGTTTAAACATGTTGCAATATGTCAGTATACGAAAACAATCTTGAAATACCTACGTGGTGTGGGAGAAGTGCAGACTACAACGTCAGAGGTCGCAGGATCAATTCCCGCGTAGTGCAAAAAGAGTTGTGAGCATGTTTATGACTGTGTCATAGAATATTCAGCGTGTTCTAGAACTCATATGGTGAACTATGCTCTTTTTACACTCCTCACACAAAGCAGTCTGATGGGTTAAGACCCTGTTAATTACTCATTAATAAATACATATAATGTATACTTAAATTAAAATTACATAAATATTATCATATAATTACATAAATGTATAGTTAAATTAGACCCAGGGCTGAGATTAACATTACACAATTATTTATCCTGGGTGAGAGTCAAGCTTGGCTCTGGCTCAGCACTCAGGATCATCATCCACTCGACAAACAAGCCCTTAATTTGGGTCTCGATAGGACGTAGTAATGTATCCAAGAATATATTGTAATTTTTCGGATTTTATTTAAACATAAAGTTGCAAGTAACTTCGTAATTTAATAAGACATGAATTATAAACTGTTCGTGTGGTAACGGATTAAGAAAACAGAGAGTCATCACCCCTATTCATCCCATGCGTGTTGTAAGAGCCTAGGGATCAAACTACGCAGGACAGCACATAAAAGGAAAACTTGAAACAGAAGTTTTTTTACATGTGGAATCAGGAACGGGCCTGTTGGTCTAGTGATTAGTGACCCTGACTGCTAAGCCCGAGGTCGTCACCGACCCTCACCCCCACGGGGCATTCGGCGGGGTGGTGTGTCGGAATCGAACCTGCCGTGACACCGTGAGCCACTCTGCGCTTGTAATAGGAGGGATACCAACCCGTTTTAGGGGAGGGATCCCAAAACCTCCTTTACAAAGAGAGGCCCATATCCAGTAGTGGCATATTAAAGGCTGTTGATGTGATGATGAATAAACCATCGAAAACCAATAGCATACCGTACTATTTGACCTTAAAATACACATAAAACGGTGTGCTATTCATAATTATTAATAGGAAGGTAGAATGATAAATAGATAACGTTGACCAAGGACGTGTGAGTGTCTACCATTGTATGTTAATATACGGACAGTGGGGGGAGGGACACCATGAGTTTGGCTTATAAGGGGATAATTATGGAATTATTCACTTATGAACTCGGCTTCAAACATGACAATTTATGTATTGTATGTGTATGTTTATATATTTATAGTATACCGATTTAGAGACCTCTGTGAGCGATAAGACCGCCTATTGTAATACCAAAATGTAGATGTCCATCCATGTCTGTACAATGTATACTTTAGCGGTGTACAATAAAGATCTATAAATAAATAAATAAACAAACATACATTTGAGCAAGTGTATCTATGTATCCTTTAGCAACTGATAAAATAATTTATCTCATCTGTTCCAATTATACACGCATGCCACACTCAGCTCTGCATCACCCAAAGGTTGACTGGCAGTAAATGCCTATGACATTAAGTCCGACTTATACAATGTATTTGCATGAATTATAATAGTTTATTTGTTTATATTACCTGTAACAAACAAACAGACAAAATAAACTGGTTTTTAGGCAAAGGTATCCTGCAAATATGTGTAAGCATGAAAAAAAAACTATTATTTTGACATTACAAACACAGACACTTCAATTTTTTTTTATAGATAAATTTCATCCAGACACAGAACAAAAGATCGTACTCATCACACAGTATTTGAACTGAAATATCACAGTGCACAAAACCCAATAATAATAATCATCATTTATTACATTTTTTAGACAGCCACAGTAAATTATTACAACATAAATATTAATTCAACCTATCTCCGGTTTACTCCACAAAAAGTGACATGAATATCCTACGATTTCTAACCTCATGGTCACCACATTCGTTTCGCCGCGTGGTTTAGTAGGTGGCTGTAGGAAAGAAGTACAAAAACTCGCTGCGCCTGCGCCGGTACCGAGGGAAAACACAATATTCTTGATGGTTTACAATTAAATCGCTATTGAGTAACCAACCTTAGTGTTTATACTAGGCAGGTGACCTAACAGTCCATAACCTCATAAGTATATAATTAAAATGCTTGCATCTACACTAACTCCAACACCTTTTAGTTATTTAGACAATAACTTTAGCCTTTCAAGAGACATGTTTCGGCTCGACCGGAGTAAGACCACGGCTTCACAAAAACCGGTATTAAACAATTCTTTCGTTGTTTTTCATGGAGTGAGTAAAGCTATCGGATCCCCTAATCCCCCTAAAACTAGGTTGAGTCTGTAGTCTGTAACAGATCGCTTATAAAGATATACCTATATATATATATATATTTTATATCTTACACATCTCACACACGGCTGTCAGATCCTAAACTAGGCAGAGAAACATTCTTATATATTTTTATAATACATACATATTACAGATAAATTTCACCCAGACACAGAACAAATGACCGTGCTCATCACACAATACTTGTCCTAGGTGGGGATCGAACCCACGGCTTCCCTTCGGCTAAGCAGTCAGGGTCACTAACCACTAGGTCAACAGGCCAATTTTAAATATTTCAAATACATACGTATTAGACACAGAAAAAAACACACAGAACAGAAAAGACACAGAAAAGGGTGAGGGGTCTATGGACCCCCGGTCGGAACGAAGTTCCTTTCCCTTTTTGATAGACGTTTGCTATAGTGTCGGAAAAAAGTCTTGTTACACGTTTGTCGATCTCGCTCTTATCTGCACAGAGCGTGTAAAGTGCGATATCGTTCCTAAAAGCTCATCACACATTATTTGTACTTGTATTGGACTAGGTACTCTTAAGTAACGATGAATACAAGTAATATTTATTGCATGTAATTTATTTTTATCTGGCAACAATTCTCATGGACATCTATCAACTAGTTGATTCGTCGTCAATAAAATTTTAATGTATTACAAACAAGTTTAATCTCACCTGCAAGAAAAAAAAATTACAATTTTCACCCGATACAGTAAAGAACGCGGTTCACACAAAAAACCCCTTGTTTATTTACATTTTCATTACAAAACATGTTTGGATAACTGTACCCGAAGATAGGCACTAAAAAACTTATCACTGAATTGTTGTGTAGGTAATAAAATTTGTACTTTATCCAGTATGTCATAGAGTTTAAATTGGGTTATTGTCTGTAACTTAATTTTAATCTTAATTTTATTATGCCCTTAGCAAGGAGTATGCATTTTATTGTGTATTCTTTGCTGCAAATAACGTATGCAAATAAGAAATAAATTAAATTTTATGAAAAACTAAATTTTACCCGTGGTTTGGTCTTGTTTATGTGAGTCTTTCTTTATCAAAATATCTCTGTGGCAAATTTCATTGAAATCGGTTAAGCGGCTTAGCCGTGAAAGCGTAACAGACAGAGTTACTTTCGCATTAATAATCATCATCAAAAACCTTTAATAGTCCACTGCTGGACTGTTAAAGGTTTTGGCCTACTATACCACGTTGGCCAGACGGGTTGGTATAGGGTTTGTGTCAAGTTTACCTTGTCTTTGTAGTGTTGGTGTCGCATTATACTATACCCATGAAGTTTTATGTGCTAATACATACTTTAGAGACATTTTTCATTCCGAATCGAATGAGTCATCGCTCATATTTTTGTGAGCTTTATCAAGAATTAACACGTTTTTGAACTTGTTGACTAGCCTAGATTGTCCAAAAGAGCTTTCACAATCGCGGGAAAGCCACAATTTTGCATAAATGGTCGATACCCGATCCCAAACTAGATAGAGCCGGTACTATCATAACTAGACTGCCGATAAACTTATTTAAATATTTCTAAATACAAACATAATTTAGATAAATTACACCTAAATATTTGTGTTATCAGACGATCGTGCTCATTATACATATATTTGTCCTGGGTGGGAATCGAACCCACGATCTCTCGCTTAGCAGTCAGAATCACTAACCAACATGCCGTCAATAACCACAACTGCATTCTCGTTACGTCACCACCCACATGACAAAATCATGCATCATTAATGACATTTTTTTATGTTTTTTTTAATGTTGTATAATCAATAGAATGTACTTTAAAAACAGGTTATGCGAACAAACATAAATTAACTTGCATATATTTGTTCCTGACATCGGTATTTATGCATTGCTGTACATAACATACGTATAACCATTGAAAAATGCGATTAAGCGATGCTGCCACAGGCGTTTTTATGGATGGGTGACCATTATAATCACCTCACATTTCTTACATACGGCCGTATGATCCCGTATGAACCAGACAAATAAATTTTCTAAATGCATACATATTACAGATAAACTACACCTAGGCACAAAACAAAAATAATCGTGATCATCGCACAATTATTTGTCTTGGGTGGGAATCGAACCTACGACCTCTGGCTTCCTTCTCTACCCTTCTCCCAAAAGATATAACTCAAGCAAATAATACTTACAAAATATATATACCGTATATTTTTTAAACGAACGAGGAACAAAAACCGTTCCACATCGGTAAGCTGCCGTCAAAACAACCTCGGAAGGTCCGGGCTTTCTTTGTTCTTATATCAGTGTGAATAACTTCACACTAGCTGATCAGACTCTGTATAAAAATAATTTTAATAATCTGGAACATATCACACAATTGTATCTAGTCCCAAACGTTCTACAGATTTTTTATGATATAGGGGGAGAGGGGGGGAGCTGACGGGTCACCTGATGGCAAGTAATCACCACCGCCCATGGACACCTGAACTCGATTTGATTCCCCCTCCTCATAACTGGAGGGGAAGTTTACCGAGTTAGTAAGGCTGGCGTATTGCATATAAATTGTAGCCTTATGCACTTCTTTAATATTGACATATTGACTGAAAACTAGGTACGAAACAATTTTCTTAGTTCATTTATACTGATATATTAATATTTAAATAAAACGGAAATCGACTATGTGACCTGAAATGCTCAACCTCCGCGTCATCCATCCTACATCATTCGAATGAATACTTTTTTTTAAATCTATCAATTTGTGGTTTAATGGCGATGAATGGACACAATATGAATTGATAAAAATCATTTTTATTATTTATAATAATCATTAAAACTATTTAAATTTTAAAGCCCGTAAAAGCGATATAGGTTGCCAGAAAACTTTACGTCGTTAGTTAGAAGATTTTGACTGCTGGCAATACCATCTTAAATAAAAAAAAATACTACTTATAAATTATTACATAATTGTTACTATATTTACCACAAGTAACTATAAAAATAAGCTATATTCAATGGCGTGTAATATGTTATTAATTTATCATGGCCTGAGTCACTCTGCATCTCAAGCTATGGGATCTAGATGCATTCATTATACCAGGAAAACATGACGGTACGGTCAGCAGAAACGTTAACTATATAAGTACTAGTAGATGTACCATCCAGTATTCATAACTATAAAAACATTCTGAGACATCAGCGGTATTGAAATCTAAACTAAATTGTGGGTAGATTCAGAAATAGACACAAGAATGTAAATACACAAATGCAAGTACATTATACAACACACATACACTTATACATATTTATGCAAACAAACATTTGGCCTGAGATGTAATTGAACTAAAATCTATATAAATATATATATATTAAGTTGGTTTGTGTACGCTTCAAAAAGTTCTGCACCGACTGAGATCAAACAGTGGTGCTAATTCTGTTGTTCGAAAACTCTCTAAACTAAAGTAAACAGCACTAAAAAAAATTAGTCCGGCCAAATTCTACGTTTACTGAACAGGAACGTTTTTTGACAGGACGAAACAAATTTTAAGTGATTTTTAGTTTAGTTTAGAGAGTTTTCGAGCAACAGAATTAGCACCATTGACAGGATATACAAATATGGTTTTTATCTATTTCTCGAATAACTTTTGTTTTCATTACTCATCAATACAACCACGATATGCCACATCGAAGCGTGGCAGGGTAGTGCTAGTAAATCTATAATACTTTATCTCATTTCCGACCTGTAGTTATTATACATAATATAATCCAACGAAAGCTTATCGAAACACTTAAAATCTAGATAAATTTATTTATACATGAAATAATCAGGTCAAGTTATCATAAATACATAATTAATCATCACAGTCATCTCTGTCATGTACATACTTTTTTTTTGGCGTGTGGAAAACCCAATGGCTCATTAGATGGCCGATATCAATTGTGAAGGAAGGTCGTACCAACAGCCACACTGCCAAAAAAAACACACTGATTTCTGTCTATAGTAGATGCTCAGATATAAAGAAAGAAAGAATATCCCCGTGAACTGCAGCACACCTTGGTCTCTTATTGAAGAGCAGTTTCTAATCATCATTTGTTGTGTCTGGGTGTTATATTGAGTTTGTTTATCAGCAGTCTGGTTACCATAGCAGAGGCTTTGCCTAGTTTGGAATCATAATACAAAATACAAAAATAGGATCAGCTGGACGTGTGTGTCGGCCTGATTCTATTTTTGTATCAATATTATTATTTTTTTGCCATCAGTCCAATGCATCAGTGACTTATAATATTGTAAATGTGTGCCATATTTACAGAAAATGTCACTGTAGTAGTGCATTTCCTGTAATTAACCTGTCTCATACTGGTTTATATACCTATATATTACATAAATTGCTATATTTATATTCTAGACTAGAATTAGTGTCTAGATAAGCCTGGTTTTACTTCTAAAGTACCAAGTTTTAAGGACAGTCGAAGAGGTAGATTTGTTATCGATACTATAGTACCTAATGACAAATGAGATCGCCATAAACGCAAGTCAATAATATGTTGAGGACCGGCTCGTCAATTTACAAAGCAGTATTCTGCTGCCTGCCATATATTTTTTTAAGAGACAACTTCTGCACTAGGAATATACCCTATGTCGCGGGGGACTTTTCAAACATTGATGAAAGGGACATAAAGAACACCCAGACTCAAAACAACAATTTGTGTATCACACATAGTGTTTTCCCATGTAGGGATCGAACCCACCGCCGCAATAGGAAGCAAACGAGTTGACCTCTTGGATCACTACGCCATCCGAGCAGTCATAATGACATTTTAACTTTTATATATAGACTTTTTGCCCTGTCAGACGTCATACTTCGAGCAGAAATCAGTTCCGTAATACCTAAAAATTTAAGAGCCAATGTAACACATTGTGAATATTACTTAATTAATAATATATTTTGGAATAAATAGTTACTTTATTGACCAAGTTACTCATAACGCAATCTACTTGGTTTTTCCCGTACAACGCTTGCTCATTTCGTATAACTTATTTATATTCTTATGTCGGTATGAATTGTAGATCTTTATCGGAAACTTAACATTTTTAATGTTGCCTACTTCATATTTTAACTTAATGAATGTATGTTGTAATTAAGTTAAAGTGTGTTAGATTTAAAGATTGTTAAATGTTGGTTTGAGTAATCACATTTGTCAAAAATATAATGATCTTATTGTGGTCCTTACTATTTACGAATAATAGAAAAATGGAGGGAAATAGAACATAGCTCTATGTAGCAACTAAGGTAAGCATAGCTTGTATGATGGATATGGCCACGGTAAAAAGTATTTTCAACCTGGTGCAAAATTTGTCAGAACTACTGTTGACCGCAACATAAAACTATTAACGAAATTATTAAAACAACAGAATCTTTAAATATTTAGTCAAAAAAATCCAAAATCGATAGTATTTATATTTTAAGCGTCCAAAACCGGCCATAACTCTGGACTGTAAAACCTCTGAAGTAACTGATCCATCAATGGATAAGTTCAGCGAAATCGACTTATACATGTCGTGATAGGTATATTTAAGTAGATGAATGAATACTTTAAAAAGTTATTTGAAAATTTATTAATATAATATATAATACAAGCTTTTCAGTTGTTGTTTGTTTTTTGATTATTTTTTTACCATTTTTTTAAAAGTGTTGAGCAGGCATAGTGTATAAAAAATCTATATTCCAATTTCAAATGTACGTTTAGAAAATCAATCATCACTACACGTTCCAGCATTCTTTAAAATCGCCTTTTGCGTAACTCGTAGACCGAGACCGCGATACATAACAAAGCGAGTGGGAAAGAGACGAACACAGCTGGCGCTACTTCAAGGCAATCAACGTTTACTTCCAATCCGTTTTCCAGCTAGCAAAAACTTTGGCACAGTGTTTTATTTGGTGTTTAAATGATAAAGGAACGGTAACACTGTGTGTGATCACAGTGTTTCTGTGTGCAGTTCTGTTTACTTACCGTTTTCTTGATTTCTAAGTATTTGTGGTAACTTCTTTTCTTTTATGCGCTCCTGGTACTCGATATGTAGAATTATCCTTTTGTTCAGAAAATTCCAGGTCCTTTTTAACCGATCGTATCTAAAAGTGGACGTATTGTTTACAAATTACGTACGGGGTCCTTTATGTTGATGTTTTTTTTTTGAGTAGGTCCCCTATCTCTTGCTCTGCTAATTGTATTATGAGACCCTAGTTATTACATATTTGCGCTCAGCATTTGACCACGCAGTATTGAAGTGAATTTTTATAAAAAATCAAGTTGCGTAAACCCATCAAGGTTTAGGTATTTGACTCAAGAATTATGATATAATTGTTATAATACTATTAATACTTAGCCATAAAAACCATGAACGAGCATAGTATATGGTTCTTCAAAATACCATTACTTACGAGTATATCTGCGGTGTTACATTGAAAGTTCTAGAAACAACCCCACAAATGCAAATATTATAACCAGACCAAAACTTTGTTACAAATAATAGGATCAGTCAGTTGAAGGCAAGTATATGCGACAAGAAATCTAAATATATATGGAGGCATTCACCCAACTTACTAGTTTACTAGTAGGAAATTTGATAGGTAGATGCTTAGTAACATAATAAATAATATTTATTATGTTACTAAGCATTAAAACTATAGCTATAGCGCTTTAAAACTATAGTTAGATAAATTACAATAGATTATAGTCCCTACTATGCGTTTTTCAAGACACTTTTGCCTCGCACAACTAATCTATGGAACAAGTTATCGTCTGCGGTATTGCCGGACTGATATGACCTCCAAACCTTCGAGCAAAGATTGTACTCCTTCCTCAAGGGCCCGCATCGTGCTTGTGGCTCCTGAGCTGCAGGCGTTCATGGGCGACGGTAGTCGCTTTCCATCAGGTGACCCGTCCGTTCGTTTGCCCCCTCTTCCATAAAAAAGAAAAAAAAATCATCAACATCATGATTTACCATTGGACATAGGTCTCTCCTCAGAAAGAAGCCTCTATCGCTTACTATAACCACGCGGGCTAGACGGGTTGGTATAGGTTTTATGTCAAGTTTTGGTTCTCTTTGCAGTGCTGTTGTCCTGTGTAGTTTGCTCCCTTAGTGGACTCTTCCTACAACACCCACGGGATGCATAGGGGTAGTGACAGTTCAATTTCTAAATCTGTCACCACACGGACATAATTATATTGCACAATTTCCAATATAACTAATCAACTAGATTTTCCACAAGAATTAATAGCAAAACAATATTTTGTATGCAATTGAATAATTTATTATTAATATATTCAATAACTAAGGTTAGCTGTATGTATGACCTAAATTATGATCAGAAATATAGTAGATAAATTCATTGCAATTTATCTATGGAATATTATGGTAATTGGACCTAAATTTTACCATCGACAATTTAATACAACCACGATCTTTTTGGAAGAACAAAAGCTTTAGAATATTGCTTTTCAAACACAGTCATCAAGGTAGAAGTGTACTCGGTCTTCCGATCTGATTGTTGTGGGTTCGAACCTCATTGATCGACGTAAACCTAGCACCTTTTTACTTAGTCTAAGAAATTCACAAGATCTATTCTTGTTTATGATCTTTATTAACATATCTACAAGAATAATGTACCCATCCATAAGACCTTCATTAAGGCTACAAAGATCATGATTCAAATTTAATAATCCACCACTTGTATATTTAAAAAATCTGTTGCAACCTTGCCCAGCCAGACTGTAGTATGTGTCCTATGCGTCTTGTAAAAAAAGTTACGTAGCATAGACAAACAGAAGACATAATGGTTGACTTGACAGGTGATACCATAAATATAACGTTAAGCCAATTTCGATATAAAATTAAGTGAAGCGATTAACAACAGGGTGTATCAGCACTACAAAGCGTTGATTGTCCCAATATTCTGATGCACCAAGATATTGTGTATCTACATCGGCGAGAAGGCGGTCGCCATATTATTTATTAATTTTCTCATCCCGTAAGCTGGTACTTACAGACATATTCACACCCATATGTGGACGCATTTACACCGTGATGAGATAATTTGTCGTTTGTTTGGTTAATTTCACATCACATTATGACTTTATGTCGGTTCATTGCAATTCATTAAAATACTTTTTATTTGTATTAACAATATATTTTTAGCAAATACAAAAGGGATTAAGATGGCTGTGTAATATTTTTTTTTCATACCATGGCAAAATCTTTTATCAAGCTTTAAGTAACAAACAATAGCAATTGACAAATATGGGAGAAAATTGTTCTTTGCTACTTTGTCTTGCCTCTTTATGTACAGAAAGGTAATATGTTAATCCGCAATTATATGTATTTCTCATATCCTTTCATTGAAAATCCCTTGTTCCACAATCTCTGTTATCTGAAGGTACCACGAGATCATAATATTATTGCGGTAAGCTTCAATATAATTATAATCGGGTTTCGATATTCCTTCGTGTAAAAGATTAAACAAATTTTACACGAAACCCATACCATTTATAAACAGACTACAATTAATCTTTATAATCGCTGCTCACAAATTAATAAAAATTCTTCAATATATTAACATTTCGGTGTTAACCACATCCAACCGTTACAACGCACTGGGTGTGGCCGCCATATTTATTAAAATATCTTCATTGTAAGGAAAAAAAATCCTTTGCTGAGACTAGTGGTTTGTTTTATTATTATATTTTAAAATAAATAATGAAAGAGGCAAAACTACTCTCTGTTAACCTCCTATAACAGTCCACTATCGTTCTTCTTCATTTTCTCTTTGGTTACTAGAAGAGTAACTAGAAAATTGTGATCGAATTTCGACCAACGTTTCGGAAGCTATCCCGCGAACCCCGTAGTGGCAGCCATATCACACGGCAGATTTTAGCGTACTACTGTTTAGATCGTCAAAAATCAAACATTAAAAAAAATGTGTATACCAATGTACTTAATTACTGAATACGGAGCAATACAGTAATTTTGATATCTGTAATATTATGTTTTTATCCGTTCTGTCCGTTTACCTACCGTAATTCAACGCCTTAAATTACGTCAGCGGTACAGAGACGGACATAGGGGGCCTTTTACAAAGAAAAACCCTACAGACGTGTAACATCCGACATCTCACCTGCCAACTGACGGACAACGCCAGCACGGGGCGCTCTCATTGATCAAATCAAATAGCGCGCGCTTCCTCGGCTTCCTGTTACACATTTCCGTCCCCTTTCACGAAGTCACCCCCAGAAAGCGAAGAGGAAATATGTTAACCATTAAAATAACTGTTCGCAGAAGGTAGAAGCCGCCAGGTTAAGGTAACACAACAAAAATTAAAAGTTCATGTAAAAACAGCATACGAAATGTCACAAAATCTAGTTTAAAGCGAAAGTATAGCTACCTTTGCAACACGAGTTCGGGGTTATTCCTGCCTATCTCGTACGATTTACTTACCTTAATACTGCGGGTATACTTACAACAATAAATATTATTAATATAAGTGGCCTTTTTTGGGATCAGGCGGCCGTATGTAAGACAAGGAAAGCGCAAAGCAAACGAGCAGACGGGTCTGCTGATAGTAAGTGACTGCCACCTCTCCGAACACCTAGAACTCAAGAGTCACTAGTACGTTGCCAACTTTTGAGTCCTTCAAGAAATCGGGGAGGGGGATGTTGAGTGCTGGTGACCTCCCTCAATCAGTGAAAAGCAACGAAGGAATTGTTTACAGCAGTTTTCTATGAGGCCGTGGACACATCCCTACTAATACTAAATGCTAAAGTGTGTATGTCTGTCTGTTACCTCTTCACGCGTAAACCGCTGAACCGATGCAGATGAAAATTGTAGGTAGGTAGATAGGTAGTTTAAGTCCCAGGAAAGGATATAGGATAGTTTTTATCTCAGAAATCATCCTTTAAGGGTGTAAAAAGGGGGGTGGAAATTTGTATGGGGAATCAATAGCCGCTAAACCGATAGAGATGAAATGGCGATGAGACTGATTCTTGATAATGAATATACGCTAGTAGTAGTAGTCTAATATATATATATATATATATAATTCCGTTTAAAATCGTTGATTTAATACAATTTTGGACAAACATACAAACAATATATACTCATATGTCTTGTATAATGTAGTACCGTTGCGTTTTTTCGTCATATCAGTCTGATCGCGTATTTTTTGTGTTGTACGCGCAACGGTATGCCCGTGCACCGTGTCGCGAGTTTTTTTTTTAACTTACTCAGCAAAATTTTATTAATTATGTCTTCGTTTTCAATTAATTTTGTGCGCTAATTAACGTTTTATAAACAGTCTTAAGAATAAAGAAATTAAAGAAAACAGATATAGAAAGATTAATACATGGTTCATGCATTTAGATTACAACATAATGGTGTATTACAGTTTTTGAATAAACTTATAGTGTAACTTTGTAAGAGGGGCTTGTGGCTAAATGGTAACTCAGTAACCACATTGCAAAGTTAAGAAATCCTAGCCAGGTCAGTCTATGAATGAATGACCATTCTTAACACATTGAGACCCCTTCGTGCGTCGGAGAGCACGTTAGCCGTCGGTCCCGGTTGCCATACGAACATCTGTGGCAATCGTTACGGGTACTTGGAGCCCTAAAATATATATATATATGTATATATATAGATATATATATATATATATATATATATATATATATATATATATATATATAATAGTTGGAGCCCTACAATGTCCGACAACAGTGTTTCTACAGAAGTTCGATATCGCCTAGTAGATATTGGGTTATGGAGGTCTGACCGAATCGCCCCAAGTAAAAAATCGAAGTTCAGCCGTGTCTTAGTATACTTAAAGCCGCCCTTAACTTCATCATCATAACATGAACAGCCTTTTATATCCACTGCTGGCTATAGGTCTCTTCTTAGGAAGGAGATTTTACACAGTAAAAGGGTTCGTGTCATGTTTTCCTTCTTATTGCAGTGTTGTATCTGTTGTCCTATTTGTTCACTTACTCAGCTCTTACGTTACCCATTGGATGAATAAGGGTGGTGGCCATGGAAACACTTCTGCCTTAACATCTATACATAGCATATACTAACTTATCTAAAATAAACACCGCATCGGGAAACAAACTGACAATGATTATTGTACAATCAATTACATCACAGTATATTAAAAAACTCTATTTAACATATCCTCAAGCAGTGGTTCAAGAAAATAAATATATTGTATATGTAAAACACAACACCTGATAAAGAGAAAGTAGTACATTTTTATACAATGCTGGGGTAAAAAAACTTGATGTTGGCACTGACTTTTTAATCGACATTGGTAAAAAGTTGGCAAATGTCTTAAAGGTGAACTGAAGGTTGCCGAGCGGGAATATTTGTGTACATACACAGAGAATACTGTTTTGGTGCGAAATTTACTCTCTTTGAGCAGCATTTTAATTGTTTTGTTGTTCGTTTCGCGGTAAAACTTCGAACTGATTAGGTTTGGCGGGCACCATCGTGAAGGTGATCCATCGATATACTCGTATTTATAGTTTTCAATTTGTAATGTTTAAATGTAATATTATAATATTAAATTTTTCAATTTTACAATAGCAATTTTAAAAAAATAACCTGTCCATGATCGTTTCCGGTGGACAGGTGCCCATCACCCTTGCTGCATTGCCGAGTTGAATGGCAATGGCCAACCTTTGCACCAGGAACGAACCGGAGCGGAAGTCCCTATTAACTTCTGTGATTTTTCGACCTAGTTCCTTCATAAATTTGCTAGTGTCAGCACCCCGGCTTCACACGGTCTCCACCGCCCCAGTAACGAAATGGTATTTTTAATATAAAAAAGCCTAACAGTTTTTCTTGACATATTGGTCTAGTTGTGATCCTTACTACTGATGACTTGTTTGTAAAGTCCCTCGCGACACGGGATGTATTCCTAATGAGGGAGTTGTCTGTTATAAAAAACAAGAAGCTCAACACCGGTTTTCTGTGAGGCCCTGGTATCACTGCAGTCGTCGTCATTTGTACAGAAGAGTGGCTTTCTCTCTTAATAAGTATAGAAAACAATAATGATTAATAACTACAATACTGTGCTAGAAACAAAACGACGTATCTTTAGAGCCCTTCCTTATTATCCAAGCCTCTTCCGAAACTAGGTCGGGTTAGACTTTCAGTGTACTACGACATGGCTGAACTTCGATTGTTTTAGGTGGAGCGAGTGCCATCAGACCTCCACACCCGAAGTACTAGGCGATATTGAAGTTTCATAGATTGACTGGACTTATTAGGTCTCTGACTACCCAATGGCTTAATGTGCTCTCGACCTATCCTCAGATCCAATAGGTAGTTAAGATACTGAACTAAATATGTTTGTAATAACATCAAATCAGTGGTCTCTTCGACTGTACATGTTGTATTGGGGCCACGGGGCCCGCCCTCTTCATTGATGCCGACGCGCCTAGCTAGTACCTTTGTACTGTGCCTACCTCTGCATTCAATGTACAATCACGTTCACCTAATCTAGGTATTGCCGCCAGCTTACCATAGACACAGCTGGTGACGTATACATTTTTAAAAGTGAACATTCGGATATCACATATATACTTTTTAACATTTATATATATTATAAAAACTTTAGACATCTCACACACCGCTGTCTAATCTAGGCAGAGATCTGGTAACCAGACTGTTGATAAATATACCTATTCATTTCTCAATGCATGCATGTTATTGATAAATTACACCCAGACACAGAAAAAACGATCGTGTTCATCACACAATTATGTCTCCTTTGTGGGAATTGAAGCCACGACCTCTGGCTAAGCAGTCACTAACCAATAGACCAACAGGCCCGTATTGTAAATTTACTTCAAAGATCATCACTTACCTAATATTAGATACAGACAACACAAAAAACAAAACTTGTAAACTTATACAAAAGCACAAAAAGAGCACATTCAAAACAAATCGGACACAAATCTGAAATTAAATAAATATTAATAACTCAACGATTCAATTGCTACAACACAGTAGAAAAAATAACCTTGTACATGCAAGTTAATAAGCAAGCGTATGACCTGCGCATGAGCAAAAGTGAAAACATTACCTCACAGGTCGAAAATCGATTAAAATGTGGCGTCGCCGTCGTGTAAGCCTTGTTAGATACATCAGAAACTGACTTGGAAATTAAAACAAATTAAAACAATTGAAACAAATTAAGTAAAACTTCTGCTATATAAAATATATAAAATATTTTATATAGCAGAAGTTTTACTTAATTTCAATATATTTGAGAAGAATTAACTGCTCAGTGGTTTAAGCGGCCACCTCGCCGCTTCGTACTGAGGTGTGTATTATTGTACTTTGTGTGTTGTACGAGTACAAATCGTTGTTCTAAGCCTGAATTAGTCTTAGTGACAGTGGTTTACGGGGTGGTCACTTACCATCAGATGACCTGACTGCTCGTTTATTAAACCATTAAAAATCGTAAAATACTCACGTTCCTTCGTTTTTCATTTCTTTTCAATAATGACTCATCAAAAAAAATATCTTCAACCATAAAACCTTACGCATATTTTAAAATTAGAAAACAATGGAAGTCTACATAGCTGTAAGTTTTTCTGTTGAACTTAAACTCAAGTAGTGTATTAGAGTTGTAATAGGAAAAAATATATAAAAAAATACCGTCGACAAGGAAACCTGCGAAGTATGCACGTGGCTTGGTGTGGGTCATGTATCCACTACCGCTAACGATACGATATTTAAGGTGTATTATGATTGCACAACTATCAATTGGCGGACATAATGCTTTAGGCATTTTCTCCCAGTCTACCTTAGGTTGGTGCGGTAATGTGTGTAAATTGATGTTTTTAAATAAAGATAAAATAAGTAAGAAGTAAATCGATTTAAGTGGCGTGCAATGAGAGAGGCTTATGTCCAGCAGTGGACTCCGATAGGCTGATGATGAAGTAAGAAGTAGGACAGAAACAATGAGACAAATAAATATACATACGTACTAATTTTTTAGCTATTTCTACTTCTTAGTTAAAGTGCCAACTAATTGTCATGCAAGTCTGTTGTTAGCTTAAGCATTTTGTGTAAATGACACAATAGTCATGTGTGAAATTTAACAAACTGTTGAGTTTCTCAGCAATAAATAAAAAAAACATATATATATATATATATATATATATATATATATATATATATAAACTTGTTAGGTTACATACATTCGTATCCTATGTATGAAACTTTCCTGTTATACATCAGTTAAAGAAAATGGAGGACTCAGTGCCTGGTTCGATTTTTAAAAGATCCGAAATTTAAGTACAGTCCTAGGAAGCCTTTGGAAGAATTAATAAATCCCTGTACAATGGACATAGGTCCTTTATACATTTATAATACATGCAACGTCCAATACAAAGTGACACCTTGTCCATATTAAAACGTTCCTTGTATGTCGTTATGTCTTCGAACCGTGGAAGGCTGAGGGGATCACTATACACTGGTGACATATTATGTTGGCAGTTTTTCAACGATGTTCTAATAAGCCAGTTATTTTATTATGTAATCGACGTTTGTACTAGCATTTAATGGCCAAAGGTCTTTATAAATGCTCAACGCTGGAATAGTTTTAGAATAAAATATAAAAATAACTGAGTTTAGCACTAAAGAGTGAACATTACAAGACACTAGATTTGTATTTCTTTTGGATACAGAAGATTAGGTATTTCAATACCTAGATGCTGTAGAAAACCACAAGTAGACGATGCATCTTCTTGTTTTTCACAGAAGCTTAGTGCTATAGTTTTTTAGAGGATGTAGGAGAGGGAGATGTACTTCATTCAATTAATGTTATTTATAGCTGTAATATTAAATGAGTAAATTTAGTTTAAATATAATTATTTATTATTACGGTATAGTTACGGTAATAAATCTGTATATACGAAAATTTACATACAATTTTCTAATTTAAAACCGAAGAACACTATTTTCTATGTTATTTCCATTACCCAAAATAAATTAAATGAAAAAACCGTGGCACTCCGGGAGTGCCTACAGAAGTGAAAACTTGAAAATTGTTTTTTTTTTATTACTTATAAGAGTACGTTAATACACAATACATGTTTATATTATACATAGTTATATTATCAATGTATTTCAACCCAAACTCAACTCTCGTGTAAACGAGGCCAATATCTGTAGCTACTTATATACAGAGGTCTCGGTAACGGTAACAGTGTCGCGAGTTCAAAGCTTTTTCCATCTCAAAAAATACATTCTTTTGTTTGTTGACCAAAAATGCCCAATAAAAAAGTTTTCACTTAATAACCCCTAAATACGAAAGTCTTTACATCTATGTACTTAACCCTAAAAAAACCTTGAAACACTCACTGAATGACAGGGACCTCACACAGAGTTGATTAAAAGTAATAATATAATAATAACATTACTTGTAGCAATAAAAAACCCGTTACGATAGTTTCTTGACGGTAGCCTGTCTATAAGCTAACAGCCATGAAGCCTTATAGGTTATAGACTTCATCTTACTCCATATTCTAGACATTCTATGGTCTTCAATGTTATCTGTGGCAAATTTTGTTAAACGAATATGTTCCAATGTTACTTTTAAGCAATTAAACTAAGTTGATGGCAAAAGCATAAACCGTACAAAGGAAAGTCATATAAAATCAATGTCATTCTGTAATTCGAAAATTAAGGAACTTTCCATTAACGTTCTCTGAGTTTGTTTTAATAAAATACTTTTAAATTGTTTTAATTTTGAAATATTTAAAAAAAGCGATCTTGCTATTACAAAAAAAAACAATGTGCGTGACAATGACAATAAGCTATACGTCCTGAAACCTTAGGCCCATTACTAAACATCTCAGGGAGACTTAACCGGTATCCAAAATCAAAAGTCCAATTCGAAAAACGTAACAAATCACTGACAGAACTGGACATAAGTAGGAAGTCCCCATTACTGTCTAATTCGCTCAAGTGACGTTCGTTCTGTTAAAATCATCCAGCATACCTAGACCTCCCTCCCCGCTCCATATACCAACAAACACGGATATCATAAGAGGAAGGTGGAAATAGGTCAAAGGTCTTATTACGTCGGTTGTTATATTGGCTTTATTGGTTTACCGGATGCTTGCTCAAGACGGTTGGTTATCTAGTTGTACATGTACTATATTTCGTTTGTAGTATTGTTGCTAGTTTGAGAAATATACAGTTTTAACTGGGTTATGTTTAAGGAACCTCTTCGACACATCTTAACGCCTGGTACTTTGAAAGGTTTAGTAAGAAGACAGTCTATTTACATACATGTCTCTTTCAGGGATGTCTGACTATCTTCTAACCTGACGGGCAACCTTTATTAAGGGCTAAAGTAACCTTCAGTTCAAGAAAGAAGTCAGGCATTGCAGTATATAGTGTATATCACTAACGAAAGACTAAGGTCTGATAACTGAAGATTGAAGTTAGCGAGAGTAACTTCTGTGTTCTGTATGTAGGTTAGTAGGGTACACCCCTGTTTTAAAGTTGTATGAGCTTGGTTTTGTGTACTTATATATGAATACTTATTTCGAATATTATAATAAGGTTTTATACTTTACTAAATAATAACAGTACCGGGACTATTTCTTTTAATATATTTTTGCGAACAGTATCGAGTAGCTTTCAACAATTGTGTAATCTTTCTAATATTGAATATTTCGCTTATTAAATATTATTAAATTACATATTATTAAAGCTTTAACTTTGTTGAATTCAAAACAACTTATTTTTCTGTTCTTCTATGACGTTCTATTGTATTGAAATCTTAAGTTTTATGTTTTTTTTTTATCAAGAATAACATTATAATTTTTTCTTTAAACAACGGTTTGTTACCGAATTTTTTGAAGTTAAATTGTTTATTTAATCAAATAAGCTAAAATAAAGAATTTAAGTTTCGAATATCCATCTCCCTTATCCACATTTAATCGACTAAGTACATACTCAGATTGCAACAAAACTTGCTATGTCGTTATTACAGCATTAACTTACACAATATTAGATTTAATTATAGAAATAACTATTTACAACTATTAGTTAGTGCAATTTTTATTCACTTTTTAATTAAAAATAACGTGCAATGCGTGCACACAACTCGTAAAGTATAAAAATCATAACAAATACGAAAGTACCATAAACTATATTCAGTATTTTTATTGAGGTCTATAAAATAAATGTCAAGTACTTAAATGCCAGCACTTCTGACCTTATAATTGCCCCACGTAGGTGCCTACATTGATCAAAGAATTAAAAAAAAAGAAATATTTATGTAAGGTTACCAGTGCCTGGTTACGTTAAAAGCACACGTGTCACAGCTTAAGTCGATTGCTTGTTTTAAGATAATCGTATTAAGAATAAAACAAATCAATTGCATAAAATTAGTCAGTCAATTTGTCAACGTAAAGTACATTTATGTGTAATTTACATTTAATTATTGATTAACGTCAAGAACCATCCAAGTCTAGACTATCTAGTAATACTATTATATGACATAACTATATTTTGTATTAGGTATGTACTTCATACATTTTTCGGTCATTTTTTTCGACATCTGACACATAACGTCATCTATTTTCAAACTAAGCAGAGCTTGTACTATGAAAGCTAGATTGACTGATAGAATACTTATACACTTTTATTTTTAAATAACATACATATTCTACATAGAAAACACCCGTACTCCGAAACAAATATTTGCAGACCATACAAACATTTGGTACGACCCGGGAATCGATGTGGAGACCTCAACACAGCAATCGCATTGCACCACCGAGGGAGTCATAACACATTAGTTGTGAATATTAAGTATGTTTTACAAATAATTTTTAATTTATATTCTGTTGTTCATCAGTTGAAGTGAAACGGTACTTTTTGCGCGAATGTAGTTAAAGATACCGTCACATACCAGTTTCCTTTTTTGCAGTTCTCAGCAGACCATGTGTACCTGTGGCGTGAACTACTCGATCCGTTGTTGAATAAAATACTTAAGATACAATGTTTTAAGTTTTAAAGCGTCTGTTACGACTGAGTTTTTTCTAGAAAGACTTAATCTTTTCGTCTCTAAGTCATTGAATGTTAAAGATTTTTTATAAAACTAACTTTTTAAACACGGACGTGGTTGTAAGCGGTTTAAGCGATTTATGAGCAATAAATTGAGACACCATGTGGAGTCATTTCCAACTTTAGTTTGACTTAACTTAGTGTAACTTTCTTCTTATCGGTACATACTTGATTTTGTAATTTATATTGAGTATGTTTATTTTTTTTATGTTTCAAGATCTGCTGCTGATATGAAGCTTCGAGATCTTGAACAACGTTTGGCCTGATTTTTCTACCTTATCATTTTTCTAATTTATACTATTTTAATAAAGTTCAAAAGATTGGTTGTTTGTTTAGTACGTAATCGTGCTAATGTTTAAAGCTATCACACATTAAATAAACTTATTTTATGTTGGATGGAGCATTTAGAAAGGTTGTAGGCTAGCAACATCAGGTTATGATCTTAAAACTGTGACTATAAACACTGATAAAACTTCTAGCAGAGTATTATCTAATTATATAGGTACTCTGATTTCTAGACGATTGATTCTAGAAGCTCCCAATTATTCCTTTTAAAATAAAATGTATTATAAAGTACAATTCCGAATACAAAACCATCATCACTGTGTTTATAATCTCAATATTTTGAAACTGACTGACTAACTGCATCAAGTTAGCATAATATTATAAGCTCATCTACATATTTAGTCTAGAAATCGAACTTTAAGTTGTCACAGTTCATAATTGTAAGTAATCGTTCACCATATATCTAAGTTCCCACAATAATCTAACCAAGCAAGACAGCTGATATATAAATATTACACTACACTCGAACTTAAAACAGGCCGAACACAAAATATTATATTAAAACTTAATTATTAAGATACCGTCAAAGGGATACCATATTTTTTTAAATGTCTTAATCAATTTTCGATCGTAATAAAACTTACAATTAGTAATGTTGTGCAATACTCGACTAAAGTTAGTCGATCCAATTAGTGAGATCGATTTGTTTTGGTGTTGCCATAAATCAAAATATATACTAGGCACCTGCTTGGACGTGGATGTGTGGTTTTTGGATGTGGTATATGTGGGTGTTACTTCAAGGTTTTAAGTTAAGATAATTATTGGTAATAAGTGAACATGTTTGATGAGTCATAATGACTTTATTACGAAGTTGGCGAGCTCAGAGTACAGTATAATATTACCAATATGGAAACATTTTATCGAGGGTAATTCTGAGCTTATTTTTTTTCATATAAACGTAATTGAACTACTTCGTGAGAAATTTTCTACACCTACATATCTAATAGGGTTGCCAGATGGTGGTCGTCACGGAAGTGGAAGATTTCACAAATATTTATGCGACTGGACAAGTTGCGTAACTGTTATTATCATGTTTACAGGCACAAATTTTAGTTTAAAACATTCCAAAGTGTGTGTTTAACAATAAATTTGGATAAATAAAAATAACCCAAAGTGAAATAATCTAAATGAACTTTAAAATTAAACTACAGAAATAAATCGTAATTAAAAAGCTTGATCGACAACATTCCAATGTAATTTTTACGTTCACTACAAAATAATTGTGTTACAATACGATAACACTATTAAAACTTACGTACTTACTCTAAAATAAATATAAGGACGGACAAATATAATTATATACATATTTAATAATTTACAAAAGTTATTTTTTATTAAACACTAGCAATATGAAATATACATTCATACATACACATATATGAAACGGACACAAAGAACATCTAGACTAGTAACTTGTGTATCACACAAGGAGGTGTCCCATGTGGGACAGGAAATCGAACCCACAACACTCAGGGCAGTAAGAAACCGCAACAGTGAGGTTACCGCTTAAGCCAGCACCCCATCCGTGTAGTCGAAGTTGTAAAATGTGTCTCAAGCTTTCAGTCTTTTAATGCTAAACAGTCCCAACTATTAAAGAAGTAACAGGAAATGGTCTTTTACAATCGTGGGAGAGCCATACTTCGGCACAAATAGGCAGGCTTGACCGGAGTGTAATCACGGCCTTCCAGAAAAATGTTGTGTTAAATGCGGTGTTAACCAATTCGATTGCTGCCTTTGACCGAGTGTGAGAGGTTGCCGGAACCCAAACCTTATTTCACTTCTACTCGCTCTCGACAGCGAACGCGTTTGGCGTTGCGATTGGTGAAGATTTTAGCGTGGGACAATCGCAACGAAGAATGCGGGCACCGTGATGAGCGATTGATATGAAATAAACTTGCACTAGGCGATTTGTGTCTAGGGGCAGGGACTCAAAGGGTGATAACACATTTGTGACTACTTAACGTGATGTATCTAATCCGTCTTCTCGTTTGCTACCTTATAGCATAAAAAAGTCACAAATTTTAGTTGCAAGCGGTTTTTTAAAGTTATATCAGTAAAATTCATTTGATACAAAAAAAGAAAATGAAATTTTAACTTAATACTGTGTGATTTCCAAGAAACAGGCGCGGAAACGAACGAGGAAGTGAGTTTAGTTTATAAAAAGTATAAAAGGTGAGGGTCGCTGCCTTCGTACCGTAAATACTCAAAGCACAGCCGGCACACTTCTTTGAGTATTTTAAATAAAATCTCTAAGATAAGGTAATACTGATTTCTTAACATGCGATTTAAATTTAATGGCACATTCACAATCGTTGATTATTATTTGAGAACAGAAATACATCGTAACTGGGTGTTATCAAGAAGTATTGATAAATATTACTCTAATATACTTTATAATTTAGGTGTGTTTAATAGAATTAAACTCACTGTGTATTCTTTATCCGTGTGGTGACGGATTAAGAATACATAGTGTCTCCATCCCTATTCATCCCGTAGGTGTCGTAAGAGGCGACTAAGAGAGCAAACTGTGCAAAACAACAGCACTGCAAAAATAAGGAAAACTTGAAACAAACCCTATACATATATATAGGTATAGGGTTTGTTTAGTAGGCCAAAACCTCCATTGTAAGGAGAGGCCTATGTCCAGCAGTAGAGACTGTTAAAGGCTGTTGATGATGATGATAATAGAATTAAAATAAGTATTATTGTTATCTAAACATATACAGAAAATCATTTTATAGAAAAAAATGTATCCTTATTTACTTTAACAGAATAAAAAAATATTTTCTTAATCGACTCAGCAAATTTTATTTATACGTAAGGAATAGTAACGATTCTCCATATAGAGAACCTACCCCATAAAACTGCCGCATCTTCTTTTTTATATGCACCTGTTAACAAAAGTACGCGCCAACAAATGAACAAGTTCACAACTAATTAACTCCTAATGACGAACGAACAAAAAAGACATCAACCGATCTATCAATCATTCGTCTATTTAAAAAAAAATGAACGAATGAAACAAATGACAGTCCGTTGGGAGAGGGTTCCGTTCGAAATATAATTTCGTAGTATCAATATTTTTTTAAACAGATACGTTATGCTTACACTGTTATAAGTTATTAGAGCGAAAGAGCTGCAGGTGGGTTAAAGATTTCAAAAATAGAATGTGAATCGGTACAATGCCGCTGCATTTAAAAAAAAGTACTTTTAAAGTGACCACACAGAATACGACTAGCGTATTACCTACATAATTTTTTAGGTAGTTAAGTATTACATACTTAACACAAATAGTTAAGTGTTGCTAGAAACTGAAAGGAATTAGTAACATCCAAGGAATCTTTACTAACAAGCTTTAATCGTCTGAACCCTAAGTGAAGGAACTTAGGCCAAGCTTAGTGAATATAGTGAGGGCGGCCATTTGTTTTGTTTTTTAGCAGAAGTACTCTTCTATCGAGTGGTACCTAGAATACAAATTGTGCATTGCAAAATTAAAACAATACAATATTATTCACAATTTAAAGTTTTTTTCCGCAGTATTAAAAAATAATACAATCTTACATTACAATCTAACAGAAAAGTATTATTTTAATCTTTATGGAAGTAAAATAACAGCACCTAAATCAAAAGATGCTTTTATGACGAATTTGACAAATGAACAATGTACTTGATTTTACAATTTCATTTGATTTTAAACTTTATCACAAAGATATTAGGTGCTTAATATCTTTCACATTGTAAGAATATCTTTGTAAAACGTCATTTTTTTTTAACAGGAAATGTCAGTAGTCAAGTCTCTTTGGTTTGCGTGTTCCATAGTTTTGAATTAGCTATTGTGTAGGTTTTTATTTCGTGATCAAATATCAAGTATGTCCGTTGTAGATACATGTAGCGGTCGGAAATTTTTATTCATAAATGTTGCAATTTATTTTGAAAATACTGCATATAGACAAAGCTTTAATCAAAGTTATAGGAACGCTTATTAACATTCTTTTCTACCATAAGTTACTTATCATTTTTTAAACTGTCAATAAAAACATTTTATGTGCAAAAGCGAGCTAACAGTACAACCAATAATCTCACGATAGTGAAGTTATAACGCTGTGCACTGAGCGTGGTTACCGAACGATGACGTCACGCTCGCGTGAGTAACGACGGGAAACAACCAGAATACCAAGGCCTTTCATATCCCCCTAACAAAAACCTAAGTAGTACAGTATCCACTCACTTACAGGTCAGAATTAAGTGGTCAGTTTCGAAATTTGAATGTATTTTAAATTGCTTTTTTATTGGACTAGAATTTATGACGGCTAGCGTTTGTTTCGGCGCCAAAAATTTTATTTTATCTGTGACGTATGTTATATTTTTTTGTTCTTGTTGCAGGTACGTTGAGCCTAGTCGGAATACACGGGAATTAAGACAGGTATTTTGCGCATGCATGTATACATTTTATACAGTTAGGTTTTTTAACTGAGTTTAATAGGAATTCAATACAATAATTAGTATTTACAAATGGCGAGACTGTTATAGCAGTAGAATGAGTGCAGTAATTATAATTCCGCACTAAGAAACATCTTACTTTTATACCAGAAAGGGAAATAAATAAAAGTTTTTTTTATTTTATTTAGCACTTGTAGTATTTTTATTAAAGTTATTGTTTTTTTTTATAAATAAATGCCTTATGTCTTACATATTTATATCCAAGCTGCATAAAGCAAGGTATTAAAAAATAATAAAACAATTTTGAAGCCAGTACGGATGTGTCTAAGGCCGATGCGCAGATACCGTCATTACGCTGCGTGTCGTCCGTGACGACGCCATCTTGAATGGGAAAATAAGAAACCGTTTATAATGGCTTTTTACTTTACTACATAGAGAAAGAATGCACTAGAATCCATCTTGCAAAGGATTATATTAAATTAATTAATTAATTTTAGTCGATTGAAGAATGAGTGTAGCTTTTTATTTACTAAGTTTACAAATAGCATTGGTTCAACAGTGAGGTCAAGATGTTTAAATAACTTTAAAGCGAATCTTCTATCCTGTATTGTTTATGATGAAGTAGGGCACATCATTATCGTCGACAGCCTTTAATAGTCCAATGCTGGAATTGCCTCTCCTAAGAAAGGTTTTGGCCTACTATACCACGTTGACCGGACGTGGTACAGGGATTGTTTCAAGTTTTCCTTCTCTTACGCAGTGCTGTTGTCCTGTAGTGGGCACCCTAATTTAAAAATATATGTGTTGCTAATTTTCATAAACAATGTTACCAGCTAAGTATTGTATTTATTTGGCTAGGTAATCACCTTATCATATCCCGCTATACAACACGCCTTAATAAAAAATTAAGCATTTTTCCTTTTTTTTGAGTTCGGAAATTAAACAGATGATTTGATTAACGAAATGCTATCACCCTATGTCAGTTGTCTTTAGACGATCTTAACATCATTGGTGTCAATTGTTTTTGAAAGCTGTACCTATTTATCGACGGGTTTGGTTATATTCAAACTAATTCATGTGCCACATTTTTACAATTTCTTGTAATTAATTGTATTACAGTTGAAATACTCCAATTTAGTTATAAATGGAGAAAAAGTTCAGTTTCTGAACGAAAAAGCAAAATTTCTTACTAGACCGTGACACTGGCACAAAAACAAGATTATGCACTAAATATCTAGACTTAGAAAAAGAATGTTGCGCCACAATTTTTATTACTGGCAACATAAAAAGGAATAATTCGATAAAGGAAACGGATAAAGTTTTTGCTTTTTCAAATTAAGACTTTTTTTCTAAAAAACAAGTTGTTTCTGCTATTCTTAACAAAGTCTCTTCACACCTTGCGGACTAATAACATTCACAATTAATATTTTTAGTCATTGAAATATATTAGACGCGGCAATTCCTTCAAATATATTTTAGGGTTTTGAGTATTTGTTAATGCATAGACTATTATAATTGGAATTAGTAAGATTAAAGGGCTCTGACTTTGGTGCAACTGGCTGTTGCACCAAAGTCAGAGCCCTTTAAGAGTTCAAGTTATAGAGGGGATCATGACTTGTTTAAACTATTGCTTACATACCCAATGAATCATCGTCAATCATCAAAAGCCTGTGATAGTCCACTGCTGGATATAGGCTTCTCCTTAGAAAGGAGGTTTGGGCCCACTGTCATCCATCTACCACTGTCTTACCTTCTTACCTACCTCCCTTTTAATATACACATCTAACTGTGTCTGGGTGACAGCATTAGCCTTGATTACTGTTACTTAAGTGAGAATAAATTTATTATAAGCCAAATGTCCGTGGAGTAACTGATTAGAATCATAGAGTGTCACCACCCCTATTCAACCCGTGGATGTCGTAAGAACCGACCGATCGACTGAGGAGGCAAACTGCGCAGGACAACAGCAAAGAGAAGGAAAATTGGAAACTAACCCTATATCAACTCGTCTGGCCAGCGTGGTATAGTAGGCCAAAACCTCCTTTCTAAGGAGAGGCCTATGTCCAGCAGTAGACTATTAAAGGCTGTTGATGATAATTATGAAGCAAAATGTCAGCGTTACATACACCTCTGCCTGTCACATCAGGAATCTAAGCCTAATTAAGTGTATGTAAGTATTGTCCGTGTGGTGACGGATTAAGAATACGGAGTGTTACCACCGCTATTCATACCATGGGTGTCGTAAGGGGCAACTAAGGGAGCAAATTACGCAGGTCAACGGCACTGCAAAGAGAAGAAAAACTTGAAAAAATCCCTATACCAACCCGTCTGGCCAGCGTGGTATAGTAGGCCAAAACAAGGACACTGCTGGACATAGGCCTCTCCTTTCTAAGGAGAGGCCTATGTCCAGCAGTGGAATATTAAAGGCTTTTGATGATGAAGTATTTGAAGTGACTTGTAACTATAAAAAACTGTGTGGAACAATGTTCCATCTTTATTTACTACATGTAAATATATATTTAAATATATTCAGTGTAAAATGCCACAACAAATTCGTACCAACATAGTTTCCATTGCACTACGAATTGTCATTTAATTTTTTTAACAAAGCTATGTAACAACTGCTCGTTGTATAAAACCAGACTTAATGTAGATATAAAACCTATTTTTATTCACAGTTGACAATTCATAGAGTAATTATTATGTTAATAAGACTTTCTGACAATAGGCTATTACTCCTCACTTGTCGTTTGCGAAAATTAAACGGAACGCGTTCCAAACGTGTGGCCATCACTTTTTTTTATGATTCCAGATGTAAATTAATACAATCGTTGAATCATAAAATTATGAATTAAAGATATAATAAAAACGGTTCCCATAATGTATGAATGTCAGAATTTTATTCTAAATCCTCTTAAGACATGTTGTATTACAATTTCCGGAGGTGAATTTAAATAGTTTAAAATTCTTTTTAAAAGACCTGAATTCGAGGAACAGACACAACCTTAACATTTTTAAGGACATTTGATTAAAGGATCATTATTATCATCAACAGCCTTTAATAGTATACTGCTGGACATAGGCCTCTCCTTAGAAAAGAGATCCTAAAAGTCCAATATCTTGAAAATTAGTTAGGTTTGGGATATGCTATTTATACTGAAATATATTAGAAACAATGACTATCACAGCCACCTAAAATATCTAAGTCGACTTAAGTACCAGTACCCTATTTATTAAACGCGAATGATAGACAAGAAGGGAAGGAAATTAAAAAAAAAATGGATATTGGTTAGACGAATTTATTAGGAGGTGTACGCAAAAGTTCCTATCTAAGTGTAAAGTATAATTTACTTAGGATTAGCTATCTAAGTATATAGTCCGTGTAGTGACTCCTTAAGAATACGAAGTGTGATCGCCCCTATTCGCCACGTGGGTGTCGTAAGAGCCGACTAAGGGAGCAAACTAGGCAGTACAACAGCTCTGCCAAGAGAATGAAAACTTGACACAAACTCTATACCAACCCGCCTGGCCAGCGCGGTATAGTAGTAGGCCATAACCTTCGATCTAAGGAGGGACCTATGTTCAGCAGTGGACTATTAAAGGCTGCTGATGTGATGAAGTATAAATCTGTTGATTTTATTATTAACCAAGTCATAAATTAAAAATCCGAGTAATTTGAGTAGATAAAGACTGTAAACAATTATGATTAATGTAATTATATACTCAATATATAATTTACTTTTATTGTAATCAATTATCACATATTTGAGTTAATAACATTTTTACATAATTTACAAGCAGTTTATAACGAGGTGTGAATTACATATTCAATTATAGTATTTCAAGTAAATTATAACATTATTAAAATCTTAATTATAGTTTTTTTTTCTTTTTTAAATGTACGATACATTTTGGGTGCCGCCTCTATATGTTATTGGTCTATGGTGTTGCGTATTTATTTTTACAAGAACAGGCTGTCGAATGCCAACATATGTCGATCGGGAGTCGAACCGACTCTCCTTTAATTTATGGGTATTTAATGACCGCCCGGTCGACAGTAGCCCTATGTTGTCACGGAAGTACCGTTTGACGAATTGTTGTTTTTTTAAAGGCTCCAGTTATTAGCGCAAGGCTTTTTTTAAGTTATCAAGACAAACAAGTTCATTTACTTGGACGTTTATGATCTTTAATTTTATTGCAAAAACTTTTTTATACTTACGTGCTAACTGTGGGTACGGCAAAAATTTTCGTCTAAACCGTTTTAGCATAAAAATATTTGTATATTATATTATGAAGGTTTAATAAAAAGAATACAGGTACATCTATTTTAATGTTTATATTGTCATGTCTATGTTCCGTTTTTTTTAAATTAAAAGGCGACCAAAAAAATTAGTAATGAGTGTTGGGCGCATACCTACTTATTTTTAAAACTTTTTGTTTTATTTTGTCCTTTGAACATGGCAGTACAATTTGTATAGAATACACGATTAAATATAGTACAATTAAAAATAATATATTGCAGTTTATAGTTACTATCCAATCTCCAAGAATGCTGCAAGCATTCGAAAATGGTACCCTGTCAGAAAATTGGCGCCAAATTATTTAACATTCCACGAGCAAAAGGTGACCTTTTTAAATCTCGATAAGATTGTTTCCTGAGAGTGTGATTACTTAGTTTGACGTCAATTCAAAAAGTCCATTCATTTTTATTTAAAATCTTAAAATAATCACAAGGAAGACATAGAAATACATATTAGTATTGTGAGAATTATCTTGTCCGTCAAAAGACTTGTGCCTTTGACTAATGAGTTGTCCTTATATGTCACAATGACATGATTTGTGACGTATTAGAATTACTTAAATAAACAGCTACAGGAACCAAACGGAAAATTAATAACAGACACACGTAACTTTATCTAAACTAGTATTTTATGCGACTATGGAATACACAAGTGTACAATAGAAAGGCCTTGGTACCGGCGGAAAGATTAATTTTGTCCCTATATTTAGTGCTAGAAATATAATGACTTCGGCACAAAAGAAAAAAAAATACTTGTCCATTGACAATTGCTATGGACAATGCGAATGCACATCAATTATTATTTTAAAATAACAGTTTTGTCCGTACAAAATATATTTACGCGCCGCTGCGCACGCGTCCGCGTTACAATATGTATGTGAGTGTGTGTGCACGCTGTCAATGTGTGTACAAATATAGGCTGTTCGTGAACCCGTTGATGATTGATTAATTGCGTGTATTTGTATGCTTTCTAAATGTATTTACTTATAGGTAGTTTGAATCATGGTCTTTGGTGTAGGTGTACCTTAATTTTTTTAAGCGATGTGCTTGTCTAAACTTTATGCTTAGTATTAAGTATATTGCAAGATGTTTAACCAAGAAATATTGCGAAGATATACAAAGCAAGCTATATCAGCCAAATCAGAGGACGGTTTTAGGTACAGATAACTGATATGCGAAACACTTTTAAAATTGTACAGACTCTGGTATTTGTTTGTGTCGGAAGAATACGGAGTGTCACCACCCTTATTTATCCCGTAGGTCTCGTAAGAGTCGACTAAGGGAACAAAGTATGCATTATAACAGCACTAAAAAGAGAAGGTAAACTTGACACAAACCCTATACCACCCCGTATGGCCAGTAGGGTCAGTTTGATTGTTACGCTTTTATATATTTACAGACAGGACAGGTTATCAGGCGTACTAAAAAGAACATACATATAGAGTAATATTACCGATATCTTATAGTACCCGAAGAAGACTAAATCGATTGGTAAAAAAAAACATTACCTCAAGTGAAAGCGTTGGCAAATCATGATAAATTAAGAGCAAAAGAACTGTGACCTAAATCCAGACGAGGTTCTATTCGGTCCGATTAAATAGTAGGAATCACATTCAGACCTCGAGCATCATTGTCGAAGTAGGTTGCGACTCCAACAAGTTCTGTTTTATACTGTTCATGTTATATAATACACTGGTCAAAACGGACAGTTCATTCATCCTATTTAATAGTCTTTACAAATAAAAGTAAATCCTACAAATAAATAAAAACCAACGAAAATAAAGTCATAAATAACAACACGCCGTATACCGTCATGTTTATGTACATCAATTACAAAAGCACAGCGCGGAACGTCCGCCGGCGTTGGCCGGGGTGCGCGTGCGTTTCGGAGGTCATTCCACGATTACCAGCCGATGATGCACGTTGAGAAATACCGTCAAGTTATCATGAATAACTTAATGTCTAATAACTAACATATTTAAGCGAGAAATATTTATTACAGACATTAAAACTGTGGCGATTTGAATAATTTAAGACGGTAAACATATTGTTCTGTCACCTAAATAAGACACACAGAGTATCTGCATCGCGCTATGAACATTCTCGCACCTATGCCTATATAAAACTTACCTTTAAAACATAGGGTCTGCTAGGCATTATAACTTACTCACCTCGCCTGACCAGAAGATAGGTGCTCGTTTTTTGTTGGAGAAACACAGCACCCGTTCCTCCAAATATGTTTTTATTGGAGTTAAAACGTAACGCTTCTAGACGTCAAATTGACAGGTTCGACCTTTAAACCTTGTACAGATGTGTAATGAATTAATGATATTGAACATGTCAGAAAGAAGTATTTCAATAAAAATCCTCTTACCAGTAAATACAATGATAAAATTTATTTTTAATTAGTTAATAATACTTACTAGTATAATACTGCTAATGTGAGAAAGCATTGCTAGAATTTTTAAATGAAAAAAATCTTACCGAATAACGAAAGAGAAGATATTAAAGACACTTGCAGTAGATTTATGTGCGAATTGAAAATGACCGAATGGCATTCATGAAGTACATTTATGACCAAATTGGATATGACCCATAGCCGTAACGACGTTTTCAAAATTTATTTTCCAGGAAAAGTGTACATTTGTTTTTGTTTCTGGACAAAAACTGCCTGTTTAGAAACAGAAGAAGTAGTGTGAAGTAAAGTCACACATCAACAGCCTATACTAGTCCACTGCTGGACATAGGCCTCTCCTTAGAAAGGAGGTTTTGGACTACTGTACCACGCTGGCCAGATGGGTTGGTATAGGGTTTGTTTCAAGTTTTCCTTCTCTTTGCAGTGCTGTTGTCTTGCTTAGTTTGCTCCCTTAGTCGGCTCTTACGACACCCACGGCATGAATTGGGGTAACGTGAAGTAAAGTGCAGGAGATTTAAAAATAACTGGAAAACGGCATATAGTGACAGTTCTAATTATACTGGCCGTTAACAGGTTGTGTTTGAAATTTAACAACAGGCGATTTCTACTTTAAATAAACCAGTTAATAAAATTATCATACCTGATGAAATAATAAGAATATGTATATTAAAACTATAATTAAAACTCTTAAATTTATAATTCATTAATGTTATCCTTCTGTCGAAAGATAAATATGGGAACACTAAACTAAGGCAGTAAATAGATAATCAATTAATTGCCCATGACTTTTTGTGCAGAATAAATCAACAAAACCTCAACTCGTAATAACATGAAGTATGAATAATTAAGTATAGTTACTTTTGGAGAAATAAATTAAATTTAAAATATATTGTCTATGTTGTAACATTCAAACCTTTTTGTTTATTTATTTAATATATTACAAAGCAATTTACAATTATTGATTATAATAGTGCATTTAAAAATAACTGAGGTTTGTAAAAATGTAACAGATGCTACATCAGGCGAGGTTGATACAAATTAACAATATACAGTAAAAATACATGCGTCATTATGTAGGTACTTTTAAAATAATTATATTATCTAAGCGTACGGGTGCAGAACGGTGAAGTGAACTCCGAGTCGGGCAAGGAGAGGAAGAGGGATTACTTACAAACATGACAAGGCCATGTTTTCCAAAAAGAATGCCTTCAAATTACCTATACCTAATACAATATCAATAAAACCTATACAATATTGGCGCGTCAATAATTTTCTTTTTTGTTTGTTGTTGCCACTGTTAAAAACAAATCGTATACAACTTTACTTGGTATACGAGTTGTCTGCCTTGTCGTTTTTAGCGCTTTGATCCATATCCGCAATACAAAGTTTGAGCTTTTAGTTTACAATTATTTATCATTCTTTTCATGTAGTATGTTCGATTTGTTACAGTGATAATATTAATATATGGAAAAAATATAATCGTGCGCATGCGGTGCAGCAAGTAAAGGATAGTAAACCATTAAAATAAAACAACTTAAGTCATAACAAGTTTCTTCAATTAAAAATAATGGAATATAAACAATAATTTATTCAAACTTTTATTGCACTATTTATGTTTAAGTACTGGATTAAAATTGCAAATATAATATTAAATAAAGTCAATTCTGAAAACGTTTAAATGGTGGTCGATCGCACTTTTTCGAGTTCATAAAATTATAATTGATATAATTTGACATTTTACATAAAAGTTGTAATAACTCAACAATTTATTATAATAAAAAGCATTATCGATTATCTTTCTGTAATGAGCTATTAATTGAAAATTATAATTATAATACAAGTTTTATGTCTAGTTGCAAAATAAAAATTTATATATTATTATAAAATTAATTCCATATTATTTGCTAGTAACTTTTTGTAATATATTATAAGTTTATGTTTTGAACAATTTATTATTAAACTCAAAATTCTTCAGTTATTTTTGATCATAACTTTTTAATTATGTTATTTTATTTGGCAACACCCGAGCTTATGTTTTTTTACTAATATCTTTTATGCTAAGAGCTAAGATAGCGAATGCTTGTCACCTTTTCACCACAAATTAAAAAAAATGTTTGTAGACATACAATAGAGCCGAGAGCGACATAAATCTTGAGGCGCGTAAATCGAGAAAGCAGTTGTCATATTATGATTGTCAAACTTCAACTTTTCTACTTCTAGAAATGGGAAAGAAAACTTATCTACTTCTTGTTATCTAAATGTCTGTACGAAATTATTATAAGTAAATTGTGATGTACTAATTACTTAAAAAGCCAGGAGCTCTTGTAACTGTTAACCATAAAATTATACTAAACTTATCTACGTGTTTATGTCATAAACCCACAAAAAATCCTACTATGTCACAGTAATTAGCTACTTTTAAATTAACTGCCTATGAATTTAAGTAACTGAATTATTATTCAAATTAATGTGATAAAACCATTTTTGAGACAGTTTATCAGCTAACCACAAAGAAACAACAGTATTCATAGATAAAAACAATTCATAAAAACAAAAAATGGTATTTAACTACATTATATAATTGGTATTATTACAGTGCTGATCTTAATCACTGTTTAAACTTAAATGCCTAATTGTTTAAGTGTCAGTTTATTATGCATTTAGTGCAAAATGTTTACATAATCAACGTTGTATTGTAGGTATCATTTTTTTTTCAATGGTTGTGTTACGGTGTATTCATGGGGTCAAAACTATTTCTCAATATTTCATCATCAACAGCCTTTACTAGTCCATTACTGGACATAGGCCTCTCCTTAGAAAGGAGGTTTTGGCCTACTATGCCACGCTGGCCAGACGATTTGGTATAGGGTTTGTTTCAAGTTTTCTTTCTCCTTGCAATGCTGTTGTGTGTAGTTTATTCCTTTAGTCGGCTGTTACGTCACCCACGGGATGAATAGGGGTGGTGACACTCTGTATTACACACACACACACACACACCACACGTCTCATTATTTACGCTTTAAATAAAACTTGTCGTGATTTTTGAATAAATGCCTCGGTGGTGCAGTGGTAGCGTATGCGACTGCTGTGCTCAGGTCTCGGGTTCGATGCCCGGGTCTGACCAAATGTTCGTATGATCTGCAAATATTTGTTTCGGAGCTTGGGTATTTTCTATTTAACGTAATATGCATGTATTTATGAAAAAAAAGTATTTAAGTATTCTATCTCTATATCTAAGTAGCAACCTTAGGTTTTTATAAAGAAACCGCGGGGGGGGGGGGGGGGGGGCACAGCTGTAGTTAATATTATATTACTACCTACTTTAATAAATTTGTGATAATCTGATATCTTGTTTATAAAAGAACACTGTTACATAAAACTTACAACTAATAGACCATCCATAGATCTGTTGCATACTCTTTACGATAACAACATGCGTAATACGAAAAATGATATAATGAAGAAAATAAATAACATCAAGTGTGGTCGACTCCGTACAATCACTCAAGTACTTGCTTAAGAAAACTAGTTCTCACACACAGGCACAAATCTTTTGTAGTGTGCGTTCAAACCTTATACATACGGTATAAAGAAACAACCACATGCAAATATACCTCGCACACTTAAAACCCGTTGATATGCATCGACCTACCAGGTAATTATATGTTTACAAACACAACTTGTATATGTATAGGTATGTATAGCTTAGTGATGGAGCGAAACAAATATCGACAATATCTCTTTTTTATCTATATAACACACTATATAACACACACATATCCATATATTTTTTATATATATAACACACAGTGTGGAGACGGATTAAGAATACAGAGTGTCACCACCCCTACACATCCCGTGGGTGTCGTAAGAGCCGGATAAAGGAGTAAACTACCAGGACAACAGCACTGCAAAGAGAAGGAAAACTTGAAACAAACCCTATATCAACCCGTCTGGCCAGCGTGGTATAGTAGGCCAAAACCTCCTTTCTAAGGAGAGGCCTATGTCCAGCAGTGGACTAGTAAAGGCTGTTGATGATGATGATGATGATCTATATAACACTAACTTTATATCCCTTTAGGGACAGTATTTTTTCTACAGGCACGTTATACTTTTCTGTACTCACGACATACATATTTGTAAAGTTTTGTGATTATTATAAATAATTGAAACGTATATATACTTGTAGTTAGAAGAGTTTTATGCTAAAGTAATCGAAATGACGTTAATTTGTCTTAATGTCTTCAAAATTAAGGTAAAATTTGTATTTTTTTTTAATTATATATGAGTTACTTATCAAGGTTCATTTTAAATTTAAGCTATTTATATTCACTTGGATTTGACAACATTTAATAACCATTTTAGTCGCTGAGTCATCTTCGTAACAGAGATCGCTACATTAGAAATTGGTCTCATTCTAGTTAAAATTTAGGTATCAAGAAAGAAAGAAAGCAGTTTGTCCCTTTTGGACTCTACCTCAAACTCATAACTGGAGCTGAAAGAGATAAAGACTGCATATCATCAACAGATGACCATTAAAGGAGTTTTCTTTTAATAACTGTATCAATACATTTAAAAAAATATATTTTACTAGTTATGTTTACTTACTGACAACGGGCAAAAAATAACTCCTAAAATATGTCCAAAATATTTGAAACCACAATACAAAAGCATATTGAAAACCTCGATATCGATTACCACAAAATTCAGCTTTGTCCCATCACTATCTCGACGGACAGTTCCCGCACGTAGACAGACAGTGTTATCAGAATAATGACAGATCTCAGCCCGAGACCATGGTACGTGAGGCAAAAATACCGCAAGTGGTACTTTTCAGTGACAATTATGACACAACAAGCGAAATAGAACCTTAGATACAGGTTAATAAAAGTCCTTTCAGACTGAAAGCTTTGTTTTTAGGTTGTGACGTGACGAAATGACGGCGGGAAATCGATTTTTGATTTTGGAATTCGAAACAAAAATGATTGTCAGATGCGTTTCAAGCCTGTTCTTTTTGTTGGAGATTTTAATGATAGCATGTTCAGCCTCAAGTCTTTTGCTCTTTTTCTGGTAAAAACTTTCTTTAATAAATGCAAATAAGAGAAAACCATAGATATGCATCAGCTCCATCCTGCGTACAAGTCAATCGGGGAAAACTGGTTGCAGTAAATAGTCTGTGCAGTTAATAAGGTTTAGAATATATTTTGTATAATTTGTGACTAAATATTGATATTTACTACAACTTTACTATAGTTTTAATATTAAAACTTTGATATAAATATGTAATACAAATTGTATATTACAAAAACATACCTACTTAAGAAATAAATGTTATTACATAATCATAACAATTTACACATAATAATATTAAAGTCATGAATTAAAACGCCTATTACTATAATATCTTAATGGAAATTAAAAAAAAATAACAATTAATACTTTTCCACTATTTCTCTAGCAGTTTAATTTTTAAATTTAAAAAAAGATCCATTTTCGAAGTCCTTTTTTATAAACAAAGATAATTCAAATAGTTTCACAATCAGATTTCAATTAATGAATGAGAAAACCAGTCAAATAGTCAGAACCTCCTTAGTGATAAAAAAAGTTGTGTGATGCCAACCTTAAATTTCTTAGGATTTTTCTTGCAAAGACGGTTTAAGGTTGGTAATTCTACAAAACTTATTTACATATAACTTGTAGTACGTTCTTATTTTATCTATGAGGTCACGGTGTTCACGATAGTATCTACTCGCTTATTACGTAGTGGAATATGATTGATGCACCAAGATTGTAGTAAAACTATAGCTTCGTATTTTACAAATAAAATGTTATATATTATTTATGAATGTTTTATTTGTGAACGTTTTTTTAAAGCTGATTCTAGGGCAACTTTGACAGTAATGCCATCTAGCGAATAATTGTCTATATAATTCAATAGACACTAATTTTTAGTTACCCTCGTCGTTGTTGGTTAAAAAGAGAGAGCTGTCAACACTTTCACCGTGCACCCGTCTATTTCCAAGACTAGAGCCCGCCCCACAACCGTTCAGTAAGGTAGCCCACGCGTAAATACTGATTTGTATCTAGATAGCTTTTATAAACTGTATACCGTGGATTTAATCATTTATAGGAACACTAGCTGACCCGGCAAAAGGTGTTTTGCCATATACATTATTTCTAGGAAATATTGAAAAAAAAATTTTTGGGGTGGGTCACCCTTGTCATTTCGGGGTATATGTACCCAATGGGCACACAAAATTTCATAAAAATCGGTCCAGCCGTTTCGGAGGAGTATGAAGGAGGACTTTATTTATAAGAAGGTTATTGATGCGGCAACACATCGTTTTGGTAAGAGAATTTCCTATGATTATATTGATGTTAAACTTTGAATTGAGCAATGTCTTTTAATAACCTCGAAATTAATCTATCGGCGACAATAACAGTAACTTAATATGAAAAATCGAATGTGAGTTTATTTGTTTGTCACGCCTAAACTTCTTAACCGGTTGTTATCAAATTTTGTTTAGATATCATCACCGGTACAGAAGTGGACATCGAATGCCCTACATCCAGAAAAAAAATATTGTACATGATTCCTGAGGTGTTGAATTGATTGAAAAATTGCATTTTCATTCTGTCCTGTGGCTTTTTGTTACAAACAAGTAGTTAATAATTCTATTAATTTTTATTTTACTTTTTAACTGATTCTAAAAGGTTTTCAATACGCCTGTATATATTTCTTTATGTTTGTTATTCCGTTATTTATGAACCAGAGGGTCAATTCTCGTATTAAAAATTCGTTCATATTTTAGTTCCGATTTACTGTCGATCTCACAAATGTCATAAAATGTAGTCAAGTATTAAAGACCATATAGCAGATTACGTTAAATTGTATGGTTGAATACTTAACTACGAAAAACTTTATACGACATTTGTGATATCAATAGTGGATCGGAATTTAATTTTGAACCTTAGGTCTTATTTAAAGTTAAAGACAAAATACCACCCTAAGGGTGAAAATAAGAGAATCAAGAACAGGTACAGTTTATTACAATTCACCACGATGTAGACTCACTGCTGTCGGTTATACTTTTTAAAAATTTTAATGCCAGAACTTGTCGGTCTAAAGTCTTATCTAATTTTACATAATTATTCAAAATACATGTAAGTACACCGCCTAAGAATTACAAGTTTACAAACACGTCTATCCGCTAAACTAATTGTTCGAAAAAAATAACTAAACATACCTGTAATAACCTGTATATATTAATTAACATACGTTGATTAATTGCGTAAAAAATATAACAAGTGACATCCTTATTATGTAGTCAATCGAGCGTTGAACTAGTACAAAACGCCTTCATGGTTGTCACGTCGTCGCTTAGAAAAATATTATTTAGATTTTTCTTAATGCGACCGCCCTGTTAGTCTAGTAGTTAGCGAACCCGGAGCTCGTGTGTTCGGTTCCCACACACGACAAACAATTGTGCGATGAGCATGATCATTTGTTCTGTGTCTGAGTGTAATTTATCTATGAATTTAGAAATTTTTAAGTATGTTCATTAGCACTCTCATGCAAGAAATCTTAAAAGAAACTGCTGAAGGCAATACTCAAATCTTCAATAGAACTTTAGAATCCAATTGTAGAACAAATTTCACACGATCTTTTAGTATATACTTAAAAACAAATCATATATTTGTTTGACATAACAAAAAAAAATGTCAACGGGATTCTCACGGCACAGACATCCCAAAACTTACAATTGTGAATTGTGACTAATTTGAAAATAATTATATGGAGACTTCCGTCTTGAAGAAAAACTACAATTGCTGGCTTGCGTGTTTCATAGAAACAATGTGAAGAAAAATAAAAAAAATACCTCGAAGAGAACAAGAATACTTTTTCAACCTAACATAAAGCAAACGCATCTTATCTCGACGGAATAAAAACGAATATTGCTTGGTGTTATCTTATTAACATAAATCTGAACGTTTGTTTGTTGAACGCTCTGTGGGTACCTAATAGTTGGGTGCTTTGGTTTTTCTCAAAAAGACCAATTGTATGCGTTTTCATTTTATGATTGATGTAAATTTAGTGGTTTTGAGCTGTCAGTGCATTTAGATTACGTGCGATGGTAGCGAATAATGAGTACAAGAAGATTCTTTGACTTATGGAAGCCGTTACACACGCACAATGGCATGCCAAAGACGGTAATCTATTTTACACAAGGTTAAGTTTTTGGCGCAACTGAAAATTTGTAATAAATTAGTTAGTCCCCAGAATTGTACCTTGAGGGACACCGTTCTAATGAGACATGAATTTACATCCTAAAGTCCTATCTTTCTATGAGATTTTATCGTATTATTCTTTAAATTCATATGAGAGGTGTACTATTAAGAAATAAACTTCAGGTTTATATTTTCGTTCAAGAACTAGGCGTGTCTTCACTATCAAAGGCATGATAGAAGTCTAGAAGCACCAAGAATATATAATAAAATAGTTTTTCATTTAATTTGTTAAGGGTGACAAAATATTATATTGCTTATATAGAGAGTACCTTACAGAAGATATATGCCTTACGCAATCGTTCGTAAAATGTACAACCATGAAACCAAAATAGTCCATACAAGAACAACTGGCACATTATTGGGGTCGTATAACAAGGGGTTGTTTGATCATTATTTTGAAATAAGAGAAACAAAGGGCTATGTAGATCTATTAGCACAATATTTATCATGAAATTTAAAGGGTGAAGCCGGTCGTAGTTACTAAGTCACTTCGCATAATACATAGCAATGTTTTAGCTAGCAATTCAACCACTACGAAGCAAAAAAAAACAAGAAATGAAATGTGTCAGGCAATATTTTCTTGACTGATGTTTTGATTTTACAAACTGAGATTAGTAGGATGTTGATTAACATATAGAATTACACGAGTATTTCAGGGTAGTATATGTGTGACTGTATATCTTTTTACTTTTTCTTTAATTTCATGACTAAGTATACAATTTGTTGTGTTAACAGCTTTTTAAAAATGACGACTGAGCCAAAAACTCTCAATAAAATGTATATTACTAATAACATTTACTTGATAATAAAATCAAAGAAAATCGCAGACATGTGCTCCAAATTATCCCCGTCGCCAAGGCAACACCCTCGCTAGGGTTGTCGAAATCGCGGACAACACGCCAATTACAATTAGCGCTCGTATTATATTAGCAAATTGGCCCCAGTTTCGGTTAATCAGCTCTTTATTGTGACGTCACGTTTGATTTGATTTTGTTTAATAGTATAAGGCTATTAATAACTTTAAGATATTGTTGATTGAGAGGAGAAAACATTTACTTTAAGTAGGTAGCTTTTTAAGTGTTTGATTGGTTTGTTATATGCCGAACAAAACAATAAATGCAGTAAAGATTTCAATAATGATGAAAGGAAATATAAATGGATGACTATTTGCAAAATCATTGACATATGTAATTATTGCACAAACAATTGATGTTTGGATTCCACCTCTTGTTTTTAGGTCTTGAGTAGGCTCTTTTACGTGCTGACCACATAAGAGTATTGCTGGATAAAGGTTGTGAAATAAATATTAAGACCCATAATCAAGTAAGAATATTTATCAATTTCAAATTTCCACACTGAGATGAAAACTTCCAAAAAATTTAGTTCGAAATAATTGATTGTATTTGTTCCAAGTATTCATTATCACTACTCTCACTACTAGAAAATTGAAAATTAGAAGCATCATGCCTTTTGGCCTAGTGCAGGCCACCTCAAATTTGTAAATATATCGAGAAAAACAACAATACATCGTTTCGGTTTGCAATAAAACAGCGTCGGCGTCGATAAAGACATTTCGCGGGTTCTCGACAAGCTTTCACTGGGACAAAAAGTCGTTTTGACTTTTTTCGACAGGCGAGACCTTGCCAACGCGTTCGGTTTTTTGGAGTAAGTTAATTTTTTAAATACTTAACGATGTTTCAAGAGGAATGGGGGAGAAAAAGCTTGTGTAGTGATGTCTGAATGCGCGGCCATGGTGTACTTATTATATAACCTGTGTTGGTTAAAGTTGGTAAGTACATTTTAAAAGCGTGTTACGTTAAATTTTGCCCTTTATTTCCATTCTGATACTTCACCTCCAAACGTTAGATGGAATAGGAGTACTACCAGCCATTCTCCTCGTACCCCTTGTACGAGGAAAATTGCTGGTAGCATATAAAGTAAGTATTACCTCCTTAAAGCTGGGCATTTATCCAAAAGAGTATACCTTAAGATTTATTTAGTTTATTTATTTATTAATTAGGATCTCTTACGATAGATATACACAAAAAAATAATATTAATTAACTAAAGGGGTATAAAGTCGGTGTACTCCTTCACCTATTCCTAGGAGACCACAGCAAGCACAATGAAAAAAATATCAATCAAGCGTACTAGCCTTTAATTAAGCAATAAAGAAAATTTAAAGGTAACAAAAAGTAGAATTTAAACATAGAATTTAAAATTTAAATAAATTATATAAACATGTTAAAATATACAAAATTAATATAAAAAGTTACGGCTTACATTACATTAAAGCTTTTAAGCATTTCTTATATTTTAGTTGTACACATACAACCAATCATACACTAATGCTATTATTTTTAAAAGAGTGCATCAGCAAAGGCGTATTGACATTTAATAACTACAATTTTATTTAATTACACCTTTAGGTCATTTTGGACGTGAACATTGGAAAATCGGAATATTGATAGGGAAAGGTAAACCGGAAAAGGCAACAGAAGGAAAATGATATAACTTATACGCAGGTCAGGGTTAAATACCTGTAACCAGAACTTGCTATTGCCATTCCGGGCTCCTTAACTTATAAACGTAACTTTCTCCACGTAACTTGTGATATTTTATTTCATTGTACTTAAATCCAAAAAATACAGAAGTGACAAAAACATATATATGACAACCTTATAGATCTCTATCTTTTAGAGAATATACTAAGGTTTAGTATTATAAACTAAATTTAAATAAATAGCAACGAAGAAAAAGATTGAAACTACATATTTCATTCATTTATTAGACAGTCAAAACCTTTTTGTACATTTCTTCTTACTTGTCATCCGTAAGTAACGTTGGCGCCAAAAAAAAGTTAATGATGTGAATAAATAATGATATCGACAAGCTACATGCGATGAATGGTTATATCATTGAATTCGCTATATTTATGGTAAGGATATTTATGGTAATCGTTACGCAATGGCCATCGCATGTGGTAGTACAACACTTGTAAGGTTAGATAAGTGTTTTCGTACGTAAAAAGGGATTTACGATTTGTGATAGTTTTCCGATTGATAGAGTTAAATTGGATGGATTTCAGAGCCTAAACGTGTATGTTTTTAAATATAATTAACAATGTTTACCGACAATACATTGAACCTTGTTTTCAGGTTTGTTACAAGAAGAGAATCGCTTAAAGATTTTATTGCACGAATTTATTGTTGCTAGTTAGTAAGTTAATGCAAATAAATCAATTTCATTCAATAATGTGTTTTTATATTATTATAATATAAAAACACATTATTGAATGAAATTGATTGTAAAACAACTGAACTAAAAAACCCTTGATGTATATTATTTAAAATCTTGTATAGAATAAGTAGAGTACATTAGCAAAATGATCATAGAAATTGGTTAATTACTTTATAAGAAAAAAAAATACACATAAAACTATATACGTGTCAAATACCGAACAGAAATTTGTTATGAGTGGATAATTTACAAAATACACAAAATCGTACAGTGACCTGCTTTGGTCAAGAGACTATGGTTTTATCAAAATATAATACATCTTACATATTATTTAAAAAATCCAAACGTCCCATGTGGGTTCAAACACCACATGGGACGACACTTTGTGTGATCCACAAATTGTTGTTTGGAGTCTGGGTGTTCTTTGTGTCCGTTTCATGTGTTTGTAAAGTCCCCCGCGACACAGGAGTTGTCTTTTTAAAAAAAAAGTAGAAAGTCAGATCTATTGAGGTGTGTATCTCTTATCAATATATATAATAATAATAGACTTTTGTAGTCAACAATCTCTATTTAAATTATTACTGTTTCAATTAAAGCGCAATGATAAATCAGCACAGTAATAAATATAATCTATAAGTTTATAAGGTGTCAGTTCCTTCTAGTTCTCTTTGCGCAAAAATTAAACAGGAGATTTATTATCAAACGTATATGAGCAGGCGTCATTTTGTAATTTCTTAGTAGAATGTCTGTGTTTTTCTGTTTTCTGGAAATGTGACCGCGACGTATTGGACCAATGTTTGAATTTTTGCACAGCGGCCTTACAGGGCTGTGGAGTCTTTGTATTTGAATTAATTTAGGTATGAAAATAACATATTTGTTTTAAAATATTTTTTTATTTTTCGAATATTAATATTAATGACGTTATTTCATAATAATGAAAAAAAAAACAAAACCAAAGCAAGAAATAACAAAGTTAGAAGCTTTTAACTATGTTTTTTAAATGAAAGCCAATTTTTGTAATAAATGTTCGGTCAAAATTTAGTTCCGATCAACTCTCGATCTCGCAACTGTCAAAAAAGGTATTTTCATAATAAAATAGTAAAAGCATTACTAAAACTAGCAGATCACCGATTCAATTTTCGGGTACAATAAGCTAAGTAATATTAAAATGCTAAGTTAAGACTAAAATCACAAACCACTATGAAATACAATGAATGACAAGTAATTACATCCCTATGTTACCATATAACATATAACTGAAAAAAAAATGTACAACTAAAACCGTGCTTAAGTATACAATCGGTTTTTTTAACGACCGACTGTGAGCTTGTGGCTACACTGTCAACACATCGATATGTAAAATACGCTTGTGCATCACTAATTTATTCGATTACAAGCCCTATGATAAGGGTGTTGAGTGTTGGCATTAGCACCTGTTGGAATCACATTAATCGAAAGTCTATTTTATTATATGTCAGGCACGGTAGGTTTTTCAATGGATGAAATTTTATGCTTTTCATTTGCATGCTGTGTATTAGAACAATAGTATGTTCATTATTGATACATAAAAGTACGATACTTTTATAAAGACATAATTAAGGGGTGCATCGACCTTACCTGACCATAGAGTTCTCTGTTGTAGACTGGCTTTTTTATCAAATCGAGTTGTACATTTAAAAGCATGAAATCATTTTTCACTTTAAATCCCTGTAAACAAGGACGTTAATAATACTTTTTTTGTGATATTTCTAATAATTATTGCAAATTCATCTTATATTTCATTTATATTTAAAAAAAAGACTTGTTGCCTTTATGAAACAACTACTCCTTTGTAACTACAAAATTGTCATTCGTGAATTCATGATTCTTACTTTCTTGATAAGTAGTTTTGATGAGTTGAGTTCTTTGATGAAGACTATTATTACGGGCCTGTTGGTCTAGTGGGTAGTGACCCTGACTGCTAAGCCGGAGGTCGTGGGTTCGATTCCTACCCAGGACAAATATTTGTGTGATGAGCACGATCGTTTGTTCTGTGCCTGGGTATAATTTATCTATAATATGTATGTATTTAGAAAAATATAAGTATGTTTGTCACTAGTCTGGTTACCCATAGGATTGGATTGGGATCAGACGGCCGTGAGTGAGATGTGTGAGGTTATTATTTTTTTATTTTGTAAGTCTCCCTGAAAGGGGTAAAATGATCTGATTGAAAGGGCCATAGCCAAGTGTAATCAGAATTAAGGTAACGGTGTGGACGAAACTGAAGATGTGGTGAGAAATTTCCGTGTAATTCTGCAGGTGTTTAATAAAACTGCTTTCTGGAGTAGGTGTAGGGAATGTTGTGGCATTTCTTAAATGTTGAAGATAAGACTATTGGAACTATATGGATGTTCACTGCTCGCCACTGCCGTTTCAATTCTATTGCTAGATCCTGATACTAGGTAAGTGTTTCAGCTATTGTAGATAGGACGTTATGGGTATTCGGTACTGCTATGTCTATGAGATATACAATTTTGTTTACTTTGTCGTGAAGTGTTATTTCTGATCTATTGAAATAAATGGCTTTGTCCGTTATGATGGTTCTGTCCCAGTTTATTTTGAGGTTATTATTTTCTAGTACTGTCTCTAGCTGGTATTTGTAAAAGGGTATCTTTTTGTCTATAAAGTGATGTTTGTGAGCAAGATATTGGTGTACCATGGCGGCTACTTGGTCATGTTGATGTTTGTAATCGGTTTGAACAAGAGATTTGAAAGCTCAGGTTATATGTCTTCTGGACAGGCATGGCAGCGGCTGCAAGCGTCTGAGGGGAGATTTTGTGCGCGTAGTTTTGGTAGTTTCGCGTATCAGAGTTTTGATTTTGGATTGCAATCGTGAATGCTTCTGTCTCAGGAAGCAGGTCTCCATCCCGCAGCCATTCGTTCGACGCAACTATGTCGATATTAGATTGCTGCAGGTCGTGGCGATGTCTTAATAACAGCACTTCCCGGAACCCTACTGTCTCAGGCGCAGAGTGGCATACCGTGTGGTTTTAGTCGGTCCGATTTCGACACACCACCCCGCCGCAAACCCCAATGGGGTGGAGGGAAATAAAAAAGTTCGTGGCGAAGTCTCCCGTGTAAGGATATGGTAACTGCTGCCATATGGTAACCTTTTCCTAGATTTCAATAATACGTTTATTATTATCAGACTTTTATTTGAACTAAAATCTAACTACTGATTTATCTAAAGATCACTGGGTGTTATGGCCCTCGTAATCACTTACCATCATACTATTAACTGGCCTGTTGGTCTAATGGTTAGTGACTCTGACTGTTGAGCTGGAGGTCGCGTGTTCGATTCCCGCACATGGCAAATAATGAAGTGAACATTAATGTTAACACAATATTTATTCAAGATATTTTATATTATTATGTACAATAAGTACAATGTGTTTTATATAATATAAAAACAGCGAAAAAATACACAAAAGCGCACCTTTTATTTTTTAACGAAAACATTGCAGCAATTGAAAATAAAAGAAAATAAAAATAAAGCGTCTCCACATCACTCAGTGTCCGGCTGCAGCGGTCAGCTACTGTTTTTTTTCCGAATGGACGGCTTCATGCAAGATCTTTCAATGCATTAACATTTATACATAGTCGATTAATTATTTATATTCCTCATTTAGTCGGCAGTGATTGAGACGTTTGGACGTCATCAGTGATGGATGTCTAAAGTGATCAACGTCGTGTTTGGAATTATTGAATTATGACTCTTTATTGTTTTTTGTTGCTGTTTTACTTTTTTTTATAATTTGTCATTGTGGTAAAACGTATGTCAATAGTACACATTTGATTTGATTAATTTGAAGCACGTACTTACATATGTGAAGAATACTAGGTCTATCTACAGTAGATTTGTCCACCCAAAGGTTGCCTGTAATAAATTGATATCTATCGCTAGAAGGACACCATAGTCATTAACATTAATGACCATGGTGTCCTTCTGATGTACTCTTGTATGTATGATGTACTAAACTGGTGTACAAAAAGTTTATTTTTTTATATTCTAGGTGTTGTCAAATAATATATTATAACATTATCTCTAAACTTTTTTTAATGAATAGTGCAGGAAATCATAATTATTTTATTATAAACAGACCTCTGGAAATCTTCAGAAGAAGCATAAGAGACTAGCTTATGCTTCTTCTGAAGATTTCCAGAGGTCTTATTCTGAAGAAGTAGAATATCGATAATGTGGTTAATTTTTTTTCGTAATTCTTTATTTACTTATTTATTTATATAGGATGTCATGTGACTAATAAGTATGAAATGCCTTTGAATGGATGACCACGGGCCAAACAGCCTGGTCGAAATACCACCGTTCTAACCAGGCCGTTGTGCTAATAAGTAGTACATTTCTATAAAATTCTTGAAATGCGAAAGATTTCATTTAAAAGTTTGTAGCTTTAACATTTGTACTTCCATTAATTAGTTCTCTAGCCATCATTGTTGCAACAACATGAGAACTATAAGAAGGCCGAAGATAGACCGCTATTTTTACATGTTCATTATCTTGAAATACTATTTTATGTACTTAAAATGTACTGAACTGGTGTACAATAAAGATTATTCTATTCCATTCTAACTATAAATCCGTTTATAGTCATTTCAGTTGTAATCTAACACCAAATATAGGTATATTACAGTATTAGTCGAGTAAATTGTAAGCGTAATATTAGTTCACTGACAAATATATTTGTTACAGTATAATTTGTCAATTCTAAAAAGGTAACAGTATTAAATATTGTATTAGAGGTTGATTGGTTCGTTCCAAGTCTAATTGCCAATTTATTGATATATGTACGAAGAGACTTATTACACTTAATTCAACTGTAAAATCGAGCTAGATTTAATCGAATACCTTTTTAGGACAAATTATACCGTTGTTGATGTTTGATTGTAAACTTGTTGAGGAGTGGAACTCCTGTGGGTAGTGGGTGTATTCTAAATTATTATGTTTGTTATAACGTAACCTAAACTTTATACTTGCTAATATTGTGCCATTAAAGAGTTTATTTTGTGTTTGAAAGTACTAATCTCTGTGGATATCAGGCAGGTATCAATGATTCTTTTTGTTTTGGATATAAAACGCGCTAAAATCATAAAAGTAAGTGTAATTAAGGAAAGTGGCTAATACTCCAGTATACGGGTAGTATCATATCGTACTATTATGTTCCTCTCTGGTTAAACTACCTAAATTGCTTTAAATATTATTTTAATATCGTATTTAATAAGTTTCTCTTTTAAATCAGTTTTGTGATTTTATAATTAAATACTGACATTATTAAACAGTATATATGTAGTTGTAATAGGATTTCTTCCAAAATTGGTTTTCAAATAATGAGTTAAAAGATGATATTTCAGGAATTTTAATAGTTTAAAACAATCTTTAATAGACTATAATAAAGTTTATTTTTTGCTACCTATTTGCTTCGCTCTGGTGACTTCAACCCGTAATGCCATCCTTTAAATATAATACAGATTATAAAACCTGCTACATCGGACATAAACCTGTCCATTGAAGTGGCGGAATAGTTGTATGCGAGAGAGAACCAAGGCTTTTGCTATGAGAGGTATGTCGACAACGTCTTTGTGCCTGCCGCGATGCGTACATGCCGGCGGTGTTGCATACCGCCGGCCACGCTGACGAAACCGATGGGAAAGAGACCATTGTTTTTTTTTGCGACTTGCGACTGAGGGTACGTACTTGGCTCTGGAAAATATAGTAGTTTTATTCATAGTAACTTATCTTAATAGAAATAGTCATAGACAAAATAGTTGAATATCTTTTTTCTGTTTGATTTTAAAAAGAAGGTTCTCAATTTGATTGATTTTATTTTTGTTTGTGACGCATCATTTAGGACGTTTGCTAATTGATTTATATATTTATTTGTGTTTTTTTTAATTGGATGTATTCAAGGTTTGAGCTATTTAAATTTAAAGAAACTTTTTGTCCCTTGAAATCTTAGAAACTTGGCAACACCCTGGATTCATTATTTTTGGTTGGACTGACGACCTGATGAAGGTAGCTGGGAGAGATGGATGCGAAAATTTGGAAGACCGAGGACAATGACGCACGTTATGGGATGTCTCCGTCCCGCAGTAGACTACACTAGCTTAATTGAATTATTAAATTATAATTTCGATTTCTAACGACATTATTATGTAACAGTATCTAATTAGACTAGAACGTCCTCTCAGAACAAACTCCTCAGTTGTAGCATCAATGCTTATACAATCCTCAAAAAGCTTAACGGCAAAAAGCCTGTTTTATAAAGCATAAACCATTTTTTTTTTCAACAAACCGTAACAAGTGGTAAGAACTTGCGATAAAGTGCACCCCCTGATTTTAAAATAAAAAATACTAACCAAAAACTTTCTCCAAAAAACATAAATACCCGGCACCAATATTTTTCATATTATATACAATACATTAAAAAGTGCGTGACCGTAAAGACATATTGCGTTGTGGTCACACATGTTGGAGGCCATTTTGTTTTGCGTTTTTTTTCTTTATTTTTCATTAACAATGACAGCTCCTGTGACAGATGACGGCTAGGGTAAATTTTATCGATGTATTTTTATATCGATAAGTTTAATTTTATACTGAAAATCGAATCGAAGCTATAAGAAGAAATTTTATTTGGTAGGCTTAGGATTTATAGTAGACATTCGTTATAGTTTTTACTGTTCTAGATAAAGCCCTATGTAAAATACTAGAAAAGAATAAGTCATTGATCTCCGCACATATTTTGTATTATTAAGGTTGTTGGATTAAAGGCAGTAAATACATTTTGTATGAATTATCCTTATCCTACCCGTATAGTTATTAAAGCGAAAAAATAATTTCTCTAAATAAGTACCTATGTAAATCGATGGGTCACTATACAGCCAGCAGTTCCTGGCTACAAGTACACGTTCTCATATTCTATAAGAACTTGTGTATTTGTAGATAAATAACTAGTGAATCCAAAAAGGAAAATACCTAATAATAGAGACGATTTTTCGTCTTAAATATTTTAGAATATTCAAAACTATCTTCATGATATCATAAATAGTTGCCCACAAAAGTATATTCCGTAATATCCCTGACAATTCTGTGAATAGCAACAAAGTCTGACAATTAAACTTGTGTCCCAATGTCACATCCTCTTAAACATATATACGTATATTTATTTGACAAATTTCATACGAGACTCTTTTGTGAAGCTCAATTATCTGCGCTCCGATGGCTCAAATAATTTGTTCCTACCCACGCGTATGTTACTGTCAATAGTTTTTTTACGTTAAACCTTGGATATTTCGAAATTTTATATGTTATTGAACATTTCATGGTTTGGTAATACTATTGTATACCATAGAGTAGGCTTTTGGAGGTGGTTTGTTATTATATTAATAAAAAAAGTTGGAAATGGAATTAAGTTTGAAAAAAGAATTGTTCATTTAAATATTTGAATTTGAGAAATTGTCATTTGTAGGTCTATGAACCAAGAGCTTCAAATCAAATTTATAATGATTGATTAAGAATACCTAATCAGTTTGTTTAAAAAAAAAACAAATAATTAAATTAAAACCTAGAAAAATTTATGTATCTTCAGTATTTTGAACTTTTTAGTCTTGCAACATATCACCACAAATTTTTTCGCCATACCTACCAATCCAGTCATGCTTGTATGCTAAATTACCTGTCGATAAATTTTAAAAATAAATTCCATAAATTTCTCCATTCTATGAAATCACTTTTCTATTCAATTCTAAATAAATTATAACAAATATATATGACCTCGTAAAAGGGGGGTTAGTGATTCGAATGCCGAATAGCAATACAATAAGCTAGACGCGACGTCGGGGTTAAGTTATATCGTGCACTGCGCGACCTGGCTAATCGGGGGTGGATGGATTAGTGTTGTAAAAGATTTTATAAATATCGATAATGTCACACTGCCTTAATAATAATAGCTTAAAACACATTGCAAACAAAATTCTTTACATGATTAATGTGATATTCATTTCTATTCTTATATTTTAATGGGATTTTTCTGATATTTATTTTTACGTTCAAAATACAGAACAAAATAACTGTGTCATTAAAGAATTTGACAGCCTAAATTGTCATCATGATTTATAGTGAAAACCAACAAAAATGAAACAAAAAACGACATTCCCCTGTTCTTCTTGCTCGCATCTAATTGACTACTCAATAGTAGTCAATTAGATGCGAGCAAGAAGAACAGGGCAATGCTAAAACATTACTAATTTTTACATAAATTACAATGCGTTATATTTTGCACTGTTCAGTGCAATTGTGCATTTAATTACACGTTACATTTTGTAATTGCTTATATGTTAGAATTAAAAATGGACAGCTTATGACACCAAAATTGTTTTATGTTCTTGCATAGTTTTTGTACCTTTGTAATATCAAACGTATAAGTAGAAGTATCCAAATCTTTAAGCTTATTATAACATTTCCAGGAATAAACGCTTCGATCATATTACACTGAGTGTGGTCGTAGGCATATACAAAAACTATTGGATTAATTTCTTTAAGTCTTTGAATGTTTAAAGTTATTTGAATAGAGCATTTGCACGAAACTACACGAATAATCATATCACATTTATAAATTGAGTTAAGTGACAACCATGTAAAATGCACACACAGTAAACCTTTAAAAAGTTTAATTTCTTCTTAAACAAGCTTTTAAACTGCCCTGTCGATATTGTTGATTGATATTGTTCTATACATTGTTATTGATATTGATATTGTTCTTTCTTAAAACTAATTGTATCCAAAAGAAGTAGACTTAAGATGATAATGTAAATTTGTTTATCGACTCGACTCGTCCCATCCCTACCGCTAACGGTACAGTAACGGCTGGCAACCCCGAGAGGCCCCGCCCTCATTCACGCTACCCCTCTTTGGGATTACATAAATATGTATATTAACTTACTGTAGGTATTTCTCCGAGTTGTATTTTGACGAAATTCTTCAATTGAATTGCAGATGTTATATTTTTTGTTTATGACGATAACCTGAATTCTTATTGTTTTTATAGTTTTATGTGACTAACAAGCACATGGAAATACTAACAGTTAAAATACGAACAGAAATCTGCTGTTCTCTTTTTGTTTTTATTTCGTCAGACATTTTGTAGAACAAATTACAATTTAAAAACATATTATGTAAATTTATACACACATTTTAAAAATATTCAATATATTTAAATTTGTAAATATATTCTTTTAATTGGTATGGTTCAGACAAATGGTCAATTAAGAAATTTACATATAAACATTCGCCAACGCCCATTTGCCATACATACAGTTTTTTTATAGTCTTAAATTGTCTATGGTCGGAGAAAATAGCATTGACAGTACTACACGTAAATGGCGCCATAAGCCGTTAGCATAACTCAAGGAATTCAGACTAATTAGACCATTAATTTTACAAGTTTTTTACCTATAAATATTTTAAGAAAAGTTTTTAGAATTCTTCTAAATAAATAAATGTATGACTTCGTTATTGTGTTTGTAACACAAGGCATGTTGCATAGTTGCAAATATTTATATCTAACACTATTAATATTGTCTCTTGCTACATCTCTTAGGCTTTGCCTTATTTTGTCTCGCAATTAAACCTTTTTTAATACGACTTTTGCTATTTGGTATTTGGAGGTCCCATACCATGACAAAAACTACATTTAATTTTGAGCTAGGATACTAGCATAGTAGTTTAATAGTTATCCACATCAGCTCTTACCATTGCACGTTTTAAATGTTCTATCCCATCACATTACGTAAAGTGCTCAGAGACTTTATAAGCAGGTTTAATCTTCGATCACCGCTTACCCGGAGAGCTAATTATTAGAGCTAGCTATTAAATTAATAATTCGGGAATTAAACAGAAGGGATTCTGTTTCTGAAAATAAATAAAAAAATGCCTAATTTAAATGTAATTAGTATGTATTTATTCCTACTAATTCTCTTCTCTCCATTCTTAGGTGAAGATCTGGTTCCAAAACCGACGCAGCAAATACAAGAAGATGATGAAGGCAGCGCAAGTAGGAGCTCCACCGCCGAGCCTAGGGCTTGCACCATCCAGCCCTCCCAACAACAACCAATTATTACATGGTAAGTACTTAAATGTGTCGACAGAAACTACCTCCCTCGAGTTTCGAGTTTTTGTTTCTTGACCATTCTAAACTTTTAAAGCCAACTCTAGTTTAAAAAACATGGACTCGTCTCCCAATTTTTAAGGTACAATTCCTACTCAAGACAATTATAATTGTGTGACATCACATAAACATTAAAACTATGTCTGTATTCATCATCAGCCTATCGCAGTCCACTGCTGGACATAGGCCTCTCCCATTGCACGCCACTTAGATCGATTTTCTTCTTCTTTGTCTGTATTATCTATGTATAATATGTGTGGATTTTGAAATATATAAGTATGTTTATCAGCAGTCTGGTTACCATAGCACAGGCTTTGCTATTTTCGGATCACAAGACCGTGTGTGAAATGTGTAAAGTTCTTAGTATAATTAAATGTGTGTATCCTCAATTTTACAAACGACAAATTAAAGTGTTAGGACAATTGCGTAATAGTGTCATTAGCATGCATTTAAGTTCATATAGTTACATTTGAAATATGTTTATTTTCTGAATGCTAACAATAAAATAAAAACAGCTTTATTTAAATGTGAAATTATTGTGTAAATTGCAGTTATTAGCATTTTTGGATCGTTATGCTGTCATTATTATGAAAATTACTGTTTCCTTGTCGATTTTATATTTTTAAATGATATTTTTATGCTGATTTATAGGAACTTAGTCGAAAACGAATATCTTTAATAGTTCTCTAACATTTTCTTAATTATAGATTATAAAAAATAGAGGAAATACGAAACCGATTTTTACTCTAATTTATAATTGATGAAAAAAAATAGACTTTACATAAGTTTGAAAGCCATGTAAGATAAATGTGTAACTAAATAAAACTTTTCAGGAACATGTAGGTACTATTCGGTCATCTATAAAGTTATTTGATTTTTGAAATTAATATATTCTGTTGTCACCCATCATTTTCCTGTAAATTGCTGATTTTATTTGGGGTCGGTGCAGTTTGGAGCATTACAAAATATGATTTTAGCTGGTTTCTTATATATCAAATAGATTACGAAAGTTATAATAAAACTTAAGAAAATTTTCCGACTCTACAAAGCTTCGTTTTCGCCTAGTACCTACTTGGGTTATTTAGGTCTGATGGCAGTCGCTCCGCGTAAAAAATCGCGTAGTTGAATTAAAAGCCGACCCCACCTAGTTCTGGAAAAAGGCTCGGAGGTAAAGTATACTCCTCTATCTATTGTACTGACTTATTATTATTTTTAACAGGTGGCGGAGGAGGCAGTTCCAGCGGTTCCCAACATTCCCCCTCGGCGTATCAGAGCGGTGGGCAAGCGCAAGCCCACTCGCCCACGCCCAGCTCCACACCGGTGTCAGAGCTTAGCCCAGGACTGTCGCCCACGGGCACGCCGTGGGATGTGAAACAGCCACCTCAACCCTCCTGGGATGTAAAGGTCGGATATGTAAGAAGTTAATGCTTTATTTAAATAACATTTTTAACTCGATCTCATACACCTAAATAATCGATTTATGTAAAAATGCGTGCACAAAAATATTTAAGATAGTGAAGTGCCCTGCCACAATGGTATGGGTCTTTTTTATGGTAAAAAAGGGGTGCAAACGAGTATACAAGCCAACTGATGGTAAGTGACTACCTTCGCCCACGGACGCTTATAGTTTAAGAGTAACAAGTCCGTTGCCACCCCTTTAAGTCCATCCTCGCAGAATCTAATCAGAAAACTAATCGAAACAATTTAATCAAAATAAAGCATATTAAATATTGAAAACAATTCAAAGTTAAATTTGTCCTTCGGTCCATTATACCTACATATATATTTCTTGCTATGCGAGCTTAGATACTAACTTGCTTTTTGTTAATTGTCTTAAGAACTATAAGCATTTGAGAATAGACATTAAGGAAAGAAAATTAGTAGAGCGTACTACAAAACAAAAATAAGCAATAGACTAACTGTACACTTATTCCGCGTTAATAACAATTTATATTTTTGTTTGTTTAGCCGACGGCTGGCCGGTCGCCAGATGGCAGTTCCTGCGATGTGAAGCCTCCACACCAACAGTCATGGGACCCGAGGGTCGGATATGTAAGTCGATTCAAATGAAAGTACAAATAAATGAAATTTTCCAATTATTTATTTCTTTTAAATGAAACAATACCGACTGATAAGCGAAAGTAAATGAAGTTAATAATTGGAAAATTTAACTTCAAAATTAAATTGCTATTAGACATTCTTTTGAAACAATTAAGGCGTTATGAAACACCCTTCACTTTAAATTTTAAATAACCTCAACTGTTTAACATTAAATTAATGTAATAATTTAAAGTTAAACAAATAGGGTTATATTCAACTGCACTGTTAAAATTAAGTTTAGGTGCTTTAAGCTATACATATTTTTGAGGGGAGATTATTTTCCTTTAGGAGGGTTATTTCGCGCCTCAATCCGATGACGTAGAGGGCTCGCCGAGTGCGGAGGCCGTCAGGGGCCGAGCCATGCCTTGGATGTTCAAGGTAAGGGGCTTTGTCCGAGTCCAAGTCGTGTTTGTCTTATAAAAATGAAAGATAGAATGGATAAATGTACGAATAAATGTTCTTCTAATTCACAAAGAGTTTTCACATTCTTCTATTTTCCACGAAGCTCTTGGTTTGGCCCTATTTACCAGAAGAAACATAAACAATATATCCAAAATTCAATATCAGTTACGAACAGCTAGCTTTTGCAAGCTCAGATTTTTTTTATGAATAGAAGGGTACCCCATGCCCTTTTTCTGAACTTTAACACTTGTAATTAAAATTTCATGATGATTGATGGAGTAGTCAAGGCGTAAAAGCGTCATAGACAAACAAACTAGCTTTCGATTTAATAATATTAGTGATCAAGTAGGGATTAATGTTGCTTTTACATCAAAAATGTAGAAATAGTAAAAAATATTTCATTTATATATTAAAAGTATACAGGAAATACAGGAACCTCCATTAAGCAGTGGTGCATTTCTTTCTAACATAAAAAAACAAATACGCTATTTTACGCTATCATGTCCCCTCTGCCAAATTAAAAACCAAAAAAAATAAATAACTAACTGATTTTTGGTAGACAAAGCAACATTAGACATCTAGCAGTTAAAAGACTGCATATAATATTTTCAGGAACGACCCGTTTTTTTTCTGATATTTCATAGATGGAAGAGAAAAAAATTAAGCTCTATTCCTTATAGTATTAAAAACAAACAATATTTCCATAGACAAAGTTCAATGTCAATTAAACAAAGATACATTCGAATGCATCAACGTTATTAGCGTTTTTGGGACGAAAGGTTTCATAGAAAGTTGGAAAGAACATGTTAACATGGTTGCGTGTTAAAAATTATAAAAAAAAACATATAGTTTTAGTATAAAAGTGATTAGATAATAGCTTAGTGGGTGTGGTGGGCGCGGCTAGCGTTTTAAATGATTAGTTTTTTCGACTAACCTGTACCCGCCGGTTTGTCTGTGTGATTAAATGTACGTGGTTAATTAAATTGTTGTGTTTTCGATAAGAAAATTGTAAAAATAAATTGGACACTTGTACTAAATTGTTCTTAATCTGATTACTAATGACAAGAAGAAGCTATGTTTGTTTTTAGAGTTTAAAAAAATATGTTAAACTTTCTTAAAATTACTTTATTTGTCAGAATTATATTATATTGTCTTTTCGAAATAAATATTAGATAATAAGCGAAGAAACTAAAGTACATTTTCCTTTGGTACAGGGCGCGCCGCCCGGTCCGTGGGACATGAAGGGAGCGCACGCGCACGCGCTGCACCACCAGGGGGCGCCCCAGCCGCACCCCCCCTACGTGCCGCAGTACTCCTGGTACCAGACAGATACCAACCCTGGACTACTTACGTAAGTATTTCGTTTTTTTAGACCTCTATGATTCTTTGACATCAATACAGCATTTTGATTGGTCTGTTCATCTAGTGCTTAGGGATCCTAACTGTCTACCTATAGGCCATTGGTTCAAGTCCTAACGAGAAGGAATAATTGTCGTGATAAGCACGATCATCTTCGCTGTGTTTATATATATGTATGTAATATGCCCTATAATACTAAATTTGTCTTAGTCTATCTCCAAACCACTAATAATATATAATTTCAATCAATATCCCGATCGTCAACAGATCTTCCACAGCGCTTAAGGTTTGAAAGTTGAAGCCTTGCCAAATAAGGTAGATCAACCGAAATTATAATAAATATTTCTTTGTTAACAGGGTATGGCCAGCGGTTTAACGGCCATCGCACAACTTTCAAAAGGTAACTAACTAAAATGTAAGTGTATATTTACAATGAAACATGGCAGGATACGAAATAGCGGCCATCACAAAATGGCGTCGCATTTTTGGCGCCAGAAGCATCGGCACAACCAACTTTAATTGTAAGCAGAATTATTTAATAGTAAAAAAGGAAATCATTGTAAATTTTATAATTAATTAATATAAATAGAGAATAAATGTGCATAATGGTTACTGTATATGTTATAATGTAAATGAAAGCATATTGTTAAATGGGCCAAATAATTACAGTAATGTATATTAGAGCTGACTAAACTATGCAAAAAATATAATTAAATAAAGTACGTAGAAAAGTGGTAGTTACCAACGTAAGGTATCTCAATTGTTAAGTTCGTTCTGTTCTTGGTCTAAGACTCTCTCATATAATCCTAAAGAGTAATTATTAGGCCTATCTATCATACTGCATCTTTATAAATAATTGTAACGTCAGGAACGAAACAGAGATACTAACCAATCAGAAACCGCGCGTCCTGAAATCACTGTCTCTGATTGGCTAGTGAACATGTTAGGTACATCCTGAAATAGAAGAATCACAAACGTCTAAAGACGTTTAACAGAATGTGAATGTGTTAGCTCTTTGACAGAACTTTTTAATTTCCCGGTCGTTTTAGATTAAAATTTGCAATTTGTTAATGTCTACAGTCTCAGTTTTATCTGAGAATTTAATAAATAAATGTTTCTTTTAGTGTTTCGCACTTTTGTTTTTTTCGGCAATCCACTGTGGTACATATCAGTAAGCGTTATTAATTTAAAACTAAAATTACGGGCACAAAATACGAATGTAAAAAGATTTTATTCACAAAAAGTATACATACAAAATTTATGGTTGCAATATTTTTATTATGTACAGCAAAAGTATTAAAGTTATTGATGAAACTGTAACTTATATTTTTTATTATTTCAAATTGTAATCGTAAATTAAGCTTTAATTCATTTTTTTATTTATTTAGATTTAAAAAGTATAAATGAAAAATTAAATGACAATCAAACGGGAACACAAACCAGTCTGTTGTGATAAATAATTTTAAGTTTTTTTTGTAGAACATTAATATTGAGTTTTAAAATTGTATTTATTACATTTTGTGCAAAAATTATGTGTTCTGAATGCAAGAAGAAGTTTGTTTTAAGCTATAAATTTATTATTTTTTAATGTCAATTGCAATTTCTTTATTACCTGTAAAATGGTAGAGTCTATTCATTTTATTCATTTACTCATTTAAAATGTTCAATCATTTTTCTTCTATTATAAACAATTTTGTATTATGATGGTGTATATTTATAATATAATGTATATTAAAATATAAATGATAGAAATGAATAGGCTGTATTATAATCTTTATTCTAGAATGGGTCTTTACGGGATGATACAATTTTGTAAATATTTTTTGTAATATATAGACAAATAAACTATACATATAAATATAGGTAGCTTAATTACTTTATAACTACAATGTATAATAAGGAAACGGAAATAAGAAAAAAATCAATTAATTTCTTTTGTCAAATAAAAAGAGAAAAATATTATGTTTTTGTTTTTATTTACATTCTTAAACCTTTTCGTAAACCCTAATAATAACTAAGCCTCTTCGTGTAGAGGCTATGGCTATCAGGCAGTTGGTTCGTCAGATACGAATCCAATAAAACGATAGATGTAAGGTAAGAAAAATCCGAGAATTGACTGATATTGATACAGCACGACTTGTTTGTGTCAGTTATTTTCATAGCATAATATCGTACTATATTCTACTGTGGGGGAATGCTAACGACATTCAAACTATTTTTGTGCTGCAAAAGAGAGCGATTCGAGCTATTTATAATTTAGACGTTAATCGTGGTTCATTAATACAGAAATTAAAAAAAAAAAACAAAGGCAGTGGCATTTCAATATAGGTATATATAAGAATGTTATATATGTTCATAAAAACAAAGATAGCTTCTTGAAAAGAAGTGATGTACAGGCCTTAAATATCAATAGAAATAAACTAGTAAATAAACAAGTCATTATAGGGTTGATGTGGGCGACTTTATAATAAAATCCCAAGTAAAATGCAAGACTTAAGTATAAACAAATTTAAATCCTCAGTGAAGCGTAGACTGTGTCAGGAGGCCTATTACTCGATTGTGGATTACGTAGAAGACAAGAATGCTTATGATTAATTTATCAGCACAGGCTATTTCTTAAGTGGAAATGTAGTGTGGACTAGTGCGTGTATTTTTCTCATTTTTTATGTTTTGAGTTCCATTCCTTCTTTTTTCTTTATATTGATTTTTCTTCATTGCTTTCACCTTTTAGTTCTTAATAACTGACATACCTGGCGCACACATCAAAACAACGTTGTGATATATTTAATGATGCGACTATATGTAGCCGGAATTAGAAAAGAGTGGCTGTGAGTTTGTTTGCCCTTTCTTCTCATAAGGCTCAACCCCTTGGAAACGCGCGTTTGTAGATCCGCACAGGCATATAATAGATTAACTTTATTCTAAATATTTGACAAAACAGATTGTTGCTATTGTGTGTATTGATCTATGATTTTAGAGTAGGCAAGTAGTAAACAACGATGACTGTTATGTGATTATATCATATTGTGACCGAAAGTTGAATCGGTATTCTTCTAGTCTTAATTATACTTTACTACGAAAATACCATTTCTTCTTTTAGGCAAAGCTTTAACACACAATGGGTAACTCAGTGCAGCGTCCACAAGAGTCCTCATATAGATCGTAGATGGCACTTCCAACGTCTGATGCATCTTATTTAGAGAGACAAAGGAGGGACTAGTGACTTAGTGAAACATAGTGAAAAACTTCAAAAATTGAACTAATCCTCAAAAACGAACCTTGACAATAATCCTTGCAAGCAAACATATATACGCACTAAATTGAACAGTCACCTGATTCTTGAGAACATTTTTAGTACCCTGTGTCACAATCACATCATAAAACATACATAAAATAAACAGAAGAAAATATAGATTTTATTTTTATTCATTTTATTATTTTCATTCACTTTAATCTTGTTATTATACGAGTAATTTTAAATAATTCAATAAATTTATTGTACATTTTGAAATAATATTTAATTAAATTGAAAGTGCAGACAACAATACCATTTTAAATGCCTGTAGAATGATGTACCTTTATAAATGACTATAGAATACCTACGACGTTAACTTTTGGCGGTCAAATAAAAAAAAAGAACTGGACGTCATGAGAGTCTAAAATTTAATTCTATTTTAGAAAATATATGAAATTTTAGTAATCCTCTTTTTTGGGAAATTCTAAAAATAATATATATTTTTACGAAACTATGCAAGAAGAAGTCTTAAAATGACATGATAAGTTCTCAAAATTAACATTTGCTGTTGGAATCTGTCTCAGATTTTGATCTTCAACTAATTAACAAATTTATTGGAATAAATTATTGTTATAACCATAAAAAAAAAAACTACAAAAACGTGCCGTACGTGTAATATTACCTGCAGACAATATGTCTGATATTTTCTGCAGATGAGTAGGATCGCCAGAGCACCATTAAAGTCACCATGATGTAAAGTAACTCACAGATAATTTCAGAGATTCATAACAAGTAAGTTTATAGGTAAGTATCTGTTATTTTTAGCTCCCGGCGGAAAACGTGGGGTTTTATAAGTTTAACCTGTGTTTCTGTATGTCTGTCTGTGGCATCATAGCTCCCGAACGGATGGACCAATTTCGATGCGGGTTTTTCGTTCGAAAGCCTATGTGATCGAGAGGATTCTTAGCTATAAATTTTCAAGATCATCAGCTTACTTCCTAGGTGATGAAGGGATCTCACTAAACTCTACAGGTATTTCCACGATATGGCACCCTGAAACTTGCTGCTGCATCAAGTAGTCTGCAGGATAGCCAACTCCTCAGAAAATTACAGCATATATACCATGTTTGGGCGTTATACTGTTTTTTTTTTGTGTCGAGAGTGTTTTAATATTGTGTTATTGTTATTGTTAGGACTTATTCCAAAATCTTTAGGGATTTTTCAATGTAGGTCAGGTATTCCTAATTAAATTCACCTGAGTTTAAAATACTTGTAAAGCTAAATGAAGGAATTTCTTTTATACAGCTGTTAAATCGTAATGAGTTGATAGCAACAATGTTGCGTCCGTATTGCATAAAAATATTTTGTACCTAATTTAGCTGCACTTATTCCATTTAAACTGAAGCTTTAGGTACTCATAAAAGTACTAATGATGATTGTAATGATAATTTTTATCATTCAATTAAACCTACAACAAGGTATAAATGTTAAATAATTATATTATTAACTATATATAATATTATTAACAAAAGGCACAAACTGGCTCGGTGGTGCAGTGGTAGTGGATGCGACTGGTGTGCTAAGGTCTCGGGTCAATTCCCGGGTCGGACCAAATGTTTGTATGATCTGCAAATATTTGTTTCGGAGTTTGGGTGTTTTCTATGTATATTATGTATGTCTTTACAAAACAAAGTATTCTATCAGTCAATCTAGTTTTCATAGTACAAGCTCTGCTTAGTTTGAAACTAGATGGCGTTGTGTGTCAGATGTCCGAAAATATTATAAAAAGCAAGCAATGAATGGCAAGAGAAGTTGCTTATACTGATGCATTGAAGACCCTACAATCATAGCTGAACCGGGCCTTTTGACGGGCCTGTTGGTCTAGTGTTTAGTGTGTGTTTAGCAAATATTGTGTGATGAGCACGGTCATTTGTTTTGTGTCTGGGTGTAATTTATCTATAATATGTGTGCATTTAAAAATATATAAGCATGTCTATCAGCAGTCTGGTTACCATAGACGGCCGTGTGTGAGATGTGTGAGATATATTATAGAAGCCATAAATCTATGCCCAATGAATTCAAAGCTCACACAAACTCTAGAATACATCTGATCTCAAACTAGGTAGAGCCTGTACTGAATGAATAATAAAATTAACCAGAAGCAACCTGAATAATACACTAAACTGCTGAAAAACATACTTATATATTTCTAAATACATACATATTATAGAAAAAATACACCCAAATACAGAACCAACGATCGTGCTCATCACACAATTATTTCTCCTGGGTGGGAATCGAACCTAACCACCAGACGAATATTGCACTAAAAATAATGAGGACACAATAAAGCGGCTCTAACTCTCCTATTAAAATGCGGGCATTACCGCGAATAATAGATTTTACATATTTTAAGACGTTTTGAAAAGTTTTACACTAACCTGGATTTGTATTTGATGTTACAATCGGCTTAGTATCTGTGACATTGAGTCATATCAGTATGGTATCAAAATAGGGACACTATTAGTATACTACATGATGGTACATGGCGAAACGATAATGTTAAAAGATATCGAAACTATGCGGGTGAATGAAGAAACTTACGGATTCGACGATGTACCATTAGTCATTTAGTCATTAGTAATTTATTCAGTAACAATGAAACTTGTGTTTGAATGCTTACATGACGACTTAAGTTTTTAAGCGAATTTAATTTATATAAATTGACGTAATGGACCGCTACTGTGCAGTCAGGAATGTTGTACACTATATTTCAAAGGATTTTTTTTAGGAATTTCAAAGGTTTACATGTACATATTTAGTGTTGTGTATGCTATATAGATGCAATAATAAAAATATTTCTTTTTGACTGAAGTGTTCCTTTTATTCATACTATATGTGATTTGGTAAATAGGTCAGCAATTAGGTGTAGACTTGCGATAGTTATAGACATCATATTTATTTCTCATCATATTATATTATAACCAAAACAATTACAATAATACTGAACTTCTACTACACTTAAATAGTCATAATCTATCCTTAACACTACAAAATCCGCGAGGGGCGTCAGTATGATTCTATCGAAATAAAGTATTATGAATTCTAAAATCATTGAAATAAGGATAAAAATAACTTGATCACAAATAAAATCCTGTACCGTGCCGTGCCGTGCCGCAACGTCAGTCAGCGCCATCTCCTATACTTCCCAATCCATATAAGCAATATCCTTTTCCACTGCCTTTTCTTCTTATCTACCTTTCATTTCAAAATACGAGTACATTTTCCAAAATTTCTCACCAAAAAATGCTCGAGCCTTGCCCCAACAAGGTTAGATCGACTTTCAGTCTACTAAGACCACGGCTGAACTTGGATTTTGTACGTGGAGCGACTACCATCAGATCTCCACAACCCAAGTACTAGCAGTCTGACAAAATGATTGAATTTAATATCCCTTTGCCTATCCCTTTGGAGATTTGATATATGTATGTATTTTGAACCGTTTTCTTGTGTCAAGAATACGGAGTGTCACCACCCCTGTTCATCCTGTAGGTGTCGTAAGAGGCGACTAAGGGGGCAAACTACGCAGGACAACAGCACTGTAAAGAGAAGGAAAACTTGAAACAAACCCTCTACCGACACGTCTGGCCAGCATGATAAAATAGGCCAAAAGCTCCTTCCTAAGGAGAGGCTTATGTCCAGCAATGAACTGTTATAGGCTGATGCTTGATGATGATATATTTTGATAGCCAGCCAACCGAATAAATTATATTAATTTATTTTCACACAAATACAATCAATTAATCGATACAGGGTACACATTTTGAGAGGAATCGCGAAAAACATGGCTGTCGTAATTAAAATTACGATTGCCCGCCAATTATCCGTGCCTTTATTGAAACGTCGCGCAGATGGCCCTCTAGTTGCGAGTTTTTGTCTTAGCGGCGACGCTCAAAGGATGTTTAAGTTTTTGTCGCCAAGTGGCGTACCACAAAGCATTTGTCCACCGTCCACGTATACTGTGGAGTACCGCAGATCTTTCTGGAATTAGAAAACTGTTTTTTGTATGGCATCTCTTTTTTGTTTATGGTAGGCAATAGAGTAGACTGATCATCTGATGGTAAGTGACTACCGCCGTCCACGGATCCCTGCAACTCAAGAGAGAAAAGTGCGTTACCGTTCTTTGAGTGCCTTGCCATACGGAGTTATGGAGAATAGTATACCAGGTAAGAACCCCAGATACTCTAAATCCTTTCTAATTAGTACCGTTGAGTAGGGTGGGGTCTTAGGCGACGATGACGTAATGTTAAAACATTTAATCGAACAGAAGTACTTTTAACTGAAAGTAAAACATCATACCTTCAATGAGATTGCAAAGAAGCGTAAGTCAATTTGCAAAACCGCTTATCAATGTTTTTAAATTTCACAGGAAGAGGAAGGTTAAAATAAGTTTTGCTACTCAACCTCTTTGCGATTCTTTTACGTGATATTTTATAGTTATGTGGTAAAAATGAATCAACATATCTGTTATAAAAATATAAATATAGACTAAATATAGAATTTGCGACTTTTCTAAGTATGTGTAATTCCAAACTGCTCTTACGTGTTTTTACAATCTCATCTATCAAAATAGTGCATATCGAAAATCATTAGTTAGTACCGGTTTTGGCGGCAAATTTATGATTCAAAGCAATTTTAATTCACTGTCATAGTGACTTTTTAAATATGAATTGGCCAATTTCAGGTATACATATGTATATACGTAAACTTATCATACTGTGCCACTTAAGTTTATCATCATCAACAACCTTTAACAGTCCACTGCTGGACTTAGGCCTCTCTTTAGAAAGGAGGTTTTGGCCTATGATACCATGCTGGCCAGACGGGTTCGTATAGGGTTTATTTCAAGTTTTTGTTCTCTTTACAGTGCTGTTGTCCTTTGTAGTTTGTTCTCTGAGTCGGCTCCTACGACACCTACGGGATGAATTCAAGATAATTCATTTTCATCACAAGTTCATACACACAGTAGCCAGTAAACAGATAAAATAAATAGAACCAATTAATAACGGCTTGCAATAAAGGTTGGCCATTACTACTTTGTCAACTGTCAAAGCCGAAAAAATGACAGTTCAGCAATTGACATCAAATTAAAAGAACTTGTTTAAAAACGTTATAGGCGTGTAGTGTAATTCAATTAATAATTTACCACTGAAAGATAATTTGTAGCGTCTTTTAAATTACCTATTGCATATTGTCATGCGTGTGTCTAAATAGAACTTAAAATACCAAAGTGTTGCTCTAAGTAGTATTTTTTTATGTATTACCGACTTTAATGTGCCTAAATTGTATTTAGTCCTTTTCAACCTGAGAGGCGTGCGGGTTTTGGTCGGTTCGAGTCCGACATAATCACCCCACCCGTTGGTGATATCCGAGGCGATTTCTGCACAGGGAAAAAAACGGGGGTATTTTTACTTCAAATTTGGATGGAACCAAACGGGAAGCATATACCTAAATTTGCAAATAAGCGAAAAAGAATTCCAATTCCGTTCAGAAATTACAGAGTTCTAAATGCTTCTGAAGTAACAAACATTAAAAAATACATCTCAATTAAGAACCTCCTTGTTTTGAAGTAAAATAAAAACTAAGAGGTAAAATAAATAAATAATAAATATATTTTTTGGTGTACAATAGTTTTATTATTATTATTAGAGCATGCCTTGACCATTCAAGATTTATGTAAAAATTTCACACAAAATAAAACGAATTATATTTGGTAACTTTTTAAAGCTTCTTAAAAAGGCTGAGAAGGGAGCTTTAAAAGGCTCGATAGGAGGCTTCAATATTTAAAGTTACACTAGTTGATATTATTCTTCATTTTATTTTGAAAGGCTATTTAATAATAATAATAACTTTACACATCTCTAAATACATACATATTATAGATAACTTACACGGCATTAAAATTACAATAACTGGCGGTGCAAGGAAAAGTTGAGGGCAAAAGTTCTCGCGGGCGCGCCGTGGACAGACTTCATCAAATCGTTGACGCACGCAAAACATGGAACTACATGGCTACGCATCTCGAGAGCATCGGTGGTACTAGAATAGACCGAGGCATGACCGCAACCGCTTAGTCAAGAGTGCTTGACTAGGAAGAAGTTTAAAATAATTTTACAACGGTTTTCTTACTAAATATGAAACGCATAGAAACGGCTACGTCGAAGTTTTATAATTCATTTATTGTAATGACATGGAGCTGAATGGATTAAAACAAGAGTTTTTAATTAAATTAATTATCATACTTATAATTAATACAATAAAATAATTATAATACATATGTACTTGTGTTACTTAATTTTAAACTTGCCAAACTTTTACATTTGATGACTTATAAAAACTAATAGAAGAATTTTATGTAACGTATGTAAAATTACAGTTATTAGATTCCATGACAGCAACGAACATCACTAGAAGTCTTGATAAGGTCAGTGTAAAAATAGGGATAATGATAAATTTTCGTAACTACTTTCATTTCACTGATAATTAACGCAAAGTCGATTGACATGTTTAAAGTTGTCATGACAGGGACTATCCGTCTATTTCTTACACATAGAGTTGCCATTCAACGTGGCAATACTGTCAGTCTTCAGTAAACGCTACCAGCGAGCGACTGCAGAGGAATTTTATGACGAGGTATTTTACTCGCATCGCATTTGAATACTTAAATGGCAGAGTAGTTTAGCTAAAAATGTAGTTACAATTACGATACTAACTGACAGCTGTCACATTGATCATCAGTATTGACGTATCGGGTCAGGTTGACGTTTGCAATCACGTGATAATCGGTTTTATGTTTTAACGGTTTTAATCAATGGGGTAGATAACTGTCAAGTTTATTAAAAACTTTTGTATTCTTGTCTTGGATAGACGAGGTAAGTATATTTATGTATAAAATGCTGTGCCGGTATTTGTATTGCTAGGTATGACGCCATGCGTCATACCTAGCTATTGTTAAATCATTTATATTTTATGTTGATATCATTAAATTGATAATAAAGGAAGACAATTCTGGAGTATTTTAAGATGTTACATTTAATGATTTAGGTGAAATAACTTATTTCAAAACTAGGAATCTACCTTATTTTAATAAATAGTTAGATGATGATTGTTGTTTGGTACTTAAATACACCAGAACGGCTGTACAGAATTGGATGAAATTTAGTACTAAGATAGGTTATAGTGGGAATACAAAATAGGCTACATGGCTAATAAAAATCGAGATTAACGCCAGTGAAGTTTAGATTTAATTTATTATAGCCCCTAAATTGAGGAAATATTCTTCTAGGTATTTAAAAACTAAATTACATCGTAACATAACGAAATGTGTGATTAGAGTCAACAACCCTATTAAAAACCGCAGCCAGCCCTAGTACAGTGATGACGTCATTGGTTTTTTGGTTAAAATTTTGACAAGAACAAAAGTAAGTGTGTGTAATGGGAGTAACTCAACTTATTTTATGCATGTATCAATGACACGAGCCCATAACTCTGGCGCAAGTACAGCCGCGTTTAACCCTTAGTTTTCAATCTTCACACACCGGCAAAGAGTTGTGCCGCGCAAAGCACGCTTTGATGAAGCCGCCGCGCTGTTTATCTGTATTTTTTTTATACAAAAATAACTCCTTTCTTGCTGACTACGGCCTCAGAGGGACAAATATGTCTTCAGTTTTTCGCTCGTAAATAGGGTTGGCACGCAAGGTGCTTGCTTGGATGGAAGTACAGTGTTTTTGTTCCGATTATATTTGTCAGACAGTAATAATTTTTCGGGTGGCTTTGTTAAGTTAGAGAATAAAATCTTTTTGGGCTGTGATTTTTTACGCGTCAGCGTGTTTTCAACCGACCTTAAAAAAGGGAGGAGTTTCTTAATTGGGTGTATGTTTTTTTAAAGTTTGTTACTTCAAAACTCTTTTAATCACGAACCGATTTGGCAAATTCTTTTCTGTTTTTTTTATTCCCTGAGCCCTTGCGATGAAAATTAAAGAAAAAATAACAATGCAGTTTATTACAATTCATTATGGTGGCGTTTTGAATTCAGTAAATATAAATATTTTTTTAATAATCAATAATTGTTTAGATAAACGACCTATGACTTACTACCTGCTTAACATTTGTAGTTCAACTAAAATTTATATTATATGCTATCTAATAACTGAGTTTCATAGTCATTTTCTTAATGAAAATTAAGTAAGTGACCCTGACTGCTAAACCGGAGGTCATGGGTTCGATTCCCACTCAGGACTAATAATGATGATGCGAGTAATTTTAAGTAAGGTAATAATTTCTTTAAGAGAACTCACTACCTTTAGGCAATAAATTCGATAAAAAACGTTCTTTACGTTTTATATTTATAGAATGGAAGTCGTAAGAGCCGACTGAGGGAGCAAACTACGCAGGACAACAGCACTACAAACAAGGAAAACTTGATACAAACCCTAACCAACCCGTCTGGTCAGCGTGGTATAGTAGGCCAAAACCTCCTTTCTAAGGAGAGGCCTAAGTCCAGCAGTGGACTATTAGAGACTGTTGATGAGGATGATGAATGGAAGTAAATAGATACCTTTTAAATGTTAATTAATTTGTGACATAATTTTCAAACCTGATTTGTGACAACCCTATAAATAAGAATTCCTTTACTGCTATTGTTTTTGACGTACCCGGTCTTTGACGCGTGGTTCATTGGAAGGCCGCTGTTTGGAGATCACTGTTCGCTCCAGAAGAAGTTCAGGGTCCGTATTGGTTTAAATCTTTTATATGTGATGAGGTCTGCTTGGTGACGAATTTAGAATACGGAGTGTCACCACCCCTATTCATCCCGCAGGTGTCGTAAGAGCCGACAAACAAACTACGCAGGACGACAGCACTGTAAAGAGAAGGAAAACTTGATGCGAAATCCTTTTTTTTTTTTTTTTTTAACGTGTGGAAATCCCCTTGAACCGTCACCCCACCGGGGTTTGCGGCGGGGTGGTGTGTCGGACTCAGATCGACTAAAACCACACGGTGTGCCACTCTGCGCCTGTAAGAGGAGGGATCCTGGAACAGCTGTTATTAAGACATCCGGACCCCTCCTAGCGCCAGCCCGCTCCTGGTGCGGGCTCCGTCTCAATCGCTATGTCGATCACTTTAACTTTGTTATAATACGGTTTATTTAATGTCAAACAATTTCCCTTAAAAGTTGCCAGGTGACCGATTCTTCCATCGAGTATGAAAGAGAAGACACAAAATACACATTTAAGTCCTACTTATTTAAGAGAGACAAACTGAAAATATTTATGAAATAAAAGAATTCGCAGTTGAGGGCCCAGAAAATTTTCATGTAAAATGTTGCCATGATAATGCATTATGGCGTGCACTGTCAAACATTTAACAGATCTCATATAGAGATTAAGTTCTAACTCTACACGACCTAATCTTACAAATTCTGCACTTTGGTCCAAACATGTGGCTTGGCCGTTTCGCTACCGTCACATGGGCGTTAGGTAAAAAAAATATTCATTACTTTTCTGTTATACAATAGTTTTTGTAGTAACTATTCAGCAGATAACAATTCATACATACGATATACTTATTGAATTCTATACTATATAGACTGTTTGCTAACTCATCACTTTCTTTGCTAATTCTGTTATACCTGAATGCAAGCTGAATGCCATTTGAAAACACATTTCTTATTCCACGTTACCTTATCAAAAACGCGAAAACGCCCTTTCCATAAAGTGTCATATTCAAACTTAAAAAAAGAACAAAAAAGTGTGTTGCCAACCCCAAAAACTATTAGAGAACAGAACGGAAGCGTCCCGCCCACGGAACCCTTTTAAAAAATTATAAAACGGACCTCATTGTTAGGGTATAAAGCTTTTGATACATACAAAAGGTATTTTTTAAAAGAAGCAGTTTTTTAGAACACATCTGGCTATGAAACCTGGTGTACGAAGTACGTTGTGAGTTTGTTGTACAGTTGTTTTCATGTTTATACATTTTATTTAATATTTTAACTTTCATTTTAATATATAATGTTTTCATAAATTAATAAAAATACGTTTGTATTTAGACATCTACCTTTGGACGTCTATAGTAAACATATGTAATTCCCCTTTTTTTGTTACTTTCGAAGATTTTTTAAACAGAATAAAATAACAAGACTAGTGAAAATATGAGGCTGAAATCCCTGATTATTTTGGCTGAATATTTAAAATGGCAGAATGCAAAGGAAATGAGGAGAAAGATGGCAAAAACTCAATACTTCAGATTATAAATACGTAGAAACTTCATCTTATCTTTTATATAAATAATTCTTCTGTGCGTGTAAATCTGACTGTATTTCTCCTAAACGGCTGGACCGATTTTGATAATATTTTACTTGTTGTTGTCTATATAAAGAGTAACTAAGGCTATTTTGCCTTTCAGGAAAATTCCATAAAACTTTGCCTGGGCCTGGAATATAGCAGCGCTTTTCAGATTCCACACGAACGAAGTCGCGGGTACCAGCTAGTCTACAATAAGTAGGTGTTTACTAAATGTTTATCGGAAATTAAGCTAAGTTTTTTATTAGATCCCAGTGTAAGGTTTGAGAATATTAAACCAGCTTAGGTCGCTTAAAAATAATAAATGAACAATAGAATAAAAAGCGCTTTATACAAAAACGGTTAATCGTTTTAAATGTATCATAACTTAAAATTTAAATATACAGCAGCAGCAAAATTCAGTAAAATACATAATAATTAACATGAATTTTATTATACTTAATTTATTTCACATTATTTAGGGGTTGAAAAACTGCAGTTGTATTTTAATACAACTCTCAGCGTGCCCGCTGAGACACGCGTGTTGAATTTACTACTGATTAGTTAAATACGAGTATATCGTTAAACGCCCCTGTGTTTGTTCGCTTCTAACTTTATCTAAATCTATTTAGAATTAGATTATTACAAAATGTTGTAATTCTTATTTGCTAACAACCATCTTATATCATATTGTTCGTTCGTTCGTGATTATATTGCATCTGATGTGCGCTCAATTTTTACTGTCTTCAATCAAATTTCGATCCAAATTCGATCAATGGTCATCGATTGTCTATCATTCGTCAATTTCTAATTGTATTATTATTAATAACTTATTACCTAAGTTAAAGAGTACCTAACTTAATCACTTGACACATCTTACACACTGCCGTATAAACTTAAACTACACACAGCTTATGCTGTTGATACCAGATCTGAAGAACTCAACTATGTGATTTCATAACTTTATTGATTGCAATTATAGTTAAACCGCCGTAAGCTTGGCCCTCCTGATGGTTTGCGGGACGCGGGGCGGGTGATGCGCTCGGCTACACATGACACGATGTACTAAGTCGATATCTTCAGATTTATTTGTTTGAGATTTAATCTACACACGATGTAATAAAAATCGAATTTATTTCCATGTATTATAATGTCAGCGTATTGTAAGTTTTTATGATTAATTGTAAAATTTAATACTGTAAAATAATTTTAATAAAATCACCTTATCTTCATCATGTCAATTATAGTCAGATACAATTTAAAAATTAAGTAAAATAATAAATATTCTTTATTAGAACTTTAACAGTGGAACCTCTGTAAGCCGAACTTCAAGTTTTTAAATCATGTGTGACGCAGAGTCGGCAGATTATCCATGTTGCAAAATAATACCGTGTGTAGCAGTCTTAAGAAAAATAACACGTACAGCCATACTTTCACGTCAGTCACTGCCGGTGGACAGCGACGCACTAGCTAATTGGTTGAATGCACCCCCGCCCCGCGTCCCCCAAACCATCAGGAGGGCCAAGCTTACGACGGTTTAACTATAATAAAATAAAAACTAAAAGTGATACTTAATGTACGATAAGTTTCTATAGAAATCTTTGAAACAGCTAAAATCAGGTTTTTTTATTTACTTTCTAACAAACAATTACTTGTAACCAAACACCATAGAATTAAGGTATACAGAGCTAAAGCGCCATTATGGCACGCGCCAATAACACGATACTTAAATTATGGGTGTTCAATATATTATTTATAATAATTATTGAATAAGAAATGTCAAATTTGAAGTGCTATTTACCAAACAAAAACTGTCAGAGGTCCCATATTCTAGAATGAAAAAGAACTTCCTAGCAGCAGGAAACGTTAGGCAGTCTACATCTGCAGGGGTTAATGTTCTTCAGGTAACTACAATCAGAAAAAAAAATGTCGTACTCATCCCATAATTGAACTGGAACTGAATTAATTTGAACTGGGTGGGAATAGTATCACGACCTCCAGCTTCGCAGTCCGCGTCACCAATCACTAGACCTACAGGCCAGCCAGTAATTGCCGTACATATTAATTGTTACATAAATAATCATGAAAAAAGCAAGTTCAAAAGTTGTCAAAGATCATAAAATTCTTTCACAAGATTAACGCCACATGATACGCAATCACAATCATTGTAATTTATCCTACTGACAAATCTTCAATCATATTCAATAGGTACTTTGCAGGTTCGTGAAGCTTAGTAAACAACTTTAAAATGTATCTGTGTTAGTGGTCAGGTCGAACCGCGTTTGCTCAGTAACATAAATACTGCGCGCGTACAGTCGGCTTATTAAAACGTCACGCAAACATGCCTTCCGTTCTGATGGCACAGTACCATCAAAAGTGATATAGAAATAGAGTCCTATCTTTGCGAGTTTTTTATATTACCACGCCTATCTCATTCCGGTCTTAAAAAAATTCTCGGTGGCTTTTTAGAGGACGAAATGCGTCCTATTTCGGAAGCAAGGTGGGACTTTACAATGAATGAAGTAAAAAGTGAGTAAACAGTCATTTTAGGAATGCCTTTTTGATGCTTTAGCATGTAATATAAACTATATTACATTATAGTTAATATCTAAATTCTTCTATAGGTAATATCTAAAATATAAATCGTTTTTGTAGACGTTAATATATTCAATACTTCTTTATAAGTGATATGAAGCATATTTTGATTAGCATTACTTAAAGTTACACGAAACATTTTGATTTAGTGCTCCAAGTCTGTCTTTTATAGAATCATCTGTTGTCAAAATCAATATTTTAAGTATTTTTAAGTTAAAAGGGTAAAGAAAAACTTATGGCTTAAGCAATCTCCTTGCTATTAGTACTTATGACTACTACCGTCTAACCTAACATTACTATTACATTATAAAAGGATATAATCGCTATATAAAGAGATTTAACGACCCTAATGCCCACGGCCTGTAAGAGACTGTTCCCGTGCGATGCGGCCATCGATCATACTGACGATATTGCCTGATTTCATACTTTTGTAATATCTTTACTATAGGTTCAACAAATAAAAAAAAGGAATCAAACCCACGACACTCAACGTTGCAGTGAAAGGAGTAGAAAGGCAACTAAACAGGTCATCCAGACTATTCTCTGGATCCGAAGTTACGAAATCCGATACTTAATATTTAAATTTTTATGGAAACTTGGAATTCTCAAAGCCAAAGTAACTCTTTTCAATTTAGCTACTAATCTTTTATCCATAACTTAAATATCAACAGCATCCAAACACACTAATCCAACTTCCATAAACAAATATATAACAAAAACTATTCGCATCCCGAATTTTGAACCCCAGTACCTTTTGAATGGCTGTTAATAAAACAATTTTTTGCTATATTGACCACTCCCAAAATATCACAATGAATTTACTACAATATCCCTCTATGGTACAATGGCTGAGGAAGAAGGGTGTTACATTACCCATAGAATTTTGCTTTTAAGTATCTACTTGTATTCGTAAAAGATTTTTGAGTTTGAGAGCCATGGTCAAAACTTTGCTTAGATCTGATGTTAAGCATTTCTGTTACATAGAAGTAACTTTCAAAAAAAGATAAAAGAATTTTGAATTTGAATTTTCCTCTGCCTCGGTGGTGCAGAGGTAGCATATGCGACTGCTGTGCTGAGGTCTCGGGTTCGATTCCCAAACTTTTATTACGAGAATTGGCCGTCTGACTGCTAAATTGAAGGTTGAGAGTCCTATCCATATAGGACAGTTTCAATCACAGAAATCAACATTCAAGTGGGTGAGAAGGGGTGTGGAAATTTGTGAGATGTTTCAAATTAAAGGCGAATTTTTCCCTAAACAAAAAATATTTTTTTCATATAGTTTAGAGGAAGAAACGAGCAGGCAGGTCACTTAATGGTAAGTGACTACCACCGCTTATAGACACTTTAAACTCAAGAGTCACAAGTCCATTGACGTCCTTTTAGACTCCTCAAGAATCAGGGAGGGTTAGGGCTCTGTGATACGACCGTGTGGTGACAGATTAAGAACACGGAGTGTCACCACCCACATTCATCCCATGGGTGTCATAAGAGCCGACTAATGAAGCAAACTACGCAAGACAACAGCACTGCAAAGAGAAAGAAAACTTGCCACAAACCCTATACCAACCCGTCTGGTCAGTGTAATATAGTAGGCTAAAACCTCCTTTCTAAGGAGAGACCTATGTCTAGTGGTGGACTATTAAAGACTTTTGATGATATTATGACCTTTACATCTTCCAGAAAACAATATGCTGCCACCTTAAAGTTCCTTAAAGTCTCTTGTGTAGACATCTTTAATCAGGTGACCCATCTGTTATTTTGCCATCAATGATATTATATACAAATAAAAGGTAGATACGCCACCAACGGACCTAATTAGGACCACTGCGGGCGACGCGTACGTACTAATTATTAAGAAGAAATTCATAAAATGCGTAAACAAATTACGACAAAAAGTAAATAAAGATAACGGAATATCAGTGTATGTTATGTTCTAAAATGCAGTAATAGATGTATGTAACATACATTATCTTCCTTAAATTATCATTATTTGCGCCCCATATGAGATATATATATGATAAGACTCATACCAAAAATAGGTTACTAAAACTGTACAAGGAACCCCCAAATTATGTTACTGGTGTCCAGTTAATATTATATATGATCTCGTTAATTGACTCCTTTAACCGGGTCCCTCTTTGTTATTTATTGAGTGAGTCTTAATTGACATTCGCCTGACTTTTTGGCTGTTATAATCAGTCTGGTTTGTCCACTTTTTGTGTTCAATATCGTGATATTATTATTCATTTGGTATCGTTGCAGAATGATAAATTAATCATGTGTTAAAGTTTATTATGTGTGATCGATAAAGGGTCGGCGGTTACTCAACCTTAAGAAAACCTATAACAGGAATATTGTTAATAACGTATTACGAACTCTAAGTGATACTCATGAGATTCCTCCAGCATGGTTGATGACGGTGACATGTATGTATAAATATTTTAACAGATTGGCTCCCTGAGCAAAAATCTGCTGCATATTTCCAAGGCAATTGACTGCACGGGGTATAGTTTAAGTGGTCACCTCGCCGCTTTCTACTTGGTTAAGAGTTGAGGGTTCGATCCCCACATAGGAAAACACTTTCTGTGATCCACAAATTGTTGTTCTGAGTCTGGGTGTGTCCGTTTCATGTATATTTATAAAGTTTATATAGACACAGGATTTATTCCTAGTGCGGAATTTCTCTTTTAAATGTGAAAAAAATAAAATATATGCAATTGATCTCGATGACCTCTATAATGTATAAATATAAGTGTACCTGAGACCAGTAGACTAGGAAGCTCTAAATTATTGTATTATTGTAATAATGTTTCTCTCGGCAAGTTAGTATTAATCAGTCGTTCTTTAATTTTGACCGATGGCGTAGTAGTTTAAGCGGTCGCCACGACGCTTACTACTAAGCTGAGTGTTGTGGGTCCGATCCCCACATAAGACGACACTTTGTGCGATCCACAAATTGTTGTTCTGAGTCTGGGTGTTCTTTGTGTCCGTTTCATGTATGTTTGTAAAGTCCCCCGCGACACAGGATATATTCCTAATGCAGGAGTTACCTTTAAAAAAAAAGAAATAAATCCTTATTTAAAACGAATTAAGTATTACAAAACGAAGAGATATATTTTTTTACAAGCTTTTATTTTACAGTACAAGCTCTGATTAGTTTGAAAATTAGGCAAAACTAAAGATTAATCTATGAGATTAATCGTTAACAAACACATTACTTCAAAATTATAGTATTTTAGATTAAAGGAAATCGTACAACATTACATGACAAAATACTGATGTATCAATGTAAAATAAAAAAAACAAAACAAACAAAAACGCAATGATACAGGATCGAATCTGCGACCGGATTTACACATCACGGCACATTACAGCGCTCATGCGACGCAAACAAAAGATTTTTATTTTATCATTTTGCAATACAACAAGTTAAGAATTTATTAATATTGAATTTTGAACAAAAAGCCCGACCTTGGTTTGGTGTGTTCATATTAGATCCCTGACATTGAAACAAAGTATCAGAGAAATGGGTTCAAACTCTTGTGACCACGGCCTCAATTCTGCTATTTTATGTTTACGCCAAGCCAGTGTCATACCACTGACACGCTATTGAGATGCCATCGAGTAGCCATTGGCATCGGTATAAATATCGGTAGTTGAAAATATATTACGTTTTTTGAGGAAATGATTTATTTGTTTTTATTATAATAAATTTTTATAAAAAAGAAAGAAGCAGAATTGAGGCCCAGGTTTAGGGTGCAATAAGGTCGAAATGTTAAGTAAAATAAGAGACATCTTAGCAATCATCCTATTTTAGGTGTACCTATGCCAAATTCTTGGCAACTACTAAACTACTTTCATAATATTGTTTTCTTGTAATAGTCGTCGTTTCCTACGATCCTTTGAATTTGATATAGGCTTACGTAATTTTAGCTGCCCCTCCTGGCTTTTAATTTCTTACGTAATATCTATTACGTTCGTTAAAGTTATATGTGAGATTTTTTTTAATCCAAGAAAATATATATATCTCTCTCTCTCTTAAATTATCTATATAAAAATGCCTTGATACAAAACATAATAATACAAGCAAGTCCCATTTCTATCTTTATTCATTCCTCATCCTGTCTGCTGTCACCTGGTCTTAATCAGAAGCTCCAAGTGGCATAAAATCAAGTCTCTTTCAGTTTCCGAAAAGCGATTCATTCCGGTCACAGCCGGACGGGTGGACAGAAAAAAGAGATTTCTACACACCTCAGGTTCATCAGGGGCAAATTAAAGATGCTAAGGCGGAAAGGTTCGTGGTTTTTTGTTATTGATCCACTATTTTGGGGTCGGTTGGTAGAGAGGTAAATCTGTTTGGAACTTGACAACGCGAGGTTCTCTTAAAGTTAATAAGTACCAGTTTCATTAAAGTAAAATGTGTTATTTTTATTCTTCTAAATACAAATGTATGTTTGTTTAATGTATTCTAAAAAAAAATGTTCACAAAGGTCACAATAATTGATTAACAAAATTTAAACAGTGGTGAATGAAGTTGTGGGAAAAAGTCTATCTTCAAAACTCTAGTCTACGATTTTATTATCACACAGCCTTTAATAGTCCACTGCTGTATATAGGCCTCTCCTTAGAAAGGAAGCTTTGGCTACGCTGACTAGACTGTTTAGTATGGGGTTAGTGTCAAGTTTTCTCTTTTTCGTGTTTCTCATTCTCTTTGCAGTGCTATTTTCGAGTCGGGTCTTAGGCACCCACGGGATGAAAAGGGGTGGTGACACTCCGTATTCTTAATCCGTCATGGCTTTCATTACAATACAACAAATATGGGACCTATCCCATATTTGTTGTATTATAATGAAAGCCTATATCTAACCGTAATGATATCAGAGTCATACTCTTCCACAAATAGACTGGCTCACAGTACCCTCCTTCCTTTATTCTAGGGGAAAGAGAGGGGGGCCCAAACCGCGGCATTTGGCTTTGATATATTATATTATAAATGATAGCATTATTACTATTTTAAGTTATATTTTCAAAAACATATCAATCTATTTAAATACAGACATTATATTTAATCCCTGTCATTTAAAAACGCATTGTACAGAACCACATTTCCTAAAGGTCGCGACACACCTACCTGATATATTCGCGATTAGGACAGTGGCACAAAGAGACGGCAGGGCGCCGGCTTATCGACGATGCTAATGCGCACAGCGGGCGACGTGTGAACACCGCTTTATTGTATGGTGAGAACTATAAGCGATAGCGACTGAGTTAAATTTCAATAACCAATTATCTTATTTGTAACCCAACACTTTTCTTTTAAAATATTTATAATAATGCAAGTCGCACTTATCTCGAAATAATATAAGATAAAGAAAATGCTCAATAATTGTTATTTTTCATTTTGATTAGGTGAATTGAAAGTGTCATATTTAAGTTAATTATTAGTTAGTCAGTAGTATAGTCTTAATTATAAGTAAGCTATTACTCGTCTAACAGATTGATTGAATTTATTTCTTAATTATAAAAATAACCCGAAACATCTCACACACCACAGTCTGATTCCAAACTAGGCAGAGCCTGTGCTACGGTTACCAGACTTCCGATAAATATACTTATATATTTCTAAATACATAATTATTATAAATTACACCTAGGCACACAGCAAATGATCACGCTCATCCCACAACATTTGTTCTGGATGGGAACCGAACCTACGACCTCTGGAATATTAGCCACAATATTTAATATGCATATTCTTCATTACTGTACTTCTTGATTTTGTCTTAGGCATACTACTTCATTTCAAACCAAAATTTCAAATAGTTTTTATTATAATAAGCATCGCCCTAGCTTAAGCTTGTCACCACTTGTCTAACAATCTTAAAAGGTTATCAGCTTCTCTTACCTCATCATCATTATCAGTACCGACAGCCTTAATTTGTCCACTGTTGAACAGGCCTGTAGGCCTCTCCTTGGAAAGGAGGTTTTAGCCTACTACACCACGTTGATTGGGATAGGGATTGTTTGAAGTTTTCCTTCTCTTTGCAATTCTGTTAAGTTGTCCTTCGAGTTTGTCGCCCTGTTGTCCCCTTCTTCACCTCTTACGACACCCACCAGTCTGTGTCTAGTCTAGTCTAGTCTGTGTAGTGACGGATTAAGAATACGGAATGTCACTACCCCAATTCATCCCGTGGGTGTCGTAAGAGCCGAATAAGGGCGCAAAACAACGCAGGCCACCAGCACTGCAAAAAGAAGGAAAACTTGACATAAACCCTATACCAACCAGCGTGGTATAATAGGCCAAAACCTCCTTTCTAAGGAGAGGCCTATGTCCTGCAGTGGTCTATTAAAGGCTGTTGATGATGATAATGACACCTACGAGATGAAATAGGGGTGGTGACTCTCCGTATTCTTAATCCGTCAACACATTTTTACCTAAGAACACTTTAAAACACACGCTCCCGCTACATCTCATGAATCAAACCCCACCAAAAAGGACGAGTGTTGATCTTTTTATGTTATAACACAGTGGCACTAATGTACAGCAGTGTCCCACTGAGAGGCGCAGCGGCAGACTCATTCACCTATTGTGCCCATCAGGGTAACAATAACACATTTAGATTAGTTTTTAATTCATTATTTTATTATGGACAGTTAATGCTACTACCATAAATCTATGGCTGACGATGAGTTAAGATAAAGGTAGACTAATAAAGGAGTTTTTTATTTGTTTAACAGAACACATTTTTTTATTGACGGGCTTGTCGGCGTGGTGGTTAGTGACCCTGACTGCTGAGAGGTGGTCATGGGTTCGATTCTCACTCGGGACAAATATTGTATAATGACAGCATTTGTTCTGTGTCTGGGTGTAATTTGCTGTAATATGTATGGATGCTGGGTGTCTATACTGGGTAGCACAGGCTCTGTTTAGTTTGAGATCAGACTGTCGTGTGTGAGATGTGCGAAGTTATTTTTTTTATTGTTAGAAACTCCTACGGGTCATCAAAAAAACCGGGGCTCACGCTTAATTGGTATGTCAGAATCGAAACGACTAGAACCATACGGTGCTCCGTCACAGGTGAGTCTATTGTAAAGGACTAGCGTACACCCTAAGATGGAAGTAGCCGAGAACCCCGGCAGACCCTGGCCACTATATATAGGCAGCCACAACATTGAGTGCAGAGGGCCGGATTAGAAATTAGAGAGTTTCGAATATCGTACTGCACTCTCCGGACCTGGTTCCCCCAGTTCCCTTTCCGAAGCCTCTTAAGTTTTCTCATCACATCACATCAACAGCCTTTAATAATCCACTGCTGGACATAGGCTTCTCCTCAGAAAGAAAGCCACGCTGGACAGACGGGTTATTATAGAGTTTGTTTCAAGTTTTCCATCTGTTTGCAGTGCTGTTGTCCTGCGTAGTTTGCTTCCTTAGTCCGCTCTTGGGACACCCACGGGATGAATAGGGGTTTGAGGACTCCGTGTTCTTAATCCATCACTACACGGATATTATTATTCTTCCTCACTAAAAGAAGCGGCAAAATCCAACGCACTCTCACTTTATACTATGGCCAGTACCTTGGTCTCCAGCGATAACAGAACACATAGAGTATTTACATAAAGATGCAACTAAAAGTTCGGGGTTTGCATCTGTGCTGCCTGCTGCTGTGCTGTGCTGTGCATGCTGTGCTGTCAACAATGTTTCGGTTTTTACTGTATCACACTGGCCAGGCGGGTCGGCATAGAGTTTGTGTCAAGTTTTCCATCTCTTTGCAGCGCTGTTATCCTACGAAGTTTGCTCCCTTACTCGGTTCTCACGACACCCACGGGATGAATAGGAGTAGTGACACTCTGTATTTTTATTCCGTCACCACCACCAGCACGTAGAGTAATCAACTATAGAAAAGTATCACCACACAAGTGGATTAATTGTAAAAAACTGTATTTCATTCCTTAATTTTCTTCTTTTTAAATTTAATAGAATGAAATCATCGTATCAAATTTGATAATATAATTCTTTGAACCAAATAAACTACGATTTTAAATAAATAAAATAGACTTCAAAATACACCAAGTGTATTATAACAAAATCTGTCAGTTACTAAACTAAAGGGACGATAGTATAAAAGGGGTCGCTTCTACCCCGAACCGCTTTACACAATAGGGTTATACGCATTACAATTTCATTGTTAACCCGTCATAATCTGTACAAATTATGTTTATTACTGTGTACAAATATTGGGTATTATTGGCCCATAGAGTTGCTTGTGGATTGTAACATTAAATTGTGTTCATATTTAATTTACCTTTGGTTTTCATCACACTCAGAAATGATAATAGCCTTAACGTTAGGTCGTAAGTTCGATTAAAATCTAGGATAAATAATAAAAATAATTCTTAATTCAATTGCGAATATGGGTAGGTATGCGTTTGCTGATCTTATAAGCTAATACAGTTCTATATAATATAATAATGACTGCATATATCTCACAGACGGCAGTTTATCCCAAATTTGGCAGAGCCTGTACTATGGTAACCAGACTGCTGATAAATACACTTATATAGGTATTTCTAAATAAATACATATTATAGATAAATGGCACCCAGACACAGAATGATCACACAATTATTTATTCCGGGTTTGAATCGAACCCACGACCTCTGGCTTCGCAGACAGGCTCGCTAACAACTTGACCAGAAGCCCCTTCTATATTGGAGAAGCGACTAAGAAAACTTTAACATTCTTTAAAAGAAAAAACCTCATCTCTTCAAACTACCACAAGGCTGCAGTACCAAGTGGAATAAAAGAAGAATGAGTTCCTGCTCCACTATTGTACTATTCTTTGAATGGGAACAGAACCCACTACCCTCGAATTTTGTTAACTCGCAACAGATGCGATAATAACCATTGTATCGATGTCAATTCTGCTCTGAAGTACTTTTAGGATAAGCCTAGTTGTATAAACCAAAATTACTCTTATATCAACTTAGAAAAATACTATTTTCCCGTGAAGAAGTGTGAATGAAATTTTTATTTGTGAAGAAATAGTATTGTAAGTATAGATTTGAATGATACTTTATGCTAATTGTTTTAAGGTTGATTTTAGTAGATCAGAAAGCACGCTTTAAAGTTAAGTGTGCTTGATATGTAAGTAGTGACTACTTATAAATGAGTTTGAGTACTTTTGAGTTCGATTATAGGGGTTTGTAAGTGATGTGTATCTATTAAATAATTGGAAAACTTAAATTTTTAATTGTGTCTCGAAGTTCCTCTAAAACCTGTTAATAAAGCATTATTATGGTGTGATGTTGATGATGATGATCTCCTCCCAGACGTATTCGTTGATGGCGACACCCTGTCACCTTTCAACAACTCCGTTTACACTCATGCTCCCGTACGTGACTCGCAAAACCGGAGATTTTTTGTCGGACAGGCTTACGTACAATTTTAACAGCTTAACCTTGTACGTATGAAGTCTTCCAGATTACTAAAAGCTGTTTTTTACTCAGAGATCAGCTCAGATAAACGCCAGCCTCGAGGACAATATCTGCGATACAGGGATGTACTGAAGCGCCATTTAACAGCCTCACTACTATCTACCACTACACTACCTACTACTACTACACTACACTATCACCTTGTCTGAAAGTTGTGGAAGGAACTGGCTGATAACAGAACGTAGTGGCGGAAAGCTGTTTATCAGGGCTTTCAAAATTGTGAACGAAGCCGTCTTGAAGACCCTGATGGCAAACACCAGCTTCAGAAAACTCGTCCTAAGCCCTCCTGTAACTACACTTACAATACGTAGGGTGAGCTTCACTGTGCCTCATGTGACCGTGTATTATGGTGTAGGGGCAAATGAGTAGACGGGTCTTCTGATGGTAGGTGACTACCACCGCTGATGAACACCTGCCACTCAAAATACACAAGTGCGGTGCGGCCCTATGAGTGACTAAAGGGATTTCATCTTTTGCCTACTAAATCAGCGTCTCACAAAACGAATACATTTGCCCCTTTTTTGAAACATTTTTCATTGATGCTCGGCTCCTTTAGACCATAGCGTGATTTTATCCATAGCCTTCCTCAATAAGTGGGATATGTAACACTAAAATAATTTTTCAATTTGAACCAGTAGTTCCTGAGATACCAAACAAACAGATTTCTCCTTTTTATAATATTATAGATTAAGGAAACTAAATTAAAAATAAATTTTTGAACGAACCCATAAATATTTGACAACAAACAAATATGTCATAGTGACAAAATTTATTTGCATTTTTTTAATCTAAATACACGATAATTCAAATACTGTGTTTCTAAACCCTTATTTACTAAGTTCTTTAATTTGAAGAGTACCGACGACGGCATTAAATGTTTGACACGAAGGAAAATTTTGTATCATCATCTTCATCAGGCTTTAGTAGTCCACTGCTGGACAAAGGCCTCTCCTTACATTTTCTATGGAAAAAAATAGCTGCTTTAACTATTTTCCTCGCATTTCTTCCATATTGTCTCACCGTTTAAACTTACTTATTAGTAATTTACTAAATTGAAAAAATGTGTGTAAGTTCATGCTTATTTTCACCAAATATCTTAAACATTATTTACTACATATTAGACTGCACGGATGGCGTAGTCGTTTAAGCGGTCGCCACGCCGCTTACTACTACGTTGAGTGCTGTAGGTCCGATCCCCACATGGGACTACACTTTGTGTGATCCACAAATTGTTGTTCTGAGTCTGGGTGTTCTTTATATCCATTTCACGTATGTTTATAAAGTCTAATGCAGGAGTTGTCTTTTATTAAAAAAATAAAAAAATTAAGAAGCATATCCTAAAAATGATAAATCTCCTATACAAACGTTCATTTCCCCATTTCACGTATTTTCTAATCAAAAATGTATCAAACTTGATTCAGCAGATTTGGCGTGAAAAAGAATCAATTAGACTGAGTTACTTTCGCACTTATATTAGTAATAGTTAAGATTTACAACGTGTTTGTCAGCTAGAGGCAGTCGTAAATATAACAGGTCACTTCATCCTGCCAGCACCGTCCATCCTGATCACAATGACCGCCGAAAATCCCACAGCGTTGTCTAATACAAGAGAATTGGATGTAATTGGTCTTTCCTTTCAGCTCAAGTGCATTCGAAAATTTAACAATACACACATACAAAATTAAACTAAAAACTTTAATCTTAAAGTTAAAATTTCAATGACAACTTTTAATGTCACTTACGATATTACTCGTTTAGTGTGTGAAGATTTTTGTTAATGTAAATTGAAGCCTGTTTTTGAGCGGTTAAGGTTGTTATTTGAATTGTTGTGCCTTTTGACCTTAGAAACAGGAAAAGGGGTGCAAGTACGAAATCAAATTGATCATAAGATGTTCTGATTGAAGATGTTGTATTATCTCGCTATAACATTTGGAGTCTAAGTAGGAATATAAATTGAGTAATATGCGTAGATATTTTATTTTACCTTATGTAATTTTAATGTGTATTACAATTTGTGTAAACAAACAAAAACTGTTTTTTTTTCTGTCCTGTCTTATCAGTTGACATAGGTTTATATTTATTGGTGTTTGAATCGCGGGCCGACAAAATAAGATAATAGCTAGAAATATTAGTCCAAAAAATGTAATATTAAAATCTATCAAGCAGTTTAGGAGTTGAACACCAAACTCAGACACACACAGGCTTTTTCATGAATCTAAGATGGCCGCTGTGGCTCAAAGAGACCAAGCCTGTCCTTTTTTTTAATAGCCCTACCATGACGTACTCAAACCGACTATAAAACCACAAAGAGTTTCATCATCAGATCTGGTATGCTGGTATCTGAGGTGTACTCTAGAAAGAGGATTCCTATGAAGCCAGCACAAAAGGCTTGGCTGTCTGTTGAGCAAGGCGACCCCACTTTTAATTCACGCGGATCTCAGGCCTGTTACTGCTTGGACGACAGATGACCCTGACCGCAGCTCTAACACAAGCGCTCACGTAGGCCTTCGATTAAAGAGGCTAGTGGACATTAACTGACCTGGCCAGGATATATACAATCTAGAAGAAAGATAAAAAGAAAGAAGAGAGAAGTAAGAAAGAATCTCTGAATTAATTATATGTTACAGCATCTTTTTATGATTGGATTTTGTAATTAACCTTTCAATTAAAGTCGCATTAATCAAAATCATTACTCATTGTCATAACGGTAGATAGCACTCTAAATGATAATAGCGCAGCCGCTTGTGAGATGACTGTCAATTCGTAAGGTCATGGGTTCAAATCTATTTTGGTTAACCAAATCAACGCAAATTTATCGTACTTAGTTAAGAAGCAAATTAAACGAATTGTTCTAAAAATATATATTGCGTTTTGTTCTAAATATGTTCATGTCTCTGATGTCTCGCTATAACGGTAAGTATAACTACAGTTGCCTTGACTAGTTTTGTGTGGTGACGGATTAAGAATACGAAGTGTCACCACCCCTATTCATCGCGAGGGTGTCGTAAGAGCCGACTAAGGGAGCAAACTACGCAATACAACAGCATTGCAAAGAGAAGGAAAACTTGATACAAACCCTATACCAACCCGTCTGGGCAGCGTGGTATATTAGACCAAAACTTCCTTTGGACTATGGACTACTAAAGGCTGCTGATGCCTTGTGTTGTAATGTGATGTGTGACTAGTTTTGGAATGGAGATAGTTTATTGATATACGGAACCCAAATATAGGAAATGAAACAGTAAAAAAAATAAAATTGAAAGATTGTGAATATATCTGTATCTGATTTACACCAGCACTTACACAAGGCTTTAGCCTAGTTACCATTTAAGAAGGCTAGATTATGAATGGTATGCAAGCAGTATTTAAATAAGGCTAATGGGCGAAATCAGATATTTGTAATAGAGACCCCGACGGATTTTAACAGCTAATCCAACATTTGTTTTATTTATTTGAGCAACAATATAAGCTTACAACGTCTGATGGGTGGTGAGCTGATTGTAGTTCTGAAGCCAGCTAAGATGTGGTGGCTTTTTTTTGACGTGACTATTAGCTGATAGTAGGTAAGTCACTACTGTTACCCATGAATACATGCAGACCAGGGTCGCCATAGTTGTATGGAATAGTGATAGGGATATGGCTGACATGAAATAGCTTTGAATTAGATAGATAAGTTTATTTCCAAAGTAGTATAAAAGAAGCTACAGTTTTCTATATGGTACAAGTTTTTATGAGTTTATTCTATCTTACTTGACTTTAACGTTAAAATGCGTCTATATAATACTATCACAATCCAAAAACCTTTTGTTCTATTGGTAGGAAAACATGATGTAAGTACATATCTTGCCCTAAACATGGAAGAAAAGATTTAAAAATAAACAATAGTAAAGTCTAAAAAAACAATAGTAAACACATAGAAATTGATAGAAAAATGTGTATTGTAGGCTTTTATATATATGTGAAGAATAAAAGATCTAATGTAATGACCAGTAATAAAAACTTTATTAGAACTATAAGTTCTCAATATCAGAAATCATGTAAGGACAGCTAGCGCCATCTAGTTGCCAATAGCAAAAACCAATAGTGTTGTTTTATCTCAGTTTGAAAAACTTTTCGTTTTATATTTATGTAAAAAATATAAAGTGGACTCAATAGTGAAGTTACTGTTTTTAATATTATTGTCATTTTGCTATCATAGTCGTTTTACTAATTTTAAACTAACACGTTCCATAATATATAATTCTTTTACGGGAATTAATTAATAAAAACGGGAATATGTCACAAGTTGTCATATTGTGACCACGACCCGTGCAACCTGGTCGATACAACAGGCAATTCAAAGGTATGTACTTAATGCCTTGCGCGAGCGCGTTAACGGCCGTAAACATACCTACCTAATTACAAAGGTATTTTGATCATAAAGTAGGACCAGAATGTGAAACTTATGAAGTATTTTACCTATGGACAGAACAGGACATTATGAGGACACACAGCACATCACACATCAACAGCTTTCCATAGTTCACTGCTGAACATGGGCCTCTCCTTAGAAAGGAGGTTTTGGCCTACTACTCGTATACCACGCTGGTAAGGCGGGTTGGGTGGTTGGTCTAACTTCTCTTTGCAGTGCTGTGTTGTCCTGCGTAGTTTGCTCCCTTAGATCATCTAACCACATCTCATCAGCCTATCACTGCTGCACGCAGGCCTCCCCCAAGGAGCGCCAAATATACCTACCGTTCTTTAGTCGGACAGTCCAGTCAAATTATATGTTTTGAAAACTTCTCATAGAAACCCCTGCAGCTCTTTAGTACCTGAATATACCTACATACTCTGAACTTGGTATTTATTCGTTTAGCCGAAATAATTGTTAAACAATCTTTTCGATTTCGGGTTCGATTTTCAACCGGGATAACTATTTGTGTGATAAACCTGTTCACTGATTCTGTGTCTTTGTGTGTTTTACCTATTATATTATTATGTATGTATTTAGAAATATTGACGTATATTTTATCAGCAGTGTAGTTATCATAGTACAGATAATTCCAAAATATTCTTTTAAAAATTAATAATTTGGATTTAACCTTTTAAACCCAATCTGTACTATTATGAAATCGTACAGATAGCAATCTTTTAACTTGTGCAATTGCATGTGAAGCCAGCCATAAATTTAATTAAAAGTTTATAGAGTTCCTTAGTCAGGTCTTGGCTAGAAAATCTCAACTATTATCAAAAAGTTACCCCTCTTTCCTTCAAAACCTTTGGTGCGGCCCATATGTACTCATGACATAACATGATTCTCTCAAAGCAAAAATAAACAGATTTCCTTTTCGCATTCCGTTTCTTTCTTTTTTGTATGCAAGTATTCCTCGAAAGTATTTAAAACGTATAAAATTGTATAACGTTTATATAATTTAAAAAAAAACCATCACGGGACGTCTGCCACATGTGCAACATTGAAATCATTTTATAGAAATAATGAGTATAAAAGGATAGCTTATAAAAGGAAATAATAAATATAACATAGCACTTTTTAAAGAAAATGTAATGTCGCGACGCATGCCGCGTCGACGCGTCGCTATCGCAGCCGCTCTGACCATCCACATTGGATATTTCACGTCAAAAAGTGTCTAAAGTATTTTTAAGTAGGGAACTCTTAATGCAGTAATCCGACTCACTCTTGCGCAGTTTTTCTTCCAAGTCATTAAAGTAAAAAAAAAACTAGAAAAACTGCACACTAAATACTAGGTTGAAGTTATTTAACCTATATCAGAAATTTGAATGAGAGCTGGTATGTTTGTCATTTAGCTATCGTCACTATATTTTGCCAAGGCTAGATTTAGACACCAACATAGGGTATCACCAAAAAAAAAACCTAAGAAACACAACTTTTACCCAGAGCCATGTTTCGGCACAAATGGGCCATAAAAAATAAAGACTGTCACACACCAGTGTGACAGTCTTTATTTTTTATGTGACACCTTAACGTAGTGACACCTTAAATAAACTTACTGCCAAATTTGACGACGAAGACGAGTTGACCAATTCTTCATGAAGGCGGGCGAAGCCAAAGACAATTGTTAGTTGTTTTACAAACAGACATCTAAAACAATGAAGATGCTTTGTTTTTGTGTTCATCGAATAATTAATTAAGTTAATTAAACTTACATTTGCATATACAATATGGCGAATGCAAACATAAGTTGTTGAAGAACTTTAATTGTTATTATGCTTTGTAATCGAGGAAATAAAACGTTGTTTTAGAATTTTTATTGCTTATGTTCACGTAACGTTTGCTTTCATTATTAAAACTGCGAATTCTTAGTGTCTGTTTGTCCCTTTGTATTCATGCTATTAACCATCAGATGACATAAAATCCTGTACTTATATTTTTGATCGACTTCAAAAACAAAGAGGTTTTCAATTCGCTGTTTTTTATGTTTGTTTTCTTAGTAGGTACTCCACCACTTGTGAACAAGTTTGGGAAAATGGTTATTTATTTAGAAAGTATAGTTCCCATCAGGCTCATTCAAATTTAAAAAATAAATAGCACACCTAATGGAAAAAAATCAAAGAGGGTGAGTGTGAAGAGTGAAGAATAAAGGTTTTTTTTAAATTAGTCATGATGTGACATATTTAGGATAGAATAGAATACGCTTTATTGTACACCAATTACAATATGAGAGATAAATATTACAGACGGATATGTTCAATAGGCGGCTTTATTGCTAAAAGCAATCTCTTATAGGCAATGGACAGTAAATAAGAAGAAACAATGGGTAGTCTAGATGTATTGAAGCTACAACAGTGTTAAATATGTATATAAATATAGGCATACATACACAGACATACAAAAATATATAATATAAATAATATGAATATTAGGTATATTAACGATTCATAAAATCAATTAGTCATGTTCAGCTTTTTAAAGCAAAGATTTTTTTTTTTGGAATAGAGAGCAAACGAGCAGACGGGTCACCTGATGGAAAGCGACTACCGCCGCCCTTGAACGCCTGCAACTCAGGAGTCACAAGAGCGTTGCCAGCCTTTGAGAGTACTTAAGAACCTAAGTAGTGATCTTTGGTCATATTCTAAAATGCTGTCAGTGTTTGGGCACGTCACATGGATATCTGCAAAGCGTTCCATAATCTGAGAGCCTGCACCGTAAAATATTTGTCATAGAATATGGTATTAAAATCGGGAATTCATAAAAAAAAAAGCTAATAATTATTGATTTCACACTCGTGTGGTGACGGATTAAGAATACAGAGTATCACCACCCGTATTCATTCCGTGGGTGTCGTAAGAACCGAATAAGAGAGCAAACTACGCTGGACAACAGCACTGCTAAGAGAAAGAAAACTTGGAACAAACCCTATACCAACCCGTCTGGCCAGCGTGGTATAGTAGGCCAAGACCTCCTTGCTAAGAAGAGGCCTATGTGTCTTATGTCCAGCAGTGGACCACTAGTCCACTGCTGGACATAAGACACATAGGTGGTAAGGCTGTGGATGATTGATTTCACATATATAACATTGAATTTAAGCAGCTACTCGTCTCAACTTTAATTGACCAGAATCACTTGTGCTGACATTATGTGAGCCTCTCATATCATGGTAGGTCAAAATATATGGGTACTGCATCCCTGTAGCTTTATGTAGCCGTTTAAACATAGTTTTAACTTCATCATTATTATGAAGTCTTTAGTAGCCCACTGTTGAACCTAGGCCTCTCCTTATTAAAGAGGTTTTAGCGTTCTGTACCACGCAGGCTCTTACTACACCCACCCAAGGGATAGATAGGGATGGTGGCACTCCGTTCCACATGCATATCATTGTGTACTTAAGTATACTTAATTTACGACAGTTAATAAAAACAATTCTTACTTAGTTAACTAATTAATTTAGAATAGATGCAAACATGTCATTTGATTTAAAATACTTTTAACTTCCGAGCGTTAAAGAGATTTATAAAATTATCTCATAAAGTTACTTAACTGTAAATAATAACTAATAAGTACATAAAATAATAAGAACTCATTAATTCGCAACTACACATCTTTTTAGCATTATATCGTAATAATTGCTATTTGTATAGTATAATAGACCATAATAAGTGCCATTTAAACAAACATTACTTAACATTAACGTAAGTAAATCTAATTTAATAAGCAAATTGTTGCAATTATACTGTACAACCATTTTGATGTATCGCTTAGTACCTAAAACCGCCACCGCGTGAAGATCTCTAGTGGCACGGTACGCTACTCGACGTTAGATGGCGCGGTTTCGCCAATAATTATGATTTGTATCTAAGTGGAATGTATAAGTGGGAAATTATGTGTGATTATGTTGATAATAAACTTTGAAGAAAAAATCTTGTCTTAACACGTAATTATAAGCATAATTACATGTTTTATATACATATTAATAGTACATATAGTGGGATAATACTAGTGTCTGCCGACTGGAATAATAAGTTAAGAGCTATTAAATAAAAGCGATTGTCAACCAACAAAAAAAGTTGTAGCCATATACAGTCTTTCATAATTTCTCATTCTTTGATCAGAAGTGCCTTTCTGAAGCCATGTCTATGACCACACAAAATGTTCAATCTTTTACCGACTCCGACTCTGTCCAAAACGGCTCTGTCAACTTCTAATAATAATATGAACTTTACACATCTCACTCGCTTCAAACTCAAACCAAATATGTTTTATAGAGTAGGCCTTGGTTACCATGCCCTTTCAAACGCCAGTAGCACCTATATAAAAAGTATAATATTTTACAAAGATGAGATAACACTGATGAACACAATGAAAGTTCATAGGAGTCACATAAATCCATACTAATCCACACTAATATTATAAATGCGAAAGTCTGTCTGTCTGTCTGTCTGTTACCTCTTCACGCTTAAACCGCTGAACGGATTTAGATTAAATTTGGTATGGAGATAGTTTGACTCGTGAGGTAGGACATAGACTACTATTTATATTACATTTTTACATTACATTACATTTATATATCCATTGCAAAACTTTTAATAAACCAGTCTGTCGTCACCAGACGGGCTTATAATTAAAGCTTCGTAACGCGGTGCACTAGAAAAGACTCCTGCAAGAAAAATTGATAGGTAAAGAAGATTCCACAAAACCTGGTCTGGTCGATTGACGGTTGACGCTTACAAAGCATTGTCCTTACAGCTGGTGCTTTTAGCAACTCAATCTAATCTTTTACGAAGTAATAAGCTCCTGAAATAAGCCTTTTTCTTTTTTGGTGACGGGGTGGAAAATCTGTTCCAATATCCGGCTCCTTTTGGACACAAGAGCCAGGAGTGTGTAGTGTTTTCACTAAAAACCACCCAGACGGCCAGCCTTAGGCGCCCTACTCCAGGGAGAACCCGGACTATGTTATTTCAGCCCTTCCCCCCTCCCAGATCGAACCGCCCCTAACTAGACCCTATCTCAGGTCTTGAAATAAATCTGCGTTTCACGTAATTTTTGAATGTATTTATTCGCTACCTGGATAAACTGTTTATGATTTTGTTACAGAAATTCACACAATTTCCCTTGAGTGAATTGAGTATGTACATACCTTATGGATGTAAACCCAGAATCGATCTAAGTGGCGTGCAATGGGAGAGGCCTATGTCCAGCAGTGGACTGCGAAAGGCTGATGATGATACCTTATAGATTTAAGATATGGACCTAATTATAGTATTTAATTTAGATATCACACTTCGGTAACCAAACTGCTGATAAACATACTTACATACTTGTGAACATTTTCCAAAGGTAGATATATTATTACGTCCAGACACAGAGTGATGGTCGTGCTTATCACACAATTATTTGTTCTGGGTGGGATTCAAACATGTCAAAATCCCTAACCATTAGATCAGTCATTAAAAGTATTATTACAAGAAGTAACGAGAAGCACCTCCACCAGAGGTGCTTAAATATAAGGATAACACAAAGAGAAGAAAAACTCGACACAAATCCTATACCAACCCGTCTGGCCAGCGTGATATAGTAGGCCAAAAATTGCTTTCTAAGGAGAGACCTATGTCAGAAATGGACTACTAAACAATGATGATAAATGATTATGATGATATAGCTCGTATATGTTACTTATCTACATTTGTCAACAGCCAGGCCGTGGTCATACATCCGTCCTACTTGCCATACCTATGTCCTGCATAATTTAACCGAAAGCGAGGCTTCGGTTAAATTAAAGATTCCGTTATATAAATACGTATATGTCCAGTAATGAATTATTAAAGACTGTTGATGATGATGAAAGAGAAGCAATTCTTTGCGTATACGTGAAAGAGATATACTTCGACACCATTCGGGCGGCTCGACCGGAGTGAAACTATGGATTCACTGAAAACCAAATCCGAGTGAGTGAGGTTCTCGAAGCTCCTCCCCTCCCCTCCGTGATGCCTTGGGAGGACTCAAAGACCGTCAACTCATTTCTGACTCTTGAGTTGCAGGTTTTGATGGGCAGCGGAATTGTGTCATATAAAAAAACAGTGGCACTCCGGGAGTTCCGCCTGAATTAAAAACTTGAAAATTTCATTAAAAAAATATATTATAACAGGATTTTCTTTTTGCTTTTTTTTTCGATTTGAAAAGTTCCCACAAGAAAGAAAAAGTAATAGTCGGCAGGTGCAAGGTCTGGTGAGTATGGCGGATGAGGGAGAGCTCCAACCAACCCCAGCTCTTGCAGCTTGGAGACTGTCTGTTGCGCAGTATGGGGTCGCGCGTTGTCGTGAAGGAGCAGTGGGGACGACCGATTGACCAAAGCTGGTTGCAGATGTGACCACCAGACCTTGCACCTACCGACTATTACTTTTTCCAAAATTTAGACAACTTTTTAGTGGGTAAAAAATTCAATTCCCGAGAGGCAGTACAAAATACCTTTGAAGAGTTTGTTGCCTCCCGTCCAGCTGATTTTTACAAGAAGGGCATCAATAAACTGCCATTGCGTTGGCAAAGATGCGTCGATTGCATGGGTGATTACTTCGAACAATAGAAGTAAAAAAGTTTGAAAAAATAAGTACTTTCACTTATTGCATAATAAACGGCAATTTCATAGGTAAAGACATATCAGTTATATTATCAATGTATTTCAACCCAAACTCAACTCTCGTGAAAACGGGCCAATATATGTAGATACTTATATACAGAGGTGTCGGTAACGGTAACAGTGTCGTGAGGTCAAAGATTTTTTTTTCAATCTCAAAAAATACATTATTTTGTTTGTTGTTCAAAAATCCCAACGCGCCTTAAGAAGTTTTCACTTTAAAAACATTGTACTTCTTAACCATATTGTCTTCAACAAGACAACTATATCGGAAATTCCAAACTGTTAATTAAGTATTATAAAATGTGTAACCAATATGTAATTCTGTGAAAAGTTTTGAACACCATAATAATATTCGATATTTTCCCACATCATCGTGCACGATATAATTTACCAAATTATTGTTACACTAATTTAAAGGTCTGCGACCACCAGCTATAACTACGCTACTAAGTTCAGGGGTTATAATCTTATAGTTAGTTAAGAGCTGTATTTAACCGACATTTGAAAAAAAGAGAGGATTAAGAACTTCCATGTTTGTTTTTTTTATTGTTGTGGTTTTTTTTATGTTTTTTACCTCGGAACTCTGTCGTTTTGTATCCTCCGTCCTCTATAAGCGCAGGCCTGGGGGTGACAGGTGAGGTCATCTGTCACTCTAGCACAAGCAGGCCAGGTTGGCGACGCGCGCGCTTACTAAATTGTAGAATCGGGAACACCGTGATTCCCACACACGGGGGGGTCATCTACAGGCCGTAGATGGCCCGAAATCCGTCAGGGTTCCACAGATTTCCTTCCTAGGGTATACCTACTGGTACCCGACACGGCGTGCGGTTTTATCGGAGATAGCTGACACCCTGGAATAACACATAAGAATAAAAATAACACATTCTTATCCTGAAAATATATAGTGTGTAATATAAAATATAGCATAGCTACAACTGTATAACATACCGAAACATCAAAAAATCTAAAACATAATAAGTAACATTAATATCATTAAAATATGCTCAAGTTATAAGAAATACCTTGTCTTTAATATTCATAATTTAAAGTGTAGGTACCATACTTATATGAATAAGGAATATCATCAATTTTATGTCTCTAATGCACTAGTACGGCCCTGTGGTTTTGTTGGAAAGATTTTCTTTTTAATTTTTTACTGAAAGCTTTTTAAAGACAACTGCCGCGATAGTTAATATTGCCAGTGTGGCAGGGGTTTTACATACACTTATGAAACGGACACAAAGAACACCCAGACTCAGAACAACAATTTGTGGATCCCTTAAAGTGTTGTTCCATGTGGGGATAGTCGAACACTCAGCGCAGTAGGAAGCGACGAGGTGACCGCTTAAACCACTAAGCCATCCTTGTAGCCAGTTTTATGTTTTTGATTTGTAACATTTCTCTAGCTTTTCTGTAATCTTTGTAAGCTTTTACTTGTAAAGCAACTGAAATGTGTATCAGGAAGTAAGTGAGCCATGCGATATTTGATTTGACCAATAAGAGGCTTGAAGTTGGCTGTCCGATGGTAGGTAAGGTAACGTGTAGCTCATGATTTCTTTTTTTATTTCTAAATTCATCATCATCTCATCATTATCTCAGCCGAAAGACTTCAACTGCTGGACATAGGCCTCCCCCAATGCCCACAACAACTGGTCCTGTGCTGCTCGCATCCAACGGCTTTCCGCGACATTCGCCAGGTCCTCGGACCACCTTGTTGGGGCCTACCCACGCTGCGTCTTACGCGGTAAGCGTATTTCTACATTTCATTCAATTATTTCTTGTATGTCGAAATCCAAAATAAACTAAGGATACACCAAGGATTTGGGTGCATGACGAATAGGATATCAATGAGGTATTAAATAAAAAAAACATCTAATTTAATACCAAGCATTCCTTAGTCACAGTTTTATTTTAAAAAAAAAGTATTCTTTGTCGAAAGCATGCGCTTTATCGATTTGAATGTACTCCAAATATATATTTAACAAACAGACAGACATTTTTTATTCTTTATTATTATTATACATACACTCGTATTATATCTATATATATACAGAAGGGTGCATGTTGACATGCGTAACAACACACAGACACCACAGAGTAATAAAATAAAACAGAGACAACAAACTCTCTGTAAAAAAAAAAGATCGACTTCGTTTTTCTCTACTGTTGTTGTCACAAACCGTTAAATGATCTAAACGGTTTGTGACTACAGTTTTTTCATAACATTAATTATTTAGTCTGGTAAGCCTCTTTGTATTACGAAAAAATAGTCTTAGCTTTAAGCAATAGAGACTTTGGGTAAATAAACCCTGGACGTAACTTATATTAAGAAGAGTGTGATGAGAGAAATTACTGAAAAAATCCTAAGAGTGAGGTCTACTCTGGTCATCAATTGACATTTGCTCTTTTAACGTCAAGTCAGTTCAAAAGATCAGCTATGTAATTTAATTAATTATTTTTTACTTCCTATCTAAGTTAAATACTTGTTCACTTTGACGGGTCTGTTGGCTAGTGCTACTGCTAACCACTAGCCAGAGGTCGAGGGTTCGATTCCATAATTTACTGATGAACACAATAATTTCTTCTTGCTCTGGGTGTTATTTATCTATAATATGTATTTATTTAGAAATATATTACATATATTTGTTTATCAGCAGTTCGGTGTCTATTCTACAGGCTCTACATAGCTTGGGATCAAACTGCTGTGTGTGAGAATTCTAAGGCTATTATTATGAGATCATTATTTTACTTATATTATAAAAAATAATATACCTACTTACTTTTTACGAGTCTATTTCTATTTATTCTTTATTGTACACACTGAACACATACATATATATAAGTAGCAAGGAAATGTCATGTACAAAGGCGGGCTTAATCTAAAACTGAGTCAATGTGTATTCTCTATATTCCTTAGCTGCTCTGTCCTTAACCAACAACTTATCATTATGTTAATTCAAAGGTTTTTGTCTTAAATCTAGTCCTGTAACCTAATGGCGGATTAGTGTTATAATAAGCCCGATACCCATCTGTCCAGAGCAAAAACAATTTGTTTTTGAATATAGGTTTTGGTTAAACCGCAGGAATATGTAATGAGGTGTTCCTTTTTCAAAGTTGGTGACGTCATACTACAGGCGATTTTATTTTACGTTTTGAATATGGAGGACAGAGGCAAGGAGAACAATATCTGTGTATGAAAAGTGTTCATAAAAACGAGTCCAATAAGCTTAGGATAAATTTACATTGGTTTAAAGAATAATTAGACACTGTGTACTAGACTGCGAAAATAGTCAATGAGTTTTACAGACAATAAATAAACGTGTAATAACTTTCAGACAGTAAAAGTATTATAATATTTTAACTCAGCACACTTCACACCGTCTACAACAGCTACCTATGTACATATCGTAGTTTTTCGTACGCCAGCGACCTCTATTTTCAGTATACAGCTGGACACTTTTTCAACTTGCCCCCCCATATGAGATGTTTCTCCTTGCCTATACACTCCATTGTTGTATGACCACGGTCTGGCTGTTGACAAATGCAGATAAGTAATATATACTGATATACGAGGTATGTATATCTCTCAATTTAAGATTCAAGCCCTTGTCAGTGGAGCTATCGCCGCTCCTCTCTATTTCCTGCGATCTGTTTGATCTATACGAAGTATATAAGGAATAAATTACATGGATTTGCTTAATTTTTCAGAATGTAGGTTAATAAATAAAACAACTGACTGGCTGGACTGCCATAAACAAAGGAAATTTTATTTTAAATTAAGAAAAGAATTATAGATAAAAAAAAGTTATAACAATGCTCGAAACTGTAGCTTTGATTTTCCAATATAGAGTTAGAAGCCTTTATATTCAAAACGTTAAACAATATTCAGCCTAATACACTCGCATTATATATAATGAGCGTCACTAAATTGATATTGACCTCAAATTGATGCTCTTTGCTCACACAAATTGTACACAATTATAATTAGGTAGAAAACCGCACGTTGTATAGTGTCGTATCATTACGACACAAACTCGCGAAGGGGACAGACAAACAGGTACAATTCTTATTTAAATATTTGTTAAATTAAAAAAAAAGCAATAAAAAAATATTGCCAATGGAACAGAAATGGTTGTATCGAGGAAGTTTGATTTTCGAACGTTCACTCTTGTGAGTCCGGTTTTCGTGTGATATTTTTAATCTGTGGTAATTATGAATTGTTTTCGCGCCAAGATTCATAAAATGTGCAGTGTGATTTGTGAAAAATGTATAGTGATAATTTTTAAAACTTGGGTAAGCATTATTATTATAATATGCTCAAGAATAAGATTAGATTTACAAATTAGTATGTAACTCTATTTAATTTTAAGGCAACCAATGCCTTTGAGATATGTCTGGAATACTTTTATTTCTCCATATTACCTAGGGTTGCAAGATTTGGTTGCGTTAAGTATAAAGGTTGATAACACACTGATTAAATATTTTAAGGAAGAAATGTTATATTCGTAGGTACTATGAGTACACGCACAAAATATTTGTTTCGTACATACATCTATTGATGTATTTTAGAACAAAACATACACTTACCTGTGGTATGATATTCCTTTTATGTTTATTTACATTTTTGGCGTGATTTGTGCACTTTCGGCATACAGAACGCAATTTATGAATTTTCTCGAATTAGTACGTGCGCTCGCTCGCAGTGGTCCTATTAAGGACCAATTCACCCGTTTTGCACGTTGATGACATATCTACCTCTTATTTGTATCGGTATAATATTATTGGGTGCAGCGTAAAAGGCAATTTAATTAAATATTTTCATGTCTATGTTACACGATATATTATTCATTTGTGAGCCAGTGAGCTAACTTAAATAAGTTTTTTAAATCGATTGGTCAAGGTTAATCACACTTAAATTATGTATTAATATAATATATAATGCTAAGCAGTCTGCCTTAATTATCCAGGCATGCCTACATCATGGAAAGTACCACCTTCTAATACCCGTAACTTCCACCTCACACAAGCTCAGCTCTCCTCAACGTCACACATCTCACACACGGAAGTCCAATCATCAAGACTTAGCAAGCAAATTACACTCAGACACAGAACAAATGATAGTGTTCATCACACAATTATTTGTCCTGGGTGGGAATCAAACCCACGTCCTCCTGTTTGGCAGTCAGGGTGACTAACCACTAGAGCAAAAGGCGAGTCAGATACGACTATAGGTAATTCTGTGAAGTAGAGTCTGTATGGAATGATTGTAGAAAGCATAAAGACAACTATGGAGTGTAAGGATCTGTGTATGTTATGTGTAGCACTTAATACCAGATAATAAGGCGAAGATGTCCTATCCCCGATTATTATATCTTATGTTCTTGTGCGAAGGATCTCAAAACATTAAAGAATTTGTGCTGAGAATAGAACAAGCCATATAATCAATAATCATCTTTAACAACCTCTGACAGTCCACTGCTGGACATAAGCCTCTCCTTAAGAAGGAGGTTTTGGCAGAAGAAACAATAAAATTTTAAGGGATTTTAATCCAAAGCGTGCTCGTAATAAGCTCGCTAATATGTATACGACTTGAAGAAACTATTATGGGATACAACAACCTGACTGTTTTAGGTTTTTCATTTCACTGTTTAAAGAAAAAAAAAACGTGTAAAACCACTATTAACTGAAATTCAGCCTGTTATCTGTCTCTGCGTTATGGAGATAATTGATCAAAAAGACGCTAGAGCGGGTATTTTTCAAAATTATTTTATTAAATCAGCGCTGTGGTCACTTTTAGGGACTATAGCATAGGCTGAGTTGTGGCCCTTTAGTCACACACAGTGATCATTTTATTCTTTTGTACTTGTTTGTTTTTGTTATTGTTTGTGCTATTCTTCAGTTGAGCAAATTGTTTCTTTTCTTTTTCTCTTCTATGTTATATCTGTAATTTCTTTTTTGTTGTGTTTGTGTTGTGACTAATAAACGTATTTTCTTTCTTTCTTTCTTTCACTCCAAATACCTAACTACGATGGTTGACTGGTTGGCCTCGTGGAGCTTTCTAAGACATGGTTAAGTTCCGTGATTACCACATTTTCATTCCTGGTTGTCATGAATTGTCAACTCAAAACTGAAGTTATGATGTCATATAAAGATCATCCTGAACTCGAATAAAACGTCGAGGAGGACAACTAATTTTTTTTCAAAGAGTATCACCGACTTCAAAGCATCGACATCACGATCAATTGTCATAAACTGCATTCTTTATTGATTAATTTTGCACCTTAGGAGTGATATTTTCTATTGTTTAATGTAAATGTGACCAAACTGAAAGTATACTTTCCCGAAATTCAAGTAAAAGAATTTTCCAAACAGGTTTATAAAGAGCGGAGTTTTGAGGTAACAAATAGGTAAAAACAAGAAAATCCAAATCAAGAACTTCTCCTTTTTTGAAGTCGTTAAAAACTATTAAAAAAAAACAAATTTCACCCTTATTTATCGCCTTCATTCATCAATCATCAACAGCCTTTTACAGTCCACTGCTGGACATAGACCTCTCCTTAGAAAGGAGGTTTTGGCCTACTATACCACGCTGGCCAGACGGGTTGATATCGGGTTTGTGTCAAGTTTTCCTTCTCTCTGCAGTGGTGGTGTTCTGCGATTTTTTTGTGCACTTAGTCGGCTCTTACGACACCCACGGGATGAATAGGGGTGGTGACACTTTGTATACTTAATCGGTCACCACACGTCATTAGGAAGGTATATATCTTATGGACAGTTTATCCAAGACTCCCTTTTGACGTCACATTTTTTTTTCATTTTTTTCTATCCTCGCATAGTTAGATAAACGCAGGAAACAGTTTTCGGCTCATGAATATTTAAACAAGATGGACGTTGTTTTCTTAAAGCTACGTGGCGCCTAATGTAATTATGTTAATATGGTCAGTTTGGATAATGTATACTTGATTTTTGGGGCTCATGGGAGAACATATAACTTTTAATTATAAATATTAAGTCTCAATTGTATAGAAACATTAGTAATAGGTATAATGCTTAGCGGTATGTTAGGCTTAGCAATCGAATGGGTGTGACTTCGATTTATTTTTAGATGGCATACTTTGCTTAGGTAGACACAAGAAATGCTGCTTATCACACAATTATTTTCATCATCATCATCATCATCATCAACGGCCTTTAATAGTCCACTGCTGGACATAGGCCTCCCCTTAGAAAGGAGGTTTTGGCCTACTATACTACGCTGGCCAGACGGGTTGGTATAGGGTTTGTTTCAAGTTATTTTTACTCGGTGAGAATTAAACCCTCGACCTGGTTCATCAGACAGAATAACTAACCACTAGAGTTACACCTACAATAATAAACAAAAATAAACTTGTAATTACAACTTAGTTATCTATAGAACTAAAATGTGCCTGAGCATAACATATAATAGCGCTTTAGTTGTTATGAAGATTCTTTCACTCAGGACAAATAATTTGTGCACTATCATTTGTTCTGTGTCTGGGTGTAATTTATCTATAATATATATATGTATTTAGAAATATATAAGTATGTTTATCAGCAGTCTGATAACCGTAGGACAGGCTCTGCCTGTTTTCGGATCAGACGGCTGTGTGTGGGATGTCTGATTTTATTATTTATATATTATCGATTTTACGCCGCAATATTACAAGTTTTGCCAGTTATTATGAAGATTATTTGTGTCGTCCTTTATGGTAGCTAAAACCATTGAATATTTTTTTAATTCAACCATCATCACCGTTTAAACCCCATTCAGTTAACCCTTAAGCATACTTTTCTTCAGGACTTTCACAAATAGTGGTTCACACTAGTTGATTTTCCACATAAATCAAAACGGTTTAAATCTCAGCTTCTCAAATCTTTACGCCTTCTTAAATTATTCGACAAAAAAACCACTGAGATATTACATTTCCTTGTATTTATTACTTTCCATACCATCAATATACTTAAATAATTGTTAAGTTGGCTTGTGTACGATTCACAAACTCAAAAAGTTTGACACCAATTGAACTCAAATTTTGACACGATGTACAAACCGTTTAAAATATCCCTATTTCTCATCAATGTTACCACAATGTGCCATAGCTAAGCGTCGCAGGCCACAGCTGCTGATATAGAATAAGAAGGCGTAAGAGAAAAAATACTAAGAGCTATTTCTAAGTCACATTTTGACATGACTCTACTTGTACTTTACAAAATAGCCTATGAAGTTAACTTTTTTATAGGAAAAAGAATCGATCATAATAAACCGTCCGTAAATACTAAGTTCAGACCGTCAATCTTGTCAACCAATTTTTTTTGTTGTTTTTATTGGCACGAATAGCAAAAGTTTTGTTCGTATGAAGCCTAAAAATCACAGTAGTAAAAAATAAACATTTTCTTATGCATACAAGTCTGTTTCAAATATTTAAATTTTCGTTCTGAGAAATTCTATACAAAAATATTTGGATAAATTTTTCATGAATTACAAAGAAACCTATTTTGGTCAAGTAAACATTAAAAATATTATGTCACAATAATTGGAGTTCTAATATTTCCTTTGCCTTCTCCAACGCGTTTCTAATACCTAATACTTAAATATCCACAAAAAAAGATAGAATTACAAAGAGATCAAGCATTAAACGATACAAAATTATACAAAATCATTTGATCCGTGTCTATGATCTATTTTTAATGATGGCCGCCAGGGACGCCATTACGTTCCAATTTCAAATTCAAATTTCGAAGCCGCCTGCGCAGGCGCCGCGCGTCTGTCGCGACTGCGGTTTTTAAAAAAAAAATATAGTCATTTCTGTTTCCGGATGAGTAAATAGGGGTGTGCTGTGTTTGGGGGTGGACACAACCCCATGTTAGGCTGTCAAGGTTGATGATTATTACGTATTCAATCGATTTCGTCCCGAACGATTTTGTGTGTATAATGATGTGTTTTTCTATAGATTTAAATATAATGTTTTAGTCCCGCTATTCGTATTTCATAGTGGATATCAAACAATTTTATTATTCAATTATTATATTTGTCGTGGTGATAAAAGCGTTTTGTAAATTAAATGATAAGATTTAAATTATCTTGGATCAAGATTTATGCTTTTATTCTTTACGAAATAACATTACTTACATTATACATATTTTAGATGTATTTATTTTATTAGTTTAGTTATTTAATTAACATTAAGTAACATTTAATAAAGAATAGTTTCCATTAATAACGACTCGTTGTGTTCTATTGAAATTGAATTATCATAAACCAACGAAGTAACCTCGGTATGCCGTTTAAAGCAATTTTATTCAATAACAGCAAGTTATCCACTTTATCAAATGCTTTTTGAAAATCCGTATATACGGCATCTATCTGCACTTGCTTATCCATATTTCAAAATAAAAAATCCAACAAATATCATTCTGATATAGGTTAGTGTAAGTACAGCGCCCTTTGATACAGTCGAATTAAAAGTAAAATTCAGATATGATATGAGGATACAGTGCAACATAGACGAGTCTTTCCAAGAGCTCAGACAAAGAGAAGAAAATCGAAATCTGGAGATAATTTATTTTAGTCGTTAACGTTATTTTAGTCTTGTAAATAGGTGGTATGGCTGTTTCCATACCGATAGAAACACAGACTATTCCTGACAATATGATAGATTAGAACTCCTGCTTAATGATAAGTTGATGGACATTTGAAGATGTAACAGCATCCTGGCCAGTCCTTTGACAGATACAGCTAATGATATTTATACTTTGTATTTTCAATATTTAAGTTAAGTTTAAAACAAAAAATGGCTATGATGGAGCGACGTAATCATCATTGTGGCTAAGCTCCGTAAATAAAGACAAAAAAAATATGTAATAGATTAACAGAGAACAAATGATAGCGCTCATAACATAATTATTTGTCCTTCGTGGGAATCGAACCCACGGCCTCTGACTTAGCAGTCAGTCACTGGCCACTAGACCAACAGTCCTAGAATACAATAGAAAAAAATACTGCTGAAAACAGCTGTATCGTAATTGGAAGGGCGTCGATCTACTAAACTTGAGGAAAGAAAACTTGGAACTAACCCTATACCGACCTGTCTGGCCAGCGTAGTATAGTAGGCCAAAACCTCCTTTCTAAGGAGAGGCCTTTATCCGGCAGTGGACTTTTAAAGATTGTTGATGTGATGTGATGATTGGTATTGGTTTAAGTCAGTAGTATTGATGAATCTTCTTAAGCAGATATATATTTTTTTTAAAGGACAACTCCCGCAATAGGAATATATCCTGTGTCGCAGGGACTTTGCAAACATACATGAAACGAACACAAAGAACACCCAGACACAGAATGACACTTAGTGGCTTACAGAAAAGTGGTAATTATCACAACACTGTTATTTTTGCGTTCACCGCAAAGAAGATACCATTTGTCGTATCACCCCGGTTTGAGAGCACCTCCCTAACTGCCTCAGCCAGCATCGGAATCCTTGGCATCGACATATCGAGCGAAATCCAGTTTCGGGGTAACTTAGAGGGTAAGGTCAAATTGGCCTCGAAAAAGCTCGATGTGCTGAACAGATCGAGGCAGTATTTCACTCCGGCCCACCGCAATCGTCTCTACTCTGACCCGTCTGCTCATCTGCCCACTCTAACATAGGAAGTGGCGTAGCGATTGCTTAAACCACCACGCAATCAATTGGTATTGGTTGTGGGCTGCGGTTTTCGCATTTAGACTCAAGAGTGGTCCTTTATGGACCGTCGTCGTCCTCGACCATGCACTCAATATAATATACATATATAAATATATATTATATTGAGAGATTAGAAGAACAATAGACGAACTTTGCTTTTGCTTTAACATAACATCCGAACCTTTCTAAGAACCTCACTAGACTCCTTGAGAGCATAACGTCAGACTAACACCTAAAACAAACGCTATCGTAGACAAATTATTCCTATTGGACAAAAGCCCCTTTGTAAAATGTCTCACTACTGATTATCCTTCTTTAAAATGCATCAAAAAACATTTTTTTGTAGTTTTCTTCGCTGTATTTAACTTCAGCAGTGATACTAACATAAGCTTCTTTCTAATACTTACATTTGGTAGACTTCGCAAACCTAAAACTAGACTTTCTAGAAAATTTAAAACTGTGCGGCTGAAACATCAATGTTATAGATGTATTCTGAGCTCTGTTGTATAGTTACTCATACTATAAAACTAACTCTAGCGTAGCTTTATTAATGGTTAAATTACCCTACAATAACTTTGTCTAACTCTAAATTAAGACCCAATTATTTATTTTCTGACCTATTCATAATTTATAAAAAATAGAAAAGTTCAAAGTATACAAAAGGCTAGTTTAACCAACAAAAAGACTTAACAAGCAATGTTTCCACTAGTTTGAACTAGAAAATTATCTAGAATTTTCCACAAAAGAACCAATTTGCTTATTGTTGTCAGGTTAAATTGTACGAAAGAAGAGGGTAGACGTACATTGCGAAATCAAATTGTATTGTGCGTGATCATTCGCTCGTGAACTGCGGCGGGGGTAAGACGTGGAGGGTGAAACGTTTTAGAAATATGTAACGTGCAATGACATAGAATAAATAATACGTCTCATTTTTCCAAAAACATTTATATATTTTTTCATTTACATATTTTTTTACACTTTTGTACATCGACAGACTTAATGCCAATGCCAATTCCGTTCCAGTTAACCCTTGGGTAGTTTAGAAATCGTGTAAGGTTAAATAAGTTAACAATTAAAATATATGTATTTCTAGATGACCCAAAATATAAATATTTCACTATATACATAAACATTACACTACTACACACATACATTTTTTAACATTTTTTAATGTAAATATTACACAAAAAGCATAAGCTCTATATTTTTATGAGTTTTGTATAATATGGTCTCATACTAACCACATCTATAAAAGAAGAAACTGACAAACTAATTCACAGGCTGATCGATCAACGCACATCTGAAACCGCTCTGCATGAAATTTTGCACAAATGTGCTTTAGGTGACGTAGGTGTGCATTAAGAAAGTTTTTAAGAAATACGACCCATAAGAGTTCAAAATGGGAGGGGAAATTTATGTGAAACTTCGTTCAAACTCAAACTCTCTTTATTTCATAAACTTTTTAAAATTGTTTGAAATCGTCTTTTATGTAGATCAACACACAAAAGCAACAATCTCTATTTTGTCAAATAGTAAGCAAATACATTTAACAAAAATCAAACCCGTACAAAATCTATGATATGCGTGTGCCGATCTACAACCGCCCGTTTCCAAGGGGTTGAGCCTTATGAGAAGAAAGGGCAACCAAACTCATGGCATGTTGTTTTTAGTAGTAGCGTTTCAAATCTTCTAAGCTGGTAAATACCATTATATCTTGATAATATCCTTGCTTATTAATTTTCTTTCACTACAACAATACCATGACGGTCTTTTGCTGGATTTTATTTAAAGCTAATTAATAATAAAATCTACAGGGCTAAGTGAGATCAGAAACCTCTAGTTACTCTCTATAAACGTTTATTACTTACTAGCTTTTGCCGCGACTTCGTCCACATGGTGGTCGACGTCACACATCTTAGAGGGTATAATGAATCAAGATTATAGTTATATGTACCTATAGGTAAAAGAAAATACAAACAAAAGAGTATTAACTGTGCGTTTGACAACGCTACTACCAAAAATAACGAATTTCATATAAATTTTCAACACCCATTTTGCACCCTTAGGTGGAATTTTTTAAAAACTTTTCTTAGTCACTTGAGGAACATTTGTGCAAAATTTCATAGTTCAGCGATTTCAGCTGTGCATTGATCGATGAGTCTGTTTCGCAGTTTCTTATTTTATAGATCTATATCTATAAAAGAAGAAACTGCGAAATACACAAATATTAATGGAGGTCATCTATATGACATCCATTAATATTTGTAACGTAAGTCACAATTTTTTTTCTCTTAGATCTAGATACCCTATTACAAAGCTTAAATTCTATTAATACCCGATCTCCTCTTAAAGTGTAAAAATACTTTAAAAGTGATTTTAGTGTGTACCTATAATGTAATATCTAGCTAATCCCATTTAATAAATTGATGGGTCTGTTGGTCAAAGTGGCTAGTGATCCTGACTCGCGGAGGTCGTGGGTTCGGTTCCCACCTAGTACAAACAGTGTGTAATAAACACGATCATTTGTTCTGTTTTATTTATATTTTTTTATGGAAGGAGGGGGCAAGCAAGCAGACAGGTCACCTGATGGAAAGTGGCTACCACCGCCCATAAAAGCCTGCAACTCAACAAGGAAGGAAGTCACTTTTAGTAAAGAGTTACGCTCTTTTCTTAAAGCTTTGAATATCGTATCGGTCCGGAAATACCGCAGACGATAACTTATTCCACAGATTGATTGCAAAGAGTGTCTGAAAGGCGCACAGTAGTGTAGTGTCAATTATCCAAGTGATGGGGATGAACGGTAGAACGATGGTGGAAAGTTATTGAAGACCATTGCCGCCTGAATTATAGCTCAATTATTGCTATCAGATTGTATGTGCCATGTACGTTAATAATTCAGTAAAAATACTTAACACTGTAACAAAAGTTTTACAGTAATAATAACTTCAAAAATCTCACACAGGCCAGTCAGACCTTGTTTGGGATCACTGCTCCGGCCTATACTATTGTAACCAGACTGTTGTTAATGTACTTTGAGAATTTCAAAGAAGTTCTCATAAAAAGAGAGGCCTATGTCCAGCAGTGGACTGTTATAGGCTGTTGATGATAATGACACATGAAAAAAAATACACCCAGACACAGAACAAACTATCGTGCTCATCACACAATTATTTGTCTTGGGTGGGAATCGAACCCACGACCTCTCACTGCTAGTCAGGATCGCTAACTAATTACAGCAACAATCCAGAGACATCTAAATTTAGCCTAAACTCTAGAAAATTATTTTTAAGAAATAATCAAATATAGTACTACTATATACTTTTATCCTCCGTCTATGAACAGCTTTTTATAAAAATCTAAAAATTAAAAATAAAGCATGAGTGACTTTTGAGTTGCAGATGTACATGGGCGGCGGTAGTTGCTTACCATCAGGTAACCCGTCTGCTCGTTTGCCCTCTTACACCATAAAAAAACCTAACACTAAACTTTACCTAACTACTTACAAAGATTGAAAAACATATCTAACCCTTAAAAGCTAAGGTTACTAAAAGTGTGAGTCCATTAGTTTCCCGAAACCAAGTTTTAGTATATAAATCACCTAAATCTCTAATCCCACAGTAAACAAACACCATGACCATTAAAACTTCATTTACAACTCGCTGTCAACTGAAACTACAAATAAATTTTATTTCCTCGCCATTTATCACTTTAGAAGCCATGAAAAATAATAGTACACAAATAACCAGCTTTAAAAAACCTCCCTTCCCCTCGAAACGCTTTAAAAAGACACCATATTCAATAAGTAGTACCATGTTGAAGGGTCTAAGTAGACTGGACGTATCTCACTACTTCGTAATATAATTTTGAAACGGAACACTATTATCTATTTCTGTCTCTTTTATACCTCAAGGTTACATTTTAGAGTGATAAGGATAGGTATATAAAGAGGGTCGTATTGCATATCATTAAGCGACGAATCGAGTTGTAGCAAGCAGCTAAGTACTGTCTTGCTCTAACTTAAGGCATTGTGGTTAGATCAAAAGAGACAATATGATGAAATATGATACTCGATTATATCAGGTTTTTTTGTTATGACAATATTACGAGCATTGAAGGGTTTACGGAGTAGTAAGTAAGGCTTGAAGAATTTTTATTAAAGTTCATTTTCTTTTTAATATTAATTTTTTAATCAGCAGTTTCATAACACTTTAGTTACATACATAATTAAAATCAAAAAGCTTAGTCTGTTAAGGTGCATTCACACTAACTGTCTGTATCGACAGTTTTAAGGTAGTGTTTTTTTTTATGTTATAGGGGGCAGACGAGCAGTCGGGTCACCTGATGGAAAGCGACCAGCGTCGCCCATGAACGTCTGCAACTCAGGAGTCACAAACGCGTTGCCGGCCTTGTAGGAAGGAGTACGCTCTTTTCTTGAAGGTTTTATCGGTACGGAAATACCGCAGACGATAACCTCTTCCACAAATTGGTTTACACCCAATGACTTATGGTATTTATAATATGCAATTCATACTTATGTATGTAATCAATATCTCTGTCATTTTGGGTATAGGAAACTTTAAAAGATTATTTAATTCAAATTTTAAAAAAACATATTGTCTCTTATGTATTCTATCTCTCTATTTATTTTACCAAATGCAATGTACCTACCTAAATTAAATTAATAATGATAAAATAATACCCCACACATCTCATACACGGCCACCTGATCCTAAACTAGACAGAACCTGTACACTATGGTAACCCGACTGCTGATTAACAAACGTATATAATTCCAAATACATAGGTACATTTAATAAAAAAATTACACCTATTAATTATCACACAATTATTTGTCCTGGGTATGAATGGAACCCACGACCTACAGCTTAGCAAAACTATGTTGGGATAGTCTGCTACTCTCAGAAGGAATAAATGTTCCCCGTTTTAACGACATTTTTATTGTTACTCGACTCCTATTGGTTGTAGCATGATGTTACATTGCCTATGTCCTTCCTTGATAAAAGGGCTAAATAATTTTTCATTTCGAAGCAGTACCTACTTCCTGAGATTACCCCAAATATACAAACTCACAAAATTAATATTTTATTTATTTATATATAGATATATGAACGGTGAATTGAAAACCATATTTTGTCTCATCATTTCTATGTATTTTCCCGAGATACGGAGCTGTATTAAGAAGTACTTGACAAAAGATTCCATTTGATGTATATTTTATTCCCGCAAGGAATATAAGAGAAAGAGTATAGGAAGCAAAGGAATGGACGCATCACCTGATAGTAAGTGACTAACGCCGCCTATGCAAATCTACAACCCAAAAGTCACAAGTGCGTTATCATTTGACCCTCCCTTAATTCAGAAACAGGGGGAAGTGGTTTCAGGCTTCTCACACCTCACTCACTCGATGAAAACCAGCACTGACTAGGTGATAAAGACTATCCGGTCTTATATCTTGCCATCAGATATAGAGCAGACTAAACAATCCATAACATCATATATTTTATACAAAATTATTCCAGAAAAAATTTCAAACACATTTTTTCCTCATTTCATGTTAAAGTTGAGGCAGACAGGTAGCGGGGGTTTAATGGCAACATAGCGTAAGCGTTTGGATTGTGCTAGTGGCAACTGCCGTTCGAGACGATACTGTGTGACATCTATCTATACCTACATATAAAAATGGGAAATTGGTTTGTGTACGCTTAAAAAATCAAAAAGTTCTGCACTAATTGAGCTCAAATTTTGACTCGATTTACAACCCGCTTCAAGGATTGTATTTATCTCATTTTTACGTCAATTTTGTTAATCATAGCTAAGCGTGGCAGCATACAACTAGTTATGTACATTACAAAACGATTCGACGGCGTCAACGTCTAGCTCGCTTAATGTCTGCCCCAACCATTACACTCGACACCGTGACCCAATGTGAACACTTGACACGATCTTCTCTCGACCTCCTAAGTACTGTAACCCCTGAATTCCTGCGCCACGTTATCTAAGTATATTTTATTATAATATACAAGTCGTAACTCGGCGCACTGGCGTTTTAGTAACTACTGCACTCCTAAGTTCCAAGAAACTACCCTACCTAAGGTATAACCTGTAGTCGAATCTCATCATCAACTGTCTGTAACTGTCCACTGCTGGACACAAGGCACTCCTTAGAAAGGAGGTTTTAGCCTATTATACCACGCTGGCCAGACGGGTTGGTATAGGGTTTGTGTCAAGTTTTACTTCTCTTTGCAGTGCTGTTGTCCTGTGTAGTTTGCTCCCTTAGTCGTTTTTTCGACACCTACGGGATGAATAGGGGTAATGACACTCCGTATTCTTACAAGGATAATATAACTGTCATAATTTCTGACATATATAATATTTATATCTATGTACATTCTCTTTCTACATCTGACTGGCCTGTTGGTCCAGTGGTTAGTGGTCCAACAGGCCGGTTAGTGACCCTAACTGCAAAGCCAGACTTTTATGACACTAGGTGCAAACGAACAGACGACCCACCCGAAGGCCAATTCTCGTATTAAAAATTCAGTCAAAATTCAGTTCCGATCAACTCTCCATCTCGCAACTGTTATAAAAATGTATTTTCGTTGTAAAATAAGTTTAACCGATTACTGATTCCATTTTCAATCACAAAACGGTATAATCACATTGCAGTCAACATTGGATGTTTAATAATTTAATATGAAAATACCTTTTATGACAGTTGTGAGATCGAAAGGAACTGAATGTTGTCCGAATTTTTATTACGAGAGTTGGCCTTCTGATTTAAAAAAAGATTCCCACACAAAGATATTTAAATTTCTGTGAATGGATGTTATTTAACTATGATATGGATGCATTAGTAGTCTGGTTAACATAGTATAGGCTCTGCCTAGTTTAGGAGCGTACACAAATCGCTGTACGGTCTTTACTGATCTTCTCATTTGTACACAACATATTGATATGTTATGTAATAATTTTTATTCCAATCGCTGTTAATAGGTATGTATGCCATTTGTAAAAGAATTTTATTCAGTAATTCATAATTCTTTAATTTATTTATTTTTGCACAAACTACAATTTATGTACAATTGCGGACCATACTGAGAAGTTTCTGAATAAACATACCTACACACACACGTAGGTATTTAAATTCATAACTCAACTAAAATATTAAAGTTAAACTGTAGAAAGCAACAGAAAATTTCTAAAATATATCTCAAAATAACAGACTTGAAAGCGAGTCTCGTTTTATTTTACTTGGCAACACAACGGCTCATAATTTCGAGTAATACAACTCTGAATATACGGAGGAAAATAATAATTGTGAAGTTGAAAATTCTGGAATGGGCTTTTCGTTTTTACCCGCTTTAAGTTTATACATACATAAATACACTCACGTATGAATAACCAAGAAGATAGACAGAGACGTAAAAAAAAGCTCACATTTCAAAGACATTTCGAAGGTCACAAGAAAAGGAATATTGGTAATAAGGTAACAAGTGATGTGATCCGTACTGTCACACGCACAAATGGTGTCAACGCACTTATAGCGGCGGTATACCATCAGGTATATAGATAGATAGATAGGTACTCTTTATTGCACACCATAATTAGGATACATGCAATGTACAATATAAATACAAAACAGTGATACAATGGGCGGCTTTATCGCAGTCTGCGATTTCTTCAAGACATCCTTTACATGGACTTCCCATATAGTAATATATAGCGTGTGATGCGCATTTACAATTGCCGTATATTAACTAATATAACATTATACATAATTACACATCCATATACACGAATACATACATACATATACATACTTAAATACGTATACATATATAAATATGAACACATATATGCACATACCTATTTAGCACATAGTTATTACAGAGATAAATAGTGATCCTTGACGAGCTCTCTAAAAGTACTCACTGTGCCCGCCTTATAGCCTCCGTTAACGAATTCCATAGGCGTGTTGGATGTACCGTAAAAGATGTATCGGTAAAAGTTGTGGAGTGTGATGAAATTTCTAAGGTCAGATTTTCCGATGTTCTCAAGTATCGAAAATGTGTGTAATGAATAAATGCGAATCGCTCCTTTATGTAGATGGAGGGTGTAGGATTAAATAGAGCATGAGGTGACCCGTCTGCTTGTTTGTCCTCTATAACATCATCACTATTATCAACAGCCTATAACAGTCCACTTCTGGAGATAGGTCTCTCCATAGATAGGAGGTTTTGGCCTACTATACCACGCTGGCCAGACGGGTTGGTAGGTATAGGGTTTGTTTCAAGTTTTCCTTCTCCTTGTCTTGCAATTTGCTCCGGCTCTTACGATACCCACGGGATGAATAGGGGTGGTGACACTCCGTATACTTAATCCGTCAGCACACGGACACTTTATAGCATAAAAAAAGATATACCAACTTAATCACTAGTGTTTAATTCTTTGAGTTTGAATACAAACGCATGCTTACATGTTCATTGTCATGCTCTGTTTAATATACAAATGAAATTCAAACCATTAAAAGTGTATAACATCAACCAAGCATACGATAGTTGAACATGGATTTTTATAATTTATCCAAGATGTACAACGATTACTTTGTATTTCATTTAAATAAATCATTGTTCTGATGTGTTCTGAGTGTATTATAAAATGAAAGCCGTTTTTTAAACGATAAAACTGGTACAGGGAGATTAACTGGCCTGTTGGTCTAGTGGTTAGTGACCCTCACTGGTAAGACAGAGGTCGTAGGTTCGATTCCAGGACAAATAATTTTGTGATGAGCATGACCATTTGTTCAGTCTCTGGGTGTAATTCAAATATAATTTTTTTATGGGATAGAGGGCAAACGAGCAGACGGGTCACCTGATGGAAAGCGACTACCTCCACCCATGAACGTCTGCAACTCAGGAGTCACAAGCACGTTGCCAGCCTTTGAGGAAGGAGTACTCTCTTCTCTCGAAGGTTTGAAGGTCGTATCGGTCCAGAAATACCGCAGCCGATAACTTGTTCCAAAGATAACACCTTTTATCCCTTATTTTATTCGCTTAGGGGGAAATTTGCAAAAACCCGTTCTTACTGGGTACTTACAACTTAAAATGTTGCCAGAATTTCAATTTTGTAGCCAGTCATACAAATCAATAAATTTGAAATCATCGTTATCAGCCTATTGCAATCCACTGAAAAAATTTTAAATAATGAATTCACATCATTTTCAATTCGTGATCTAAAAAATTTAAAAGCTTTTAATTTCACAGTCGATTTGTCAAAAATTGATAATTTGACAAACATTATCTACGAAAACGTTCTGAAATAAAAAATACATATCTGCTTTATTTAAAACAGGTAATACTAAAGTTTCTTTTCTCCCTTGCGAACAAAAAATACATCCATCCGTTAATATATTTCACTTACCCCGCTTTTCACTTCATTTACCTACGCCCGCCCCCGACGGTCGTCATGGTAACGCACCCTCCTACACCTACCTACAGGGGTAATATAATGACATAGATATTTTTACTTTTTGAAGTAGATAGATAAAAATTGTTTAGGCGAGGAATAATAAAAATATACCAATCGTACCTTAAGAAAGAATGTATTTTTCATACGCAAAAGAGTATTAGAGACAAAAACGAATTTAATGTACTTCACGGAATTTCTTAGCATTGCTGTTCCTTTGTTTCAAGTCATATTGATATATTTTAAATGAAATGTTATGTTAAGAGTCTAAACTAGTATGATCATGATTACTAAACGACCTACAGAAAGAAACATTCAAAGCTTATGAACGGTTAATTCAATGACAACCAAGAGTTTCATAGAATGGTAAACCTAGTGAAGTTAAGATGTCATATCGATATCAACAAGAGCGATAGAGCAATAGCGAATTTGACGACATTTGTAGTGACGTGATAAAGATGTGTTCAAAATCGAGAAACTAAGTATAAGTTAGGTAAGGTGCTGATTTTATAAGTCCGCAACGGCGCGGTAACACAACTGGAGATAAATAATTAAAATTTGATATAACCTACAATATATTAGCGTCCCACTAATTTAGATAGATAGATAGATAAATACTTTATTTGTACACCAGGGTTTTACAGACATTATAAAGTAATTAACAACAAATGTAATGTACAAAGGGCGGCCTTATCGCTTAGTGCCATTTCTTCCAGGCAACCTTTGGATGGATTCATTTTGAACTGGTGATAAGTATACAGAAATTAGAGAAATATTATAGATAAATAAATTTACGGCGTGCTTTTTCACTTATTCCGTGAGAATTATTTTATTTATTTTTGGATTAAATATTTGCAGTTGTACGGCGGTGGACTTAACGCCACAAGTTGGGAATAAACCGTATTTTCTGCCAATCTACCTTTGGGTGGTAAGGAAAAGTTTCACTAGGTGCACTAGATATTCATCATCATCAGTCTATCGCAGTCTACTGCTAGAAATAGGCCTCCCCCATTGCACACCACTTAGATCGATTTTCGGCGTCTCGCATCCAGCTCCTGCCAGCTATCTTGCGCAGACTGTCACTCGACCGGGCCTGTGGGCGTCCTACACTACGTATATAAGATAGATATAAAGTCATACAAATCGTTTACTTAGACGGTGTTCTGTGGTCTATTACAATCCTGATCTCATCCTATTATAATGTTGGCACTAGAGCATTTTACCCGTGATACTTTTAACCAATCAATCATTGCATATTTGTGAATACGGATATAGACTAGGTGGTACAAATATAAATTAGAGTTAGCCTTATTCTACCACATAGGTATGCAAATTATAAAAATAATTATTAACAATACTTACTACATTACAAAGTTACACTTTATAGTAAATATTATACTATCCAGATTTAACTACAGTGATATATTTTATAATCCATGTTTGCTGGATAGAACTTCAAACCTAATACAAAGAATGCAAAATGCATGTTCTCATTATTGTTTTAAAATACCAAAGAGATATCATGTAACACCATACATAAATAAGAACAATGTATTAAAAATGGAAGCCAAGAGAAAATTACATCTAGCTTGTTTACTTTTTGGTTTAATGAAAAGTGAAAAACCCACCTATCTGTATGAGAAGATGGACTGGAGGCGAGATGATTACTCATATTCCATCAGAGCAGTGTACTGTCCATACCAAAACACAGACCTGCAGCATTCCGGGGCTCCTCAGCGACGAACTGCTGGAATGTTTTGTGTCCGCCTATCAGGGACCCGTAAACCAAATACAGTTTTAAAACTATATATAAGTACTAAATACTATATTTCCTAACTCCTGAAGGTCAAGGATCCTTCCACCATCAGCTCAGCAACATGATATAACGACTACGAAAACGACAATGAAACGCAAATACCTACCTGTAAAATTAGAGAAATAAGCTAAAACACGTTGTCGGGCCTGTAAAATTTGAGGATTTCCCTCGATTTCTCTAGAATTCCATCATCAGATCCTGATTTGGTGTAATGAGACCACTTCGGGAGTATACCCTTTCGATTACAAAAATAGTTTTGCAAATCGGCTTACAATTGACGGAGATATCGCGTAACAAACATCCAAAAAAAATACAGACCAATTGATAACCTCCTCTTTTGTGTGTTTTGAAGTAGGTTAAAAAGGACATACGATACCTTTCAGCCTGAAAAAAATACTAGAAAATACTTTTTAAAATAAAATTTACGTTATTACCAGTAAACAACGGGAAAAGTTTGTTTACTAATACATCGTAGTTATTGGATCAAAGAGAACGAAGTACCACACACCCAAAACCTTGGTTGCCTGCTACATAAACAAGCCGACATAAAACAAATAAACACGCCTTTTTGCCTCATAAAATATGTAAGCCGGTCTCCGCTTTACTTCCACTTAATTCCATGTCCATGACAAAATACTTTAGCCACAGTTCGATCACATTAATGGATCTAAAAGCTTTCGTTTTACTGAACGATGCGGTAGTATCAGTAAGGACTTTTAATTGTCACGACTATTGGTCGGAATAGTGTCGTCATTTTAATTCATATTCTACAATAATACACCAATACAGAAGATTCTGTACTGTATTTAAAATTATACGAACCGACTTCATGAAACTCAAGTACCGTTACTTTAAACAATCGTAGTATCGAGGCATCTTTATTTGGACGTGTAAGAATAGTGTTGAATGCAATATTGATACCCTGGCTTCGATATCTGGATCTAACAAACAACTATTTGATTCGTGTGTGAGGAAATTCAGTAGTAGCAACAAGCCTCTGTATTAGAGCCTAACATATTTATTTAACTTTATGCAATTTTGTACATTGGCGGACCTAATGCCCAGGGCATTCTCTTCCAGTCTACCTTTGACACATCATAAATACACACATAGACAATCATACACATACATATATATTCAATTATATTTATGTAGATACATAGACATATTATATTCGCATACCATGAAGACCGGAATATGAGGTAGACTATCGTTTAGATAGTAAGGTATGGTATACTCGTATATCCAGTACTACTCGTAATAAGTATCTTGCAGGTCGGCACAGGCATATAATGCATTAACTTCATTTTGATAAATATTTTACAAAACAGATTCTTGCTATTGTGTGTTGATCTATGACTTTAGAGTCTAAAACTTTTTTAAATATTTCTTTTTTTATAAAATAAAGATGTTTTGAATTTGAAGTATTCGTGTCGTTAACTCTAAATGTGATCGTACAAGAAAATCGGTGGAAAATGTATCATGTATCAATGTATATATTAAAGTGTAGGACATAACGTAAAACTAAATGAAAAGAAATAACTTTTTTACTTATTAAAAATCGTCAAATAAAACACATAAACCTATTTGTACAAAAAAGGTTATCATGCCTAACAGGCTGTGTTCTAATAATTCATGTTGAAACTTGTATATTTATAGCGTTCTCAGTACCGTTTCTGATCCCGAACTTGCGGTAGCCTTGTGCCTCCTAACTTCTTTGTCCTATCCGTTTTTCTTACATATAGGTATATGTAAGAAAAACGGATACCTTATTCTTTAGTTAAACTATAACAGCCCCAAGGAAAGTTAGCGTCAGGCAGATGGTAGGCAATGCAAAAGAAAGCAGCTAAAACCCTTCGCAAACTATTCTAATTGTACCAACTCTAAGTAAAATTCTAAAAAAGGGGAGCAGGTAGATGACGATATCCAACAAACTAAGAACTTTCTTTGCACACATAATTACTGATCCTGTATTAAACACAATATAGGATCAGTCTTATCAAGATTACTATGTAATTTTTCACCAACCAAAACACAATCTGTATGTAATTCTTCACCAAAGTCTTATTCACATTTTAGTTATCGCTACGATGCTACATGAATAACATGAAATCAAATATAGGTATTCATATATTATCAATCTATCCAGATCCTAGCAACCAATTTGGTTAATGTTTGTGTTTTTGAATTTAATGAATTCAATTATTACATAACAGATTCCAGACATTAATAATGTCACGCTGAGGTTAAGAAGTCAAAGGTTAGAAATATAATGGCTTCATATCACGCTAATATTATCTTCGTAATAACATGACTTTTTGCTGCTTGTACATAAAATTATTCGAGGATGGTAGAAACTTTGGTAGGTACAGTTCGCTTTGAAACAGCTTTTTAAAATGGCTATGCAGTGTTCATCCGTGTGGTGACGGATTAAGAATACCTTCGTATATTAAGAATACGAAGTGTCCAAGCCCCTATTCATCCCGAGGGTGTCGTGAGAGCCGACAACAGTACTGTAGCAAAGAGAAGGAAAACTTGACACAAACCCTATACCAACCCGTCTGGCCAGCGTGGTATAGTAGGTCAAACCTCCTTTCTAAGGAGAGGCCTATGTCTAGCAGTGGACAATTAAAGGCTGTTGATGATGATGATGCAGTGTTTCAATATTATAATTTTGAAAATAAAATAATCTTAGCTTATGTACTAAATATGTTTAATAATTTAAACATTTTATTTTGAGTTAATGGGTAAATCGATCGAAATGGCGTGCTATGGGAGAGGCCTATGTCCAGAAGTGGCCTTAATTTTGTACTGTAAACTTTTAAAACATACACTAAATTGTGATGTTTTGCATTAAACTTTTAGTGCAATAACGCACAAAATGAATAAATTATATTCTAAAGTACGTTATACAACAACGTAAGTAAATAAAAAAAAAATAGTTTTAAAAAATAAATTTAAAAAGCACCCCACGCTTTTTTTCAAATTTATTTTCGATTTTTTAGTTTGGTTTTCTATAGAAAGCGTGTTTTTTAGTTTTTTAAAACTATAATTTTTTTATTTTTTTTTTAAATTAGTGTATTGTCATCGGTCCTCGATATATCTACAAAGTTTAAACGAATTCTGACCGTTTAAAGTCAGTCAAAATCACGTCCAAAGGAGTCGGTTACAAACATACAAACAAACATACAAGTGAAGCTAATATAAAGCGTGTAAAAAGAAGGAAGTTTTGTGTTCGAGCTGTATCTTCGAGCTTCCGGATAATGTGTTTGTATGTCAAGTAAAAAGTAATACCAAAGTCAAGTTGCATTGTGATTTTGGTAACGTATTCTATATATTTTCAGGATTAAGTATATGTACATAAGGTAGGTATATTTCAAAATCAATTTCGTTGAATTCGGTTTATTTTTTATTGGAAAAATCACTTTACTACAAATTATCCTGCATTTCGTTGCTGACAGACATAAGAAAGCTTCCCTAGATACTACATTCGACAATTTTACTCTCACAACGCCATCTTATCTTTCGATAGAGATAAGAAAACTTCTCTAGATATTGAATTCGGTACTTTTACTCTCATAACGCCATCTTATAATTGAGTATTCGTTTGTAGATCTTTCAATTCCACCCACATTCACGTCACAATTCGACAAGTGCACTCTTCATATCGATACTTGTGTCGCAAATTGCACCAGAGCACTACAGTCGACAGCACTCGATTCTAAGCCCACCCCACCCGCTCTATTGTACGCCGCGCGGTCTGCATTGTACCTAAAGTGCATTGTCTCGACTTCGTTACTCCTGCATTGTTTTTAATATTCTTTTTATTTTCACTATTTTATTTAGTTTTTGCGGTTTTTGGTCGCATTCGGAGCGAGGAGCGATGTGAAATTTAATGATTCTCTTTTTCATTGTTTTTATTTTATTTATTTATTTAATTATTTTTGCACAAATAATTCATTGTACAATGGCGTACTTAATGCCACAACCATTTTCTCTTAGTCTACCTTTGGGTGGTGTGGAAATGTCTAAGTAGGTGCACTAGAAATAAAGTTTTTGTGTTAACGAGATAATAATAATTAAGGATATGGACAGAAACAGTGTGACAGAAATATACATACATACTGAGATACACCATCGGGAGCCATCCTGATAAGAGAGAGTAAGAGTCTGTACTAGCATCGCTTTTGTCTTAATATTTTCTATAATTTATAAATATTCGTAAATTCATAAAACACTGAGGTTTTTTTAGGCCTTTGTGCTGTGTATGTATCCGAACAAGTGTACTTGTGTATGTCTCCGAAAAAGTGTACTTGTGTATGTATCCGAACAATTGTACTTGTGTATGTATCCGAACAAGTGTACTTATCTATGTTGTATGTGATTATACTAACAACAACCGTAAAAATAGTTAGCTTAAGACAAGTAAGGTTAGATTACTGTTTAATGAAAACCAAAACCTTTAGATTAGAGAAAAATATTACAAATGTTTAAAACGTATGTTATCTATATGATAAACATTAAAATTATTTAATAAAAGAAATGGAGAACAGTTAATTTTAACAAAATTAATGATTTTCTCTACACCTGGAAATTACCAACGTTAAGTATTAGTTATATTATTCAATAATTTATTCATTTCTCAATTACGAAGAATAAATGAAATAAACTATTACTTATGCCTCTATTAACAGCTTATTTCGTTTACTCTTCGTAAGTGTATGCCTTGTTTTGCCTTTTAACTAGATTTACTTTTTACAACCCTATTACTAATTCACCATTTAGGAAATACATAATTTCAAATCGCTTTCACTACACTGGCACCACACCCCAGCACATTGTGTTGCCACTAATTACACCAACTGTCGCTATTCAATTATACTCAGTAATGAATAGCTTTAACGTGCCTTTATGATACGCCTGCATTGACAGGTTCAAGGCGATTACATAAAACGGCCAACTGAAACAGCTAAAAATGCAGATGGCGCTGATTTTATATAAAAAATACGTTATATTTGACTTAAACACCGTCCGTGTGAGAATACAGAGAGTCGCCATCTCTTTTTAGTTCTAGGGCGTCGTAAGAGCCGACTAAGGGAGCAAACTACGCAGGACAACAGCGCTGCAAACAAAAGGAAAACTTGTAAAAAAACAATATACCAACTCGTCTGGCCAGAGTATCATAGTATGTTTAAACCTCCTTTCTAAGGAGAAGCCTATGTGCAATAGTGGACTGTTAATAGCTGTTTATGAAAAATACGTTATATTGTATAATAAAAATAATAACGTTATAATAACTGTACCGAGGTTTTGCTGTGGCACATTGTTATTGCATTGATGAGAAATGAGGAACAAAACTGACACAAGAAATAGATAAAAACAATTCATGTCAAGTATGAGCTCAATCGTTGCAGACCATTTTGAATTTTTGAAGAGTACAAAAACAAATATATATAAATATACTAGCTTTGTTAATAAAAAAATAAGACATTTAAAACATATGTTTGCCGAGGTGACACCCAGATTAGCCGGATGTACCAGATTTGCCTAAATTTACAAAAAAACGTAATTATTTATTTCAGAGTGATTAGTGCAACGACAAAAAATCCTTAGAAGTTAATTAAAAATGGATGGATGTGATTTGACTAGCAGAGTGCAGTTTCACCTGCGGCAGTGCATAGTGGTAGATAAACAGACCGCTGATGAATATACTTATACATATATTTCTAAATACATACATATACAGACAAACTACATTAAGACAACTATTTGGCCCAGGTCCCACCTGGGCCAAATAGTTGTCAAAAACAAACCTTTAGCTCAACAGTCAGGTTCACTAATCAGACAGGCAACCCTCACAACCTTTTTTAATGTTAGTAGAATAAAACCTCCTTAATATTAAGTATAATAATAATAATAATTAATAAAACCTCCTTATTAAGTGATTATATCGTCATGGTCGTAGAATAATGTCGGTTTTGAAAAAAAATACGAAATTCAGTTTTTCTACATACATTCAGTTTTCTTCAGTGTCTAAATATTATAACTACATTCAAAAAATTGGTTGCCTGTAAAGTCGGTATACGGGCGAAAGTTTTACGTGACAACGACTATGTCTGTCTCTCTCGCTCTTAGGCGGGCTAACCATGCCCGATTGGAAGGGACGCGTGCCTCTCACTCGCTCTCATTGTGAGCGCATAACGTGAGCCTAGCGTAACGCAGTTTCTTGAAGTGTCACCCGGCAAACCAATTTATAAGACGTTGTCACGTCAAAAAAAATTATATGTATTTTAGATCATAAATCATTCAGTGTTTTCATTTTACTTTGAGCGCTTATCAAAGGCGCTCAAAGTAAAATGAAGCGTATGATTTTTCCAGCAAATTGTAAAATGATTAGTTGTTATTGTATTTTAAAACAAACCCTATTATTCACTTGTATGTCAATTTTCATAATTACAGATTTAGAATTAAAAACATAATTTCAAATTTCAACAGCTAGGGCAGCCATTTCAATTAATAACATAATTATTTGAAATGGCTGCCCTGTTAAGTTCAATAAATGTCAGATCCGACACTATTCTACGACTATGACGATATATCTGTATTTTCATTTACAACACAGCTGGTGTCACTTCCAGGTATCGTGCCGTATGGTGCCATTTGCAGCCTGGGACTCCACCCAGCATTCACCGGAAGACTGCTTTGCATGGGCGTCTGAACGGGAGGTCCTGGTCGGCCGAATCGGTTGAGGGTGTCACCGCCAGCAATTACTGCCATGCTGGGGGGTGAACAGAGCCGGGGCGCAGTGGTATCTTTCTGTGAAGCTGAAAAGCTCCAATAAGAGCCCCCTGAACGGGAAGCGGAAAGGAGCCGAATATCCGAATTTTCTAGCCCCGTCAACGAAAACAAGGTAGGTACCTTGGAACAAGGTACCTATCTAACCCTTCATTGATCGAAAATAAATACAAAACTACGCCATTAATGTACTCGTAGGTTGTCATGGTTTCATAAGCTGGAAATATTTCATTATTCTGTCGATTCTCAATCGGGCAGATATTTGATGTGCTCCATCTAATATGTGCTCCGATAATTTTTCTACGAACTTCTACGAACTGTTATTATACACATGGATTGATATTTTTAACTACCTTAAAAAAAATGTTTCTATCGTCGCCATAGTGTGAGCCGATTTCAATAATTATTTTTACTAAATTAGTTGCTTTAAATAAAACCCTTGCCGAATTTCAAAGGTTTCTAATATCTCATCATCATTATCAACAACTGCCTTTAGTAGTTCACTGCTGGATATAGGCCTCTCCTTAGAAGGAGGAAAGGTTTGGCCTACTCTACCACGCTGGCCAGACGGGTTGGTACAGGGTTTGTTTCAAGTTTTCCTTATCTTTGCCGTGCTGTTGTCCTGCCGTTGTAGTTTGTTTCCTTAGTCGGCTTTTACGACAGCCATGGGATGAATAGGGAAATAGGGATGGGAATAGCCATGGTGACACTCTTTGTTTTTAAACCGTCATTACACAAACGATTTCGAGTTCGATTTCTATAATAAAGAAACATATTTTTATTCTCATAACAGTAAAAAAATCAAAGAAAGAAATTGCTAAGCACTACCACAAACCATTATTTATTAAAACATAACTTCTTCAACTTGCTATAAGTCCTACTTGCGTCTAATGATATCTACCCTCTTTTCATAAATAATATAATGTATCCTTCATAAAGCTCTCACATCGTGTCGTCTCTTTCTCACCAGTTTTCTGTATATAATAAAATTGTATATAAATTCCCCTATATAGCAACAAAGGATATAATTTTGTCCATCTGTCTAGTTCAGTGAACATTGTGGTCGAGTGGCAATTCGTGTTTAGTGACAACTTGGTACAGTCGAAACGAAAATTATTTCCTTGTAAAAATTATTTGTCTTTTTTTTAACGCTCTATATAGCTACACGGTAATTATCTCGTTCTATAAAAGCTTTGTCCCTACCCTATCTACTTTAATCTATTTTAAGCAAGAATCCAACACATATCTGCTTAAATAACATATGTTATTTATACTCCTTAAAATCTAAAAGAATCGTAATTGATATTCTCTTTTAGTGGGATAATATAATATAAAATATTTTTGGTCATCTGACACACAACGCCATCAAGCTGGAACTAAGCAGAGATGTACTATGAAAGCTAGATTAACTGATATAATACTTATATACTCTTTTTTTGTAAATACATAAATATTATACATAGAAAACACCCAAACTCTGAAACAAATACTTGCAGATCATAAAAACATTTGCCCCGACCCGGGAATCGAACCCGAGACCTCAGCACAGCAGTCGCATTCGCTAACCACCACCACCAGTCGTAGGATATACTAACTAGTTTAAAAAAAAAGAATAGGGCAATTTAAAAATGTCATTTAATAGGTTTAAGTTTTGCTACATGCTGTCAACATTCCTTTATTAAACACTCGGCAAACTTAACTAAAATAATAAAATAATGTTTATTAATAACATTGCGAGTCGGTCTCGCCCACCGATGGTTCCGTATACATTTGTAGGTACAGATTATAATCGGGAATCGAATCTCGCTGTTTTTTTTTTCTGAGCTTTACCCGAAATTCAGTTTCTAAACATATAATTACTAAATTCTTGAGTTTTTTTAAGAGAAATTGTACCTGGATGATTGATTACGTACTTTAAATAAAGACTATATTTTTTATGATTTCTTTACACATATACATATACAGTTGTTAGATTTTTCCCTGTACTTGTAGTGGATGACAATGTTACTTGCCAAATTTTAGAGTTATTAGTCAACAGGAAGTAACCTATGAATTTTAGTTCCCTTGAGTGTCGAAATTTGCGTTTTTGCAGCATAACCTTTTTTTACGTTTACTTAGGAGTTTCATTATTAAACGACTTCAAGGGACCGTAGACTTGAGAATATGGTTTAAATTTCAACTCGATACCTCCATGCGTTCCCCGGATAAAAGGTCTTGACAGACAGGCAGATGGACAACAAAGTGATCCTATAAGGGTTCCGTTTTTTTTCATTTTGACGTACGAAACCCTAAAAAATTATTAATATTTCAAGTAGTTAAGGTATATTTTATATTGTAACTGTTTTTGAATAAAATATAAACTATATATTATAAAATAAACTAAATTTTCATTGAGTATTTTGTATTTGTAAGCCATATTATGACAGAATACAGAGTGCCTGTAAATAATATTGATAAGTTCTTTTATATTCACAGATAAACTATGATAGCTTAATCGATGGCAAATTCAATCAAATTATACTATCTCGAATTATTTGTCAGTAATTATTTTGCTAATGTGTCTATATGTCACCAAAACATTTCACAAACAATGTTTAAATTGCCCTTTCTTTTAAACAAGATCAGAAAACAAAAATATAGAATTCGCCCCCGGGTGGGCTCGAACCACCAACCTTTCGGTTAACAGCCGAACGCGCTAACCATTGCGCCACGGAGGCCTTGACATTCCATTGGAAAATTAGCATCTAGTTTTATCATAGTTCAGGAATAGATACTACTGTCTGAAAGGTCTCCTTAATTATAGTAAAATGTAAAAAAGTTGTATTAAGATACGTAAAAGTCACACACTCCGTCGGTAGGTAGTTAACCTGTGTAACCCTAGAGGTATTACTTGTACTGTGTCGATTCTTGGTTCCCTCTTCTTCACCTCTAATGCCTCTGAAGACTTTGATCAGCAGTGGAATAGACACGGGTGAGCAGAGATTTAGATTTAGTGATCTTGGAAAGGAAAAAAATATAGCAATAAGTATTATACCCCCGGCACAAAAAATCCTGAATAAATTTAAAAATGCGAAACTAATTTCCATTCACCTATTAAGTAAAGTATTATCGAATGGCTGTATAGGTTAGCTTCAATAAAATTATAACTAAGAATATTTAAAAAATACAATTGAACTACTAAAATGAACTAAATTAAAATCGGTATATCAGTTTTGGAATTTTAAAACCATTGATAGACAGAATCACAGATAAACACTTAGTTTTTTTTTTTGGTAGATAATAAAAATAATATATACAATTTGTCATTTTTGCTAACGCAGTGATTACTCATAATTAGAAAAAGAGTGGTTGTAACAATATTTGGTTACTTTAGCACTTATAGAAGGTACCGCAAATCTGGCTTACATTAACATTTTATATTTTATACACATATTTATTTTTAAAAACTTAATAAATAAATATTAAGTAAGCCAAATTGGCACTCAAAACTTTTGTCACCGACTGTCTGTCACGTATCAATGACAGTTGCAATGCGTTTCTTACATCCACTATAAAATGGACGCCGTGTGCGCTCCAAGCTTTTTGTAGTTTCAATGTCAAGGTATTTTTATGAGGTACGAATAAATTTATAGTTGGTTTTAGTGGTCATAAAGTTGGTCTTGTTTATTGAGGCCTAGTAGGACTCTTAAATGTAAATCAGGAGATGGCACGGGACATCATAATCAGACGATTATTACTACAAGTAGGTAGTACCAGATTATGATCTTATTGTTTTAATTATCATGTGCCCATTATTTCTAGTACAAAAATGGTTCTTGACAGGATTTTCAAAATAATAACGAGTCAACTTTGGTGATGAGGTAAATTTGACGTGTTTCGGAATAATACTAGAATAAACTGATATTTGTGTTAAGTATCAGTAACGGCTAATATTTCTATTAAAAAAATAATTTATTAAGCTACATGCATATTTTATTTTGACATACCTTCTATTAACAATTACAACCTCGCAATTATGTAATTACAAAGCAATTTTGGTTAAAAAAAAATGGCGCCGTCCCAATGTTTTTTGTTACGTTCAAAAATGACAAAAGTCGCCGAGAGGTCGTCGGGAAACGCGCAAAGACCAAAAATTATAATGCCTGTGATACACGGGTGTATAATTTAGACCTATAATTCGACGGGACATAGTTTTTTTTTAAGTTTGTGTCGTAATTACGATTTGGGTCTTGTTTGTGAATCTTTCCGGTTTTTTATGAGTGATGTCCGATTTTTTTTGTTGCTGTCGGTTTTGGGTGATCATTCTTTGGCCAGCACGCGATGTCAGTGAATTGGATGACTTGGTTGATCAAAAATTGCTTTTTAGTGTTTAGCGTAAAATTGATTTACTATTGGTTTGTGGTTTCGGGGATACATATCGCTTTAAATTAAGGTCCACATAAATATTTTCGTTACTAAAATTTCATTCCTGAATCAATTTTTTGAATTAATATATTATATGGCATTGCTTATACGCAAAAGGGTAAAATAATTATCATTATTACAAAATACCCTGTTTTTTACAATTATAGTAATAAAATATCTAAAGTTTTAGTACTGAGGATACATATTTTTAAATTTTCATTGCATTTTCTTGATCGAAACCTAGTAGGTAAGCTCATGTCACAAGATAATTCTATAAGCTGTTTAATTACAATACGTTTTTCCCTTTTCTCTATTAAATAATGACATTCTTAGAAATATTTTAAAATATTTAAATAATAGACTAGCTGTACTTTGTTGTTGAATTGATCATAAAACCATCTTTGAAGCGGGTTGTGTATTTGAGCTCAGTCGGTGCAGAACTTTCTGAGTTAATGAATCGTTACACAAACCAACTTTACATTTATATATATAGATTACCCGCCTATATGCTCAGCTTTAATTCCGAATGCATAGCATAACGTAATGCATTTGACAGGTGTATTAAGTAAACGGATAAGAAAAATTTCATTTCATCACATGCTTAAAATCTTAACTGTTTCCGAAAATTTTCGTATCCTAGGGATTTTTAACTTAAATTTTAATATTAAACAAAAAAATACCCTGCATAAAACATGTATGGGTATCAAAAATGAAATAAACTCATTTTACGCAAATACAACATCTCTGTTCCATGTACATAGATTCATGACCGTTTGCAGTATTAGGTAATATGCATTTAATCATTATTTAGTGAAAGCTAGTGCTTATCTTTTAACTTTATTGCATAGCCGTTAGTTTATTTACAATTTCTTATAATAATGAGTGCAAACAAGCTTACAGACCGCTTCTAAGTTGCGATTGCTAAGACCTAAACTTCAAATTCAAATTTCAAATGCAACAGAGATGTAACCTCTATGGTCCCTATAAACAGAATAATGCCCTTAGAGGGACAGTAGTAGTATAGGGACTTAGTAGTTGACTCCGATTTAAAGAAAAACGTTCTGGATGATTTATAGTTTTAATGTGTAAGCGTCGATAAAATACCAATACAGCCAGTATGACATGAAAATAGCGGTAATAAATTTGTAAATACATTTTTTTACATTAAGATGTACTGTTAAATATTCTATTATTAACATTAATTATCGAATTCTTGAATTCAAAGTGTTAAAACATTTAATTTCTCAGTTTATGTGCTCTTTTTTACCTAGTATCATCTAATACGAGTACCTCTTTTCTCGCTTCTATCTGGGTATTTATTTAACTATGATAGCCTGGTACAAGTAGGTATACTAAAACCAAAAATGTAAAAAAAAAAAAAAAAAATCTGCATAAAAAATATCGAATAGTTTCAATGATTTCAATAATTGACTGCTGTGCTGAGGTCTCGGGTTTGATTCCCGGGTCGGGGCCAAATGTTTGTATAATCTGCAAATATTTGTTTTGGAGTTTAGGTGTCTTCTACATATAATATGTATGTATTTACAAAAAAAAGTATTTAAGTATTCTATCAGTCCATCTAGCTTTCACAGCACAAGCTCTGCTTAGTTTGAAACTAGGTGGCGTTATGGGTCAGATGTTCGAAATATTAAGATACATTTCGATACCTTTATCTGAAGAAAAGCACTACTCGCAGTGGATATCTACGTATATTTAATTGATTAAAAAATCTACATTTACGGGAGCGAATTCACGGTCTAAAGCTAGTAACATTTTTTTATGCTATAGAGGTTGAACAAGCAGACGCGGTGAGCTGCTAGTGATTGACCACCGCCGTCCACATAAACTAGTACCAACCCGGGTCCGCACGTCCTAATAACAGCAGTCCCCGGATCCCTCCTATTGCAGGCGCAGTAGCACACCGTTTCTTTTTATTTGGTCCGAATCCGTCACACCACCCTGCGCAAACCCCGGTGTGGGCTGACGGCCCGAGGGGCTTCACAGCCGGACCCAGCCTGATATTGTAGACCAAAATCTCCTTTCTAAGGAGAGGCTTACATATGTCCAGCAGTGGACTAGTAAGTAGTAGTAAGGCTGTTGATGATGATGGTGATGAAATCGGCACATTGAATTCGGTGATACTTTTTAAAAGTTAATTATTACCATCTAAATAATTATGTACCATTCTTATCTTCTAATATAATCTATGCAACAGGGTTTGTCCAAACTACAATGGAAACAAACCACTGAAGTAATTATATATAAGAATAATTTCATTCTGACAATTTTATTGTCAGAATGAAATTATAACAGAAAAGCTTAATGAAAAGTTACCTCTGTCCTGTCTTTTTAAAGTTCGCTTTGAATAGCAATTTGTGCCTTCATATGAAATTAGTAGGTATAACTAACCTGTGATTTCAGTATTAGCTTAGAATAATTTAAGCTACAATGTCAGTCATTTGTATTTTATTCTTTTCTTTTGATGCTTGACCTTACTGGCTATAGTAGAACAGTACGAACAGTATTCGTTTATTTATAGTTGAAATATACATATTGATTAGTTCGTTTTGTATAATATGTAGTTTTTTTATAGCTATGTTAAGGGCTGTCTTCTGTGTGCGTATGTGTTTATGCCAGCGACACAAATTGATTGTTAATCTAGCCAAGTAGCCTTTGAAATAAAACATAATTCAGTATTTAACCGACTCTAAAAAGGAGGAGGTTGTCAATTCGGATGTTTATTTACATTTTATCTATGTTCGGACATAACTCCGTCATATATAGAAGGCTTTTCAAAATATATTTTTTGTTAGAAAAGGGTTTATTCTGGAATGGTCCCATTTTAATTTTATGTAGATCTGATGATGAGCTTCGGAGACAATCAACGGATCAACAAATCACAGCAAATTAACCGCGATTGCTGCTGGGTTTTAAGTGGATTTTGTTTAAGTCGGTTCAACTTTTTTTTTAATTTTAGAACCGTATCCATACAAGATAAATCCTTTTTAAAAATAGGTTAAACCGACTTCAAACAATACTAACAAAGAGCACTAAAAATTAAACTAACTTCCAGTCGCTAATAAATATACTACTAACTTTGATAGAAAATGTGGGTGGACCCTGATATACTGAATACATCTGAGTAACCCTTTCGAGTGTACAAATGTGATGTTATGCTGTGTGATTGTTAACAATGCATATTTATGCGATAGTAGCAATTGCGGTTTATTTACTGTCATCTTTTAAAGAGTTACGTTGACTGTCTCCGATATAATCATCAGATTTATATGAAATTTAAATGGGACCATTTCAGAATAAACCTTTATCTAACATATATTTTGAAAAGCCGTCTATGTATGTATATGACGGAGTTGTGTCCGAACATACATAAAATCTCTTTGTCATTTCGAAATAAACCGCTTTCAAACAAATAATAATATTGCAAATCCGTCCATATATAACGGAGTTATGCCCAAACATACATAAAAAAATGTAAACAGCTGATTTGATAACCTCCTCCTTTTTGAAGTCGGTTAAAAATATTGCTTAGTAATACTTGAATTGATTGACTGTATACACCTAACAGTAAGCTTAATTGCACATTGCCATTTTTGTCGTATTATGTTAGTTTGATGTGTAACTTTTCCCATATAACAAAGTTTCATATCTCTATACCTACCTCATATTGCCATGTAAAATCAACCTCTACTCCCTACGACAAACCAACAATATACTAAATAACATCACATTAAATTGCACAGAACTACCGTATTAAAACTCCTCTAATTAGATAACAACTAAAATGGCCAATTATTATAAATAACTGTCGGCTTAACAGCTAATAAACGAGTCACCAAAATAGTAGAACTGTAATACCCAATTGAACATAAACCAACAGGGTTCTTTGTAAACCGGCTTTGGTAATGTACTTAGAAAATTATCGGTCATTGTAAAAGAGACTTGCCACGCGTCACCAATCAGGAGCTGCGACGTAGAATTCTACATTTGAATGAGCCAATTACAGTTTGTAATTATTATACAAGCGGGACCTTCCTAAATGACCTAATTAGATGCTATTTGTTAAAATTTATTTAATTGTGAAGATTCCATATAATTATTTTGTGAGTAGTGAATTATTTGTTTTACGGATAAGTGAGGTATTTACTTAATTATTGGTATAATGCAGCTTGTACTGTATTGTACGTAATAGGGATTGGGTTTCAGTAATGTCAAACATTATAAATTTATTTTAAACTACCTGTAATTTAAGTGGTACAAAGCCTATCGTTTCAGGGACTAGGGCATGTTGACATTAATTTTGGTACTATTACTGTAAGTGGAGTGTAGCACCAGTTCCATGACCAAACTTTCAACTACCTATTCTTCTTTCTTCTTAATCTGCTCTATCGTTTATAATTTTACTTCTGACTCCCTTTTTTGGCTTCTAGCTCTTTCTCTCTCCTTTCACTTGTTCTATGTATATATTTTCAGCCATTCTCTAGTATTACACCCGTCAAGTTCCATTTATAAAACTTTCTGTGTTATAAAATTGTATTTTAGAAATAGTATTTTTTACATACTTTTATATCACTATAGTATAGGCCCCAACCCTTGTATATACATAAGTAATGAATGCGTGCGATCAAATTAGGTTTGAAATACAGGTTTCAAGATATTTATACTCCTAGAGCACCCACTGTTATGCTCCTTTTCATGTATTAATTCACTTGTCATATCCATATAATATTCCTATATTAACAAAAGACGATCGCCATTAAAAAAATACACGAGTTTTCGTGTATTTTTTTATTAATATGGCGGCCCAAAAAAGGTTTCCTGAATTTTTCAAAAGTATTTTCTACATTTTTTAAAGAGAATACAGTTTTCTTTTCAAGAAAAAGGTGGCAACCCTGTTGTTATATCTCTTTTAAATTAACGCTCCAAATTCGGAGTGAAACCCAACACCCCCTCCGCTTCCCCTGTGCCAAAAAAAGTAACAAAGTACTACATTTACTATACCATCGATTTGGGTAATGCTGATATGCTGATTATTTTATATGTATTATTTATTACACATTAATTTTATTGAATAAATAATGTTCATTTGATATGGTGTATCTTTTCCAGAAATAGAATAATCCAGAAATGATCAATATCATGAGTTTTGGGTAACTTTTAATCTTAGTTCTTTAGGATGTAGTAACCTACATTATTTTATGGTTTGGGTAAAATTGAATAACGTATCTGAGCACCGAACACTTGTAATAACTTATACGTCTAATCTGCAAGATTTTGTATAGGACAGTTTACTTTTCTTCTTTATTAAAAAAAAAAGTTTAACGCTGTTACGATATTGAAACAACAAAAGTCTATAAATTAAGTTAATAAATTAATCAATCTATTTCAAAACTTTTTAAAAGTTAAACTGCAATTCAAAGATACCGAAAATGACCGTATTTTAATAGCTGCTTTAATTTTAACTATTATTGAGGTGTTCCGCAATTGGAACTATAAAAGTTGTAGTTTTATAACGAAATGCATATAATACAAATATGAATAGGAAAACCGCAAACACAACATGCTCAGGGTTACGGAAAAACCAAACCATACATATGGTATTTTTAATCGATAAATTAAAGTACTGTTTCTAAGAGAAAATAAATTTACGCATAGAACAATAACAATACCTACATGTAGGCACTGCATACCAAGAAACGATCTGTAACCGGTCGTCATGCTTAAAAAAAATAGTTGAGTTTTCGTGTATTTTTTATTAATATGGCTGCCGAAAAAGACTGTTGCCCGAATTATCCAAAAGTATTTTACACATTTTTTTAAGAGAATACAGTTTTCTTGTTAGCAAAAAGGTGGCAATCCTGTTATATCTTTTTTCAATCATCAAAATACCTCCTTCACTTATCTGTTTTAAGAAAATAAAACCGTAAGTATTTTTAACCGAATTCAAAAAATATAATTTTCCAAAAGTAATTTCGCATTCTTTAAAGAAAGTACAGTTTTCTTTTGAACAAAAAGGTAGCAACCCCGTTATATATCTTTTAAATCATCAAAATAGCTACTTCACTTATGTTTTAAGGAAAAAATAAACGTAAATATTTTTAACCGAATTCAAAAAAATGGGAAGAAACCTCCTCTTTATACTTTAAAAAAGGCGAAATTACTTTTGGAAAATTATATTTTTTGAATTCGGTTAAAAATACTTACGGTTTTTTTTTCTTAAAACAGATAAGTGAAGGAGGTATTTTGATGATTGAAAAGAGATATAACAGGATTGCCACCTTTTTGCTAACAAGAAAACTGTATTCTCTTAAAAACAAAAACGTAAATATTTTTAACCGAATTCAAAAAAATGGGAAGGAACCTCCTCTTTATACTCTGATCCTTATAGAGTTCTGAGGTAAAAAATAAAAATAAATAAATACAGCAGAATTGAGATCTCCCTTTTTATTCTAACATGATAATATTCGCCAAGTAATCAAACTCTATGGTTTGGATTTCTTCAACGATGCTTTTTCAAGTCAACTCTAAATATCAAAGAAGTCTAAACTGTTGTTCTAAAGAATACTTTTTGAATATATATATGAATTTTGAACATCAACTAACTGTTGATCTCTTAAGTCTATTATACGGACAATGATTAAAGCGTATCCCACACTGCTCACTGATACGTCTCAATAAGCTTGTTACAATTAACACACATTAAGTGAATTATAAGGAATGGATGTGGTAACTATACCAAATATAATTATGTTAAGAAATACTATATACAAATGCGCCACCTACATTTTTTAATTACATCCAATTTGCATGATTCTCATAGCGCTTTACTACAGGCCGAATGAAGACTATTTGGGGACGAAGACTACTTCGAAAAGGGTTGTTCCGCTACTACTACCTAGGGATAGGTTATGGTGTTACGTATTTAGTTGATTTTAGTTGCCCTGTCCAGGGTCCTGTAGGAGTTGTGGCCCCATTTAAAAAAAAAATTGTAAAGGAAATATGTTTTTGTGACACAAGAAGTAGGTATATTGAAACATGCACATAACTGCTAATGATCACAGAACGTATACGATTCCATATTAAATTTTCGACTAATTGCCTACAATGAAAATCTCTTTTTAAATAGGATAAGGTCAATATTTTATTCACATACTAAAAGAGTGGACAATCAACAAAATAAACAAATAAAGTGTGCTCAAACACCGCATCCACATCGAGCCCTTATATTCCCACATCCGTAACATTATAGGGGTAAGCTGTGGACAAAATGATTACTGAATTAAGAGCCAGCTCACACTTCTAACATAATATTTTGACTGAGCACCCCGCTGTGCGCGCGTGCCCTTATGTAAGTCTGATTGGACAACCATTGAATATTGGTGAATGAACTTGATTTAAATTATTGGCTGTTTTTTTTTGAGTAGTTGTAGGGCTGATGATTAGTGATATTGTTTGTGGAGCCACAGATAATATTATCGGGCGATGAGCTTGATAATTCGTTCTGTGCTAGTGTGGTAATTTATACCACACAATACAATACAATACATCGTGAAAATAAGCTGAAATACAGGTATTTTACCTACTTTGGCAACGGAGGCTATCTCAGGTCCAATATGTAACTTTTTTTTATGGTATGAGGAGCAAACGAGCAGACTACCGCCGCCCATGGACACCTGCAACTCAAAAGTCACAAGTGCGTTGCCGCCCTTGGAGTCCCTCCCGCTCGAGTCCGCGGAAGGGGGGATTTGGGCTCCGGTAACCTCACTCACCCAGTGGAAGGGACCAAAAAAATTGCTTAGCACCGGATTTCTGTGAGGCCGTGGTATCACTCCGGTGGAGCCGGCCCATTCGTGCCGAAGCATGGCTCTCCCACAACAAAAATACTAGTAGTAAAACAACTTATACTACTTTTATTTTGAACAAATTGTATTTGTATTGGTACAGTAAATATTATTATTCTCTTTATTACATTATATATATATATATATATCCATTACATGTTTAAATATATATCAAAAGAAAAAAAAATACATTTAAAAATATAAAAATTATAGACCAACGACATCGGGTACAGGGACCAAGACACCGGTGGTTAGGACTCCAAAGAGAGGAACCTCCTCATAATACGCGTCGTGTCAAGGAGAACTGCCTTCTGCTCAGACCCTTTTATTATTATAACACAAAAAATCATATCTGGTACAATCTGTAATAAGAGTATATATCTGTAATATGTATGTATTTAGAAATATATAAGTATGTTTATCAGCACTGTGGAAACAGTAGTAGGTACAGGCTCTGCCTAGTTTGGGCTGAGCTTGTACCTACTACTGCACTGGGGTTGGCCTAGTACCTTGTGCCTTGTGTGAGCCTCGCCAAAGAAGAAAAAAGACAGGAGATGCTGGAGGGTCTTAATCGTGACCCCTGGGGTCGCCCTTACCGCGCGGTGCGACAAAAGCTCCGCGCGTCGGGCCCCCCCCTTACGGAGACTCTCCAGCCCAGCTTCCTGCGAGAAGTGGTTGAGGGCCTTTTCCCACAACGGGCGGAACACACTCCCCCGTCGATGGCCTCCTTGGCCGGAGACGACGGGGAGCACGGGGAGGATAATGTTCCGCCCGTCCGGGAATCGGAGGTAGGGGCGGCTGTTCTACGGATCCGTTCCAAGAACACCGCCCCTGGGCCAGATGGGGTACCGGCCCGAGTGCTGGCCCTGGCCCTCAACCACATGGCAGACCGCCTCGGGGAGGTGTTCGACGCTAGCTTGGCGTCGGGACGCTTCCCTGAGTGCTGGAAGAGCGGGAAGCTGGTCCTATTGAGGAAGCCGGGACGGCCTGCCGATTCGGTCGCGGCCTATAGGCCCATCGTGCTGCTGGACGAGGCGGGCAAATTGTTTGAGAGGGTTCTTTCTGCCCGCATCGTCCGGCACCTCTGCGAGGTGGGCCCCGATCTGTCGGACGCCCAATTTGGTTTTCGGGCGGGGCGTTCGACAGTCGACGCCGTGTTGCGCCTGAGGGCCGTGACCGAAGAGGCCGTGAGCTGTGGCGGCGTGCTGTTGGCGGTGTCATTAGACATCGCCAACGCATTCAATAGTCTGCCATTCAGCTGCATCAGGGAAGCACTCCACTATCATGGGGTGCCAAAGTACCTGAGGCGGCTGGTGGCAGACTATTTAGAGGAGCGTACCGTCGTGTACGAGGACCGAGAAGGTTATTTGAGGTGTCGGCCCATGTCGTGCGGTGTTCCACAGGGGTCTGTTCTTGGACCCCTCTTGTGGAACATAGGGTACGACTGGGCTGGGTGTAATCTGTTATGCAGACGATACCTTGGTGACAGCCCGGGGGGCAAACTTCCAAGAGGCGGCGCGCCTGGCCACAGGGGGAGTCTCCCTGGTGGTCGGGCGCATTGAGGCGCTGGGCTTACGGGTGGCCCTAGATAAGACGGAGGCCCTGTTATTTCATGGGCCCCGTCGTGGTCCACCCCCTGGCGCCTCCATCGTGGTCAACTCGGTCCTCGTACCGGTTCGGGCCCAGATGAAATATCTGGGCCTGATCCTCGACGGGAGGTGGCTCTTCGACGAGCACTTCCGACAGCTTGCTCCAAAGCTGGTCGGCGCTGCGTCTGCCCTAGGGCGACTCTTGCCCAATATGGGTGGACCCAGCGTCGCGACAAGACGGCTGTACACGGGGGTTGTCCGGTCAATGGCGCTGTACGGTGCACCGGTGTGGGCGGCGGCTCTGACCGCCCAGAATAGGGTACGCCTCTGGCGCCCTCAGAGGGTAATGGCGGTCAGAGCCATACGCGGTTACCGCACCGTTTCGACGGAGGTGGCATGCGCATTGGCCGGAACTCCCCCGTGGGATTTGGAGGCGGAAGTGCTCGCCGAAGTTTATCGGCGAGTGGCTGACTTCCGGGCGGAAGGCGGATTTCGCCCTCCGCCCGAGGATGTGCGCGAGTGGCGCGAAGCCGCTCGCCGAGCCACGATGGCTCGTTGGTCGTTCCGGCTGGAGACTCCACGCGCTGGCTTCGCCGCCGTGGAGGCTCTCCAGCCGGTCATCGCCGAGTGGGCAGGGCGGCAGCACGGGACCCTTTCCTTCCGACTGACGCAGGTGCTTTCCGGGCACGGTTGCTTCGGAAAGTACCTGCACACGGTCGCTAGGAGGGAACTGAGTCCCGCCTGCCACCACTGCGACTGCAGTGAGGACTCGGCCCAGCACACGCTGGCGGTCTGCCCCGCATGGGCGGCGCAGCGCCGGGCCCTCACTGCAGTCATCGGAGTGGATCTCTCGCTACCGGCCGTAGTACGCTCCATGGCCGGTAGCGACAGTTGTTTTACCGCGGTCGCAACCTTCTGCGAGGTAGTAATCTCGCGGAAGGAGGCGGCGGAGAGGGCCCGGGAGGACGACCTCCACTCGGACCCGATCCGCCGCCGGCGAACCGGGCGGCGGAGGCCCGCCTACCACAGCCTCATGCCGCCCTGAGTGTGGCCGCGGGTGGACGGGGTGGGTTTCCCCTCCACCCGCATTAGTTTGGCCAGCCGCGAGGGGGCGGCGTCCGCGTGTGCCGGACGTCGCCTATAGAGAGGAAAAATATATTGAGACGGAGCCCGCACCAGGAGCGGGCTGGCGCTAGGAGGGGTCCGGATGTCTTAACAACAGCTGTTCCCGGATCCCTCCTGTTACAGGCGCAGAGTGGCACACCGTGTGGTTTTTGATTTCCACACGTTAAAAAAAAAAAAAAAAAAAAGTACCTTGTGCCTAGGTGGGGTTTTGGGTTTTTAGCTATTACTTTTAACATTAGGATGTTTAGCAATATTATCTATTATTACTGTAGCTACAAGCACAGGCTTTGGTTAGTAAGAATCAACACAGTGAACAGTGTTTAAATAATGTCAAGTTATTATATAGTTATAATTAAGTTATCATCATCATTAGTGTCATCATCATCAACAACCTTTAATAGTCCACTGCTGGACATAGGCCTCTACTTAGAAAGAAGGTTTTGGCCTACTTTACCACGCTGGCCAGACGGGTTGGTATAGGGTTTGTGTCGAGTGTTCCTTCTTTTTGCAGTGCTGGTGTCATGCGTTGTTTTGCGCCCTTCGTCGGCTCTTACGACACCCACGGGATGAATTGGTGTAGTGACATTCCAAATTCAGACAGTTAGTTAGACACTTTATGACAGTTAGATACTGAATGACTTTAAAAATCATCCATCTCATCATCATCATTCTAGAAATAGATTGTCTATTGCTAAATATAGACTCTAATGACTATTACTTCTAAAATTCTAATTGAGAATCCATACTTAATATTATAAATACGAAAGTGTGTATGTCTGTCTTTCTGATACCTCTTCACGCTTAAACCGTTGGAGTGATTTAGATGAAATTTGGTAAAGAGATAGTTTGAGTCCCGGGACAGGACATAGGATTTTTATCCTAGAAATCATGCAGTCAGCACGGCTGACTGTCAGCAGGTGACCAAGGACGGTGCAACGTGTTTGAAATGTCAGTGTATTCAAATCAATAGCAGTCAGAAATAGATCTGCTTTGGTATTAAAGCAGATCAAAAATTAATATTATTAAAAGACTTGGCCTCACCTACAGGCCTTTTCATCTTACTACTTAAAATACTCCCACTATAAAACAATTACAATCCATATAATCTACCCCTTATTATTTGCGCAACCCCCTACGGTTCTGTTAATCATGTACACCCTTAGGGATTATTCCATGTCGCTTGATGGGAAGCGTATGGGGACATCAAAAGTGTGAATTGATTTGATTGTAATTAGGTATGATGTGAACATGTAACTTTCCCATATAATTTTTAATCTATTCTATTCTATTAGAATAGAATAGATTAAAAATTATATTCGTATTTTAATCGGACTTTACAGCTAGAAACGACGAAATAAACCACAGAGGTGTCTTTTTTTTTAGTTTGTAAACAAAGTTAAAGTCTTTTAACTTTGTGGACTTTATAGGGTCTGGGTGGGCCTTTTGAAGAAAGGACCATAGTTTTGAGTCAGCCTGTCCACACAGACGGCATACGGTCCCCGGTCGTGTAGCTCAACGGATATTAGTCAATATCAACGCCCCGAAGCATGACACTACCGCCAGCAGGACATTTGGATAGCCCGTGGAAACACTCAAAACCCCCAGAAAGTTACTTCAATATGAACTAACATTACAAGCCTACACTATACTCACATTTACATACTTACACAAATAAATAAACTATACAATTTAAATTTAACGAAAAACTAAAAAACAAATTAAAAACAAACAAAATAGGAATATAATTATCCATCCCTTTCAAACAACAATAATAATAAGAACTTAAATGTGGATGTAAGCAGCATAAATCCCAAGCAAATTGGTCATCTAAATAATCTAAATAATAAATTATTCATATTTATTTTATACTAGCTGACCCGGCGAACTTCATACCACCATATTTTTTAATTAGTGAATATTTTCGAAATTTATGAAAACTTTTTTACTATTTATGTATTCACTCAATCACTTTTCATATTATGAAATTTGAAAAAAAAACTTTTATCGTTATTTCGATTCGATTTTTTTTTCATTTTCTTTTATACAAATCCTGTCCTGACAATAACTAACACAAATAAAAAGAATTATCCAATTTACACACATTTACATTTACATACATTTTACCGATTCATTTTTATTTATAAATAAAACAAATATAAGATAGTTTCAAAACGGAAACCCATTTTTAAATCTAATAACTAAAACAAGTAGTCTTGTAGTTTTTTTAAAGAAATATGTCTTAATTTCGTATTTATTTTTAATAACTTCACTGTGTCCATGGGAGTGCGTGAGGTTACCGAAGATTCAATCCCACGTCTTGAGTTTTTAGGTATTCATGAGTTCTTATCTGCATATTATCATGGAGAGTGCTCACTGGCCGCAAATTTCCGCCATTGTTTCACACGGCAAAATTTTCATCCCCATCACTTGGATAATTGGCACTCCACCACTGTGCGCCTTTTAAGACACTTTTTGCCTCGCACAACCAATCTATGGAACAAGTTATCGTTAGCGGTGTTTTCGGACCGACCTTCAAATTCCCAAGAAAAGAGCGTACTCCTACCTCAAAGACCGGCAACGCAGTTGTAATTTCTGAGTTGCAGGCGTTCATGGACGGCGGTAGTCACTTTCCATCAGGTGAGACGTCTGCTCTTTCGCCCCCTCTAACTTAAAAAAAATGCGATTACAATGAATCACTCACAATACAATTGTTATAAATATGCGGGTGGATGAAGAATGTACCTTACTGCGTCGCCTACGGAGGGTATGCACCATTGATCCCGTCAGAACATGAAAGTTTAAAATCTGTTCTCAAAACCTTAGATGCTATACTCATCCCAGATATTCAAACTAATCATAACAAAACCCAGAACACAAAGGTAACACGGTCAGTCAGTACGCACAATGGCCTCTAATCAACCGGTCAAAGAGGGAATTCAACCGTCACGTGCCATGACGTCATTATGTAGGGGAACAAATTAACTGGAAACCAAAAAGCCCCGCGGTACTGTATGCACTGGACGCAGATTGGGTTTACATTCAGAGTAGGTTAAATAGAAATCATTACGGGTTAAAAATAGGTTTTTAGGTGGTCCTGCAGTAGAAGTGATGACTGGCTTATTGGCCTAGAGGATTTGATTCCCGGTCAGGACAATTATAATTATGTGATAAGCACTATCATTAATTCTGTCTCTGGGTGTAATTTATCTTTGATATGTATTCGTTTAGAATTAATTATATAAGTAGATATATCAACAGTCTTCTTACCATAGCATGGGCTCTACCTCGTTTAGAACCAGATGGCCATGCGTGAGATGTGTGAGTTATTATAATTGTATTCTAAGTTTACGACTCATGAGTTTGATGCTCGATTTATGCAGATTAGGGGGGGGGGATTACTCCCCTCATCATCAACAGCCTTTAATAGTCCACACTGGACATATGCCTCTCCTTAGAAAGGAGGTTTTGGCCTACTATACCACGCTGGCCAGACGGGTTGGTATAGGGTTTGTGTCAAGTTTTCCGTCTTTTTGCAGTACTGGTGTCCGGTGTTGTTTTGCGTCCTTAGTCGGCTCTTACGACACCCGCGGGATGAATTGTGGTAGTGACATTCCGTATTCTTAATCCGTCTCTACACGGACAGGACATGACGTACTCCACTCTACTTAACCAAAATATTTATATTTAATTAAAATAACTACCCGCTGTAGTTACTATGCCCGCCATATTTTTGTAATTTTGTATTTCGAACAACTTACTGTTTTAACAAACATTCTGTACTTCTAACCAAATCTATGTGAAGAATACTCCTTTTTCTAAATAATACTTCAGAAATGATTGCTCTCCCATACCTACCGTTCATTTTTTAAACCGTTCTTCCTATCTGTATTTTAATTCTTTTATTTGCTTTAAAAGTGATCGTACCTAAGATCTCCTCAAAGCTAAGTTTATTTCTATACCTAAATTTATCGATTGGCTCAGCGCTATAGCAGTGCAAAGATAACAAAAAGACAAAGTCTAATGCGTATCCAAGTGGAAAGTTAAAGCTGTGTAAATTTTTGTTCTCACACCTTACGTTTTTAAAACTATAAACAAATAGTAACCAACGCATTTTGGCTACGCTCTTGAAAACTCAAAGATCTTATAGCTTTGTGTTTGGTTGAGGTTATTAACGGAAGATATTATTATGTTCAATGAGACAGATGTCCAAAAGTTAATTTCTCACCGATAACACATCAAACAGCCAATTTAAATACCTCATTATAAACAATAATAACTGTATCATAACTACATACTCCGATCAACATTTTTAAAATACTAACTTCATACACAAAATAATAATATAACACTGGGCAAATCGAATTTTCAATCGACGGCCAGTGATTTTAAAACTTCGAAAGGAGAACGTGAAAAACTGCGCGCGCGGCTCCGGGCAAAAACCTCGGACCGCGGCGCGTTTGGTGCGAGCAAGACGCTAGTAGGAGTGAGCGAGAGGAGGGAGAAAAACTTGCGTCGGCGCAACCACGCTCGCATATCTGGGAAGTGGGCGGCATAGAGTAACCAAGAGCAGAGGATTGTCGTAAATAGTAGCTTTGATTTATTTGTTCATAAATTAGTACTAAGCTATAAATTTATATTTGTCAGTATTAAAATAGGCATGCCCGTAGGTAAAAATTCGTTATTTTATATAATATAACAATATTCTAACACGTTCACACAACGCCATCTAGTCCCATACTAAGCACAGCTTGTACTAGGGGTACTAGACAACTGACATAAATACATATATACTTTTTTTGTAAATGCATACTTTTGTAGCATACATAGAAACACCCAGATCCAATCAAACAACAAATGTTTTACTTAAGTAGAACCCGCCACCTTTGGCGTAGCAGTTCGTTACACAAACCACTACGCCGCGCCATCCGGACGTCATTATATTATAAAATGGATTTTAGTGCTCAGTCCGATTTACATACAATAACTTTATTACTTATACATACACACATATGCATACACTTACTTTTTATCCCCGAAATAGGAAAAAGACGTATTAAAATGCCTCAAAATTTTAGTCCTATTTATAATAGGGGCGATCGGGAACAGGGGCGGCGGGTTGTCCGTGTGGTGACGGATTAAGAATACGGAATGTCACTTCCCCTATTCATCCCGTGGGTGTCGTAAGAGCCGACTAAGGGAGCAAACTACGCAGGACGACAGCACTGCTAAGAGAAGGAAAACTTGAAACAACCCCTATACAACCCGTTTGGCCAGCGTGGTATAGTAGGCCAAAACCTCCTTTCTAAGGAGAGGCCTATGTCCAGCAGTGGACTGTTATAAGCTGTTGGTGGTGTTAGCGGTTGGTGATCGGCCACAGTCAGTATTTTAAAAAACTCGTCAAAGATCAATATTTATCGCTGTAATAACTATGTGCTATATGGGTATGTGTGTGTATGAATATCTAGTCGTGTATATGTATGTGTAATTATGTAAAGTAATATTAATTAATTTAAGGAAATTGTACATGCGCACCACACGCATATTACTTATACAGTATAGTCCATCTAAAGGTTGCCTGGAAGAGATCACAGCGGTGACAAGGCCGCCCATTGTATCACTGTTTTTAGTGTTTGTATTCTTCATCGTATGTATCCAATCTTGTTGTGCAATATAAAGAGTACCTATCTATCTATCTAGCTATAGCTGTCAGGTCACATATTATACTACTAAATAAACATAATTAACATAATAATATAATTCTAAATTTTTCAATTCGAACTAGTAGTTCCTGAGATTAGCGGTTTCGATCGTGCTCATCACACAATGTTTTGCCTGTCATTATGATCGATTCGAAAAAAAACCGCCTCAAAAACAAGTTAGAATCTCACCCCTCACATCACCCTCAGGAATAATCTAATCTCTCTTTGTCAAGAATAATATCATTAAAGCCATCAGCTCAAGCCTAAATTAGCAGCACTACAACGATAATCACAACAACCACACAATGTATATGTATGGTCAAGTAACCAGTCTCTCACATGAAGCATTTCAGATATATAACAAATGTTTGGAATAAAAATAATTATATTTTACCTATCTCACCGTCTACACTAACTTAATCACCTCATAAGAAACACGTTGCTCGACCGCCGTAAGTCGCTTTTGATGTGTACAGCAAAAAGCCAGCCTGAGAGCCTAGTCCATTCAAGCCTAGATTTGCTTATAATTAATTGGTATTTTTACTTTTTCCCTCCGACTCGCCATACACCACGCTATGCCGCTGTTAATCTATTACTAGCTATGAGAGAGTAGTTTTTTTTACAGAAAATTGTTGCCATACCAGTTTGGCATTTTTACAGCTTGTAATGTTTAACCTTGTTATTGAGTCTATTTTGATATACTTGTCATTAGTATTTATTTCACTCCGTAAATGTAAACATACTAAGGCGCGGTCGCAGCCTGACATTTTCCAGGGTCACTAAATGTATTCAAAATTGTTATATCTTAGTCAAGTTCAAAATGTATACATCAGTAAATCTCTAATATATTTTTTTAACCAAAAACTTCTTTGTTTCTTCATCTCTCCCAGCTAATTTCTAAATTTTTTACGTAATCATAAATCATCATCATCAACAACAGTCTTTAATAGTCCACTGCTAGACATGGGCTTCTCCTTAGAAAGGAGGTTTTACCACTCGTACTATACCACGCTGATCAGACCGGTTGGGATAGGATTTGTCTCAAGTTTTCTTTCTCTTTCCAGTGCTGTTATCATGCAGATTTTGCAGAGTAAGCCGGCTCTTACGACACCCAGCCACGAGACGAATAGGGCTGGTGACAGTCAGTAATCTTAATGAACCACGCGGACGAATAGGTAAATATCCTTAATCATAAATAGGTATCCGATTTGATCTGCATTTCTATTCAATGAAGCAAATTGTATTTCTTTGAACGTTGTGTACATTTGCAGATATTATAACGTGTATATTGTGTAGCATACAACTTTGTAACTGATTTGCTGTTTGTTTCTGTACCTTTTGAATAAAATACATAACTTTATTACACACATTATAAAAAAACGAAGTCTTCTATATTTATTAGAGTTCTTTTCTCTGACGTAACACCGCTTACAAGGATGCGTTGCCAAATTTTAAGAAAAATTTTCAATTTGACGTGTACAATTTTAGGGGAACCCTCTCCCGATTTGGACGTGGCTGAGTTTACTGCAGCGTTTATATTACTCTCTCTAAGTAAAGATATACACAGTGTGGCCATTAATACTAACGTGATAGATAGCTTGAACCTAAAGGACCATTATTAGGCTCGAAATTAGTCGGGAAAACCTGAAATACATACAATATGAATCCACCACCACTCCACTCACGCTTCTTTTATTACTCTGTTTTTAAACTGATTAATTTAGGCCTAATTAAGAGAAGAACACTGCGTTTGTAATATTATGCGCCTTTATAATATACGGACAACATAAATGATCTTAAAACCTGTTTCAAGTTATTTAAATATCTGTAGTTTACTAACTTTAGGGCCACCTTAAAAGCATATCCCATCACACATCACATCAACAGCCTTTAATAGTCCACTGCTGGACATAGGCCTCTCCTTAGAAAGAAGGTTTTGGCCTACTATACCACGCTGGCCAGGCGGGTTGGTATAGGGTTTGTGTCAAGTTTTCCGTCTTTTTGCAGTGCTAGTGTCCTGCGTTGTTTTGCGCCCTTAGTCGGTTCTTACGACACCCACGGGATGAATTGGGGTAATGACATTCCGTATTCTTAATCCGTCACTACACGGACACAAAGCATATCCCATCCACCACTAAAAACAATACAAAATCATCATGACATTGTGAATCATAAAAGGAAACAAACGAAATTAAGATCATTTTTCTTCTAGAAGTTGGAAGTTGAAGTTGAACAATAAAATATGTACACTTTTGTTATCGGTTGAAGGAAGAACCGGTCAGAGCCAGTGCTTTAATAACCGGGCTGGTGATAAACAAAAGACTAAAACCACACGGTGTCCCTGAAATAGGAGGAATCCGGGAACAGCTCTTATTAAGACCTCCGGATCCCTTTTTATTTAACAAAATACCTAAAGTAGACCCTAGTCTAGGTATTTAGTTTTTCATCTCTACAAGCTAGAGCTTATAGTGATGAAGATAGGGGTTCTTACTGAAGTAAGATAATGGATATTACTATGATGGAAATGCATAATAATTACAACCTAGAAAATAGATAAAATATTAGAGTTAGTTTATTATCATACAGTAAACTCTGGGTTCTCATTATTGTTTCATTTGTAACAAATAAAACTTTTAATTAATTTTTAAAATATTCTGAATTTTTTGACGAAGCTAAAATTGTTTTTATTATTGTATCCATTTATATGGTTATAATTATGCGTAATCCGGCAATACAAATTATGTAGTTTTACGATTTCCAACACCTTTCGAAAGCACTTGAATACTATAAATTTATGGTTTTAATAACTGCACTGTAACTATCATTGAATTTATATTTAAAATATGAATTGTAGTATCAGGTATTTAAATATTTCTTGGGAACAACAAAGGCTTCACTTTCCGCACGGTATAAATATTTGTAAACGTTATAATCAGGTTATAGTCTGGACTTACAAAAAAAAATCTATGCATGTTATAAAACCTCATGGGCTCTCGATCGTGCTGTCTTAGAATAATATTGTTTCATATAAAAGACGTACGCCTGTGACTCCTGAGTTGCAGACGTTCATGAGCGGCGGTAGACACTTTCCATTAGGTGTCCCGTCTGCTTGTTTGCCCCTCTATAATAAAAAAACCTAAAAGGATTTTGTTCGTTTTATTTTAGAGGGACGGACTTTTTTTTGACAGTCAAATTAAGTTAAAGATATACAACTCTGTACTGCTTAAGCTATTACTTGCAATCAAAGGTAGAAGTAATTTCCCCTTTTTCCATTGCCTCCCTTCTTACCTACTTTTCATAATACTCCTAATTTACCTTCCTAATTTCTAAGGAGCCCAGTAGAGGCCAATATCCTCCTAATACGTAACCGAGTCCAAAATTATAATAGGCATTTTAAATTAGTATGTACCTAAATGCAAAAAGCTGTTAAAACGTTAAGTGGCGTAAATTATTCACAAAATAGGTTGTAAATTATTTAGTGTTTTATACCTTCACTATCTATGCATATTTGTGCATGGTTTATTAACAATTGTATGGAAAATATTTCGAAATCCTTTTATTAATTTACCACTTTATTAGAAACATTAACTGTTGATCGAAACGATAGATAAATATTATTGTGCCAATTATGGGTATGCCATTATTTTATCTATACACCCCATTATAAATTACTGAGCTCTAGCTACAATTAAAACATAAATTTGTAATTAAATCGTGCCATTTCGCGTCAATGTGTACAACTCTTTTACTTACATTTTTTATGTCTGACTAGTATTTCGCTTCGCACGGGTAACACAAAATTTTCCGTTATTATTTATTAATTCTACAAAATATATATATATAAAACGTTTCCATATTGTAATAGATCTTTTAAAGAGAAATATATCCATATACATTGTTATATTATTGGATAACGCGGCGCACGCTCGCAGTCAGCAGGTTTTGTTTCGATATCATTAAAAATAATCTACATAATTTAGTCAATCTATAATAATAATAATAAATTGTACACCTAAACTTCATTAAAAGATGCGCAACTTTTGGATTTTAAGGAATTCTTTCCTTAGAAAGAAGATTTTGGCCTATTAGACAAACTGGCCGGCATTTAGGGTTTGTGTCAAGTTTCCCTTCTTTTTGCAGTGATGTCCTGCATAGTTTGTTGTGTCCCTTAGTGGGCTCTCGCAACACCCACGGGATGAATAGGGGTCGTGACACTCTGTACTCTTAATCTGTCACCACACGGATAACGGGTTGACTTTCTAATCATAATAACTTTATACGAGATATAAAAACAACGTTTCGTGTCCATATAAAATTACTTCGCTTAATTGTTTATTTACACAGCAAATGTGGTGACGGATTAAGAATAAATGATGATAAATGATATATATTTCTGTAAGTAAATCTTTTCAGATATTTTTACAAGTCGGAATGCACCACCCCTATTCATCCTGTGGGTGTCGTAAGAGCCGACTAAGGGAGCAAATTACGCAAGACAACACTGCAAAGAGAAGGAAAACTAGAAACAAACCCTGTACCAACCCGTCTGGCCAGCGTGGTATAGTAGGCCAAAACCTCCTTTCTCAGGAGAGGCCTATGTCCAGCAGTGGACTGTTATAGGCTGTCGATGAGATGTGTTGACACAGCAAAATGTTATTTTGGTATCATAATCATATTTTATTACAATCACTATTGCAGCTCCAGCCGGCGGACTCCGTCATTTGAAACTTTAGTCAAAATTTGAGGGACAGCTCTTTTGTAATGACCTCTTAAAATCCAGAAATTTAATAGCGGCTAAATAGTAGTTTTTTTTAATTGTAAATAGAAGAGACTAGACAGTCGGGTTGTATTTTGAATTGATCTATTTGCCTGTAAAAACAATCTTAGTTAAAGTAAATAGGCTTTTAGAAATCCTTATAAAGATTTTGTAACAAATAAACTTTTCCGTCAATTGCTCGGTAATCTCGGTTCTGATTTCTTTTTTTAAAGTAAATAATAGCCACAAAATAGTTAAAAGTTCTACTATCCACCTTTAGGCTCTATCATCAAATAATACAACGAAACTTAACGAAAGTTTATCATACTTTAAAAAAGCGTGTTAAAGAGAGTATTAATAAATACTTTTTGAAGCTAAAAATATAGAACATTAGTACATAGACAATAGATGTGCCTACATACATACACCTTTAGATCTTCAAGTGCATATTTCATAAGCAGTTATATGATCAATAACTTAATAAACCACATGAAACTCGACACTATAATCTCACAATACCCCGTTAGCAAACCTTCTAATAATCGTTTCAACGTAAACTGGCATATAAAACACATCAACTATTCAATCCTTGTTCTAATAGGCCAATTTCTCATAATAACTCAATACAACATCGAGCGTTTTGGATGTGAAGCGACAAAAACATGCGGACAGAAAATGGCGGCGCGGTTAATTTATATGCAGCTTTGTGCAATTAAAATCGTTTAGTGTCAAGTTTGAATTAATAAGGAGCGGTGAGGCCGCTAGCGACATCTAGTATTGAGTAGCATAACTAAAAGTCAATGTGGCTTTTTACATGACTTTCAACTTACTAACATACTTTCAATAAATTGTGCTTGATTTATTTATAACGCTTTTGCCAGCGTCTCTGCCCTATTTTACTTGCTGATAATATAGCTTTTCATTGGTGTAGGAATTTACAAAATCGGTTTACCGATTTAGACGCGAAAGTAGCGTAACAAACAAACATACTCACTTTTACATTTATAAGTATAGATAATACTCGTAAATATTTTGACTTTTATTAAATATGTCATTTTACTTCTGTTTCAAACTACATTAAATTTTTCAAAAAAAGCAGTTACTTTTAAACGTTATTTATTAATGTCTTTAGATGTATACAGCCAGACAGATAATTATTTTCAATTTATTTTGACCTAATACAATCACAGCTTAATATATAGTTGTTGTGTCATTTATTATTATTACTCTCTATATTTATTTAATAGGATTAAGTATAACGACGGTTGTCCCTATCGTGTCGCACAAACAAAGGATTGAAATATTTAGGTTACCATTTCTTTTTACCATATTAAAAGTAGATATCTATTAGATTTCTTCTGATGAAGTACAAAAAAAAATATTCATACTGGAGTTAACGCGACAGTAGTAATAATGTAGATTTATTTATAAATCCCCACGGGCCCTAGCTGACTGAGATGGAAATTTCGTCACGGGTTTGCACATTTCTTTTTCTATGGTAGAGGGGACCGACGAGCAAACGAGTCACCTGATGGAAAATAGGTAACTGCCGCCGCCCATGACCGAATGAAACTGATGTCACAAATGCCTTGCTGGCCTTTTAGGAAGGAGTACGCTCTTTTCTTAAAGGTTTGAAGATCGTATCGGTCCGGAAATACCGCAGACGACAAGTTGTTCCACAGATTGGGTGTACGAGGCAAAGAGCCCACAGTGTGTTGAAAAGCCCACAGTGGTGGATTGTCAATTATCCAATTTTAATGAAAATGTTGCCATGTGAAAACTTGCAGCCGGTACTAGTCCAAATTATTCCTCGGAACACTCTTCATGATATATACAATATATAAAGCAGAGTGAAGCTACATCTCTACGTAATGCCAAGGGATCGAGCCGGTTGCACATACTATTATGGGAGCATATTATTACACTTGCAAGTTCTTCTGGCTACTACCTAACGACGACTACCTAAAGGGGAGGTTATTACTTTGTTTGGCTTATGTAACTTAGTTCACCCGTGGCCACGATCGGTCTAAACATTAACCAAAAATAAATTGTATATTTTAAATATTTTATCTATAAGGTCAGCTAATTTTTTCTGAGATCACTCTTTTTGCATATTTCGAACTTTTATAGTGAGTCGAGTGGAATTGTGAAATTACCTGCTTTAAAATCTTACAAATTAAGGATATTCCGATAATATAAAACCTAGTAAGTGTTCTTCGTGCTCTCTAAAAACCAATACAAAAACCTAGTAAGTCGATTTCACAACTATAAAACCTAGTATGTCACTAACACTTGCTAGGTTTTAAAATGGTCAATGCAACTGACTAGATTTTCTAAATTGTGAACGAACTCAATTCTAGGGGATAGCGACGTGTGAGGGGAAATCGCGTAAGGCTTTCTGGCTGAATCTTCCGGTAAATGATTCTTCAGTTGATTTAATAAGTGAAGGTGAAATGATAACAGAAATTTATTAATCAGTTTTTCTTTTTTAAAATTAATATAAAAACACATTTGTTTTAATAATAAATGATTCCAAAATAAATGTTTTCTGAATATTTTTCTTGATGAAACATGCACATACTGGGAACTACACCGAAAGCATACGTGACAAGATACATTATACCCAATCCAGAACACAGCAAGTGCTTATACTAGGTTTTGAAACGCGTCAGGACAGAGGTAAAAGTTGAGTTTGTTCATTTTCAAAGTTAGAAAGGGGTACATAACATGCGATATAAATTATTTTCGAAATATTTTACTCATTTTGTAATCAGTGGTTAGTACTCTATCCAATAAATATCACTTTTTTGCTATAATTTGTTAAAAAGCACTTACTGGGTTTTAAATTGGGGCAGCCAAGCTGTATAGCAAAAATCAAATGCTTAGGAATTACAGCAAAAGAAAATTTATTCCATTTACTCGTACATGTCTCATCCACTGTCGATTTGTCCATCCAAACGTCGCCTGTAAGAGATTGCTTTTAACGATAAGGCCGCCCATTGTACATATCCGTCTGTAATATTTATCTAACACTGGTGCCACTTCGTTGGTAACACTTCGTTCGCGTAGAATTTGAAAAGCGCTGCCTTAGTTTCGATGTTCGGGTTCGATTCCCGGACCGGTCAAAATTTTAATCAAATTTCTGAGAAAAACAATAGCCTAAGTTACTCCTTATATAGACAGCTTCCTGGTAGTAAAATATTATCAAAATCGGTGCCTCCATTTTGAAGATTACCCGGCACAAACAGAGAGACAGACAAAAAAAAATATTCAAACAGGTTTTTAGGTATAGATATCGTTAACAAACAAACAACCGTGTAAGCCGTGTAATAAAAAAAAAACCTATTATTTTGACATTACAAACACACTTTAATTTTATTTATTTGTATAGATATTGTAATTGGTGTACAATAAAGAATATTCTATTTTATTCCACTTTTTAGTTCTTGGGAGAGCCAAGAAGAAGCCAAGCGAGAGCTTCGGTACATTATCCCTGGCTCGACAAAACCGTAAGTATGTCAGGTACCCGAAGCTTAAACCTTGTTTGTCTTACAACGCACCTGATGGAAAGTGCCAAGAAATCTATTCGTTCTACTCTTGAACATTCCAGGATTATAATCCATACTTCCGTACTTATTTCATAAATACGAATGTGAGTTTGGACTTATGACTTTAACGCTTAAACCACTTAACCTATTTAAAAAAATATTTTACCAATGGAAAGCTACATTATCGGCGAGTAATATAGGCTACTTTTTACTGCGATTACCGACAAGACGCGGGCGTTGTTGAGAGTTGTCTAAAAAATAGACACAAGTCGTTGTCTAGACTCGATGACTCGAACCAAAAAGGAATCCGAATTTTTGGTGTTTGGACAAAGATATGAGTATCGTGGAACCCCTGTCAAAAAATTAGCTACAGTAAGGAAAAACAGACAGCTATGGTATTGGTATGTTGCTTCTTTCGTCTATATCTGTCTATTATTTTTATTATCATCTGAACATCACCCAGTTCTAGCAGAGGCAGCAGAGGGTTACAGAGATCGTAAGCTCTGTTCTAAAGTGATCACAACATTATTCAATAGGTATACAGTTCAAAGATAATATGTACATCCGTAGGTATATACATACATAAATCCTAATCACATTAATTCGTGTAGAAATAATTACATACTCGAAGAACGTGTACACCTGTTGCATGTGCAAAGTTGAATAATTGCCCATGAAGTCATTACATATGTGACATGACAAAGAAGTGGAAACAGGCGAAGTAATATGACAACTTTTGTATACATGTAACGAAGATACATTACAAAAATAACAAATTCAAAGACTTATTTTTTTAAACGTTTCATAAATAAGAAATTCAAAAACATTTTTTTTTAATGTTTCTACCGCACAATTAATTAGGTACCTTAGGTTCCCTTTCGGTCATTGTATCTGATGTATTTTTATCAATTTTACAGAAGAAAAAAGTTTAACAAGATTTTCCAGATCAAATACCGCAATATACCGATATAATGAAACAAATTGCAATAAATTACGACTTTAAATTTATATAAGTTTAAATTCATGACTGGCCTTTCTTGTCCCTCTTGAAATTCCTATTTATAATTGACTTATCACAAAAAAAAAACGGACCAAAAACACGAAGATACTTTTTCTATAGGTAGGTATCACATAACTATATAATTATGTACCTAATAGAATATAAATAGATAAATTTAATGGATACTGAATTTTAGTCAAAATTTCCGGCTAGGATATTATTTCTTTGTTGACGGGATTAAATTCCCCTCGGATCTCCAGATTCTTGCGATTCCATTAAAAACAAACTCGACTATGCTATTTCAAGGTCCGTCCGGAATCGACACAGGCCCTATCCCGGGGTTCCCTTTGCCAATCGCTTCTTGATGTGATCAGGCCGCCACCCTTAACCTAACATTTTTGTTTTTTTTTACGTGTGGAAACCCCCTCGGGCTGTCACTCCACTGGGGTTTGCGGCGGGATGGTGTGTCGGAATCAGATTGACTAAAACCACACGGTGTGGCCACTCTGCGCCTGTATGAGGAGGGATCCGGAACTGCTATTATTGAGACATCCAGACCCCTCCTAGCGCCTGCCCGTAACAGCGCGGGCACCACATTCTGGCGGGTGGAGGGGATAACCCATCTAGTCCACCCGCAGCCACACTCAGGGCGGCATGAGGCGCTGGTAAGCACGCCCCGAATCTGCCGCTTGAGGTCTTCACTCTCTGGCAAAACATAATTACTTACAAACAACCGTAAACCTGTCAACAAAACGAACTATGGCGACGACGTGGCTCTGTTGAGGTCGTCTGTTCAGGGTCTGCGTACAATATTAATAATTTGTGAAAAATACACTGAAAATCATGGACAGACCTACCTATAATGTTAACAAAACTGAGGTTATGATTTTTAGACACGACAGAATTGACAGCTTTAACCCAGTAATTACTATGGGCGAGACACAACTAAAAACCGTAACCTGTTTCAAATATCTAGGGTACGTAATAAGGAATAACCTTAGGGACGATGATGAAGTGGAAAGGCAAAGGAGCTCTATTGCCGCTTAAAATATTATGTTAGCACGCCGTTTCGCTCGGTGCAGAAGAGAGGTTAAAGTCAACCTGTTCGCGGCGTACTGTCAATCCTTCTACCTGTAGCTTATGGAGGAATTACACTCAGAGAACGTACCACGCATTACGAGTGCAATATTCTGTTTTTTGAAATTTTGTAATGTTGTCACTGGAATTTTGGAATTGTGTAATTTCCATGATTTTGTTATTTTGTTTAAGGGTTTATACCTGAACTAGATTATTATTATAAGCATCTAACATACCAAAGCTCGCCCGAGTTATATCTGCGGTACAATAATATAGAAACACAACTTCAACAAGATAGCGGTCACTTTAGATTGTTTCATTATTATTTTATTACTACGATGGCAATCCCTTACATCCGAAATATAAAAGTAACTTATACTCGAGGTAAGCTGAGGGCAAAACCAGTTAAAACCTAAAATATTTATGACTAAAAATACCCATCAACAAAGCTAATATTACGTAATATTAAGCTAATAAACGTAGTGTAGGACGCCCACAGGCCAGGTGGAGTGACGATCTGCGCAAGATGGTTGGCAGGAGCTGGATGCGAGAAGCCCAAAATCGATCTAAGTGGCGTGCAATGGGAGAGGCCTATGTCCAGCAGTGGACTGCGATAGGCTGATGATGATGATGATGATGATGAAAGCTAATATTTATTTCGAAATACCTTTTACCTTTAACACTTTTTATTTATTTACTTTGTTAATGAATTAATATGAATTAACTACGATACGAAAATTAATTTACTTAAAAGCAAAAATATATTATATTAATGGTACATTAATGGTAAGTGTAGCACATTAATAAGTTATGCGACGGTGTGCCACACTTTAGGCTGTATTTTAACACCCCCGGGAGGGGTGTTATTATATTTATGTGTATGGTGTCTATATAGATAGACACCAGATAGATATCACAGGATATTCTTTAAAATTTATGGACCAATGTTGGTTAAGTTACTGTTGTTGGAGAGGTGACTTGATCAAGAATATTATTACCAAGAAAATTCATTCAGAAACATCGTTTAAAGTCATTTACTTGTATGCCTTGGTTTTTTGTTAGGTTAGTTTTCCGTGGTCGTTTAAGAAAAAATAACACGCCACGTATTGGCAGTTTAAGAGTTATTAGGAGCTCTGTAGTCTTTCTTTTTTTTTCTATAGCACTTTTAACCTACTATAAATTTAAAACACGGTGTCATACAGAAATACATTTTTATCATCTCTAGGACATTGAAATCATAAAATATTTTATTTTGAAATCATTCAACCAAACCCTCTTTCATCGCATTGGGGTTAAAATATGACACCCCATACCTAATAAAATAAGTATACACATCGCAGGTACACACCCCATATAATTTGTCATCGAAGAGACAGCCCCTTTGTTAGGGAAAATTTAAGGCGTACCTTTATATGGATTAAAATTTTGGTAATATATAATATACATTTACACTAACTCATCAGTGTAGTGATGGCAACCGTGTGGTGACCGATTAAGAATACGGAGTGTCACCACCCCTATTCATTCCGTGGGTGTCGTAAGTGCCGACCAAGGGAGCAAACTACGTGGGACAACAGCACTGCAAAGAGAGGGAAAACTTGAAACAAACGCTATACCAACCCATCTGGCCATCGTGGTAAAGTAGGCCAAAACCTCCTTTCTAAGGAAACGCATATATCCAGCACTGCAGAGGACTATTAAAGGCTGTTAATGTGACCTAGATATGATCTGGTGGTCTAAATTCGACCAAAATTCAATTCTTTTTCTATCTACACATTGCCAGTATTAGTTGAACTCTCATTACTAGACTTTCCATACCATAATAAGTCAAAATATACATTTGAAGCTTATAGCATAATGTGGGTGTCCTGCGATAGAATCGAATCGAAATCGATGTTGTGTGACTGATGTCTCTACATTTTTTTTATTACAGAGCGACTACCGCCGCCCATGAACGCCTGCAGCTCAGGTGCTGCCTCGGCTTACTTACCTAGCAATCCTATGTATTTAAGGGCCTCCATAACATTTCTCCGCCCTTAATTTAGAATCACAAATCAAAACAACTTTTGTCGTGGAAAAGCCTTATTTCAGCACAAATGGGCTGGCTTGACTAGAGTGATACAACAGCCACACGGAAAACAGGCGATAAGATTTTTTTTGTCGAGAGTGAGTGAGATCACCGGAGTCTCAAACCCCTCCTTCCCTAACTAAGAGGGGCACGCACTTGTCACTCTTGGGCGGTGGTAGTTACTCACCATCAGGGCTACTCGTTTGCCCCCTCCATCAAATTTAATAAAGAGCTTCATGTAGTGACTTTACGGGACGAGCAGGTCCTTGTCTTCCTTTGCGGAGTTGTCACGTGAGGTCATTTCTTTAGGGACTTTAACAGATTGAATTCTATAATAACATTTGAAAATTAAACATTTATGAATATACCGTACATTTATACTCATGTAAATATTCTCACTAGAATTTAATCGTTAATCAAATTACGTAATTTTTATATTAAAAATTTGGTCTCATATATGGTTTCCTTTTCAGATAAAAAGTAAGAGAATCCAGAGAATATAATGATTTATATAAATAAAATATTAGAGAAAATTCAAAAGCAGTATGAGAAGGAAGCAGATAATTGCTAAGAAAGCGAAGTAATCCAAGACTCAATATGCAACTGAATATTTCATTTACTCCTGTGTTCTACCTATAAATTGATAGATAATCTTACTCCGATGTGAGTGGTAAATCATAAGATATCGAATCTACCAACACAGGCACTAAGTAACTTTTTTTAACTCTATTTACAGAATATCTGATGTATTAAATTAAATAAAGGAAGCACCAATCTGTCCATTTAATCGAAGTATGAACATAAGTTAGGCAATCACATATAAAGGACTATATAATAGCCCTGGCCCTGAAACTAATTCAACACGATCCAGAGTTATCTGAATTGTAACAACTGTATTATTTACTCAAATAAAACCCTTCATAAACTCGAACAACCTAACAGCCTAACAGCCTAGCAGTCCTATGGTTTCTAAGACGTGAATAATTATTGTAAACACAAATATAATGATTAAAGTATATTTAACGTGGAGGCTAGGGGCGTGGGTGTTTTCTTCCATGTAACTCCAGAAGTTTGAGCGCTTGTTGTTTTCCAATATGTACGACGCGTTACCCACTAACAGTATAACATAGCTTCACAAATCTATCGATGCCTAAAGAATATATAATGAAATCTATCGAAACATTAAATTACTGAAAAAGAAATTTTAATAAAACCAAACGACTTCGGTTGAATTACACATTTTAATAAAACCAAAAGACTTCGGTTGAATGACACATTTTAATAAAACCAAAAGACTTCGGTTGACTACAAAGCAGGAATAAAGTAGACCTACACTAGTTCACACTACACCAAGAAACAGTATTGTAGTGTAGATCTAACATGTCGAGTTTATTACCGGGTATGGGCAAGTTAGGAGTTTACACTTGCTTCTGTGAAAAATTACCGATCCAATATTAAATTTAATTGCAGAGAAATATCGTGTGAATATACCGATTAGAAAAATGTTTTAATGTGACTATAAATTAAAAGCTAGAATCCTATAATCTACCGTTTTTCTCGCTAGATATGAGGGTTTTCCATTATCAACAAATATTTAAAATATATCTAACTATAGATTATGATTGAATCAGTTAATACTGTACCGATTCACGATGTGTCGTTTTGAAACTCTTCGGTACTTTTGTGTCGACACACAATTGGAAAACGCCGCACATTGCCTGCGGCCTGCGTCGGTATAGTAATTACGAACCGTTTCGGGGAACCCCACCGGTTTATTACCGGCTACTGTGATTAGATGGTACACAGATAGCTTTGGGAACGGACCGAAAAATTCTTTGTTTTTCAATTTTGTTCTTATGTGAAATAGATGTTTATAACAATGACTGTCAAGGGTGAGGTGGAAACTTAAATAATAAATAAAATAAGTGTTGAGATTTACTCAACAGAATCAGACATTTTAATATAATTGTAGCTGCATCCCATTCCTATTTGACAGACCTGTTGTGTGTGTTTTTTCGAGAGAATATATGGACCTATTTTCTCTCGAAAAACTTGACATAGCTAGAAAGAAAGAAAGAAAGAAAATTTATTCGAACATGCAAAATTCTGTACAAAAAATGTCAATAGGTCTGCAGCTCAGCATACTGTTGGGTGACCACAGGTGCCTTCCAACCTGGTTTTCAGCTGCAGCCCATATGACTGGGTGTTGTCAGCTCGAAACCATTCAAGTGTGTGATTGTGTACGTGTATATATATATATGTTAGTGCGACGCATCAATATCAAACACACGGACATCCGATTCCAAAGTTCTATAGGAACCTGACTGCTGATAAACATATTTTATTTTACTTTTAAATTATATACACTATGGATAAATTACACCCCGAACAAATAAATGATCATACTCATGACATCATTATTTTCCTAGGAATCGAAACCAAGACGTCTGGCTTGGCAATCAGTATTATAGCGAAATATGTTACAGAAACCTAAAAATCTCTTGCTTTGTTCATCATCCTCGTCTTCTTCATCATCATCAACAGCCCTTAACAGTCCACTGCTGGACATATACCTCTCCTTACAATGGAGGTTACATCGTCTTTTTACTATTCCAAAATTTAATGTGAATCGACGCATTGATTCCTTTAGGTACAGTGATCTGATGAGAGAGAAGACTATTACTCGTCAGATCACAGCTTATTGTTTTTTAAGCCAAATCCTCTTTCACGCAATACAATCTCCTGTCTTCTTATAATTAAAAAAGAAGTAAACAGTTATTTTCAGTTTTTAATTTAATAAATATGCAGTGTTTTGAAAATGAAATTACACTTATTTAAATAACTACACTGTTACAATGTTTTAATCATGCTCACATCAATTATAGATAAACTAAGTCTCTAGAAAAGTTACAGATTAAAACACTTTATAAGTATAAATATCTGAAGACGATTATAAAGAGAGATTATATAGAGTAAGAAGGGAGGGGGGAGATCATTCAAAGGGCCATCAACGTAAAGGCGTTCTGGTTACTGCTGGTCAGTTGAACCGTCTGCTCGTTTAATTACATAAAAATAATTAAAGTACAACTCGGTTCTTGAATTATATTTTATACTAACTGTACCCGAAATTCGTTGCAATGCCACGTAAACTATGAAGAAATAACGAAAACAAAATTCGTATATATACATTTTTTTGGCTAGGTACCCATAGTTCTCTAGGCGTCCCTAGAACACTGGCAAAATTTCATCATAATCTGATCAATGGTTTCGGAATGTAACGGACAAACATACCACATTGATTTTTATTTACCTGTATATGTAGTTATATTACCAAAATAAATTGATGATGATGATACATTCCTCTGTACGGGCGGGGTTATTTACGGTCGCTCGGCTTATATTCGAGCAGAAATCCGATGAACTCTCCTCAGAATTTCAGTTACTTTTTTCTTGATTTTAGTGAATTTATACATCGCTAGTATAGTTGACGATAAAAATGTATGACAAAAAAAAATGTGTTTATTCAACCTAGACGCATCTGGAACACAAAAACATACAAAGTTTTAGGCAATGGTGCTAATTCTGTTGTTCGGCGACTCTCTAAACTAAACTAAAAATCACAAAAAAAAATTTTTGGTCTGTCAAATATTACGTTTTCAGAATAGGAAACGTTCTTTGACAGAACTAAACAAATTTTTAGTGATTTTGAGTTTAGTTTAGAGAGTTTTCGAACAACAGAATTAGCACCATTGCCTAAAACTTTGTATGTGTTTAAATTACCGAATAAATAAGCTTTTATATAGCACATCTCAATTATCTAAATATGTCAGTCGATGACATTTTGGACTTACAATAAATATTAGTAATTATTCATGAATATCGATAAGTGGCAAATCGATACCTACCTTAAGAGCCTGAAGCGAGAATCGATCAGACAATGAAAAATGTTTTTTAGTGCCTTGACTAGAAGGTATTATTTTATGCGGAATCAACTTACGTCCTTTTTTCTTTGCATGTAACAAGAATGGCGATGACGATATTATAACAAGAATGTTAATTTATTTTAGTTGGTCCACAATTCTTGAAAGAAATCCTATTCATCTATAAGTCTATTTTATTTATTATAATTAAGAAACTTTTTATGCAAAAACGATTTACTCTACAGACTAGAAAATATAGTATAAAAATAATTCTAGTCAATATAATTGAAAAGATTTTTTTTCTTGAAAGACTAAATATAGAGATCATTTTTGATTGTTTAACACCTATTTTCAAAGTATTTTTTCAATTGATAAATAATTTAAACAACTTTATTTTATGTTAGAAGGGGCAGATGAGTAGACGGGTCACCTGATGGAAAGTGACCATCGCCGCCCATGAACGTCTGCAACTCAGGAGTCACAAACGCATTGCTGGCCTTTAAGGAAGGAGTACGTATTTAAACTTGATAATTTAACAAAGCCTATTCTGCATTTACCCACTTTAGAGCAAATTTATTCATCAGTGAATATAGTCATTAAGGTTAATACTGAACCAATGTTGCCAAACATTAAACGACATCAGAAATGTGTTCTTCTGCCTTTTGTATATGTGAAAAAAAAACAGGTGTTTGAATTTGACTTTATATCAAATTACTCGCCAAACACATTGCAAAAAGCAATAAACAAAAGACAGGTGTAATAAGTCCAAGAAGAGCTCGAGACTTGATCTGACATCACTTCGATCCTGCATATAAATACCATGAAACTTACATTCTTAGAAAGCTCATAGATTAGAGACTTTTCTGTATAATATTGGTTATGTTTATTTTATTTCATCATATTTTATTTATGGTATTGTTAACTGCCTCGGTGGTGCAGTGGTAGCGTATGCGACTGCTGTGCTTAGGTCTCGGGTTCGATTCCTGGCTCGGACCAAATTTTTGTATAATCTGCAAAATGTTTTGTTCGGGTTTTGGGTGTCTTCTATGTATAATATGTATGTATTTACGGAAAAAAAGTATAAAAGTATTCTATCAGTCAATCCAGCTTTCATAGTATAAGCTCTGCTTAGTTTGGAACCGTTGTGTGGCAGATGTCCGGAAAAAAAAACGTAGGTATCACTCTGGTCGATCTGGCCCATTTATGCCGAATCGTGGTTCTCCCACGACTTTTATGGTATTTACGCACATATATAAAGATAAATTTTGTTTGTGATACAAATCTGATTGAATATCAAACGAATCTACTTTTATGAATTACTCAACTGATTAACGCATACAACTAGCATTTTCGTAACTTATCTCAATCTTAGAACTCAAATCAAAGATTCCCGCCATCTACTTATATCTACGAGTAGGTAGTCTCGCTTCAGGCAAGAACACTTTTTTTTCCCGCCGAAACATGATCAAGAAACTATTCCATTCAGCCCGAACGGGATATCAAACTTCCAAAATCTTCACAACACAAAAAAGAATAAAAGCTTTAAAAAAGCGCCGTCGGAAGCCATGAGAGGCCCCAATTTAATACCTTTCATACATACATAACCGATAGATTAATTCGATAAATGTACGTTATAACGTATAATTATGAATTTTATTCACCATACTAACTTTATGGTTATTTTGAGCCAATGTATTAGAAACTTTGTGTTTTAAAAGATTTATTATCGATGAAAATTGTGTGAGGCATCTCTGCTAGCCGATTGTTTTTGAAAATAAGAGTAGGCAGAAATAACAATCAAAGTTATGCCTAATGTAGGTACAATTTTGTAAGGTTAATCATTTTAGTGTGAATTAATAAAATATTTCAGTGATGAACCTTTTTCGATATAGATACAAGTAATCAGCACTGCATGTGTTTAGAAAGACGTTGTATTATGTCATATTGCAACACTAAATCACACATAATTCAAAGATTTTTTCCTTCACGTTGGTAGCAATTAAAGCAATTACCTAGTTAAACAAACTTTATTTGCACGAATAATGGACGTCATAAAGTAAAATAGTAAATATATCAATCTGTCATCACTTATAAATATAATTCCCGTGATTTTTCAAGTATAATTAAATTAAACTACAGTTATTTAATCATAATTGAAGCCGAGTACCTATTGATATTGTAAAAAGTCGCTAAAATATATTATTTATGTGTACGGTAGCAAAGTAATTACAAATTTTGTAAATTATTATAATCTTGACTTAAAGAAAATAAAGTACCAACATTGAGTACTGGGCGAGTAGGTACAGACAGAAGAAAAGTTTAGGGAAAATATGCGGAAAAAAAGCACTTCTTACCTTTTTAAACTTACAGTGTTGTTCTAAGTTATGAGTAAGTTCAAAAGGCCTTCAGGAGGGGCTCATAGGGTTCGGCAACACCAAAAATGTCGTCTTTGATGTTGCGATTTTTTTCATTTACATAAAATATACCCTGGTTTTAAAATATTTAACCTTTGAAAGCTAATGTTTTAATTTTACAACTATTTTAAATATGATACTTTGGATGTATATTTGCTACTCGTATAATGGCAGAACTAATCTAGAAGAAATTTGACACAGAGATAAATTATACTCTGGAATAATCCTGACTGCTAAGCCAGAGGTCGTGGGTTCGATTCCCAACCAGGACCAATAATTGTGTGATGAGCATGATCATTTGTTCTGTGTCTGGGTGTGTAATTTATTTATAAATATTGTATGTCATGTATTTATAAACATTTAAGTTTATATGTTTATCAAGAATCTGGTTAAAATAATATAGGCTCTGCCTAGTTTTGGAACAGACGGCCGTGTGTGAGGTTATTTTTACTATTAATATGAATAGTACGAAGGCAACTGTTTATTACTAAACATTTATAGACCAAATCGACATTAATATTACTGAGAGTGTATTTTTTGTGGACTATTGTCCTAAACTTTTATAAAACCTATAAAAACCTAGCCTTTTAAAAAAAAAAAAAAAAAACATGGAATTTAAGCTTCGATCAATAATGTTGATCGAAGAATTTAAGTGATTTCAGCTTAATTTACTAAGTGATACACATCGCTCCTTTAAATGTTTTTTTTTTTTTGCAAAACCTACGTTATTACAATCAGTACCTGAATATTAAGAGTAATAATACAATTTGTAAAATAAATATTTTCTTAGTTTTTCCTTACTTATACGAGATAAATTAAAAAATTTCAATCAAGAAATTTAAAAGCTAGAAAAAATTATGTATGTCATACACTAAAACTTTTTTATAATTACATCCCTTTCTTTTCAGAAACCGTGTAGTGACGGATTAAGAATACGGAATGTCACTACCCCAATTCATCCCGTGGGTGTCGTAAGAGTCGACTAAGGGCGCAAAACAACGCAGGACACCAGCACCTCAAAAAGATTAAAAACTTGACACAAACCCTATACTAACCCGTCTGGCCAGCGTGGTATAGTAGGCCAAAAACTCCTTTCTAAGAAGAGGCCTATGTCCAGCAGTGGACTATTAAAAGCTGTTCATGATTTTCAGAAAAACTAATTAATAACATTTAGTGAAGTCAACCAAGTGTATGGACTGTGTTATTGTAAGCTTACCAATACTAAAACATAAACATACCTACCTACATGATGTCCTATCCAAAATAAATATACCTACATATTTATGTAAAACAACTGAAGCGATTGTTTTGCAATCCATACAGGTACGTTGTCAGCCCGCGGCCATTTTGTGAACGTTATTTTTTTAATAAAAAAAATATACCAACGGCTATCTGTTTAGAGGCCGGATTTTTTTATTTAGCTCATTTTTTACATGAAATCTTTCGTTCTCCGAAATAAGAATATCAAGTCTGATATGAATTTAACAAAGCTTCAAAGCCATTCTTCCTGTAATTTTGGTAGTAATCTATGTCCTGAATACTTAGTCAGATTACAAAAAATACAGTTAAAGGCACTTTACCACAAAACTGGTCAATTATATGTCGGTTATAGCGGTAAAAATCATGAATCAAAGTAAATGCCGAATTTCATTAAAATCCGTAGCCGTGAAAGCGTAACAGACAGACAATAACTTTCGCATTTATAATATTAGTAGGGACTTTTATGAAATTAGGAACAAATCAGCTAAATGCTTACCTGATGGTAAGTGGCAACCTCCGCCCATGGACACCTGCTACTCGAGGATCACTAGTGCGTTGAAAGTTTTATGGTGATGAAGTGATGAAGACCACTTCATCACATCATATCAACAGTCTTAAATAGTTTACTACTGGACATAGGCTTCTCCTTAGAAAAAAGGTTTGGGCATACTGGTCTTATTGGTCTGAAAATACCACTGAACAGCGGAAACGTAGAAGTTTATCCAAGTGACGGAGATGAACTTTTTTTTCAGGTTAAAGGAATTGACAGTGCATACGATTAACTAGTTTAAATTTCTTGCCAGACAGTACTATATAAAAATAAAGTGTGATTTAAAAAACAGATTAACCACGTTTGCGTTAACGCAGTGCCAGGACGACATCCATTTATTTTTCCATTAACCCAAACTTACTCTTATCTGCCAACAAAAGGCGTATGAAAATCGGTCCACCAGTTAATTGGAACAGACCAATACACATATTTTACTTAACTTTTTACACATCTCACACACGGCAGTCTGATCCCAAACACGACAGAGCCTGTTTTATGGTAATAAGAATGCGGATAAACATACTTAAATATTTGTAAATACATACAAAATAATATTATAAATAAATTACACCCAGACACAGAACAAACAATCGTGCTCATAACACAATATTGTCCGGGGTGGTAATTGAACCCACAGCCGCTGACTTAGAGCAGTCAAGATCACTAACTACTGGAACATTACCGTCATTAGAAAAGCTGTTTTAATGATACTAGTAATTTTTATACAAAGTCCTCCAAAGTTCTAAAGTTGACTTTGGCCAGAGTGAATCATGATATATCCGATCAATTATAATTCCAGTCTGTCACCTCTACTCACATTTAGAGGGGGCAATAGTCCCTCCAGGCACTAAATCAGTCAGTCCGATCTTCCGATTATGTGCACGTATTAATACGTCCAAAATTTAAGTTATGGAAACTGTTGATCAATTAAAATATTTATTGAAGAAGCTGTGGAGTCGACTTTGGTGATTTTTTTTGTAGTTTGAAAGAAACTTAAACTTTCAAAAAACAAATATTATTAGTATTGGAGTTCGACCAGACATGAAGCCACACGTAATGCCACATATTTATTTATTATTATTATAAAAAAAAATCGCATCGCAAGAACCGACTAACGCAGCAAACTACGCAGAACAACAACGCTGCAAATTTGAAACAAAACCTATACCAACCCATCTTTTTTTTCCGTGGGGAAATCCCCTGGCCTGCGTGATATAGTAGGCCGAAACCTCCTTTCTAAAGAGAGGCCTATGTCCAGCAGAGGACTATTAAAGGCTGTTGATGGTGATGATTGTGACGACTTCCACATACAACGAACCAAAATTGTACTTCAGTGCTATCTAATGAAGACACTCCGAATTAAGTTGAGTCACTACCATTCCTACATCGCGCCATACACTCCAGGTATGATGACCTCGCCTGGTTGAAGAATCCTCCCTTCATGCTGAAGGGACATGACACCCGGTCCTGCACATCTAAATTTTTAATGAAAAACCTTCGGCAAAAATAAATAAAGTATGACAATCTTGCAAATACGTGTTCTTTTTTTTCAATTTATCTTAAAGTATTTCATGGCATTAGTTAAGCTTCAATATTAAAATAGTCTCCATCCCTTTGGTATGAAATAAAAATCAATGTACTATTTTCTGATGAATTAAAATCACATACCATACGTCAATACTAGCGCCACTATTTAATGCTTTCTGCTGGTCTTTTTTGTGTGCCTCCCTTTAAGATAGTGCCCTTGAACTATACCTTACAATACAAAGCCTTTGACTATTCTTGCTATCAAGATGGCGACCAAAATAATACTGATAGGAACAGTACGTAGACAGAAGTATTTTCGGTGATACAGACGTGAGTAAAGGGAAGCGAAAATGAGCAGACGGGTCGCCTGCAACTCTAGAGTCACAAGTGTATTGACAACAACTGGAGCTTTTCGAGCATCCCCCAGAGGGAGGAGGGTGGGGGTAGGAATAGTAATCACACTCACTCGATAAAAAACAACGAAAGAATTGCTTTACGCCGATTTTCTGTGAGGTTATGGTATCTATCACTCGAGCGTGGTCAGGTCGAGCTGGCCTGCTCTTCTGGCGGGCTCAGGCACGGATCAGTAAACAAAGACATAGCTATATTTATATGTAATACTCAAACATTTAAATATAACTATTTACATACCATACATACAATTTATCACAAACACTTCTTCAATAAAATAAATCACTCAACGAATCCATTACTTTCAGTACCTCCATATAATTGTAGTACAAAGTCTACTCCACCCCACTCTCCTAATCGATCACCGATCAATCAGGTTCACTAATAAATCTACAGATTCTGGCACATACCATATTATTATTCACAATAATGGGCAGTACTCCGTAATTAAACTATTGATCCTGAACCCCCGATAAGCAAACTTTTTTGTAAGTTTCTAGCTTTTTGTGTTGTATATGTGGGTTGGCATGTCATATTATTTTAGTCTAAATCTGTCTCGTACATTTGAAAGAATTTTGAAGGTCATTTCGGACTTTTTGACGCTGTCTTCATGAGTGATGATGATGATTGAAGTTAAATGATTAATATTTGTCAATAACTGCCATGTGTAAAGTTTCAATGGCAGATTCCTGGGTGGTTCTGCCTGAAAAGCTGTCCCTCTGTTCATTTTACATTACATCAATCATAGTTCCTCGGGATGTTTTTAATTGTCTAAAAGAAAAATTGGTTTCTTATGCTACATTTTTTTAAATTGGCGTTTTATACTATTTTTTGTCCGTGTAGTGACGGATTAAGAGTACGAAGTCACCACCCCTATTCCTGTCCCGCGGGTGTCGTAAGAGCCGTCTAAAGGAAGAAAACTACGCAGGACAGCGGCACTGCAAAGAGAAGGAAAACTTGACACAAACCCTATACGAACCCGTCTGGCCAACGTGGTATAGTAGGACAATGGTATAGTACAATGGTGTAGTAGGAGCCAGTAGGTATATAGGAGGATGTCCAGCAGTGGACTATTAGCGGCCGATGATGATGATGATACGATTTTTACTACGAGTTCTCAGACATGATTATGATTATTATACCCAAAAGTCAGCGTATTTTTTAATTTCAAAAGAACATTTCTCCAAAATAAAAATTACATATTTATCAGATTATTCAGTTAAACGTGTTAAACTGTTAACTTAATTTTGATTAATTTAGTACAAAGATAGAGAGCAGTTTGAAGAATATAAAACGTGAAAATAAAACTTGAAGGAGCTTAAATAGGGAATGAACTGCGCAAACGAAGTCGCAGGCTGCGGTTGTTATTATAAATTGGGAATGTCACTCCTTAACTATTCAATTATGCTGTACATACATTGTCAGGTATTGTACAGACCTCAACCTAGTTTTGGTTTATCCAAAACTAGGTTGAGGTCTAGAGGTTTGGACGAATAAGGGACATACTATATATTGAGTCTAGAAGCTCTCGCTGAAAAGAGTTATCTAAAGTTTTGTCCAGTAAAGTTGGCTAAGTGCCAGTAACGTTCAACTTAAACTTACTGCTATGGAGCAGCACAGATCCTCTCTTGTTTTTAAAAACATTTTTTGGTATACCAATGGTTATGTCGAATCTTGACGATGAAAATTGATTTTTTTTTTACGTTATTTACGTGATTATAACGGTACCTTAAATACTCAACTTTTAAAAAAGTGTTTCTAACTTCAAAGCGCCTACGTCGTCTTTATGGTATAAGTGGGCAAACGAGCAGACGGGTCACCTGATGGTAAGCAACTACCGCCGCCCCTGGACACCTACAATTCAAAAGTCACAAGTGAGTTGCTGCCCTTGGAGTCCCTCCCGCTGACTCAAGCGGAGATTTGGGCTCCGGTTATCTCACTCACTCAGTGAAAGGCAACGAAAGAATTGCTTAACACCGGTTTTCTGTGAGGCGGTGGTATCACTCCGGTCGAGCCGGCCCATTCGTGCCGAAGCATGGCTCTCCCACGGTGAATTCTAATCAACCGTACTGAACTCATTAGGTCGTGGCGGTGTTTTTATTTATTTTGAATGGCACTCGATGAAAAGTATATCCCAAATAAAAAGGATTTGCCAAATCAGACAATAAATGAAGAAGTTCGGAGGTATAAAACATTAACACATTAACACAAAACAGAAATCGGCAGTGAAGTTTAAGAAGCCAATAAACAATATTTAAAATTGTCAAATAATGTACTACAGATTTCAGTACAATGTTATGTATACAGTTAAATAATGTAACAATGTAATGTACTGTTAAATAATTCCTCGTACTAAGTACGTTTTCTATTAAAACAACAAGAAAATCACAACATATTTACTAACATCCTCCAAAAAAATAAGTTAAATATATATTAAATTATTTATTTAGTCTTTGTTACTCTTAAAATCTCATATTTAATGCCTTCAACGAGCGATCTTTTTTTCAATAACATAGTTTTTACAGAAGATTTTCTATGGAGACCCTTATCTTACACTATTTTTCACTTAAAAGACGTTAAATAAGACAGGTATATGTGTTGACATAATTTTGCAACCCAGACGAGGAAAGGAGGTATGTTGTAAGTTTATCGGGTAGGTGTCTTTCTGTCTTTGAAACTATAACTTTGAATTACATTAAAAGATTGATTTTGATTTAGATATTTTGTTTAAAAGGGAAATTGAACAAGAATTATTTTTATTCAGCAGCTATTTGAAGTGAGCTCTATCGAATTTCGACTATTATCTCCCTTAAATGTTTTTTATTTAAGAGTATAACTTGATTAGTCATTGTATACTTACGTACCATGATAGGTAAATATGTGAAGCTGTTTTCTAGTATTTTTAAATTTTTAACTTATATCATTTAATCATTTTCTCTATTTTTACCACAAACTCGTAGGTTGTTGGACTCGTAGAAACGAATTAAATTCGCCGAAACTCTAGGGGTTTAGTAGAAGCTAGACGGTGGACAGAGAAACTCTTCAGAGTTAAAGAGAGTCTTTAATCTCAAAAAAGCAAGTTAAAACCACCACCAACCACCAACCCAACCGCGGGAGAGTCATGATACGGTACAAATGGTCAAGCTCGACCGGTTTGATACCACGACAAACCACTTTTAAGTAATTTTTCGTGGCTTTTCAGAGTGAGTGAGACACCTCCCCTAGATTCTTGGGAGGGGATTCAAAGGGCGGCACGGCACGCACTTGTGAGTCTTGAGTTGCCATAAATGAACGAATGACATATTATATTAAGTGCTAATTATGATGTCAATTAGACATGGGACAAAATCACAGTGAACCGTGAAAGACCGATGATTTATCATTCGATTTTTTCGTACGTAGGTTAGGGTTACTACTTACTCACGCGTTGTTTCAATAAGCTGTTTTCAGACGATACATAAAGACAGTATTTCTCCTATTTAACAGTAAATCTAGTCATAATTTTATTATATATAGACCATTCCTTACAAAATATTAAAAAAAATTATTTCGTTCACTAGCGTCTAACCTACATTCATAGCAACCCTAACCACAAAATCACAGTTCACTGTGATTTAGTCCCATCTATAATGTTAGTACAAGTGACATATCTGTTATATATACCAGCTTTTATTTACTCTTTGACGTACCTACATCCACAGCTCAAATACACCGGCGTTGCGTGTGCCCCTCGCGTGACTGAATACAATTATGCGAACACACGGACAGCACGACTTGCCTTTCTTTTATTTGTATTGTTACAAGGCGGATTTTTAATTCTTTTTTATACATGTACCTACTACATATATATTAGGTATATAAGAGTTTGTGAAATCTTATAAGACAATCACAATTTGTTTTCAAAATGAGGCATGGTGTTGTTTAAAAGATCAAACTCTCCTCGTCTTATAATTATTGTTATTATAGACATATATTTTACTAGCTATTTCCCGCGACTGATTATCTCTTACGAACGGCAAATTTCTATACAACCGTTATTCTTTTTTAAAGGGTGAAATTTCCAAAAGCCCTTTCTTAGTGGGTGCTTACAACATAAAAAGCATCAGCTGCCAAAATTTCAAGTTTGTAACCCTAGCGGTTTAGGCTCTGCGTTGATGAATCAATCAGTACAGGCAAGTAATGTTATATTTCTTTAGATAAATCACTATCTTTTGCCTGCAACTCAGCTTGCGTGAAAGTAAATGTTTTCATCTCTTGGAAAGAGTAGGTACTTTTTCTCAATGAAAGATACCGGTCCATTCCAGTTTCACCGAACACGAACCGACTAAAAACCGCACGCCGTCTCAGGTACTAATTAGCTGGCCTGGGGGTGACAGGTGAGGCCATCTGTCACCCTAGCAGAAGCAGGCCGGGGTGGCAGCGAGCGCGTTGCGAAGCGCGCTCGCTTCCAGGGAGCACAGGGAACATGGGGTTCCCACACGGGGGGGTCGTCTACTCGTCTGTAGATGACCCGAGGTATGTCGGGGCACCAGGGACTTCCTTTCTAGGGTATACCTGGTTCCCCGGCTATTAGTACCCGGCGACGGCGTGCGGTTTTAGTCGGTTCGAATCCGACATGCCACCGACTGGTGGTATCCGAGGGGATTCCGCACGGAAAAAAAAAAAAAAAAAAAAAAGGTACTAATTAGCTGGGGAACCAGGTGTACCCTGGGAAGGAACAAACAACAATTAGGGGGACCACGAGTAGGCTGGTAACCTGATGGTGTGTGCCAACCACAGTATCCCAAGTGTATTGCCAGCATTTGAATTGAAAGTATGCACTTTTCTTGAAGTCTTGACGGACGTATCCTATCGTCGCCTATGAACGCTTGCAATTACAGAAAATTCATAGGTACATTATCAACTTCTTGAATCTTGTAAAGACCTACCTTAGAGAACCTAATACGACATTTCTTTGCCTTTTAGCAGAGAGAAGAAGAGAGATCATAAAAAGCTGGAACGCGTTGGTGGGAGGAATTTTCTCTTTACTTGTTCTTTACGTGACTTGTTACTCAAAGTATTGTACTTTATAAAATCAAATATTAAAGTGGCTAAGGTTATATATATAAATCTTAAATGCAAATAAGTTCCGGTGATGAAATGCGGTTATCACATTACCCTATTAAATCTTACGCATCTCTAATCGACAGCAAGTCGTTTTAATGCCAGCAGAAGTCTACAGTGCCCTATCTCTGTAGGTATATAAGGGAAAATGGGTAATAATACCCTGCCCCTCTTAAAAGTGCTTAAGGTGACTACTACGCTAACATTACTAAAATAACTCTTAAGTACTCTTCCATATATTATATACTATTCTATATATAAATAACTCTTCTATAAGATGTAAAAGGAACTAACACTTTAACAATCGTCAATACATCAAAATGAAAACAATAGGATTCAGTCAGACTGACGTTTAACAACCTGGTTGAGGCTATCACAAGTACTGCCATCTCTTAGCGAATAGCGGCAACTTTATAAAATTGCAACTCGTCTCGTCATCCACAATCTTTTAAAAGGTACAAATTTTTTATCCAAAGCGATTATTGTTTTTTAAACATTTGTTTTAATAACTTCCGTAAACTTATAAAGGTTACCTAAATATTGTTAAGCAATGTATTACAGTATAGATGTTTATCTAGATTACTAGTTAGGAGCTTACTGATATAGCAATCATTTGAAAACGAAGACAGCGATAAGCGAAGCGTTTAGCGTCTTAATGATTCTTTATATTGCTCTGATTATTCGTGATCCCTTTTTAAACATTAGTTAGTTAGAAATTCAAACTGTCAAACTTAAATAAACTTTAGGAAAATACTGGATTGTTGCTGGCCTGTTACCAATTATTGTCTGCTGGTTCATAGGTTAAAGGTTAGAGGTAAAGGTTCTAGTCTAGTCTAAGTAATAATGAAACAAAAACTAATCTTTATTTATTTACTTTTTACTTATTTATATCTTTATTGTATACAGTTGACACGTAACAATCGGCGGTCTTATCGCTCACGGTGATCTCTTACAGACAACCTTAATACGGATATTAGAGATTTAAAATGTTGGGTAGTTTACATACACGTAACGCATTATCACTTGAATATTTAAAATATCAACAAAAGCATTCATACACAAATATACATCAATTCATATTACACATATATAAATACACCTCCATACATACACACACATATATATTTATACACAGTCTAAAATATATACTGTATATAGCTTTACTATATCGGGTCGGCTGTACAAATGAACGGAACATTTATTGAAATCGCTGAAAGGATCTACCTCTATCACGCACGTCCAAAATATATAATTAAAAATAAGTATCCTTAAAATCCGTAAAAGTTATGACCGTGTCAATTTTTAGGTATTATCAGCTCCCATTCTGATAAAAGCAGATGGGGACGTGTTACGTCAAAGATTTTTAATCAATTTTAAAATCATTGAAATATTTTGAAATTGGTTTTACATATTTACTTTCTTATTATTTATTTAACAAATATTAGATTAAATGCGATTTAAAATCTTTTGCTTTACACACATACCTGTTTTTATAAGAAACAAGAGCGATAATATGTGAAAATTGAAGCGGTCATAACTTTTAGTTCGTTTGTTTTGTTCTTTTTAAAATTGCATGACTAACACAAGTCCTTTAAGTGTTTAAATCTAGTGTCCCATTTTCGATGACATCCTAGAACATATACATAGGTAGTTCCCCGAAGTTTTTTTATGATAGAAGGGCAAACGGCCTTTGTTTTTTAGCAACAGATTCACCTGCTTTTTTAGTCAAAGCCGTCGCCGTCAATCTTTATGCGTGTGAGGTTTTATACACAAATAATCTGACTAAAGATCCGATAACACGCATTTTCTTCACAGTTTCTTTTTAGTTTTTTTTTTCAATATTTTATTAGTGGTTCTGCTCTTCGGGGTGGACACAGATTCAAAAAGTTAAATATCGTATAATCGGTCCAGCCGTTCTTGAGGTATAGATAGTAACTAACCTGTCTTTCTTTTACTTATTAAGATATACAATTGATTTTAATATTACAATAAAAAATTACAGTACAACAAATGACAAAAAATTAATATAATTTTAAACATTTCAAGTTAATAATAGTACATATATTTTACACTATCGGTATTAAATTAAACTTATCGACCACTACACTTGAACTCTTAAAAAATATTTTTAAAATATAGATATTTTCCGCTCAACTCGTTTCTCACATAAGTAATCGCTACTTTACATTTACAATAGCCTATTGTTTTATGTTTAAACTATGAAACCATGTTTTTAATTTTAAACTTTGCACTTTAACTTAAAGACATGCAAGACTAGGCTTAGCAGATGGGTCTGATTGTGTTGTTTGAAGCGGAAATATGTAGGGAAATCAGTTAGAAATGTTGTACCTTAAAACTCCACGAAGTTTAGACTGGAATTTGTGGTATAATATGGATTTATACTGACTTTTACGACATTATAAACATTCTATATTGATCTAAACTAAGCTTAGCATGTAGTTTTGTTTCTAGGGCATCTATATACACGAGAAGAGATCCCTTCACATTTTTAAATCTCACGCATAAAACGTGTAATTTTAAATTCTAAAAGTGCATATACAGCACGATTTTTTTAAATTTACTAATGAGATCTGGAACATATGAGTAGAGTAGAGGCACCTTGCCGATTCCGACAGACCGATAAATGGAATGAAACACAGCGTGATGTGCAGACATTTCATCCTATTTCGCCGAAAATTCCTCTTGTTTTAGAATAATAACTTCACATTCTAACTAACTACTTCAGATTCTAAATAACTTTAATTCTCACACACGACTATCTAATCTCAAATTAGACAGAGCCTGTGCTATGGTAACCAGGCTGCTTATAAACATATCTACTTATATATTTCCGAATACATACATACTATAGATAAATTACACTCAGATACAGAACAAATAAAAATAATAATAAAATTTAAAGGCTCTAAATTTCAAATATCATTGTAGCTCAGATATCAGAACTCACAAAGTTCAAATCAAACCAAAAATAGTTTATAAAATTTTGATTACAAAATTACTCATTCATTAAAAAAAAGAATCCTCAAAATCCCTTCAATTTGAAAACAAAGAAAACTACCAAAAATATTCGGAAGATGAAATAAAAAGTAAAACTTTGTTGAAATGTTCACTTAATTGGGGCTAATTCGGGCCTTGGGGCAACGATTACCGGCCGGGAAACGAACCTAGGACGGTGGATCATAACTCAAACATAAGTCGAGTGTTCTTTGATTTATAAGGGACTTGTCTTGCTGTAATGATGTATGAGCTAAGCCCTATAGGTTCAATATTACAATGTTATTTCTGACTGTAGCGTTGCCACGGAATAAAACTATTTCACAGATTAAGTTGCCAGCTGAAAAAAGGTAGGTATATAAAGAAGGCATAGACACGGAGATGGTGAAGGATGATAATTTAACTTAATTCATTACCTTTTATATCACAGACTGACACAAACTGGACTATGGTAACCAGACAGGTCATAAATATAATACATACATGTTCAAAGTGAAAATCGAACCACGTCGTCTGGTTCAATAGTCATGCTCCCTAACCACTAGATCAAGAAACCAATCGTTTTACGCAACTAGACATTAAAATGATGTGCACATTTATATTTTATATTGATGGAGCACAATAGAAAGAGCAGTAACACAATTTCTGATCGTATAGAATCCATGGTTAATAATGCTTGTGGTCCATTGAAAATTGAATGATTTCATTACATTATCTTATATATAAAATTCTCGTGTCACAATGTTCGTTCCTGTACTCCTCCGAAACGGCTTAACCGATTCTCATGAAATTTTGTGTGCACATTGGGTAGGTCTGAGAATCGGCCAACATCTATTTTTCATACCCCTAAATGGTAAGGGTGACCCATCCCTAATTTTTTTTTGTTTTGCAATACAACGTTTGCCGGGTCAGCTAGTCTTATATATAAAATTCTTGTGTCACAATGTTCGTTCCCGTACTCCTCCGAAGCAGCTTGACCGATTCTCATGAAATTTTGTGTGCACATCGGGTAGGTCTGAGAATCGGCCAACATCTATTTTTCATACCCCTAAATGGTAAGGATGACCCATCCCTAATTTATTTTTGTTTTGCAATACAACGTTTGCCGGGTCAGCTAGTTACTTGTATTAATTGGCATTGGTAACAGTTTATCATCATGTGCTTTACTGTCAGCGAAGAGGAGAGTAGAAAAAAAACTCAAACTAAAAATTGACAACGTTCGTTGTACTAGAAATAAGTGACTATTTCCAGTCTTCCGTTTTAGATATCTCAACTAATCTCCGTCCTAAATCCCGTCTGAAGACAAAGAATGGCTTCATACAGGTGGCAGGCAAAGCTAAACCGACCTTAAATAAAATTGTCAGGTGACAAATTATGATTAATAGGATAAGTGAATTATCAAAATCTAAATACCTATATTTAAAAAAAGAACACCATGAGAAAAGCCACCTGACGTGTTTTTCAATAAAAATGGCGGACAATAAAATGGCGCCCAATCCAGTTAGCTATTCTAACTACTTATTATTCAAAGTAGTCATCGTATAAAATCAAAACCTCTTCACAACTTTAAAAAGGCTTTATTACAGTATAATTTATTCACTGTGCTATTCCCTTCATGTCTCGTCTATGTAAGTTATAATTTTTATTTTTATTAATAAGCACTGGTAAATGCTTTGCAGAGGGTATTGTTCATGATTTACATGTGTGTGTGAGTATATAACATTAGGTAAGAGGGGTTTCTAAGTATATACGGACTAAACCATATGACTTACTTATTTGACTTAATGTCCTATGTCCCCGTGATGGGGCAGAGGGGTCCACAGTAACCCTTCATCGTGTTCGGTCTTGAGCTCACTCCAAGTCTTGACGATTCTCTTCACCTCATCTGCGACAATGCATCGCCAGGTATGCTTTGGGCGGCCTTGCTTGCGTTATTCTTGCCTAGCGCTTGTTTTGCGATTTGATCGGATCTCTAGTGTGGCCAATCCAGTTCTACTTCGTACATGGTCGATCGGAGATTCATGGCAGCGTTCCAACGGTTCTTCGTTGGCGATCTTCTCGGGCCAGTATACCCCAAGCAAAGTAAAAGAATTTATTTTTGATTTTTATTTGAAATGATCTTGTAAGTTTAGAAAATTACCAGTTGTCTTCAACGACAACAACTTTGTTTGGCTCTCGTGGAGCCAGTAGTGTACGATTAAAAACTAAAAATTAAATTGTAGAAATTCGTATTCTACACAATTATAAAGATTAAAAAGCAATTGTGATCAGATTGTATTTTTTATAGTAAGTTCACAAAATCAATGGAATAATTCAAAAAATGTCTGACAAGTTTTAATTGGCCTTTTGCAGTACGCGCATTGCATTCAGTTGTTTTAAAAAAACATAATGTCAAATTTATTACTAGCCCTACAAAACGTAGGTATTTACTTTTTTTTCATAATTAGCGATAAAACGAGTCAAAACGGTTACAATTAGACATTAAAACATGATACTTACCATTCTCTCTACTCTTATAGAGCTAGTTAGCTTATACATTTTTGAGAAACGTGTTCACTATCACCTTGATACAGATCAAAAATACTTTAGAACTGAACCTGATTTACATGCTTGTGGCGACTCCCACATACAAAAAACAGAAACATACTACAACGCCATCTAATGAAGACACACCGAACTACGGAATTACTACTAAAATAAGAATTGCTAATCCTGTATCGCGATATAAAGAATTCCCTCGCCGATTAGCATATATACAACTTCCCAACATCAACCGTTGGGCCGCGGCCCGCCAGGCATGATCACCTCGCCTGGTCGGAGGATCCTCCCTTTGTGTTGGAGGGACATAACACCCGTTCCTCCACATGCTTGTTAGAAATATTTCATTCAAGTTTTTTAAATTTATCTGGTAACGGTAATATTCCGGGATAACCTCTTTGGTCACTACCCAGAAGGACGGTTTTCGACGATGATCCTGTCCTTGGATTGCTCAAGCTAAATCAGCGTAGTGGCCGTCGCTTTTTGGTCGACATTTTCTATGTATGTGAAATATGAAAAAGATGTGAGCGTCAACGCGCCAACTGAAGTGTCGGAAAAAAGGCAGTGTTACACATTTTTCGATCTCGCTCAGCATCCGCTCAGAACGCGTAACACGCGATAAGGTACTTCGTTCCAAAAATAAGTTTATTAAAATGGCTGTCTGTAAAATTGCAAAAACTGCCATTGTGCTCTTGTTCCATCGAAGGTGCGATGTGTCTAAACATTTCCTCGGACTCACCATAGTCCAAGCATCATAACAGAGATCTCTGTTCTGTGGTGCAATCGATAGAGAATGCAGTGTTGAACTACATCTCTACGCAAGAATGTAGAAAATACATGTAAATATACAAATCTGCTACATCAATATACACATGCCCAATATATGCGTTGACCTGTCACGTTACGGAATCTCTATATGATGACAGTTCAACTTGTACTGGAAACGAATAGCTTAATTTAATTACTGTTGAACTTTGAGTATCAGTCGAACTCCACTATATAATTACATGTATTGAATCTGCAATAGGCATACGCAGTACGTATTAATAATGGAACAGTACTAATATATAGCCGATATGTATGTATGTCCGTCTGTCCAGTTAATTGTGGTGCTCCGATTGGTTGATTATAGGGGGTTCGATACCTGAGCCGTTCTCACGGCCGGATGTGTGTGTATGTTGTGGTGTGGGATGGCTACACTTTGCTGTTTAGTTAGGACAAGTCCAAAAAAAAATAATTTGCTAGTCCAATTAGAATCGTTAAACTTTGGTGTCGTTAAACCTCACAGAAGACCAGCGTCAAGTAATTCTTGTTTTCTTGTTTGGTCCCTATGCTATAATACACACTACATAATGTTTGTTCTGGTTGGCAATCGAACGCACGACCTCTGGTTTAGAAAGTAGGATCGCTAACCACTACACGAACAGGCCCATCATTTGTCCTATCTTCAAAAAAAAATATTTTCTAAAAAAACGATTTACCGATAGCAGTAGAAGTTATGGTCACCGTACACCATCAGAAACCGCATGCTAACAGAATTACTACTTATTTGAAGAGAACACTGAGAAAGTATTTGAAATGCCCCAATTACTAAACCAGTTGACTTATGATGTATCAAAGTAACATTTAGGTTATGTTTTCGTTTAAAATATAGGTTACACAGTGTGTAATTACTATGTTACTTTAGAAAGGAATGGAAGATAAGGAATATGGGTTATAAGGACGGGTTGAGGAGGGGGCGAGAACTCAAGTAAATCACATACTAATAATTCTGACTATTGCCTGGAAATCGGAGCTCTCTGACAATTATTTTCAGACTATTCTTAACTTTACCGATTTCAAAAATATAGAAAACGGAAGGTTGTTTTATATTTTATTATGTGCAAGGTTTTATATTTTATTAGGACGTAAGTTGCTCGTTTAATATTGATTTAATAACATGGGGTTATATGCATTAAAAAGGCCACAAAATTTACTATTCAAAAACACAAAGAGGAGGTTATGAATTCGTCTGTAATTTTTTTGTATGTCAATTATGGAGCGATTTGCAAAAATTTTTGTAACAATTTTTGTACAAATGTTAAAAATAAATCTTAACATTAAGGATAGCCTTTACGATATTATACAATCAAATAGTTATCTATCTAAACTTTCTAATGCAATTTACATGGAATGGTTTTATTATCTACTATTTTCAGTATGTGATAGAAGATTGGAACCGATTGTTCCTTTGGGGATTTCTCTTCTGCGAAATTATTAAAATTACTTTATTACGTTTTAACAGGGCAACAAAATAAGCAGTGGAAGAAGAAGGCAGAGGTCAAAACGAAAGAAGAGTTTGCTAACATATTTACCCAAAATTAATAGTTATAAGCTTTTTTTTGCTGGAATAATAAAAAGAAAAACATTAAAATATTAAAAATATGTCAATGAAATGGACGAAAGATGTGAGACACTTATAAAGACATAACATCTAGTCTGCAATTACTTTTTATTATAATTAATATAATTACTAAATCTATTCCTACCGATCTCAAATACATTTTTAATTACACATTACCTAAACAAAGGCTCAGTCATTAAAACGCTAGAAGAAATCGAGACATCAATTATACAACAGTAGCCTGTTATTAAATTATACAAATAATTACAATAATTAAATACGAAGGTGATAATTATTAAGTAATCTTGCGTTTGTTTAAAATTCTTAACGTGTGTGGTATCTCAGTTAGTTGCGCCATCGCAGCTTCTGCTACTGCCGGAGAGTGAAATATCATATATAAAATATATATATATGCCCATGACCGCATGCTGAACAACGACGGCTGGAGATCTGGCATAAACAGGCAGCTTGGCATAAAAAGTCTATCGGGGTTTACGAAGGTTTCCTTAACACCTCTTAATAGAACACTGGGTGGTTTTTAAGGCTTCCAATTAGAGATAATAGGTTAGCGTTTAGACCTGGTCAGAAGACAACTCGTAGAGGTTTTTCCACTTGACAAAGAAAATCTTAAACTTCTGTGATCTCATGTTGGCAAATTACAAAAAATAATGTATTTGATCTTCAGAATCTACCAAATCTGAAGAGAATCAGAAATGAGTCTGGATGCTTTGCTGGAAAATCCTTATACAAGACGATATTCTTTTCATCTCTTTGTAGCTTTTGAGTAATGTTTTGGTTTCTTTTTCTACCTGATTAACAAAGCTTACAGAAAATCAATGCGCAGTTTGTACTCGGAGTTTTTTTTCGTATTGTATTACACCTGGTGAGCTATTTTTTTAAAAGGTTGCTTAATTATCGCGTATAATTATTATAATGGCGATCTGTTTACCATTAATATACTTATCTCGGCCAGTCTCTTATAAATGTATTGTTGGTTTTACTTAAGTTATACTAAGCTATGATAGTGAGTACATGTGTTTGTGCTAACAAATATAATAATATAAGAAAATAATTATTATTTTTAGTTTTGAAGTGAAAACTTCTTTGGGCGCGTTGGGCATTTTTGAACAACAAACAATAGAATGTAATTTTGATTTAAGAAGGGAACAAACCGTTACTGTTACCGACACCTCTGTATATAAGTATCTACATATATTGGCCCCGTTTACAAGAGAGTTGAGTTTGGGTTGTAATACATTGATAATATAAAAATATATTGTGTATATGTATTCGTACAACATAGATATATATTCATGTGTTTTCACTTCTGTCGGCAAATACCTCACATCTCACACACGGCAGTTTGATCCCAGACTAGGCAGAGCCTTTATGGTACCCGACTGCTCATTTTTTTTTATAACTTTTTGCTCAAGTACATGCATCGGCGGACTTAATGCCTAAGGCATTCTCTGCCAGTCGACCGATTAGGCGATGCTGAGAAAGTAGAGGTAGGTGCATTTATGGGGGGGGTAATAAATGATAGAGGTTTTCTTAGATACCAACTATCTTAGAATTTGGTGTATACATCTGAATACCACACACATTCATATATTTACATACTAACATACACACACAAATACACCCAGACACAAAACAAATGGTCGTGCTCATCACACAATTATTTGTCCTGGGTGGGAATCGAACCCAAAGTCAAGCATTCCGTCCTTGTAGCTATTGGTGAAATAGATAAATCAACATCGGTTAAATTTTTAATACTTATTTACTTTTTTTAACCCACCAAAGTTATAGATACATATTATGTACAATAAACACTTAACACATTTATAAATATATATACATGTGTAATACTATGAGTTTATATATGTATATACAGGTTGAAAAATGAACATTACATTAGGATGCATTCAAAGATGGAAGGCGTGGAATCGTGACGCGCTGCAGGCCAGCTCCTCTCTGATTGGTGGATCGCATGCGCGTGAGTTCAACAAAAGGTTGTACGTTTTGAGAAATGTTTAGCGTATTGTAATGTTTAATAATATATTGTGAACGTAAATATTAAAGGTTGTCAATTTTGAGCTTTATTGCAAGGTGAAACTTAAGTATACATAGTGTGTGATATGACGTCATCATTCTTTTTTGTTCTAGATGCGGCCTGATGGTAAGTAACTAACACTGCTCATGGGCACTTGCAACTGAAGAGACATAAATGCCCTCCTCCCTTAATTAGGTGGGGGGAGGTGAAATGCAAGGAAGGAAATGCCTAACAGCGGTTTTCTGTGAGGCCATTGCATCGTTCGAGCCGGCCCATTTGTGGCGAAACATGGCCCATACTTTTCGTTTTAAAAGTGACTACCCTCCCTATGAGTAGCAGGCATGAGGCCGACTATGATAGAAACCTTAAAATGTTACACATCTGCTAAAAAAAATTGGAAAAAGGCTCAAAAATGATGATAAATGATTTTTGAAAAACGTTTATTTTTAAATACCTTTTAATAACGTTCCATAAGTGTTCGATTTTTAACTAGAATCTTTAAAAAAAAAGTTATATTTATAGTATCTGGCAACAATTATTAGACCCATAACCATTGTTAAATATAAATTAACAGACGGCTTATCAGTAGAATATTTCAACATTCTTGTGAGCAATTTTCACATTTAGCTGCATAGTTATTTATGTATGGTTAAATTGAGAGCGGATTTCATAGAACCACTAAGACCCTTTCTCTAACCCCTCTCTTTTCTCGTAACCTCTGGCCAGATAGCCATAAAATTACAAAAAGTAAACAAGAGAAGTTTAGTGCTCCATTAAAGCGGTTTGCTATGATTGGCAAACTTTTTGTTAATTTTTAATAGTTCTATCTTTCGTATAGTGACGGAATCATTATCGTACACGGAATCATTTAATCACAAGGAAAAGTCTTTTTCCAGGACTAAGTATAATAGTCTGAAAAATACTTAGGTATAGACGTATGCAGTTCAGTCAATGCTGATTTAAGGGGCAAGCTATACAGGACAACAGCACTGCAAAGAGAAGGAAAACTTGACACAAACTCTATACCAACCCGTCTGGCCAGCGTGGTATAGTAGGCCAAAACCGCCTTGTTAAGGAGAGGCTAATGTGTAGCAGTGGATTACGAAAGGCTATTGATGATAATGACAATCCAATGAAAAAGCCAAATGAAAGTTGTCATTTTTTAAATTTTAAGTAATAATTAATGTGAAAATGAGTTTGTTTGTTTGTTACGATTTTGTATCTTACCTATGCGATCGATCATCAATAATTTTACACACATGCTGTCGAAAAAATGACGTAGAGAAAAGTTTTGTTCCAGAGATACAGAAAAGCGACTACACTCACGCGAGCAAAGCCGAAGGGTAAATTCAATCGGAAATATTGTAAAACTCGTGCAGGTAGAGAACAATGTTGGGGTATTATATATGGGTATCATATTATTGCCTCACGGATCACTCCCAATGAAGAAACGAATAATGCCGTTGACCCATAGTATTTTTAAACTTTTACAAATACCAATTGGATACATAAAAATATATTGGTTGTACATAAAATTTATTCTTTTTGAAAATATCTGGTATCAGTAATACGAACTGTAAGTGTTTTAAAAATGTAACACATATTAATTTCAAATTCTGGGAATAACAGGTTACCAGTGAGCCGGGAACTTTATAACAAATATTTAGGTCCATTGTAGATCGAACTCTAGAAACAAAGCTATATCTATCGGCTTGACATAGTGGCAATCGTTACTTCATCAGGACTATTAAAAACCGATTATCTGTGCAGTTAAATTAATGAAAATATTACACCTCAGTGTGCCGCTAACACTAGCACCCAACCTTACAAATCTAAAACATCACTGCTGCATCCACTCCTTTAGATATTTTCCTTACCATACGCCAATACAGATAAGGTTCAAATTCGTACAGTATTTTAATCAACTATATGCCATGAATCAATCACCTCACACTCAGTGATTACAGTAAGACAGACGTTCCCTCCGGGTACGAGGTTCGATCCCGTGCGGGGCATCAATCAAAAGTCGTCTATTTTCACATTCGTGATTTACAAATCTTTTTTTTTTGTTTTACGTTTCGCGTCCGAATACCAAAGGGTTTGAAGAAACTAGTGTTTGCCTCAGGGTTTGGTTGTGTTTTAGGGTTCTTGGTGTAGGTTAGGCTTTTATAATTTTTTCTGATGTTTTTCTGCAACCTTCACTTATATTTATATGTTGGATTTCGAATAATTATTTTAGTATTTTTTTTTACTGCAACAAGAAACCCGAAGACGAATGAAGTTTACTGACATAAAAATGGCAGTGGACAGCCACATAGCACACAGAACAGATGGCCGATAAAGCCGAAGAGTTCTGCAGTAGAGACCAACGACCGCAAAACGCAGCATAAGTCCCATGTGCAAGTTTTACAAACTTGTAAAGACCTGTTCAGATGATCTGACAAGATCTATGTGATCAACAAAATGTTGTTGCCAGACTCACTGTAAGCTGCGACTTACTCAAATACGGAAAGCTTGAGTCTGCTTTTTTGTTATTGCAAACGATCAATGACCAGATCGGAGTATTCCTCTTTCGGCACCTATTTTCTCAGCACCTAAGCTATTCCACATAACTTCACCGGTGCCGATAAAACAAAAAAAAAACACCTTTTTTTAACGCGGGAAATGCTTTTCGCTCCATACTCTCCGTTGGGGAAACGTAGGACGTGTGTGGGACTTCCGGTGAACCGGTCTATTCACTAAACCCCGCAGCAGACTACCTCGGCAGTCTGGAGGAGCACAGTGGTGGCATTGTGCCGGGACCTCCTGAAGCAGCCGTGCCCGGTGAGCATCTGAGTCAATCGGTAGGTCACACAGTCGGTCCTCCCTACCCATGTTTCCAAGCTCGGCAGGACGGCTTTGACGACGCGTTGGTTAGCACAGCGCTGGATAACGAGCCGTGCTTGCAACGCTCGCAAAACCTGCTTGTGCGCGTTCCGCCGTAGCATTCTGGGCTCGTGATCTGGCGCGGCCTCTTCACCATTCCAACCGACAGAGCGAACTTGATCATAGAGCATCGCATCGAAGGCTAGATATATCTTTTTTTTATGTTAGAGGGAGCAGACGAGCAGACGGCTCACCTGATGAAAAGTGACTATCGCCGCCCATGAACGTCTGCACTCAGGAGTCACAAACGCGTGCCGACCTTTTAGAAAGGAGTACGCTCTTGTCTTGAAGGTTTGAAGGTCGTATCGGTCCGGAAATACCACAGACGATAACCCGTTACACAAATTGGTCGTGCGGGGCAAAATGTGTCTTGAAAAGCGCACAGTAGTAGAGCGTCAACTATCCAGATGATGAGGATGAAAATTTTGCCGTGTGGAACGATGGCGGAAAGTTGCGGCTTGTATTAGTACGAACAAGTCCTCGGAGCACTCTCCATGATATATGCGATAGAGAATGCAGATTGAAGCCACATCTCTACGTAACGCCAAGGGAACGAGCCGATCGGAGATGTTGGGCTATCGACGATTCGAGTCGCTCTTCGTTGGATATCGCACCGTCACCGTACGCTCCGTATGGCCATTACCGCTCTGTGACTAATTTACAAAACCAGTGCGACTTATTATTATTATTACGCTAACGCAAGCAAGACTCGCGAAAGGTCTAAATAAAAAAAAAACTGATTGATTTTAATGGCATATATCTTTGTCTATGACGAAATCGCAATCACATATGAAATCACTGCGACTAAAATCAATCATTTCAACAAATATGATTTAAAGGTAGTAATAATTTCTACGCTCGATCTATGTACGACCGTTATTGAGACCTTGGAATACATCTTTAATTGTATTTACTGTTGTTGTTGTTGTTGTTATTTAGTAAATAGTAACAGCTTTTATAAAGGAAAACCACGACAATATAAAGAATAACGTCAACTTTGCAGGCTGACATCACTTTTTTTAACAAACTAATTATTGAAAAGCAAAACACCCGACTGCGTGAAAAACTTCACCGTTCAGGCTGCAGAGCGTGCCAAATATTTGAATTTGGCGCCAAATATCCGCCATTTTGTTTTTATTTTTATTTTGATAAACTCAGTGTAACTCTTACAGTAAATACGAATCTAACGACACCTCTCAAGCTAAAATCCATAGAGCCGTTCAGGCCGCAGAGCGTGCCAAACAATTATATATACATACATATTCCCGAAAAACATAACCCTCCTTCTGGCGCAGTCGGGTAAAACAACCTAGACACTGGTCCTCCGTCATATAAAATTGTTAAGTGGGTTTGTGTACGCTTCAAAATCGGATTGTCTGGCCTGTTGTTCTAGTGGTTAGTGACCCTGGCTGCTGAGCCGAAGGTCGTGGGTTTGATTCCCACCCAGTACAAATATTTGTGTAATGAGCGCGATCGTTTGTTCTGTGTCTGGGTGTAATTTATCTAAAATAAGTATGTATTTAGAAATATATAAGTATGTTTATCAGCAGTCCGGTTACCATAGCACAGGCTCTGCCTAGTTTGGCATCAGACGGCCGTGTGTGAGATGTGTAAGGTAAGGTTATTATTCAAAAGCTCAAAAAGTTTTGCACCGATTGTGACACGATATACAAACCGCTTCAAAAAAAAATTTTTCGATTATTCGCGTCAGTGTTGTCCCTCATTTCTCATCATTGCAACCACAATGTTGCACAGCAAAGCGTGTTAGGGTACAGTACCTATATTATAAATAGCTTAAATATAGTGTTTCGTAGCATAGGACTCCGACTTCCTTACTGAAGAGTAGATGATTGATACTGCATTTATTGCAGCAAGTCTCTAAGTCCGATTTAAAATGCATGATTTAAATAGGTATGAATTCGTAAACAAGTATACCAGAGCATAGCTGACGTCATCAAAAACTGACCTACTCAGAATTGAACCAAATGAGAAACAGACCAGACAGAAATTGACTTTTACGAATTCGATGTACTCTGCCTAAAGGGATAGAAAGCGACAATGAAGATAGTGCAAGCCTAATTTATTGTGAAATATGTCTGGATTTTCAGCTGTAAACAGTTCATTCCAAACTTTGGAAAGTCAAACCGAAAAGACAATGTCAAAGCGTTCGGATTTTGATGTGACAATGAAAGGTCTGCGTCTAATAATCCGATAAACGGACGAGAGTTAAATTAGTTCTAGATTTTAATACTAGTTCCTTATTCCTGAGTACATCATCGTTTATAAACTTACAGACTTAACTATTATGACTGCACGGATGGCGAAGTTGTTTAAGTGGTCACCCCGCAGCTTCCTACTGAGCGCTGTGGGTTCGATCCCCACATGGGACAACACTTTGCGTAATCCACAAATTGTCTTGTGTTGTTCTGAGTCTGGGTGTCCTTTGTATATAGGTACTCGTAGTGCGGAAGATCTTTTAAAGAAAAGAAAGAAAAATAAAGTTTAAGTTTATTAAGCAATAGTGTTCAAGATGTACTTAGATAGTATACATTATTAATATATATCATACACGGCCGTCCGATCCCAAACTTGGCAGAGCCTGTACTATGGTACTTATATATTTCTTAGTACATACATATGACCGTGATCATCACATAATCATTTGCCCTGGGTGGGAATCGAACCCACGACCTCTGGCGTAGCAGTCAGGGTCACTAACCAGTACAACAACAAGCTCGTCAAGCATTCCGTCCTTGAAGCTATTGGTCAAATAGATAAATCAACGTCGTTTAAATTTTTAATGTTTACTTTTTGTAACCCACCTAAGTTATAGATATATATTATGTATAATAAACATTAAGTGTTTATTATATAAATTTATATATGTACATGTGTAATAGTGTGTTTATATATGTATACACAGGTTGAAAAACGAACATTACATTAGGATATGCATTCATTCAATTCATTGTTGGTGAACAGGCCGGTCACATTTACGATATACTTAATACAACTAAGATATACTTAGCCCATAACGCAACGAACGAAAGAAACATTTATAGGTAAATGCACAATAAAAATCAAAATCAATTCAAAATGTATATAATTTGTATAAAATACAGATAATGTAACTTGTACACGTGTGTATAAATATTATATTTACTCTTTGATTACATACTAGATACCACATGGTTCTGTAAAGACATCCATAGCTTTAAAAGGCACCAAGATCCACTAGACAATCAGTACTGTGTTGCAGTAAGGTGTGCTCATTGTTTAAAGTCTTGTCGTAGATAGAATCTATGAAAACGTGGTGCATACAATCTAATATATAAAATTCTACGAAACGACTCGACCGATTTTCGTCAAATTTTGTGTGCATATCGGGTAGGTCTGAGAATCGGCCAACATCTATTTTTCATACCCTAAATGTTTTTTTTTTTTAAATTTTGAAATAATGTATATGGCAAAACAACGTTTGCCGGATTAGCTAGTTTTATATTTTAAAAAAACCTTCCTTTGAAACCAACAAGTCAATTCGAAACTTGACAAATAAGCGTAATTTATAGTAAGAGCTTAGACAGAGTTGTGGCTAAACTTGAGAGAGGCCATATCCAGCAGTGGACGTCTTTAGGCTGAGAAGAAGAAGAATAGTAAAAGAGCTTACAAAAATAAAAGTATAGATTTTAAACTTAAAGGTTCAAAATGCCGCATTCATCGGCAACCATTAGCATTTAAAAAGTAATAAGAATGGTAATAAAGCATCCGTAAAGCATTTTTAATTCCATGATGATATTATGATAACTGGTATTAATGAGATTTTAGAACAGGAATTCTCTCACGTTTCTACCAGGTCCTAGTAGCTATGGTCACCATGCGAGCAAGGCGAAGTACGTAATCTCTTAAATCCCGGTAACATATTTATATATCATAAAATCTTTACAGATATGTACACGAAAAAAAAAGAAATTTAACTATATTTTTTTCTTGTGCATCTAATTCTGTGTACAATATTTTCTTTTCAGCCAAATATTAGTAAACGAAGTCTCCTTTCTAAGGAGAGGCCTATGTCCAGCAGTGAACTAGTAAAGGCTGTTGATGATGATGATTAGAAAACAATATCTTACATGTATAGAATTAACGAGATCGCGTAATTTAAATTGCCTGACATTTCGAGCAGGTTGCCGTGGCCGTGGTCATAAGCTGACTCCTGTCACTTAGCCGTATTGACAGGCAATTCAATTCAGGTAGTAAGGTATGCCCCGTACGTATACATATCTAGAACTCTTCTAAAACACACAAGCACACCTTTCTGTAAAACCTATGAGAAGCTGCTTTGCTCCATGTCGATGAATTAGTAATATTAATTTGTTTGAATATGTATAAGATAGGACCTCGTCATAGTTGTAGAATAGTGTCGGATCTGACATTTATTGAACTTTACAGGGCAGCCATTTCAAATAATTATTTTATTTTTTTGACATAACTTCTGTATTCTAAATATGAAAATTAGATTGCAAGTTAAAAAAAGAGTTTTTTTAAAAAGCAATAAAAATAACAACTAATAATTATACAATTTTCTATTAAATTACATGCTTCACTTTGCTTTGAGCGCCTATCAAATCCGCAGTTTACCGACTGAATAATTTAAAATCTAAAATAAATATATATTTTTCTTGAATGTAGTAATAATATTTAGACAATGTAGTAACTAAAATTATTAAAAACTTAATTACGTTTTTTTTTTTCAAAACCGACATTAATCTACGATCATGACGACTTATAAATATAACAATGAGAGTAAATGTAAAGTAATTTTGAATATTTTTTCTCAAATATGACTCGTATCTTTTCTTCAATCACAAAAAAAAACTAAAACCTAAATGTTCACATAATACTGATATTCATACTCCTTTTTAATTTAATTTATTACTCAGTTCTTTTAAATGAGAATTTAAATTTAGTACAATCTGTATCAAATTTATTATTGTATAATTTAAATAGTCTTGCCTTGCCTACTGCATTATCACACACATGGGATAATTATATCCTTTGATACAGATTGTTCCATTAAATATACTATGCAACGATGACAAATATTAAAAACAAACAACATGGCACTATTCTAATACAGATATTGTGATTCTAAACACTATGTTATTACAATACCATAACTAGAAATTTAGAAAAATAAATACTTAAGAAAAAATATTTGTAAGATAAAAGTAAGTTAAATAAACTTAAAACTAATAGTTAATGGGTTAAAAGTAACGAATAAATCGTTTAACACTGGTTTTCTTTATTATTATTATTGTTTTATTATTATTATTCTATTTATTTTTTATAAAATATTTTTGTATGACACAATTTATTTATACAATACAAAAATGTATACATTTTTTTTCTTTATTTACCAAAAGGTGAGGGTTTGACCACGATGTATAGGTACATAATATTCGTCTTACAATTAAAAAAAATCTATAGAATATTGGAAGTCGATATTCAGTCTCTATTTTTTTGTATAAAATGAATTAGTAATTTAATGTGATGTATGATTTCTAGCATTTCTATTACGTGATATTACGGCAATAGCCAGAATAAAAAAAAATACTAACATAGGTACTAAATCATTATTATAATAATTATTATTTAATATTAAACTTAAATCATAATATTTATCTATAAAATATATAAATATTTTATTTTAAAACTAAATTAAAAAAAAAAACGAGCGGGTCTTGTAGTAGTCCCATACGATGTATAAAACATCTGACGTCTCACCTACCATCTCACGGACAACTTCAGCACTGCGCGTGCTCATTAGGGAACGTACCCATACTACGTGACCAATTTTTAACCATTTTTCGCTCCCCCCTCCCCCTCGCATTTTCACGTAATAATTCATAAATATAACCATATATTTACAAAATGTCAAACCTAAAAGTAAAGTGACCACAGATTCAAAGTTGTATTTGATAATCATTTTAACTTGATGCCGCCAAGCATTTCAGAAAATAGGACCTTGACGCACACATAATCTGATAGATAGAAATACCGACAGAATGATATCGAAGTAATCCTCAAAGAGTTCCATTTTCTTTTTTGGTTTTGTGATCCTAAAATCAAATAATAGTGCACTTTTAAATTTCAGTAGTAAACAAATAATAATCATAAATCATTACATGCATACAGAAAGAAAAAAAAAACTTAATCCCTGGCCCCTGCATGGGTCACGTAGTATGGGTAAGTTCCCTTAGTTAAATCACTTCCTGTTACACACTTCCGTCCCTTTTTACGAAATATGATTGTAGGAAAGAATGAGAGAAAAAACATGGTACTCATCATAAACAATTCTTAGAACAAAATGGGCTGCAATTGCTTAATGGATATCTGCCTAATCTACTCAGTTCAAATGAGATTGTCAACGGACGCAAAAGGAAATTCAGTCTCATTATTAATGTTATACAACCAATTTAACAATAGCATTGCTTGCTTTTACAAAAAAAAACCCACATTTATAATTATAAATAAAGAATTAACGAAACGGGTTATGATCGAAATGACTAATGATCGATTTTTTTAAAAGGTGTTATTCAAACTATTATAAGTTCATAAGCACAAACATCAATTTTATACATACGAATATATATTATGTAATTTATACGAAGGAAACAAATCCTGACGATCCATATATATTAGAAAATTTATGATAGCGATCATAAATAAACTTTGTTGTGCAAAAATTACTGATTCTACAAAAAAAAACTTTTCCGTACTTATAACTAGTAAAAAAATTAATCATTACAGTAAAAATCTGTTTCTCTTGACAGAATAGAAAAATATCATTTGTGTTGGTACTTATTCACGTTTCCTTTAAATACATATTTCCAATGTTGCTGAGTCGCATCGTCAAATTGTTTTTGCCATTGTGAAGTCGCAACGTAAGACGTTGGGTTATGTTTTTAGACCCCGACACTAAAACGACGGGGTGTGTGTCTGTCTGCCCCCGAACAGATGAACAGATTTTGATTTTGTTTTTTTTTGTTTGAAAGAGAAATTAGTCGGGAGTGTTCTTAGCTATGTTTAATGAAAATCGGTCCAAGATGGCCGCTGCCATTAAATGGCTGATTATATATTTTTTCACAACTCCCTCAATATGGATATCAAATGAAAGGGCTTGACTAGTAGAATACGATGACAAATTTCAAATCCAAGATGTGTGTAGAGGGTTTTTTTTTAATTTATGCTAGTATACTTTTATATTCTATTTTTAAGGCAGTTTCGGTATACAAAATACACTAAGGTTCATCTTTTGAAGGAAGATACTCGTTAATCTCTTTCGCTTAGTTTACTCCACATTCAGTACTTGTACTACAGTACTTTACCAGTTTCATTTATTCTAGTGTCATATATAGTTCTGCTATAATGTCATCTCTTATTCTATTGTAATGTCATATTCTGATAACCGTCGTATACTTATGGCATTTTCTCATACTTATTTTATTTTAAATCTAAAACTTAAGCTAAGCAAATAAGCTGTTTTCCCTCATCCATTTGGAACTGCACCTTGTCTGAATTAGCTGCTTTGTCTGCTGTCTTGGAGAGAGCGCTGGCTAGGAAGATTTGAGCAACGCCGGTGGCTGTCACGAAAAGAGCCCAGCCTGGAATTTTAATTCAGCTTTATATAAATCAACACATTGACAGGTATATTAATTCAAACTACTAAGGTAATTTCCACTTGATAAGTTAGTTACAAACGGGATATTTAATAAATAAAAATGTTTATTTTTAGGAATTAGTTTCTAATATTTCAGCACAGTTACAAGTGCCAGTGTTAATTGTTAGGAATTTATTATATATGTATAATAAATTCCCGAAAATAAACATCCTCCTAAGGTCAATTTACCTTTTTAATAAAAGAAGGAGAGATGAAGAAAAAGTAGAGCGAGATGTATTATGTCTTGGTCAAGGAAAATGGCGTTTTAACTATGACTGGAATAAGGCGTAACTGTATGTATGTATTTACGTCACATTTATTACGACCTTCGTTATGTATAAATGGAATGTTAGATTGTGTCTTAACTAAATCTGAACAGAATACTAAGTACTTATACATAGAATAGTTACAGACAATACGGATCGATTTATTGGTTATTTACATAAATAATAAATATAAATGTTAAAATGGTAAGAGGATATGTCTGTTCTCGGGGGCTCTGCAATCACAAAACAGTCCAGATTCAGTCTTGTTCACATAATCATCAATAGCCTTTAATAGTCCACTGCTGGACATAAGCCTCTCCTTAGAAAGGAGGTTTTGCCTACTATACCAAGTCCTGTTAGTTTTGCGCAATTGTTTTGGCTAAATTTTAAATGCAATAAAATTGTTTACAATTCATGCAGTACCAAGTACTTGTCATAAGCAATGCATTGACATTCTATTATTTACGTACTTCAAACTTGATCTGATCACGTTGTTAACAGCATTTCGATTATATAGATAAGGAATCACCGAATTACCCTACTAACATTATAAATATGAAAGTTATCTCTCTCTCTGTCTCTGTATGTTACGCTTTCAACGGCTGAACCGCTGAACCGAAATTATAAATATTATTATTATTATAATAATTCTTGGGCAAGGACATAGGCTAGGGTGATAACCGACATTTACGCGGGCGGAGCCCGCTGTATATGCCCGCTGTATATGTATATGTATCTAAATAATATTCATATCTATTATCTAAATGCTAAAAAACAAAATTTTCTTTATTATGTTTAAAGTCTTCTGAATAATTTTGATTCGCCTTTTTTTGTGATTTTACTGAGGCGTCCCCACAGGCAACTGACTGACTGAAAGCCTCACCAAAAGACCGTCAGGCTTTTTACAAAATTCATACCTATTTTACATCTTTAGACTTCCAAAAAGTTTTCTGTAAAACCTTGAACATTCGTCTTGAGGAAAAATATGACAAATTATTATATTGAGATTAACGGAGAAACCAGTGATAGACATAATTGTGACGCACAAGTGCTACAAATGGAGGTTTTACCTAGAACGAAAATATTGATTTCTTTATTAAATAACAACAGCCTACCGTGTCTGGGGAGAATTTTCGGCAAAGCTATAAATTCTATCGGTATATGTGTCGTGACCAGATCATAGAACTGATCTGAAAGTCAATTCTCGTAATAAAAATTCGGTTTCGACTCTTGATCTCACAAATGTCTTGGTATTCTCGTAGTAAAGTATTAAAGTACTTAGTAATAGTTTATTACGAGAATACCTTTTATGACATTTGTGAAATTGAGAGTAGATCGGAGCTGAATTTTGAATGGTGATGGCTACGGTACTTAATATCTGTGAGCGCGTTAATTTCCGTAAACATATTTAAATAAACTGAGCTGTAATATCCTTTATTGTTTGTTAAATGTTTGGTGTTTAATACGATTCTCTCTGTAACTTTGGAGATAAATCTATAAGTGTATACAAGAATATATAATTAGGAATAAATGTTTTAAATACTTGTCAAATAAAAATAAATATAAAAATATTTATATTGCGGCAATTTACTTACCAATAGAACAATCGCCAAGTATATACGGGTCAGCGTTTTCTCCACAAAGACGTTTGACGCGCGACGCACCCCAACCCCAAGGGTATAACAGTAATCCCAGAACCCCGAAAAGACCTGCAATATGAAATATTGCTTCAGTATCGTATCATATATAGATAGTATTTAAACGTAGGTAACGTAGGTAGGTAGGAACTGTGGGTAATATTTGTTCGCAATCCTCAAGTTTGCTAGTCTTTTCTGTGACCAATTGATTGATATACTTTTCCTACTGGCTACTACTTGCCAACGAGGCTTAAATTTCGTAGTTCAGGTTAAAATACGATCACCAAAACTATTGTATATCGTAGTGGGAGTTGGTTAAAAACTATTCTAGTCATTGGAATTTTTTAGAACTTTGTAACTTTCTAAGATTCTCTATATACAGAATAGAATTGTAAGATTCAATCATGGAGTTGATAACTTTTTCAAAAATAGTTTTAAACGCTTCATGTGGTTAAAATAATACCCGGAAAGTAATATTTTATTCATTATTTTACTCTTAAATCAAATAAAAGTATATTTTTAATTGAAATAAAATATAGGCCACAAAACCAAAAACAAAAACCATAATCATCAACAGCTTTTAATAGCCCACTGTAGGACATAGGCCTCTCCTTAGAAAGGAGGTTTTGGCCTACTATACCACGCTGGCCAGACGGGTATAGGATTTGTGTCAAGTTTTCATTTTTTTTGAGGTGCTGGTGTTTGTTGTGAATTTTAATAAGTCTGTGTTCAGAAGAACATAATGCATAAACAGTTTGCCAGAAATTCAAATCACTATCTACACCAACTTATATTATTATTTCTCTTTTCGCGCAAATTTCCGGCGTCTTTGAGGTTAAAAAAAATTGTAAACTAAACTAAAAGTCAGTTTATAATGTAATATTTAAATAAGTTTAATTAAAATAAATTTAGTAACCATCTTTTCATCATATACCTTATTTTAGGCATCATATCAATAGATCTAATTAATTAAATAGTTATTTAATTATTTTTTTTACATACTAGCTATCATGTCGCGGGAGCCGCTAGTTTATAGATAGCTGGATATATATATTATCTATATATTTACGTTTCAGGAATAGTGAAGTTTTGAAATCTATACAAATCTATACAAATAAATAAAATTGGTGTCTGTTTGTAATATTAAGGCTACTTTTTTAGACTAGCTTCGCCCCGCGACGTTGCCCGCGGTTATAACAACAAACGCGGGTAACACCACGGGTCTCAGCTAGTGCTAACTAAATGTGATCTTAATAACATACCGCCCAAAGCTTGCGTAGCACCAGCCAATGAAATAACGCTCTTCTTAAACACAGATTGTACACAACAAGCAATTATACCACATAACACGGTCGCAAATTGTATGGCAGCACCTGCAACATAAAATATTATTTTAAAATACTGATTTATTAAAAATGGCCGAATACTTTTGTTTTTCTGGTACAAGGAGCAAAAATGTAATCAGTCCTCTGATGGTAAGTATCTACCGACGCCCATACACAACGTGCAACTAAGTGTACTTTTAGTGCCCACCACCCGGGTTAGGGAACATAAGAAATCCTGAAGAATTGTTTTCGGTGAGGCCGTAATATCACTCCGGTAGAGTCGGCCCGTATGTGCATGGATCACCAATAGTGGTATTTTCAAATAAGCCGATTTTCTGCTGATTAATTTTGTTGTGGGTTCTTAGACAGTTCAATGGGTGGTTAAAAACTGTGTCACAGTTGCAAACCACTACAGTTATTCTTGTGCACAAATACAATTTACCCTAATTTTTGTTTCCAATAAATATATTTATTATTTATTAGTATTATTGTAATTTTTTCTGGCACTGCCCTAGTGTCATAACTTGGTGTGTCATTTCTGTTGATCCTGGTTTAGGAGGATTTACAGCGGTGAAGAGGGATTACTCCCATTACAAAAAGTCACCAATAATAACTAATGCCCATCCCAAGAACAACTACTTTCTATTGGATTCTATATTCGTTTCTTTATCTAGGTGTTAAGATGCTACATACAGATATATGTGCAGATGTGTATTCAGATTCTGGTTGTGATTCCTATGTCATAAGATGAATAATAAAATTTTATATCAGGTTTAGGTATATTGATTAACACTTATGCATTGCCAAGCTTGACATAGTGGAAGTTGGAACTTGGAAGCAGTTAAGAGAAACATACTCACGTACAATGAAAGTGACCTAACTTAAAAAAAATGAATAAGAAGATCCTTTAAAAGAAGAATGCATAAGTACTTCAGAGATATAGGCTATACTTAGACAAAATCACAAGTTGCAAATTGCTTTTTCAAACACAACATATTGGTACTACCATTACAAAATAGTAACATCCTTTTTCCCCTAGAAGCCTGTGACTGTTTCAGAAGGCTTGGCTCACCCAGTCAACCTTACGTACATGGACCGTTTATGAGTCTAAATCCCGAAACTAGAGCCCAATACCAATAATAGTAACATCCTTACATAAAGATAAGAAGAACATAGCAGCCTTCCACGGAGGTGGGTATACTGCAGGGTCTGTAGCAAGACCATAAAAGGAAAATGAGGCACAGTTGTTGTGGTCTTCTCTCATGCGCATACATCTAAAACAAAGAATTTTATGTAAGGCATAAGTAAAATAAATAATAATACTATTTTCTGACATCAGACACACTTAGTCATCTAGTTTTAAACTAAGCAGAGCTTGTACTATGAAAGCCAGATTGACTGATAGAATACTTATTTACTTTTTTTCGCAAATACATACATATAATATTACACATAGAACACACCCAATTTAAGAAACATATATTTCCAGATCATACAAATATTTGGTCAGACCCGGGAATCGAACCCGAAGATCTGCATAATTTTGTTTGGTTAGTTATACTGTGACATCTTAAATAAGTCCTAAGAATATTTTTGAGTAAAGGTACCTTTAAAAATTATTCATTTTACAAACTGTTTAAATGGATTACACCACAAGATACAGAAGTAATTTAATCAAAACGTTAATTTTAGAAAGGATTTAAACTAAGTAACTTTAGTCATAAAATAAAAAAAAGACTAAAAAAATAAATCTATATGTAAAAAATCTAGGTGTAAAATAATAACATACCTGTTATAAATTCCGACGCTTGGAATATAAAAACTCGTAATGTTATTTTCGTTTAGGACAACTGGCTGCCCCATAAGCCATTTCGGCGTCATAATTCCAGTCAAAATCAACATAAATGCAACTAAACTTAGCAATAGCCATGCTAAACTTCGACCAGTAATTATTACATAGCACATGGTTATAAGTTACAACTTCAAGTTAAAAATAGTGTTTATATTTTTTTATGTAAGTTTCGTTGTTTTGTTTGTTTTAAAATAAAAATAAAAACAAGAAAAACCAAAGAGTATACAAACACTACGTTAGAATGGAAACACTAAACTGAATGAAATGAACTGAAGTGAATGAACAGCACTTTCACAGACCATTCAATTTACCAAACCATTAGAAGAGTAATACCACGGTACAATTATAATACAGTACTGTAACTCGGCCGCATGATAGAAATAAATGCCTACAGCCGCGCGGTACGTAAACATGCGTTAGGGCTGCCCGTCTCCAGCATTTTAATTATATTTGCCTACTTTCTGTTTCTATTTAGATTTGTGATTGTAAATATCCTTTTTTAATATAAATAAATGAAATACTTTGTATATTGAATAGGAAGTGTTCAATAAAAATGCGTGTTGTTTTTTGATTGGTAGATTTAATTAAAAAAACATGTTTTTGTTTGAAAAACAAATCGGGCTTATAAATTTGCGACCGAAAAAAATCCTTCTATAAAATAAAATAAATGTGCTTTCTCCTTACGCGTTACAAAACTCCAATCCTTAGAAACTCCAACACCTACCTACTCAACTAGAATGCAAGAAACAGCTGACGAGTAAGTAACTTTTTATCTCAGCTTATTAACGTCTCTATAAATTAGGTACCTACCTACAACTCGCAACTACTCAAAACAAAAATTCTTTGGTCACCAATTAATTAATTATTAAAAAGCTGAACAGCTGACTACGAATGTTTTAAAATCACAACCTATCTCTAGCTGTTGTTGTTAATACCGAGAAAATAAAACCAGTTTTTAGTTTTATATGTTGTTATAGTAGCAGCAGAAACACCTTGTGAAAATTTCGAAAACTGTCTAATGACACACAGACGGTAAAAAATTTTTTTTAGTATTATTCATACACACAGATAATAAACCAATATTATTAATAATAAAATACCACGTCTTTACTTTGAATTATGCAATGTAACAAATCACACATGCACCGAAGTTTTAATACAAGCGTAAGTAGGTAGGTACCTACCGTATCATGATTCATTCAGAACCGCATATAACTCCCTATTTCACTAGTCTCAATAACTTTCCGTTACTCTGTTTGCTTTATTTATTCATCCAAACATCTTTTTTTTCGTGAGATAAAAGGAAATACTTATCCATTAAAAAGACACACAGTATGTACCTACCTACTAGTAAGTAAAATTATTTTATAGTCTTACCTTTCAGAGTTTCCAGGTAATTTAAAAAAACTTATGTCTGGATGCGTTATTGACGAATTCATACAACCAAAAACAGCACAATATTTCCTACTCGTCATATTAACTGATTTTTAGAGAAAAAAACAACACAGTCCGTTCGACACTGCGGTACAGCCGTGACTGTCTGCGCCCCGAGCGCACCCCGAGATCGAGGCGCGTAGGTATAGCTCGCGTTTCGTCCGTTTGTATGAAGTTGGAGTACTGTATTATAATAGTACCGTGGTAATACAAATAAAACCCCTTACACACGGCACAATATCACTACAATTTGTAATAGGAGAATCGTGTAAAATCAGTAAATATGTACAAAAATTGCCTTATTTCCTATTCGCCAGCTTGTGTATCTTACCGATCGCATCTGTTCTAAATTTTTGTTTAAAGTAATAGTGCTTAGTGGCACAAAAATATATTCATATTAAATACTATTCCGTCTAAATGCCACCGATTTAAAGTTAATGTATTTTACAAAACACCTGTCCAGTACAGACAACAAAATCTCATAAACATCTGTCGACAAACGACTTTTTCGTTGCTAATAACTTACTACTATTGCCTTGTGCCGAAATATAATGTTCTTTTTATTCTTAAATTGTATGAACTGGCTAAAATAAATTTTTTCTTTGTGAACTTACTATATTTTTTAGGCATTTACATTTTTTTACATATTTGGAACGCATTTATAAAATAAACTCCCAAGCGCCCTCTGCTATTTCAGTCTAAAAATAAACTACGGTTTTGTTCTCTCTTCCTCCTTGTTGTTTCTTTTCATTTAGTGCGTGAAAGAAATGATTATTTTAGTTAGCGATTATGGTTTTCTGTATTGAATTTTGGTAATTAAATTGTGATCACTAAAGTGAAAAACATTACGATTTATTGGATTGTTTTAGTTTCAAGTGAAATGTGGTCGATGACAGAGTGAAAACGATTGCTACGTAAGTATTATACGATCAAATTGTATAGATCATGAATGTACCATTGCTTCTATTGGCTAACGATTGAATCCGAATGTGCGGAATAATAAAAATATCTGTCAGTCAATTGTCAGGTACAGATGTGTACTTACCTGTGTACTGTCAAGCTAAGAAATCAGTCGTAATTGAACAATTTATTTTGTTTAAATCGTTTATTTATGATTATTTAGTGTTAAACGCAGTGCCATGAAGTGTGTCTTTGAAACTGTGAAGGTATGACGCCTGTTTGTGCATACTGCATTAAAAAAAAACAAGTTTTCGTCTGCCCTTGTTTAGGTTGCAAAATCTCGATTCCTTTGTCATATGCATAGCACTTTTACTTTTTCTAATTTACTATGCATATATTTGATTAATGCTGTAATAAATTCCCGCTTTTTTCGTAATAAATTTTACGCTGTTAGAAAGTGGGTAGTTTTATGGTCATATGGGTTAGTTTTTTATGTTAATAGTTTCCAGTTGACTAGGCAGACACTGTTCAGTGAGTTTTTGTTGAAAAATGCAGTTATACCTGATTGTCGTCTTCTTGACATGATTTTTTACTACAATTGTAAAACTGTAGAAACTAGCCTGTTGTATTCAATTACTTATGTTTTGAGTTAACACTATATTTAAATAATCAGCTGATGTGTTTGTTCTTAAACTTTTGTCTGTCAATTTTTTTATAAATAATTCTTATTTGATTATGGTAGATGCAAACACATTGACATAAATTAGTATTAAAAAAACTAGTATGATTATTAATATTTTTTACTGTTGTTCATACTGATTGTATCATATTTGTTTTGATAAAAATATGGAACTGCATTTAGGGTATGGTATAAGTTTTGGAACACATCAAACATCTTATGTTACAAACTCATATTTATACAAAAAAATGTTCATAAAATAGCCCATAAAACTTAATACTGTCTTTATTTTCATAAGTGATGACGATGGGATTGCCATAAGCATCTAAGACATATAAATAGACATGTTTATGCATACAAAACATACATTAATGTCACAGACACATATCTGGCTGCAATGACACAAACTTATATTCCATATTGTAGAAAATCTACAAAAAAGGCCAAACATCAAAAATACTGAGGTATTTGACCTCTTTGGTAAGAGTAAAAATAGCTTGGGCAGTTTGAGATGTGACTGTCAAGTTGTGTGTTACACACCACTGTTCTAGGATCTTCAGTGCAAATCTCATTTGATCGCATGTAATGTTCTCAAAGGAACCACTGATGAGGATGGTCAGATTGTCTGCATAGCCTATTGTGAGGAATCTATGGTCATTGAGTTGTGTGATGAGTTCATCCACAACAATGTTCCTGCCTGCCTGCCCTGAGGGAATCCTCTGGCCACCACCCCTCTAGTCATCGCACTCACAGTAAATTGAATAGCTCTATATCTTATCATGCTGTCGATCCACCCTGAGATTGGAATGGAATCAACACCATGTCTAGACAGAGCTTGGCTAATGCTGGTGAAATTGGTTGGATTTATTAATAATATATAGTTTGAACAGTGCTAAAAATCCAGGTGTGACTTGATTCCTATAAGAAAATGGATCTATTGTACATGATGGCTCAATTCCATTTAATCGATCAATTCCATTATGCAAATTGTATGCTTCTTTTAGACACGAATACATACTATAAAAAAATATTTTAATAGATATATCTGTAAAATACCCAAATCAGTAGCCTCATTATTCTTATTCATTGAATGATAAATATATTAAATATTTAATTTAATCAGTACATTTACCTTTCGCCTTTTCGAAATTGTCTAACAAACATATAACTTTCCATCCATACATACATGAGGGTTGTCCAAAATATTGCTAAATGTTGTTAATTTGTTTATACAATTGCATTGAAAAACAACATACATAGTTTTGTGATCTCTCTACCACCATATTTGTATATCTACCTACCCACATAAACAATGGCCAGTTAAAGTTCTTGTACTAGTGGCTTCTCTTATCTCTTATTCATTCTTATTGCACCAACCCATAGAACAATACATTCTGCCAGCCCTAAAAAAATTGTAAAAAGAGGAGAAAAATGCTGATGAATGATGTGATGACTTACTAATTAAACAGAATGCCGACCAACCAACCGGTTACTCATTTCAATCAGGATACTTCCTGCAAGTGTGCAGACACTTTTGTAACCAGGCAATGTCAATATGAAAAAGAAATCGGTCATATCATGGTTTTTCTTCTAAGTTTTTCCTTTGACCATTACTTACTATTGTTGTCTTAATTCACTTGATTAAATGTTCCATAGTCATTGTCTGTGCTTTATCCAACTTGATTACATATCTTATCTATGGCTGTTCTGCTAAATCACAATAAAGTATTATCAGTACAATTATCAAGTCTGTGTGGATAAACAAAGTTTTAATTATATTCTGTTTGTCATCCAAAACTTGTAGAACCTAAAAGTAGGACTTACTAGAACTTTCTTATCAGTAGTAAAAATGCTCATCTATACACTCACATCCAATAAAAAGGTCAAGATGGAACTTTGCGAAGAAGGCAGTGAGGATGGTTTTAAAAACATGTGTGCGGGGGTCATCATAATTTTATTTTATTGAAAATATTGGTTTCTACGCTTACTTATGTGTGAAACACGATTCCACCCCACTATCTATCTCTTGAAGTTTGATTTTTGCACCCTTATACAACACAATTTGGCATTTTTACTTTTAAATATTGTGATAGCGGTTTCACTGACAAAGCCTAGTTTCGTTATATGTTTGTGCATGTAATTGTGTACGTTTAATTTAATTGGCCTTACTTCTTTGGTCATAGAGTGCTATCTTAATTTTTTTTTTTGATCTGAGTCTGTACACTTAATAGGGTACTAAATTTTATGATGATAGGTTTTTCCCCAAACGGAGACTGATACAGAATTTTATATTTATAAATATGTAAGCCTGCCTAATTTAAAATCAGATGGTTGTGTGCAAAATGTCAGGTTATTATTATCATAAGTTCAGTAGTAAAGGATTGAAACCGCAATAAAGAGAGAAGCAAACTGGATTGCTTTCGTATAGTATAGGTTCTCAGAATAACACTTTATACATATTTACAAGGTATATTCCAAATGCTAACACTATTTTTTTTTTGTTATATTGCCATTATCAAGTGCCTAGTTTAGCGTATGTTACGTATTCGCGTGTGACGTATACATACATACGTCAGCTCCTACGTGTAATACGTATGAAATTGACGTATGTATGTACTTGTTTACTACATTTAGTAACTTTTTTTTATTTAACTCAGCAGTGTTTATAAGTTATGAACATGACTCGTCTCATGATTGTTCATCATCAGCTTATCTAAGTCCACTGCTGGACGTAGGCCACTTTCAATGCATATTGCACACACTATTTTGATCAATATTTTTATATGAGAATATGTGCTATGTTTTCGAAATTGGAGCATTGACGCAAGAAGATATAATCTTTAGTGACGTCCTTTAAATATAATTTATTAAAACAAATTCTTAAAATTCATTCATTATCATCAACAGTCTTTAATAGTCCACTGCTGGTCATGGGCCTCTCCTTAGAAAGGAGGTTGACGTAATCTAAAAAAAACCTGCTGATTTAGGAACAATATTTTTAATATTTCTTTTTTCTTTTTCAGAATTGACAATCGCCAGCACGAGTAGAGTACCTTACTTAGAAAAATAAAATAAATAAATCATACAAATTATGTAACAGCAGCTTTAGCTGTCAACTGTGATCTCACGTGATTAGTATATTTTTTTTTAAATATATGAGTTGTGATAGTGACCAGTTTTGTGTGACGTCATAAATATACCTATATATGTTGCATTGAGGAAGATGAGTTCTAACAGTTCGTCCAGTGGGAGGTCTCAGATGCCGTTACGACAGAAGGATTTCGATCAGGTAAGGATTTACAATGTTTTGTTTTGTTAGTCCTCAGATTTTTTGGGCCGTAACCAATCCCAGTTACGTCCTTCAGTTGCTGGACACACATATTGATTACAAGTTGTTGTATCCTTGATACGTCTTTTACCTTTTGTTTTATGTGATTGGACTATAATTACAATAGTCGGCAAAATGTGGCCCTTAGACATGGCTATTACGAAGTGGGACTAAAATTATTATACTTCAACCAATCTGTGGAACGGGTTATCGTCTGCGGTATTTCCCAACTGATACGACCTTCAAACTTTCAAGAAAAGAGCGTACTAATTCCTAAAAGGCCGGCAGCGCGTTTGTGACTCCTTAGTTGCAGACGTTCATCACTTTCCATCAGGTGACCCGTCTGTTCGTCTGCCCCCCTCTGACATAAAAAAAAAGCTTACTAACTTAAGCATACGATAACTTAACAAGTTAAAAAAAATTTTTTTTTAACAATTTTAAATACATTAAACATACATATTTTACGCGTACATTTTTTTTAATAAACGGGAACCGAACATGCGATCCTCATCGTGGCAGTTCAATTCACTACGGCCACCACAGAGGTTTATACACTTTAAGAGCTCGTTTCTACATAAATATATTTCCTGTACTAACCGGAACCTTCGCTCAGTGCCGTCTCAAGGTGTGCCGACACTGCGGGGTCTTTAAATCAATAAATTCGCATATCAAATTATAGTTTTCAGTACTTCATGCTTAATTTGCGTTTCGAGGTTAATAGTTGTGGATAAAAAAACTCTTTGGCATTTCGGATTTTGTTATTGTTTATAATATTCATCTGACTCTGAAGCCTACAGTATCACGGGTAGTAATTGACTATTATATAATAACTAGCTTTGTCAAGAATCAATCAATCAAAAATAAACCAATGTCCTTTCTCAAGAATCAAACTATCTCCATAACAAATTTTATCTGAATCGATTCAGCGGTTATTGATTCCCGATACGAACTTCCACCCCCCTTTTCATTCCCTTAAAGGATGATTTTTGTGATAAAAACTAACCTATGTCCTTTCCCGGGACTCAAACTATCTCTATATCAAATTTTATCTAAATCAGTTCAGCGGTTTAAGACACAGACAGACAGACACAATATCGCATTTATAATATCAACATTAATATGAATTGTAATCGTAAACTATGATATAGTTACGGGTAGTAATTGACTATTATATAATAGTAAATGCTACGAGGCTTAAGAATGAGATGGATCGAAGATAGGATAGGATAGCAACTAAGTTACACGTGAACCGGGCCGTTTTTAGGGTTCCGTACCTCAAAAGGTAAAAAAGGAACCCTATAAGATCACTTTCTTGTCCGTATGTCCGTGTCATCATCATCATCAGCAGCTTTTAACAGTTCACTGCTGGACATAGGCCTCTCCTTAGAAAGGAGGTATTCGCCTGTCTGTCCGTGTGTCACCACCGATTTTCTCAGGAACGGGTAGACCTAGCAAGTTGAAATTTATACCAGATACTGAGGTCTATGGTCCCTATTAGGTGTATAAAAATAAAGGTCCTGAGTCAACACGATAAAAATATACCGGCAAATTACGATTTTCGCGAAAACTTGTGAGTACCAAAATTTACCTTAATTTTATTTTTCAGAATTTTCTCTTTACTTGTGCTGTAAGGCCTTGCTTTTAACCAAAATTGACAATTTTAGGTCAACCGGAAGTACCCTATCGGTTTTGGGTCGAAAACCCATATGGTAGTTCCCGTTGACCTAGAATCATGAAATTTGGCAAAAAGAAACGTACTAACTTGCAGTACAAATAAAGGAATAATTACAAAAAATAAAAAAAGTTGAAAAATAAGATAAATTTTGGTACTTACGAATTTTCGCGAAAATCTACGTAAAATCTGGGTAGGTACGGAACCCTCGGCGCACGAGTTCGACTCGTACCTGACCGGTTTTTTTTAGGGATCCCTCCTTCAATGCAAACTCTTAAAGGATCACTTTGTTGGCCGTCTGTCTATCTTTCGCCTGTTGTGGTGGAGTAGTTAAAATAAACATCAAGTACTTTTTGTAAACAATCCTTTAAACCTGTAAAACAATGAAGTTTTTTAAGTTAATGCAAAAAAAAACATTAGTTTTTTAAAACTTTTTTTATTAATTAGTGTATTGTCATCGGTCCTCGATATATCTACAAAGTTTGAACGAATTCTGAAAGTTTAAAGTCGGTCAAAATCACGCCCAAAGGAGTCGGTGACAAACAAACATACAAACATATAAGTGAAGCTAATATAAAGCGTGTGTAAAATATATATGACCTGTATTCTATTGACCTAGAGCCATAAAATTTTGCAAGAAGCAAGGTCTCACAGCCAACGTAAAGAAATCAATCAATGTTTCTATTCTATGCGTTCCGACATCATTTCCAAAATTAATCACCAGGGTTTCAATTTTAATATTGTATCAACAGACTGTCGATGGAATGAATAGTTTTGCCCTTTTCAAAAAAAAAAAAGATGACTTGTTACTGATACATATGTCGTCGATGCAGTAGCAGTAGCTTTGTTGCAGTATGGTAAACGGTAAATTTTAAATTTGTAAGAAAGTGATATATTTAATTTTCCAGGTAAGGCAATATTGTTGATATCACCATTAACGACCTATATTACTATATCGACAGCCTAGTGACACGTTGAAATCTTGTAAATGCGTTCGTTATATTTTTTGTACTTTACGTTAAAACGGATGCAAATATGTAGTTAGAGCTAGCTACAAAGCCAAACTTAAATTTATCTCTGAGAAAGAATGGTCAAAATCTAAAATAAAAACCAGTTTGTACGGAACCCTCGGTGTGCAAGTCAGAATCAGCCTCAACTGCTCGTTTTTTATTTATTTAATAGGAAGTTGGCAAAAGTGTAAGAAGTAATGTTAAACGGTTAATTATGTCTACTGTAGGAATACAAGTCTTATTAGTTACGCAGTACCGACTCTAATTTTCTCCTCATTCATTGAGTCCTGATGTTCAGGGTTGAGTGCATTTGAGCGTAACATTGGAAATTGTTTCTTTATATCATAGGTGTGCTAATTTTTACAAGCTAATCCATGTTTATAATATAAATTTGAAAGTGAATTTGCTTGTTTGTTACGTGTTTACACCTAAACCACTAAACCGATTTAAAAAATTCTTTCAACCATGGAAAGCTACTTTATCAGCGAGTAACATAGGCTACTTTTTACCGCAATAACCGACATACCCGTGGGCAGAGCCGTGGCCAAAACTTGTTATTGAATAAGTCGTCGGCTTTTTGGCTGGTCAGCCAAAAAGCCGATTGCGTGTAAATGTATACTTAAAATTTACAAACGTCGATTTAAATTTTTAAATTCACATACTCACTCTTACAATTAAGACGAAACTAACGAAACCTCAAACACCAAAAATACATTAAGCTGTATAGGCTACTCGAAAACCCTTTGGCGCAGTCGATTAAAAAGCATTAACATTTATTTCCACAATGACGTAGGTACGCTTTTGTATGCTCCGCACGCGTTTCCATGACGATCTAGAAATAAACCAGCGACAACAAACCGGCCCACATATAAAAAAAATATCAACGGTCTTCAAATCTACATCATGATAAATTGTATTGTTCATACCTAAATTGTCTTAAAGGTTTTTTTTTCTTTAAATTTAAACGGTACCGAACTGGAAGCCAAAAATATGCCAAATCGGTTTATGAATGACGGAGCTCTGAGGAAAAAAAAAGAACCGAATTGAGAAACTCCTCTTTTGAGTCGGTTGAAAAACTTCTTAACATTTTCATCAAAGCCGTTCTCGAAGTGATGATGTACGGATTATTACTTAATCTTTTAACAATTGCATCCTCAATATGAACGCTGACGTAGCTAAAACACACGTCATTATTTCGTGTGAGATTTGCGTATTTTAAATTAAAATTATGTGTCATATAATTATATTTAATCAATTAAATTAATTAATCAATGATTAACGTAGAAAGACATAGAATTTTAGGTTACAAATATGTAATGATAAATTTCACTCCAAGATCACGCAACGCAATTTCTGCTCCGTTCTTGTATCGCGTTCAATAAGTAAAGCAGTACAGTAAAAAACCAATCCTAAGAGAGAGAAAATCAGATGGGGATATGGAGATCTTGAATTTTTTGCTATAGGGTAGAACGTCCTCTCATACAAGCAGATGGCCCTGTAGCCTTCTATAGACAATGTGTAGTGTGCAGAAGCAGACTGGCACAGATTGGGAGAAACCCAGCCCATCTAACTGCGATAGGGTGATCAGTGTGGCTGATTGGATGAACAAAGAAAAACCCTAATTGCAGCTTAAAAGGTCCAAATACGCATGGTGTTTGTATTCTTAGGGATGTGCAGTCCTAACAAAAGAACGCTTTCAGTTTTTCCACACGCGTCCGTCCACGCACGGACACTATTAGTACTTTAATTTTACTTGAGTTCATATATATATATATATATAGTAATGACACCGACAAAGTTGATTTCGGAGGAGTACGCACTGAGTGAACACGATTTCATTGAGGAAGCGGTAGAAAACAACGTTCTACGATGGTTTCCGTGGATGAAGCATCGTCTAGTTGGTACTAAGAGGTATGACCTCGATAGAGAAACTTGAAGGTTCCTCCAACTATTCCACATGGAGGTTTGACATCGAATATGTCCTAATCCACGACAATCTATTTAGCTACATAACATCTAAACCAGCTACGACCGACGCAGTCCAGAGATATCAATAGACTTGATCCAAAATATGCCTTGTGATTATCAATTCCTGCAAGGTTAAAACTAAAATAGCAGGAGAAATGCTAAAACAGCAGAACAAGCTTGGAAACCTTTAGACATGTAGTCGATAAGGATAGGAAGGAAGTTTCTGTAAGAACTGCTATATATGTGCCTGACCTATCAAAGAACTTGCTGAGTGTAAGTACATTGGTCAAGAGAGATAAAGTAGCAGTATTTTCAAAGGCTGTTTGTGAGAATTATGATGAGAGAGATTGCAAAGTGAATGGCTCAGTGATAGTTACATGTAGCGAGGAGCGAGGTGTTTAAAAACTTAAACATTATCCACAGCGCCCTGAAGCAGCACACACACATGAAGTCAAAGAAAAACCACTGGAGTTGTGGCAAGAGGAGATGGAACAATTACTTGGATTATACAAACTCAAACGAATCCGAGATAAAATGACAAACGGGGTAAGTTTTCCTGATTCTAATCCTAACTTAGACTGTGTACCTTGTACATCAGTGGTGCCATAAATATCGATTCTGTTCGAGGCTTCAGATATTTCAGTGATGAAAATTATGTCAGACCAGAAAGACGTTCATGTACCTACTTCATAGAAAGAGTGAAGCTCTAGAGTCATTCAAAGTGTTCAAATTCTAGTAGAGATTCAAACCTTTACAAAATATGAACAGAGAACATGTAAATAAATAGATTAAAAGATGTACTAAGGAGGAAGGTATCATCTATCAGCTAACAATCGTCTATAACTATAATTATGAGAAACCAACGTACTTAAATAAGAGACGATTTCAAGACCATTTTAGAGTCAACATGGAGATTTTTTTTTATGAAATAAAGTTATTTTGAATTTAAGTTCACGATAGGTATTACATACCGCTCATAGTTACTGGCTGACATTCGTCTGTGACCACGAACAGTGCAACCAGGTCGCAACGTCAGGCAATTCAAAGCCCTACCCACCGTTAGCGCGTTAATTCCCATAATTATAACAATAAAAATATGGAACGCTAGATTAAAATTTTGCTGACAGTCGATACACGCTGCAGCAAAACGGTGTTTTGAGAGATCGAACTGTATGTTTACAGAGAAAGATAGGAGTGTTTTGCAAGATGTAGGTATTGGCCAGATTTTGTTGGTGAATGCCATCAATTACGCAGTCTATATGATGAAACGATCCCGTCAAGGACTGCTGCCAAGATGAGAAAACCTGAACCGGATGCGACATAGACCTAACATTCATGTATGTTCAGGTGTTCGAATGTAACTACAGTGCATCTTAGTGACAGATCCTGAAACTGAGGTTGACGGTGAAGACCAAGAGGAGAAGATATCATCCTTGATACAGAGGGTGCGAGGTAGAGAGCCCTGAAGAGATACCCCGTTTGGCGACTCCCACATACAAAAAACAGAAACATACTACAACGCCATCTAATGAAGACACTCCGAACTACGGAGTAACTACTAAAATAAGAATTGCTAATCCTGTATCGCGATATGAAGAATTCCCTCGCCGATTAGCATATATACAATATCCCAACATCAACCGTTGGGCCGCGGCCCGCCAGGCATGATCACCTCGCCTGGTCGGAGGATCCTCCCTTTGTGTTGGAGGGACATGACACCCGTTCCTCCACAGCGGTGACCCCGACGTGATTGGAAGCAGCCTTCAAAAGCAGCAGATCATCAGCAGCACCATCGTCTACACTCCCGCAGCGATGAGCAGTAATCAAGTCTCAGCCAGCCAGCAACCTCGGCCTCTACAGGGATACCACACGCAGGTAGCGACCGCTCCAGCCTGGTTACCTCTACGGCCTCATCAGCGTCTAGGCACAGCACACTGCACCTACGGTCCACGTAAGAAGAGCATTTTCTCTCCCGTCTACGCAGCAGCCAGCCACTACGCAGCAACCGCCCCGACTCACTGGGGACTTCACCGCAGCACCGCGCACCGCACGAAATCCCGACTCACTGGGATCAGCGGACTTCAGCCCCGACTCACTGGGGCTAGCGGCACTCAGTTCCGACCCACTGGAACTAGTGGCACTCAGTTCCGACTCACTGGAACTACTCTCTACTGGCACTGGCACGCTCCACAACAGAGCATAGACAGCTGACTCATCATGTATCGACCTCCGGTCTTGGAGGGGAGTGATTTGGCGACTCCCACATACAAAAAACAGAAACATACTACAACGCCATCTAATGAAGACACTCCGAACTACGGAGTAACTACTAAAATAAGAATTGCTAATCCTGTATCGCGATATGAAGAATTCCCTCGCCGATTAGCATATATACAATATCCCAACATCAACCGTTGGGCCGCGGCCCGCCAGGCATGATCACCTCGCCTGGTCGGAGGATCCTCCCTTTGTGTTGGAGGGACATGACACCCGTACCTCCACACCCCGACCCGACACAGCCCTTAGTTCTGCGGGAATGCTTTCGGAATGAGTCCTGTTCAAAGTGTTAACCCTGAGTGGTTAACTTAAACTAGAGACAGCGCTGAATGTTAAGGAGGAGTGGAAGAGACCATATACCGTTCAGTTCAAATTGAAATTGTGTAACTTGTAATGTCAACAAGAAAACTCTGTTTCATTTTTCCCTCATTCAATTTAAGAGCCAAGCCCTTGTCGGTGGAGAAGTCGTCTCCAGCAATCCACTCCTCTCTATTTCCTGCGATCTGTTTTACCTCTTGATAGGCCACGACTCCTACTTCTCCTTCACTTGCTGTACTTGTATGTTGATCTAAGCCGTCCTTGTTTCCTCTTGCCTTCTATTTTTCCTTCCAGGATTATTCTGAAGTAGTAGTCGTGTCCTATCAAGTGGCCAACCATTTTGCCTCTTTTGTTTTCAATGGCATTCAACAATTGCTTCTCTTCGGTTACCATTAGTAGGACTTCCTCATTGGTTCTTTTCTCTATCCAACCGATGTTCATCTTTCGCCTCCAGGACCACATTTTAAATGCTGCCAACCTGACTATCTGTTTCATGTTTGCTTTACCAAAAAGTATTTTAATGAACTTAAAATAATTAAGCCATTGCTTTTGGCTTTCCGACATCGCGTATTCAACTACCGTATCTAAACACTGCCCAGCTATATGTAGTTGATCGCCGCATGAGGCCATTGTATTCTGGCTGCATTTATACATGATGTTGCAAATTATAACAACAAAAAAGTTGTCCTGTTTCTAAACCACTGAATAAATTTCGTTCACAGTTTGCAAATTGTGTAAGTATAACGTACACTATCTGTATTAGAAAATATGTGATTAAGTAATGTAATATTCTAGATATATTATTTTTATAATATTAAATTTTCTTTAATAAATATACATATTCGTTATTGTTTTGCTGTGTGTAGTCTATTTACCATTGCTATATTTAAGGCGTGTAGTATTCGTATCCGTGTGGTGACAAATTAAGAATAGGGAGTGACACCACCCCTATTCATCCCGTGCAGGCAGCACTGCAAAAAGAAGGAAAACTTGACACAAACCTTATACCAACCCGTCTGGCCAGCGTGGTATGGTAGGCCATAACATATTTCTAAGGAGAGGCCTATGTCCAGCAGTGGACTATTAAAGGCTGATGATGAATGATGATGATGATTTGAGGCTGTCTTTTGTGAATGTTTTACATTAAAGACAATTTTCGCATGAATATTGCAGAGCTGCAAGAGAACTTAATAAGATTACCATTTGCATTTGCCATGCTTAGTTAGGAACTGTGTGTTCTTAGCTCTTAGGATCTTCTAATAAGAACACTAAGAGTAGCTGGGAGGTTCTACACTTCATAGGGATGGAAGAAACGGCTTTAAAAAGAGATGGTGTATAAAACAAGTATCAAAACAATAATTTAAAAACACTTAATTCAATTGAAATCGTATTTTCGAAATTAAATTAATACATTTTAGTAAATTACCTACCTATTCATTTGGATTAATTGATATCAATTTGTTTTTTTTTTACTACAAAATCTACTATTAAAAAATTGCAAAATATAAAAATGTAATGATGTCATAGAAAAATACCAATAAAATGCATTTACGATGTAATAACATTTTTAAATATCATTTTATTGGTAAGTAAATTCTTGTCGCTGAATATAGTAAAGTTTAATAAATGCTAATTTGTGCCATTATCGAACGTTTTATTAATTGGAAACGGAGTTTTTAACACACATCACTTCGACTTGTTAACGAGATTACCAGTTTCTTTGACTCAGAATACAAAGAACTTCAAAAATCGTATTGGCATATTACAAATAACAAATTAAAAAAAATAACCTTGCGTCATCAGTCTGTACATGAATTTTATTAGAACATCAAACACATTATTCAGATTTTGGTTGAAGCTTCCTGAAAAGAAATCATTTCCTAAAGACGAAATTTACGTTTAACCCAATAGGAATAAAGTCCATTTTCGAATTTATATCACTGTGAATAAAATAATTACTAATTAGCAAGTGAGCCGTAATACAATCTCTGGGCAAGCAATTGTTCAAGCGACCTCGTTACTTTGACAATGGCACTGCTTGCTCGCAATTCAACTATGATGACGTAAACCTATAGATTCCAAGTTTTTTCTTTAGGCCACCGTTATTACTTACCTCGTCTGAATATTCGGCGCGTCAATAAAAAAAAAGCTCAGAAGCCTCCTTGTTTCCTTTGTTCGTCTTATCATCGGATCGTACGAAATACCTATCCGCGTTCACGTTTACGCGGTTTTAAGCAGAAATCAAAAATGTCAGCCAGAAGCATAGCATGTGACTTAAGTCCCGTTAAACTTGTTTTATTTGTGTTCTCCCACGGTAACATTTTTTTTGTTTCCGGATGTAAGGTATATTGAACGTTAAAAAGTATATCCTCGGATACGAACTTATTAGTCTGGATCCGATTACTAAAATCTGGTTCCACGGATACGGATATTATTAGAGTCTTCTAGGTCCGAAGTTTTTTCTTAGGTAATGGCTTTAACCGTAACCTTGAAACGACAGTTTAAGATTAAATAATATAAATACTATAGTACCCCATAACTGTCATTATATTAATAACTGACAACATAACATATTTTAATATTTAATTCTAGGAAAATAGACCTAAATTTTAATGTAAAAAATCAACGGATCTTTTACATTAAAATTTAGGTCTATTTTCATTTTCAGGTCTTTTTGGCGGCTCTTAAACGTAAGAGCCGCCAAAAAGACGGATACAAACTTTTGCCTTCGGATATCTGCGGATACGGATAACCGAAATATCACTAGAAAGGTGATTCCATTACTGTAGCTCTGGCAATGTGTATGCAATTCCCTGCCGATCAGAGGGCCTAGTGTGAGTTTATTTCACATAAACTCTCTCTTCACGGTGACCGGCGTGGTGTTGCGATTGGTCCGCATTGAACTCTTCTCCAATCACAACATCGAGCGCGGTCCCCGTGACGATCAAGTCGATTTGAAATAAACTTACACTATGTCCTCTGAAATCTTCACGAATATCAACATTAAACGCGCTTGCCGTCGAGAGCGAGTCGATGTGAAATAAAAGCACACTAGGGCCTCAGTTGGGTAGTTAAGAAAGCGTAACAAACAGTCACTTTCGTATTTATAATACTGACGTTTGCTGCGATAATGTAGAGATCGTCAATCGTTCGGATATGCCGCGGTAACAGTATTTATTTTGTTATACTCCTGATACTGAATATACAAAAATCAAAGCAACGCACTTGTTACTATTGAGTTGCAGGTGTCCTTTGATTAAGGTGGTCACTTAATATCAGGTGATTCGTGTACCTCTTCCCCTATCCCCGTCACTTTTTATACCTTTGCCATACCTCGCGAGCTTCATAATAGGGTAGGTACTTCTGCCCTTTTCTTTCCAAAGTTCCATAATGATTACTTACTGTATGGTCCTCTTTAAGATGGTTCTCCATAGGTATATTATTAATTAAAATATGTATATTATCATCATCATAGTCGAAAGACGTCCACTGCTGGACATAAGCCTCCCCCAAGGTTTGGTACAACAACCGGTCCTGAGCTGCCCGCATCTAACGGCTTCCTGCGACCGTCACCAGGGCTTTAATTCTGCTGTTCTAATATTGTATCAATAGTCTGTCGTCGTAATAGTTTTGAACTATTCGTATTCTACTAACTATGTAAGACCAATGGCCTCCCGATGACTTGTCACTGAACTCCCACTGATACAAATGTCGTCAATGTATTTGTAATAGTTTGGTAAACGGTACACTTTAAATTTGTAAGAAAATGATACATTTAATTTTCCAGGTATGACAATGTTGTTGATATGACCATCGATGACATATATTACTATATCGACAATCTATTGACACTGTAAATTTATTTTAGTAGATTACTGATATTTTGACCGATGTCAATGGCATCTCAATGGAGTGACAGTGGCTTGGCGTTAACATAAAATAGCAGAAATGATGCCCTGGTTCTCTGATAACCTTGTGGGGGGGCCTAGCCACTCGTGGGTATATTGTATGATAATAGATAATTTTAACATGTCAGTTATAAGCCTTATGTGAATAACATGCACATCACAAAGAACGCAATGAGAAACAGTTTTACCTAACAGCGTTTCACTTACATAAGTATTGTTTTAGTAAATTATCTAAACTTTTCAAGCGAATGCTTAGATATTATGCAACATCAGACCAGCTACTCTTAATAGATGGAAGTACATGTGTAGCCGTAACCAGGTTCTCAGTCCATCCAGTAGGAAGACGGACTTCGTTTCAGTGATCCAAACTTAAAGAACACTCACGCCTATATGCAGGAAAGGGTAAGACAGAGACCCCACATTTTGCCCCTACAATTTTCGTCTCACGTAATTGGAGGCAACCCTATTACCATTATAATAATAACTTCACACATCTCACACACGTCCGTCCGATTCCAAACTCGGCAGAGCCTGTGCTATGGTACCAAGACTGTGAATAAACTGAAATTTGACTGCACGGATGGCGTAGTGGTTTAAGCGGTCACCTTGCTTGTTCTGAGTTTGAATGTCCTTTGTGTCCGTTTCATGTAAGTTTGTAAAGTCTCCCGCGACACTCAGTCTATATTTCTAGCTTAGCAGTATGGATCACTAACCACTAGACTAACAGGCTCGTCAATTAATCGGATACTTTAGGAATGGGATGGATGACTGTCAAGTCAAATCAGACCTTTTTATTAAATATCAAAACGATAGAGGCGGTACATTTAGCTATTGTCAAATCATTTATATTTCGAGCCTCCCCCCTCAGAATCAGGGAGAGGGTGAATTTGGGTGCCGGTAACCTCTCTCCATCAGTGAAAAACAGCTGCTGAAGTGTCTCTCCTACAAGGAGAGCTATTATTTTATATTTCTACATCTTTATTTCGGCCGTGTTATGATGTGAATCAGGCCAAGTATGTGTAGGTTCGCAGTTGAATAACACACTACTTAGTGTGGGTGTGCTAACGGGTAATCAAATCAATGGTTTGTTCACTTTTCTCCCACGATCTTTTATTCTCTATACTATGTTATATATCTATACTTACAATTATGATGTCCTTGCAAAACGCGTGTTTGCACGTTTACGTTTCTCCATTTTGTTGGATTATCTTTTATAAATGAATGTTAACAATTCATTTTCAAGTAAGTATCACCTACTTGAATGCGCTCATAATATGATGACCTAGATTTTGACCGTGTATGTCGGTTATCGCAGTAAAAGGTAGCCAATGTTCTTCCTCAAGAATTAAACTATCTCCATAACAAATTTCATATCATCACCATTCCACCCCCCCTTTTCACCCCCTTAGAGGATGTTTTCTGGGAAAAAAATCTCCTTTCTCGGGGCTCGAACTATCTCCATACCAAATTTCATGTAAATCGGTTCAGCTGTTTAAGTGTGTAAAGGGTAACAGACAGACAGATACACTTTCGCATTTATAATATTAGTATAGATTGTAGTAAACTGTATTCTTCATTCCTTAATTTTCATCCTTGGTGTTGGATTTATTTTTCAAATTTGAATGGAACAAATCGGGAACTATTCTCTTCTAAATAAAAAAGAATTTTCCTCCTCCTTTTTTTTAAATAGGTTAAAGATATAATTGTACCAATCCATACTAACAAATAAATAAATAAAGTGGAGCTAGTGGACTGTAACTATATGCCACTCATTGATCAGAACAAACTAAAAAACTAAACTAGTAAACTTTAGAACGAATGAATCAATTAACGTAATAAAGAGAATTAAAAGTAAAGAGAAATGAAAGTCAAGACCACAACCTATCTGCAGTAGTTTTAGTAGAGTATTTGCACGTAAGAAGCCGCGTTCAATTCCCGATTAGTACAAAATCACCAAGCTAAGTATGTATATCTAACCTCTCATAAAGGGTACAGTCCTATACCCAGCAGTGGGATATTTTTAGAACAGTTTGATATTGTGAACGTATAAAGTGAAAACTTGTTTATTTTGAGTCATGTCTTGTATTCAATTGATAAGGAATAACAATAAAGTGAGCGTAGGTATGAATTAAAGAAATCGACGTTGTTTTGATAACGCGTGTCATTCAATTACTCAGGAGTTCACGAGACAAGAGATAGGCTTGTATGATGTTCTTACTCTCTTAACTGCGCATTTCTAAATAAGATTTTTTGATTGAGAACTTCTTTAGGCATTCTTGAACAACAAACAAAAGAATGTATTTTATTGAAAAAAGCCATTGAAGTCGCGACACTCTTACCGTTACCGACACCTCTGTTGAAGAGAAAACTTCTTTAGGCGCGTTGGGCGTTTTTTGAGATGGGAAAAAACAAGTACCTACATTTTTTTTTATCCACTTTCACACAACGCCATCTAGTCCCAAACTAAGCAGAGCTTGTGCTAAGGGTACTAGACAACTGATATAAAAACATAATATATACTGTTTTTTTGAAAATACATACTTATTATACATATAAACACCCAGACCAAATCAAACATTAAATGTTCATGCACACAAATGTTTGACTTGAGCAGGAATTGAACTGGCGACACTGTTACCGTTACCTCTGTATATAAGTTTTCAATTCTGTCGGCATTCCCGGAGTGCCACTGTTTTTTTATTGTATAGGGGCAAACCAGCAGACGGGTCACTTGATGGTAAGTGACGCCCGTGCAATTTAAAAGTCACGGTTCTTTCCACTTACCTCCCTCGTGGACCCCCTAGGGGGTCCATGAACATTCACTATTACACTTAGACCCCCTCAATAAAGTCTTATGATATGGTTGCCTGTAAGAGATCGCCTCTGAGCGATAAAGCCGCGAATTTCTATTGTTTAAAAAGCTAGATTTTAATTCTCGAATGTAATGTCCTTCAGTGTACAATATCTAGGGATTGAAGTTGAATATAAATGTAATAATTATAATCGCACCCCCGGTTTTGGGGGTCCAAGTCACCCGGGTTTACGGCGGGTTGGTGTAGCTTAATCGGACCGACTAAAACCACAGTGTCTGCGCCTGTAATAGGGGAGATCTGGGAACTGCTGTTATTTAGACATCCGGACCCTTATTTTTATAACAAGTTGATACACGTAACACAACTAATACAGTATTTTGAAAGTCTCAAATAGGAATTTGTGTTAATTAAAAGAGGTCTTTAGACCTCTCGACCCCCAAAATCAGTTTTCGTTAATATCGATCCCTAGGAAACCGATTTCGACCCCAAGGGATCGATATCGACCACTTTGGGAATCCGTGCTCTAACGGGTCCACGCGGGGGGTTCAAGTGGAAATAACCAAAATCACAAGTGCATTACCACCTTTCGAGTCACCTCCACAGAATCAAGGAGAGGAAAGATTTGGGCTCCAGTAAATCCACTCACTCTAAATTCTTTTCTCTATACAATATGAGCATAGAAAATTCACATTGACGGTGATCTTCGTCAGCGAGACTCGTTATACGTGACTTTTGTTTTAAGCGTCTGTCTAGTTCGCCATAACTGTACTTTTTACGGCTTTAGAAGTAGGTTATTGTTCCACCTGAGTATACATAGCCTAGTATTTATACATATATGTATAATATAGTATAGTTTAGACGCAATTAATTCATTGCTCTAGAAGGAATCTATTGTTATATCATAATAAAGCTTTAATTAAATGCATCTGATTGGCTACAATGGTTTATATTTTTCGTTTGTCTTATATCGACTAATCTTTAGAAAGGGTTGACCTTTTTTTACTGGATTTCTACTGACAGCAGATGTTTTAAGATGTAATTTAGCTTACTTTTCTTTAGGAGAAAAGTTTACGGGGTCCCAAAATAAATATAAATTAGAAAATGCGTGTTGCTCGCCGAAATGTTGACAACCGGGAGCGATTGATGGTGACCGGAGGGGTAGAATTGAAGAGAACCAGAGGCAGAAGTCTCAGAAGATGGTCATACCAGATCGATGAAGAGCTGGAAATGCCAATAAGTATCGCACTCCACCAATCGACTGATCGCAACCGATGGAAGCAGATGCTTGACAGAGCAGATGATGAAAGGAAGTCACGATCCTCAGCAGTGAAGGAACGATTAGGAAGAAGTAGATGCGTACGAAGCAGTTACTATCTTATCTTGTTATTTTTCACTCGATGATATGCAACAAAAGATTTGCATAACACTGGTTTTCTGTGACGTCATGCGAGCCGCCGAGCTGAGCTAATAATATAGGTACTAGCATTGCCCATGGCTTCGTTCTCGTGATTATTTTTTATTTCGTGTTTCTACCTTTGAAAATGACGAACTTTCACACAACCGTTCATCCTTTATTTTACCATCTTGGGGTGAAATTTCTAAGAATATTTTCTTAGTCATGCATCAGCTTTTAAAAATTAATCTTAATTTTAAACTTTTTTTATTTTTTGGAATTATTCCTTTATTTGTGCTGTTTGGTTTTGGTCAAATTTCGTGATTCTAGGTCAACGGGAACTACCATATAGGTTTTCGACCCAAAACCTATAGGGTACTTCCGGTTGACCTAGAATTGTCAATTTTGGTTGAAAGCAAGGTCTTACAGCTCAAGTACCTAAAGAGAAAATTCTGAAAAATAAAAAAAAGGAGTATTCATACATGACGAACATGTGGATTTTAAGTCTGAAACAGCAAACTCCTCAAAAAAGAAAACCTGTAAAGTATATTTATCAGAAGGCTGGTTGCCAGTGGGCTCTGCCAAGTTTGGGATCAAATTCCGTGCGTGAGATGTGTGACATTATTGTTACGTATATATACGCGCTGGAACTCAATAGGAAGCGTTTTGATAGTGAGATGATTGCGGAAGACATACCTTATTTGTGTAGAGATATCGCCATACTGTTTCCGCTTTATCATCTGCAAGGACGTAACCTTTCTCTTCTCCACCTACTTTTTTCCTGTCATTGGATTAACCGATTATATGCGTTGAACTGTTCTGTGTATGTCTTTAGTAATTACTAAATCATATGGTATTTTGATTGGTTGATCAGATATTTAGAAATATATAAGTATGTTTATCAGCAGTCTGGCTCTATAGCACAGGATCTTCCTAGTTTGAGATCATATAGCAGTATGTTCGCAATTCAGCTTTTTGTTGGTTTGTTTGTTGCCTCAGTACTCTTTCATTAAATTTGAAGAAGAAATACCACCCCAAAGAGTGAAAATTAAGGAATGAAGAATACAGTTTATTACCATTCATCATGACGTAGGCGCATTAAAGTCGGTGATAGTTTTTTAGAAGTAGATTATTGTATTGTCGAAAGAAATGCTTAGACCTGCATATATTTGATACTTGACCTCCCTGAAGTGGAGGCGATTCCACCGCTTGTATCCTAACACTCTGTCTATTACACCTGATATCGTGTGGTGCCGGCTAATAACAGCTCCACCCTATATCTGCGTATGTGTTGTAAAAGTCGACTAATTGATTGTATACCAGTCGATGGGCCACAACATCCTATTAAGTACAGTACCATCTCACTGCGATCGCCAGCGTGTATGCCAAGCGAGGCGATTAAACCCCGTGGGAATTATAACCAAACCTTAGGGGAGGCCTATATCCAGCCGCGGACGCCTTTCGGCTGAGATTATGATGATGACTCGGTCTATTTTCTCCACCAAAGAACGTTTACCTTTGAGACTTTGCTGGTATTATAAATAGTCTGCAAAGTTTATTATTCACTAAACAAATTAAAATATGCCCACCCATATGCCATAAAATAAAAACTACAAAAACGTAAAAATATGAAGTATTTTTGATAATCAAATCGCAATATCTTGGCAAGCGGCCAAGCCGTGCTAAAAATAGCTTGATTTATGATTCTTATTTCGATACACATACGGCCGATTTTAGTTTGGTAGTGTTAAGAGAAAGTCGTCAGCCGAAATAAAAATTTGATTTCGTCATACTTAATGCGAGCATGCGATCAGTCGTTGGATGCAACGCGATTGTTTAGTTTTGCGAATGGTTTTTGACGCTAAATAAACATGAGCTGAATAAACAACAAAGGCAAAGCAACCATTGTAAGGTTATATTTGGATGGGTGACCATGATCAACAGCCTCTAATAGTCCACTGCCTGACATACGCCTCGCCTTAGAAAGGAAGTTTTGGCCTACTATACCACGCTGGCCAGACGAGTTCGTAAAGGGTTTGTTTCAAGTTTTCCTTTTTTTTTGCAGTGCTTTTGTCCTGCGTAGTTTGCTATCTCATTATTTAAATCAGATTTGTGATCTGTCTCTCTCACACGTCTTTATATTTAGTCATGTCATTGTATAGAGTTTTGTACCGTGACAGGTCAACATTACACAGAACCAGTATAGTGTTAAGACACTTGATTTAATATCCTATGTCCCCGAGATAGGGCAGAGGGCGTCCACAGTAATCCTCCATCGCGTTCGGTCCTGATCTTCGCACTCGACCTCACTCCACGTCTTGCCGATTCTCGATTCTCTTCTCTAAACCTCATCTACGGCAGTGCGTCGCCAAGTTTACTTTGGGTTGTCACGCTTACGTTTTCTTTGCGGCATCCAGCGCCTATTTCTGTTGACGTTGTTTTAACATAATTTGTGCCTAAAGCACAGCCCCTATGCACTTCTTCTACACATAAACATTAAGTATTTCAAACATAATAATATGATTCCGTGCGCCATATTGGTTTAAAAAAGAGTACAAAGACTTTGGTCCTGGTATTAATTTATAGATTTTGTAAAACATAAAGCATCCTTATTCCCCTATTAACAAATTGACTTAAATCTTATAGAATCTTATCGTCTTGGTCCGCTTAAAAATCGCTGGCGTCTTATTTCTTTCTTCCATTTTACGCCCAGTCAAGCGTATAAGCTTTCCATATCTTTGACACAAAGGATAAATGCGCTTCTTTGATGTTAACTTTGTAATTGATAATATGCTTTAGAAGCATTTATAAATAATCAAATTTAAATATAGGATGTGTAATGACCTCTTCAAAGTCAGGTAAATGTCAAAAAATATATTTGAAATCGTCGTTTATGTGGACTCTAAGGTCATGATCAACATACTTATCAGCAACAATCTTCCCCCTTCCACTTCCTCCTTTAATTTTTAACCGACTTCAAAAAGGAGGAGGTCCTGTATTCCACTATGTATTTTTTTTTAAATACGACGGGCCTGTTGGTCTATTGATTAGTGACCCTGACTGCTAAGCCGGAGGTCGTGGGTTCGCTCCCACCCAGGTCAAATAATTGTGTGACAAGCATGATGATTTGTTGTCTGGATGTAATTTATTTATGATATGTATGTATTTAGAAATGTATTTGTAAGTATGGAATCAGACGGCCGTGTGTGAGATGTGTGAAGTTATTATTATTATCACAGAACAGTTAAAAAATTCCTTTAACTGTTCTATTCTTATAGTTATTCTTTTGCTGCTTTTCACCGAGTGAGTGTGATTACCGGATATGCCCCTCCTAATCCTTCACTCAAAGTGGTTTTTTTTATTACAATGCACTCGTGTATTTGGAGTTGAAACCATAGGTGGCGGTAGTCACTTGCTTACCATCAAGTGACCCGACTACTCGATTGCCCCCTATAATATAAGAAATGCAATGTTTCACCTGGAGTGAACATGAACATTTAATTTCCTGACCAGGAATTAGAAGGAGGAGGTTATCAATTCGAATAGTTTTTTTTATATATGTTCGGGCATAACCGTCATATATAGACGGATTTTCAAAATTCAGTTTTTGTTCGAAAGGAGTTTATTCTCAAATGGTCTGATTCAAATTTATATAGATCTGATGACAACGGAACACTTCAAAAAATGACAGCAACTCAACCGCGATTACTGCTAGGTTTTTACTGCTTTTTGTTAGTATTGCTTGAAGTGGGTTCAACTTCTTATTATAATTGGATTTATTATATGTCTAATTAACCTTACTTTAAGGGCTTAAAGTTTATGTATGAACTACTTGTGGAAAGCCTTCGTTCAGCAGTGGACGGCGGTAGGCTAATGATGACATTTTTGAAGGGACAAGGTGTTCATTACAAATGTGAAATTATTGTTTCAGATATGGGGCGACCTACAGGAGGGAATCGAACAGGTATACAAGAGACAGCACATGGTGAAAACGAGATACATGGACCTGTATACGTATCCTTTTTGTAATTTAATTCTTTTTTTAAAAGAGGAACGAATAAACGGTCACAGAATACATATTAGTAAAATTATAGAAGAGCAGAATTATATCAAAATACTTCATTTAATATTTAATAACCTTATTTTATTAACGGAAACAAATACTACATTAACTCACTTATCTACAATTTATAACATGAAAAAAACATATTAATCGGTTATTTCGTTATTATTATTTAATGTGTTCAGACGATTAAGTAATAGTCTGGCAACATAGTGCCATATCGGAAACGGTGACTACACTTTGCAGATAGATATTTACCACCAAGGTGTCATTAGGTATACGACAATCTTATTTAACTATTTCGGCGCCTAAAAGACTACAGGAAGAATTGATGTAAAAAAACAGTGAATCTAGGAATCTACAAGTTTATATTTATTTATAATATTTTCGGACATCTGACACACAATTCCATGTAGTTTTAAACTAAGCAGAGCTTCTACTATGAAAGCTAGATTGACTGATAGAATACTTAGATACTTTTTTTTTGTAAATACATACATTATTTTACTTAGAAAATACCCAGTAGTATGTATACTAATCGGCACGAGAACATTAATTGAGCGATGCACGTGTTTTAACACGCTTTTTTAATAGGTCCCTATGGAGTAGGAAAATTATAAAACAAGTATTTTCAGATTTAATTATCTGTGGATTGTCGCGCAATTTGAAATTTAAATAAATTTTATTCTAAAGCCATGTTATTTTAATTTAAAATTAGGATTTTGTTTTAGATAGTGTTTTATTTTTGTGAAATTGTGGTAGTTTTTGGCGCCATGGATAAACTGGAAATTCGTACAGTTTTCGAATATGAGTTCCTACGTAGGCAAGACTACAAAATAATTTCGATATTTTAAACCTGCTAGACGTCCCTTTTTTAAATTTAATTATAACATGGTAAAATTACGGGCTCTCTAGTACAAGACGGTGTTTAGAGGAAAAGCTTGGGTTGAAAATATAAATCGATAATATATCCGTCACTAACGCGTCTAACCAACATTAAACAAAAAGAAAGTAACGGGTTTATTTAAAGCGAAATCAAAGGCGTTCTGTTGCGGTTGTTTGGCAAACATCCGAGTAACAACGTTCGGCTATCGATCGTTTCTTATCGACTACGGTAATAAATGCTGTGTGTTATCTCGACTACGGATAGTACGTAATGTTCGTTATCGATGTCAAATATGTTTTTTGTTATTGTTTTGGTTTCCAATCTTTTGTTTATTGTGGACGGGAATGTGTTGTTCGGAAATAATTTTGGTTGTTCGTTGCCAGATTCTTTAATATGTTTTTGAGGCCTTTGTACATACATACTTCAAATACTGTTATGATAATATCAGAATTTTATTTGTGCACAGAATCTTAATTCTCATTTTTAATAATAAAAAGATAGCTTTAGTTCTCACAGTCAAGTTTGTGTCACGTCAAAATCGGTCCAGCCGTTTGGAGATTACCTAAATATAAAAAAAAAATCATATAAATACATTACAAACAGATCAGATCCATAGTTTTTTGTAACGATGGAATTTTATACCTTCACAGCACTCATATTTCACTCAACGAGTTTAATATTGTCTATAATAAAAGGAACACGACGAAGCAGCTTTACGTAAGAGATATGAATCGTTTCCCGTGTTGTTTCTGCTATATTATTGTGTTGTAAGAACAAGTTTCATCATCATTTCTTAATGATATTGATGACAAAACGCTTATTGCTAGACAACATTAATTTATTGGGCTTAACTACCGACGCACATGGATAACTATAACTCAAGAGACGCAAGTGGGTTGATGACCTTTTGACACCCCAAAGGATTGTCAAGGAGCGAGGGGGGGGGGGGGGTCGGGGGTTTAGTCTATGGTAACTGCACTCACTTGGTGAAAAGCAACAAAAATTAATGCTTAACACCTTTTTTCTGTGAAGCCGTGGTACCTCTGCGGTCATGTCAGTCAGCCGGAGCTCTCCCACAGTGAAAAAGATTTGAGTTTGGTATCCCACTGGCAAAAGTGGAAAAATAATTTCCCATTTTTTCCGAGGCATTGAATATATAGACAAAGATAATACCATGAAGTTTAAATACAGTAATTCCTGACAAGGATAAATTACCATAGGTCTACTGTAAATACGATACGTATGGCAACATTGGTATCCATTCACTTACGCAAGATTGTGGCATTGAATAAACTATTATAATTTTATGTTACATTGTCTACAAAACCCAGGTATTGACGTTGTTTCAGAACGCATCAACTGTCAAACATAATAAGTAATACAATAATGTATAAGTAATACATGCTTAGTGTAGTATATAACAATGTCAATATAATAATATCCTGAACGAGGACCAGTCACGTATACAATTACTGCACATCGGTGCATCATCAGAGCGCAGGCAGCAGTTCAACACGTGTCAATACCAATCCAGTGTTAGCTAGGGGTAGCTATGGAACCGGCAAGAAACAGGTGAGTTATGCTCTCTATATACAGGGTGTAAAGGACGTTGGGACGAATACTGAAATAGTGTTACCAGACCCAGAATGACAAACATTGGAATTTTATTTTCTGCCGGAAAATTAGTTTTTTTTATAATTATCTTTTTTTTGGTAGAAAATGATGAAACATGATATCACAATGAGTAAACAGAACATTTTACCAAAATCAAAGGACAATGGCAGGTCCCCATACATAATTTTATTTGAACTGAAGTGTTAGCGTTTAAATATCAAAAAATCCTTAACACTTGAGAATTTATTCTTGACCATTCTCATATCAAAATTACTTGCGAAAGAAGTCTAGGAAAAAAGATATTGGATTTTGAATGTTTCGAGGTTAAGTACTAACATATTGTTAATGTTTTGTTTGAAACTAGATGGCGTTGTTTGTCAGATAGCCGAAAATATTATTTTCATTATTATTACAGTATATGAAATAAAAAAAATAAAAGCATAACATCTATTCAAGTTTAACACTAAATTAAACAAAAATAAAATAACAAACGTGGTGAGTGCGGAACTTGACAGGATCTAAACCACAGATTAAGAGATATGTACTAAACGACGACGTATCGACATTTTGAAAATATCGATGTATGTCTATTTATGTGCCGTTATCAATGACAATATATTTTTCTCATCACACTGTGTAGTGGAAAATAACGTAACTATATTCTATTTCTTTAGTGTGTTTAAAATCGTTTAAAGAGAGTCAAAAATATTTTAAATCATTTCTAATTATGTTGATTCAGTCACTCTACCGTACGAGTGAAGACGTGGGCAGAAGCAAATTCATAATCATAATAGTGAACCTTCGGTAAATATTTCAGCCAAAGCTATAAGAATCGATTATCGATAAATTGTTCCATAATATAATATTGCCACCACGCATCCCTAGTCAGTTATACGTGATGGCGAATCTGACATTACGTACTTAGGTCAAATAAAATCTTCAAAAATATCTTATCTCTTATAAGACTTATACAACACATGGTGGTGTAATGATAAATCATGGAATTTTTTTTGATTAAGTTTACTGTGACTCGATTTTTTAAACGCTTAAGTTTTAGGTAAATATGTTTCTGCCATTGTTCTTTAATAAATATCGCATACGGTCAAAAACTGCAATGTAATTAATCAAACAGCCAAAGCGTGCTGGGCTTTCCCGGCCGCCAACTTATTTAAGTGTGTGTAGACGACTGTTTGCAGGAAATAAAAATGTGGTTATTAATTTTGTGCGATACCTAAGGGGAATGAACGTAACCTTTGACAGCTGATTGCATAAAACGTTTAATTTTCCGGCAGAAAATGATTTTCAACTCAAAATGATGGTCTGAATACACTATTTCAGTATTCGTTACTACGTCCCTTACATCTTGTACGAGTATGTATATATCTTCTCTCTTTTTCTGATTATTTACTTGTAGTGTTTGTTTTCACGACTGACTTCTGATTTCTGACATTTCAATAAAATCTATCAATTCTCGACATTTAAAGTAAATGATTTGATTTAATGTGTTTTGACTTAATTTGATTTGACCATATGCTGAAGGGGGTTAGAATTCACAATCACTTTATCGCAAGTGGCCCCTTAAGTGTATTTAAGTTTATGTTGTATGTATTTGCAAATAATTATAGTATTTCATGTTTCCAGAGTGGGCAAGTGCAAGGTGGTGGAGCGCAGTTAGTTGGTCTCGAGTTGTACAAGAGATTAAAAGAGTTCCTCAGGATTTACCTCATCAACTTGCTACAGGTCTGTTAACTTTTCTGAGAAGATGTATATGTTACCTGAGGCGATATATTTTGTCGTGAGAGAGTCATGCTTCGGCACAATAATTTTTTAAAGAACGCACTAGGAAATATCCTGTGTCGCGGGGGACTTTACAGATTTGTGGATCAGATAAAGTGTCGTCCCATATGGGGATCGAACCCACAACGCTCGTCGTAGTAGGAAGCGTGGCGACCGCCTAAACCACTACGCTATCCGCGCAGTCAAATTTATGGCCATGATGATTATTTTTTCACGGTGTAGGGGGAAAATTAGATGACTGATCAGCCTATGGTAGGGACTACCACCACCCATTCTCTACCGACATCTGCAACTCAAGTCGTAAGTGCGCCGCGCAATTTGAATACCTCACTCCCTTCCCAACCCGAAATAGTGTGAGAGGGGGTTTCAGTTTAGGTAACCTCACCAACTCGGTAAAAAGCACCGAAAGAATTAGTTAACGCCGGTTTTCTGTGAAGTCGTAGTATCTCTAGCACAGCTATTAATTGTGGCTCTAAACTTAATTATTTTATATTTAATTTATGTATTGTTATTCCAGAATGGCGCTGAATTAATGGGTGAAGATGTACTTGCGTTCTACACGAAACAGTGGGAGGAGTACCAGTTCTCGTCGAGAGTCCTCAATGGTGTGTGTGCCTACCTTAACAGGCATTGGGTGAAGCGTGAATGTGAGGAGGGGAGAAAGGTAATTGGATTGATATTATACTTTCATAAATACTGGAGATCGCTTAGTGCTCTAATTTCGACTGTTAATTTATCGACCAGTATAACTTGAGCTGTCGTTGGATCACTGTTAAAATTTTATACTGAATTTGTTTGTCTGTAATTTATTTTATTATTTCCAGGGCATATACGAGATCTACCAACTGGCTCTGGTGACGTGGCGTGACAATCTCTTCCAGAGGTTAAATAAGCAAGTCACCAACGCCGTATTGAAGCTCATCGAGAGAGAACGAAACGGAGAGACTATCAACACTAGGCTTGTCTCAGGGGTACGTTCACTTATTGGCTATAAGCTGTAATCTGCGGATTTTAATGTACCCCCCATCCTGAAGGGGGAGGGGAGGGGGTTACACTCAAAGGGGTGCAACGGCATGTGACTGTGACTTAAGTTGCAGGTGACTTTGAGCGACGGTAGTCACTTACCAGCAGGCGAGCCGTCTGCTCGTCGCATGAAAACATTTCCTAGTGTAAAATTATATCAGCCTATCTCAGTCCACAGCTGGACATAAGCCTCCTCCCATTTCACGCCATCTTGCGCAAATCTTCACCTGACCTGTAGGCGTTCTACACTACGTTTGCCGAGACGCGGTCTCCACTCAAGAACTTCCCCCAACGGTTGTCGGTTCTGCGGCTAAAATGGCCAGCCTACTCTTTGACCTTGGTTCTCTGCCGGATCACCTCATTCATGATGCGATCTCTTGGAGAAACGCCGAGCAGCATAGCCCTTTCCATTGCACGCTGAGCGACTTTGAGCTTGTGGTCCAAATTATATGATATTCTAGAACAATCATAATTTGTCTGTAGGTAATCAACTGCTATGTAGCCCTCGGCCTGAACGAGGACGACACGAGCGCCCGCGGCCAGAATCTCGTGGTGTACAAAGACACCTTCGAGGCTGTGTTCCTTGAGGATACGGAGCGGTTCTACACCAGGGAGAGCACGGACTTCCTCAGGAACAATCCTGTCACTGAGTACATGATTAAGGTATGTCATTTTTCTATAACTGACTTCTAAAAAAGAGGTATCTTACCAGATTACTTGAAAATGGGTCTATATAATGTCCAGTCTCATTGTTATCAAATCGAGATCTGATCCTGGAGAAATGTAGGCAACTCTTTAATAATCTCGCGTATTTGTTATAGAAAAACACTATTTGATGAAGTGACACTGGTGATAGCAACTACTTCAAAAACTAAAAAAGTTGTTTGCTGATTAAGCTTAATTTTTGACATGATATAAAAACCGTTACAGAGATTGTTTGTATCTATTTTTCCCGACAGTATAGTTGCTCATTTCTTATCAATGCAACCACAATGTGCTAAAGCGAAGCCGAAGCCTACAGCTAGTATTTTATACATTTGCCAGAAATATTGTATAAATTATGTAGCAGATACAATACTCGTATAATTTGCCCAAGACAAATTTCGTCAGTAATACACGCATGCAATATACAGGGTATAAGGGACGGTGTAACGAATACTAAACAATCATTCTTAGTCGAAAATCATTAGAATTTTATGCTGGCAAAATTCATCAATTTCAATTCATCATTCAATTCTTCGGCTGTTTGATTAATTACATTGCAGTTTTTAACCGTATGCAGTATTTTCGGTAAAATCTTCTGTTTACTCATCGTGATATCATTTTAACAAAAAGAAAAGATTGAAAATTTAAGAAAAAGATGAATTTTCTTGCAGAAAATTCCAATGATTTACGTCTCTGAATGATGGTCAGAATACACTTTTTCAGTATTCGTTATGTCGTCCCTTACACCCTGTATTAGATTTGACACTAAATATGATCATCACCAACACATATTATAATACTTAATTTATAATAAAAAAATATTGATTATTTTTAAAAGATGAAAGTACGTATTCTTAACTATTATTATTTTTCATGAGAATTGCTTTAGTATTGTTATAGACATGTAAATATACTACCCATACACAAATAATTGCCAATTATAAAGAATCCCAAATTTGCTTTTTCCCCAACAGGCAGAGCAACGTCTTCAAGAAGAACAGCGTCGCGTCCAGGTGTACTTGCACGAGACCACGATGGAACGACTGGCGAAGACCTGTGACAGGGTTCTTATTGAGAAGCATCTCGAGATCTTCCATGCTGAATTCCAGGTATTACACGTACAACATGACTCCGTTTCAAACAGTGATATATTTCTTGCAGACAACCTTTAAGGGGTTGAAAGGTTGAACGTCGGGTTTTTTATTATTGCTTCTGTAGTTGATAAATAACAATGACCGCTTCATTAAGACGAATATTACAAAACCTGATCGCCGTGAGCGATAACACCGCCTATTGTTATACCTAAATTTATATAATATCTGTACAAATAATATTGCAGTGGTATACAATAAAGAGACAAATAAAATAAATAAAGATTTCGGTAAATATCATAATTCTAGCTTTTTAGAACTATTGTAGCCGCTTTTCTTCTCAGGCGGACTACTCACCGGCTGACCCAGTGGAGAGATCTATGAGATTACCTCAGGGCGCCTTCTAAGAGAAAAGAAGTGTGTGCGTGTGGGAAACCTACGGGACTCTTTAGAGGAAAACAACTTACACCTCAGTCATACATACATGTATATTTCAAAACAAAATTAAATTTACAATAAAAAAATCAGAGGGTATAAAAAAAAAACCGCAGCGGAGCGCGTCAGAGCCGAGCTGATGGTGCTCGGTGCCTCCTCGTCGTCCCTCCAGGAGGTTACTTCCTCTTCCGCCCGAGTCGGCTATTTATATTAGATACGGATAAAAGTTTAACAAATTACAATTATAAGTTTAAGTACGTAACTCTTGGGTACGGCTGTCCGCTTGCGTCGTGAGCCGCGCAATCACCAGCTTTGCCAGAGGGTACCGAGAAACTTGAGTCTGTACCAGAAGGCCACAAAAGAGCAAGCACGCCGTCTAAGACTGACTGTCTTGACCCCGAAATCTGGGACCCACTTTAGTGTGGGTACTTTTGAACAGATAATATATTAAGAAAATCAAATCACACAGCAATCAAAACACTATATAAGATCGGAAGGCACGAGATAGCAGTCTCCCGCGGCAGAAAGCCGGACTTATATATCTTCGGTTAACGAAGCTTCCAGAAAATAACCCCTCTTCAACATTTTACTTTGACATTTAACATCAGTGAACACAGAAGATCAAAACTGTAGTTATAAACTACCTTAGATAAATTAAAAACAATGCAACGCGGCTAATAGATGTAGCTTTTAACAAGACCAACAAATGTACAAAAAAATAACTGTTACACCACCCCCTCCCTCAAAGTATTCCCTGCGTAGCATGCGCAGGGAATATCATCACCAGGGTCAACCCAAGAAATGCAAAATAAATTATATAGCTCGCGCTGACCACACTCATTGTGAGCAATATGAAATCCAAACAAAACAATAACTACAAAAAAAACTAAGTCAAAAGGCCTTCACCCAATACTACAGAGGTGTTACCCTATTTACTACCCAAATCACTGTATGGTTCTCACATAAGTGAAACCATAGAGTGAGCAGGTGTGTGGCAAAGAGAGACCGCGCGACGCGAAGTGTGCAATCTCACATACGAGTAGAGACGGAACTGACATAGGTGGGAGAAGGATCAGAAGGTTGTTCCTTTTCACTATACTTCAAAATGTCCTTAATGTGATATACTCCCAGATCCTTACCATCCAAATCCGACAGTTCATAGACCAAAGGAGAGCGTTTGGCGGTGACAATGCATTTCATAAATTTAGGCGCTAACTTCGCCGTAAAGTTCTTAGCCTTGTTAGATAGATAGAATGTCCTCTTATAAACGATCTGTCCCACTTTCAATTCCACATGCCTTTTTCTGAGATTGTAGTATTTCTCGTTACGCCGGTGAGCAATATCTAAGTAATTCCTCACCTGGTCGTATATCCGATGTAGTTCCTTCAATCTCTCACCAAAGGACACTGGACTGTCAATGGAAACAGAATTGGGATGGGCAGGAATCTCTGTCTGTCTATAAAGAACTCCATCCCCTATGAATTCCCTACCGTGAACAAGAAAATAGGGACTGAAACGAGTGGCTTCGCTGACAGCAGTGTTTAGGGCACACTGGAGTTCCACGAGATTCTCGTCCCATTTCTTGTGATGTGACTTCACGTAGCAGGAAATTCCCTGAACCACGTTGCGTATAGCTCGCTCTGCCTGGTTGGTCTGCGCGTGATATCGAGGATTATAATAAATGTTAGGCACATTGTACTTAACCAACAAGTCCCTAAACGGTTTGCTAACAAACTGTGGGCCATTATCCATATAAATGGTTTTACAAACCCCGTGGACTAAGAAAACATTCTTTTCTATGAATCTCGCGACAGCAACGCTTGTTGCTAACCGTATAGGACACAACATGACATATTTACTGAAATAGTCCGAGACCACAATTAAATGAACGTTTCCCTTGCTGGAAGTAGGGAATGGACCCAGCAGGTCACACGAGATGGCCTCAAAAGGTCTAGACACCCGTTTCGGATTCCCCATTAGGCCGGGACGAGTAGTGTTCACAGGTTTGTACTGCTTACAAGTCTCACACTTGTCTACATATTCCTTGACACTCTCGTACATCTTAGGCCAGTAATAGTAGAGGGCCAAACGTTTATGGGTTTTCCAAACACCCCCATGGGCACTCATGACGTCGTCATGGTACTTGGTGAGCAGGGATAACCTGTCTTCCAGCGGCACCACCAGCTTCCACTCAAAATCAGAGGTCAGTGAGTATTTCTGTTTTGATAGCCTGTATAAACAGTTATTCCGTATATCAAAGTTGGGGAAGTGCTGAGGGTTCTTCTTCACCCTGTCTAGAGTGTGGAGGTACCAAGAGTCCCTAGTAACGCTGGTGCCTATTGTGTCAATCTGAATTCGAGACAGAGCATCGGGTACCACATGGTCTTTACCTTTTCGATGCTCTATATCGACGTCAAACTGGCTCAACCTCATGCTCCAGCGCGCCAGGCGACCTGTCGGATTCTTAAGTTTACGGAACCACAACAACGAGGCGTGGTCCGTAACTACGGTGCATTTCTGGCCTTCCACGTACTGCCTGAACTGTTCCAGAGCAAAGATCACCGCTAGGAGTTCTCGCTCAGTGGTGCTGTAGTTGACTTCGTTTTTGTTAAGAGAACGACTACAATACGCGATAGGGTGTTCCACTCCCTCATGTGTCTGCGTGAGTACAGCAGCCACAGAGAAGGATGACGCGTCACTGAGAATCCTAAAAGGCAATGAGTAGTCAGGCATTTTCAAAATAGGAGCGGAGACCAAAGCGGCCTTCAACAGGTTGAAAGACTCTTCAGCCTCACGCGTCCACTCAAATGATACATTCTTAGAAGTTAATCTACATAAGGGTTTACTAATCATAGAAAAATTGTTTACGAAACGCCTATACCACCCAGCCATGCCCAGGAATCTTTTCACCTCCTTAGCATTGGAAGGTGTAGGATAGTTGAGAATGACATCAACTTTACCTGGGTCTGTCCGCAGGCCATGCTTGTCAACATAGTACCCGAGGTATTTCAATTCGCTACGACAGAAATGCGATTTTTGCATGTTGATCGTGAGACCCGCATCCTTAAGGCGCTGATAGACTCTATGTAAGAGGTCCACATGCTCCTCAAAGGTGCTGGCCACAATGATTATGTCATCCTGAAATGCGAATACCCTATTGTCGAACTCGGGACCAAATAGGCGGTCCATGAGGCGTTGCATCGAAGCTGAAGCTCCGATGAGACCGAAACACATAACGTTGTACTGAAAGAGACCTCTTCTTGGGACAGTGAAGGCGGTCTTCTCGGCGGATTGAGGCGAGTCAAAAGGAATCTGCCAATACGCCGCACTTAAATCAATGGAAGTCAAATACCTTGCATTATTGAGATGGTCTAAGATTTGGTTGATATACGGCAATGGATACGCATTAGGTCACCATTCGCTTTCTCCACCATCACCACTGGTGAGTTCCACGCGGACTGAGATGGGGTCACTACTCCCATCTCCAACATCCGGTCCAGTTCCTCTTCCAAGGCTTTCTGTTTCAGGGGAGAGAGCGGATAGTACCTTTGCTTGATTGGCTTACTGTCTCCTGTGTCTATGACATGATGCACCAGAGATGTTCGACCTAAACCAACCTTGTCCGTGTTGATCGTATCAAACTTCTCAATGATGCAGTTAATTACCCGCTTCTGATCGGCGGTCAAATTGTTGTAATCCTCTAGACCACTGTTAAGAGACAGAGCCTCCACAGGATTACAGTCGCTAAAGTTGGAAAGATTGATATTCTGAGAGATCAGTCTATTCCCCAATTGAAACTGTTGCCAGAAGTCTACACCAAATATCATGGCAGTAGTAATCTCTGGAACAACATAAAACTTAATAACTCTGACAGCAGAATTATATTCAATAGGCAAAGAAATACAGCCCAGACATGGCAAATATGAGCCGTCTGCTGTAGTTAGGTTAAAGTTAGGGCTGATGCTTTCAAGCTCAAACCCTAATTCAAAAAAAATGTGGTGCGCTCCCTTACCCAACACAGAGCAAGCTGCACCCGAATCAAGTAACCCTAGAACATTTAAGTTCAGGATCTTAACTACTAAATACGGTCTTATATCATTATCCCGTTTGGTAAACAGGACCCTATCAGAGTGATCATCAGACAGAGAAACTCGCTCCGACTCGACTGGTGATCTTTTAACAAGGCCCTGACTTACTCGTTTTTTGGCTTGGCATTGCATTTCGGACACTCAGGTGCTCTGACTCCCTTATGTCCACACCGGAAACACACCACGTCCCTCGACTGTGTACAGCTGGAGGCAGGGTGACCGCCACCACCACAGCGGAAACACTTGTGTGCGCTCGAGGTCGAAGGACGGGCCACTGCTGAGACCTGTTGAGAAGTTTTTTGAACATATTTATTTTTCATATGGTGTAAATCCGAGGTGATCCCACACCTTTCGAAAGCTGGTTCCCGAAATGCCTCAGCCCTAGCACGCGCAAGTTCAAGGCGCTTTCCCAATCGCTTCAGATCAACTATAGATTTTACGTCATGAAGGGCCAATTCCTTCATGTAATCGGGCCTGATGTTGTGCATCAAAATGTCCAGTTGCTCCTCACTGGGCATCTTGCACGAGAGTCTAGAGAACATGGCCTGCATTGTAGAGATGTAGTTGCCCAATGTTTCTGATCGGGCCTGTGTACGCTGTCTGATTTCATTGCGGAGGCGATAATCATAGTCAGGAAGGTCGAAGGTTTCTTTCAGCTCCTCTATCATGCCCTCATATGAGGTGAAAGACTCCTTGTTGGTGCGGTACCACGACAAGGCCGGACCGTCCAATAGGTCAGAGAAGGCTGTGAGGATCTTATCCTTGGTGACTTCCCGAGCACATCTGAGCTCCTCTAGTCTCTCAATGAAGACACGTACACAAGAAGAGCCATCATATTTTATATTAAAAGAATTTAAATTAACGGGTCTATCCCTTACTATTATATTTGAATTAGGGTCGGAACTGGATGCGTTGGGTCGCGTCGAGCGGTCCCCCCTTACCACAGGTGAGGTGTAACCTATGTGGTCGCGATGAGTAGGATCGGTCTCCTTCTCCGAAACCTCAGAGTCCGAGTCGGTATCTGATTCAGACACTGCCAAAACTTTGACTAAGCGGTCACGGATGCCTACTAGTTCTGGACAGTCTAAACCACACCTGGCTAACCTAGCGAGAAGATAATTAGCCCTCAATGCAACTCTAGTACGACAATTTTTATTCGAAACAAAATCACCTGAAGAAAGGACCTGTTCCAGCTCAGAGATCTTAGGCTCGCAGACAGACAACTCAGAGGTGGCAACAGCAGGAACAGCGGCGATGGCCTTAATGCTGCCACGCCGGATAAGCCGCAAAGCAGTACGCAGTTCAACTCGCAAGCCGACAACCGTATCCTCCGGATTCGCTGAAATCCCCATGGCAGACAGTTCATTAATAAGTTCATCCTTTTTAAGGTAGTTAATGCACTTACGTAAATGTGCCATGGTGGTTTACAATTTAAATTCGATTATACAAAAATAATCCTAACAAGTTAACAAACCAGTAATGCAGACTTAATGTCTTTTACAGTTCAAAAAAAAAGTAAAAAATAATGATATTGAGTAGACTCCTTCACTATCAACAGAGTGTGAGAAGTTTAAAGTAAATTAATATTTAAAAAATATTATAACAAAATATTAAAACATCAAGTAATATCTCAAAGTAAAAAAATATTGCTACTGAGTATATTTCTTCACCATTAAGTGTGAGAAAGCTAAAGCAAACTAATATTTTTCACAAATATTATAATAAAATATTAAAATATCAAGTAATATTTCAAAGTAGAAACTGAGTATACTTCTTCACTATTAAGTGTGAGAAAGCTAAAGCACACTAATATTTTTAACAAATATTGTAATAAAATATTAAAATATCAAGTAATTTCTCAAAACTTGAGAAGCAAATTCAACTAAAGACAAAGATATTCTTGTTTCACAATTCAAGACACAAGTTATATTATCTTTAGAACATTAACACAGTAATCCAATGAATTGACAAAGTTTAATTATCATAAAAGTTATTTCAACATAAATTTTAAGTAGGGTATGTATATCACAAAACTATTTTATTCTAATTTTAAGCCAAGAGGTTATATAAAAAAAATGGAGGGTACATAAAACTTTATAAGTTAAGTTAAGTTTCAAGTAAATTACACCAGTAGTACTGGGATAAAAAAACACACTGAATATACACGTATGCACAACTTCACGCTACGGACCTCAAAGGTACGAACAGAAGTAGCTAACACAAAAAAAAAAGAAGAAAAAAAACTAGTTAGGCCAAAAAATGTTTCAAACTCACCCGAAATATGTGCAGTAGGAATTTTGAGTTAAATTTGGAATTTAGGTGTCTCACTGATTTTCCTTGCCTCAGGGATGATGGTACGATAGGCTGAAAATACAATGAGAATAAAATTATTACATGCGTACTGCACCCGCACAACCAATTAACGTCCTGGGGAGTATCGGACGGAGGGAAGTGTCTCCTCCAAAGTGAATACCCTCAGGCACCCTCACACAGCACACACACAGAGGTTTGGATCACTGGCCAAACGTTGGTCGCCAATTTGTAGCCGCTTTTCTTCTCAGGCGGACTACTCACCGGCTGACCCAGTGGAGAGATCTATGAGATTACCTCAGGGCGCCTTCTAAGAGAAAAGAAGTGTGTGCGTGTGGGAAACCTACGGGACTCTTTAGAGGAAAACAACTTACACCTCAGTCATACATACATGTATATTTCAAAACAAAATTAAATTTACAATAAAAAAATCAGAGGGTATAAAAAAAAAACCGCAGCGGAGCGCGTCAGAGCCGAGCTGATGGTGCTCGGTGCCTCCTCGTCGTCCCTCCAGGAGGTTACTTCCTCTTCCGCCCGAGTCGGCTATTTATATTAGATACGGATAAAAGTTTAACAAATTACAATTATAAGTTTAAGTACGTAACTCTTGGGTACGGCTGTCCGCTTGCGTCGTGAGCCGCGCAATCACCAGCTTTGCCAGAGGGTACCGAGAAACTTGAGTCTGTACCAGAAGGCCACAAAAGAGCAAGCACGCCGTCTAAGACTGACTGTCTTGACCCCGAAATCTGGGACCCACTTTAGTGTGGGTACTTTTGAACAGATAATATATTAAGAAAATCAAATCACACAGCAATCAAAACACTATATAAGATCGGAAGGCACGAGATAGCAGTCTCCCGCGGCAGAAAGCCGGACTTATATATCTTCGGTTAACGAAGCTTCCAGAAAATAACCCCTCTTCAACATTTTACTTTGACATTTAACATCAGTGAACACAGAAGATCAAAACTGTAGTTATAAACTACCTTAGATAAATTAAAAACAATGCAACGCGGCTAATAGATGTAGCTTTTAACAAGACCAACAAATGTACAAAAAAATAACTGTTACACTATTAATAATATAATTCCAATAAATATTGAAATATATTTTTCAATTGATTAGTCTAAAATAATGACTTTGTAAGTTGTTATTTGTTATGTAAATTTTTTATACAATATTGTCGTTTTGACAGGTGACAGAATTAATTAATAATTAATTAGTAATTTGACTAAGGTGTTAACTACTCTATAGTTTGACCCTGTTTTAAGCATTTATTTTCTATCACCATATTATTTCTGTTAAGCCAGTCCAAATGTGCTGGAGCATAGCTCTTATACGCATAACGATATATTGGTAGATGGTCATTATTGAGTGACGTAAGTATTGACTTGATAAGTCTTGTAAATTTCGAATGTATGTAAACTTGGACCCTTGATTTCGCTTCGGTGGTTCTTTTTGAGGTTCATAATAGAAAAAGTCAAATTCGGTTTCCTTTTCGTTCTCGATTTCGATTTGTTTCGTTGCTTTGTTGGGGCCCGTGCTCAGTGGTGGTGCGTGTTGCAGAAACTGTTGGACGGCGACAAGAACAGCGACCTGGGCCGCATGTACGCGCTGGTGATGCGCATCCCCGACGGGCTGTGCGAGCTGCGCCGCCTGCTCGAGCACCACATCCACGCGCAGGGGCTGCAGGCCATCGACAAGTGCGGGGAGTGCGCCCACACCGTACGTACAGCCCCACACGCACACCCGCAGACATGCCTACACCCACATACGTACACACACCTACACCCACATACGTTGTTCGTGGGTGTTCTTTGTGTCCGTTTCATGGTTGTAAAGTCCCCCGTCACACAGGATATATTCCTAATGTATTTTTAAAAATAAAGAAAGAAAAAAAATTACATTGTCCTTGTTGATGTCCAAATACCTTCTATAAAAACTTGAATGCGTAGTGGACCTTACCTGGTTTAGATATTACTAGCATATATATAACACTAGCTATTGCCAGCGGCTGGGCTCGAGTGATCATTTCTAATTTCGTGTTTATAATTTTGAAAATTACTAACTTCTTTACAACTGTTCATCCCTTATTTTACCTTAGGGGGAAATTTCCAACAATCCTCTCTTAATGGGTACTTACAATATAAAAAACATTAGCTGCCAAAATTTTAAGTTTGTAGCCCCAGCGGTTTAGGCTCTACGTTGATGAATCAGTCAGTCAAGGCAAGTTGACTGCACGGATGGTCTACTACGCTAAGTGTTGTGGGTTCGATCCCCATATGGAACAACACTTGTGATCCACAAATTGTCGTCCCATGTATGTATGTATGGTTTGTTCAAAACCCCTGCGACACAGGATTATATTCCTAGTGCGGGACTTGTCTTTTTATAAAAAAGTAATTTTATATTGGTACACAGACACACTCACGCTGTTATATCCGGAAGTACAAACAGAGGAGAGCATATCAAATACTAGAAATGTTGCCTATATGTATAATAATATAAGAAAATTTCGGTTCCAGGATCCTAAAGTATACGTGTCCACGATATTAGAGGTACACAAGAAATATAATGCATTGGTTCTCGTCGCTTTTAACAACGAGTCTGGATTTGTCGCGTCGTTGGACAAGGCTTGCGGCAGATTTATCAACAGTAAGTGTCAGGTTAAGGTAACACTCCGACGGATTAAGACTGCGGAGTGTCACGACCCCTCTTCATCCCTTGGGTATCGTAAAAGTAGACTTGGGAGCAAACTACGTTGGACAACGGCGCTTCAAAGAGAAGGAAAACTTGAAACAAACCCTACACCAATCCGTCTGGCCAGTAGGCCTAAATCCCTTTCTAAGGAGAGGCCTATGTCCAGCAGTTTACAAATTGAGGCCATTTATGTAGTGTGAGGCTAGGGCATGATGACGAGGTTTAGATAGTGACCATAGGTTAGGTTTGGTTTAAGTTTAACTATTAAAAGCCAGTAGTAGTAAAATAATGGTGGCTATCTGAAATATAATCAGTCTAGTTGATAGTGTGCCTTGGTTAAATGAAAAGGATAATAGAATATTTTATTAATGATATTAAATAACATATGGACAGTTTGCTAAATAACTATCAATAGTTGCAATATAAAATTAAAGATTACCAAAAATGTTAAAAAGAAATTGTATTTTATAGTCCATTTGTGTTAAGCAAATATTGACGCTTCGATCAAGTCCCGCACCCTGACCAATCAGGTTCCAAGCTTTCCTACGAAACGATCATATCTTGGAATATGATTGATCAGGGGGCGGGGCTTGATCGATCGACTATAGACATAACAATATTTTTGTTTTTAACTTATAAGAATACAATTTTATTGTAGTGACACAATACCTTCATCAACCTGTAATTTTACCAGGTAACGCAGTCACAAAAGCAGCTAATTCATCGTCCAAGTCTCCGGAGCTGCTTGCCAAGTACTGCGACCTGCTGTTGAAGAAGTCCAGCAAGAACCCTGAGGAGGCAGAGCTCGAAGATACTCTAAATCAAGTGGTACGAATAGATCTGCGACACATTTCTAGTGCAGGAGTTGTCTTTAAAAAAAAATGTGCTACGAGTCGTGACCACTAACAAACTATAATAATAAAGTGTTAACGTGTCTGTTTCAGATGGTTGTATTTAAATACATAGAGGACAAGGACGTGTTTCAGAAGTTTTACAGCAAAATGCTCGCGAAACGACTGGTGCAACACATGTCCGCTAGTGACGATGCTGAGGTAACGCGGTAGAAATATATTTATGTGTTACCAGCTGTACTCTGTCACTTCAATAGTCCACTGCTGGACATAGGCCTCTTCTTAGAAAGTAGGTTTTGGCCTACTATACCACGCTGACCAGACGGGTTGCTATAGGCCCGCCCCGGTCCAGGAGGGCTTGGCGCCGTGTGGGTCAGCTGTCCCGTAGTTTCGGCCAAAGTATTGGCCGACGCCGGCAGGCTGCTCATCGGTTTCGTGAGCGCCAGGATCACAGTCCTGGCGGCGAGACCGATGAGGTGTTTTAAATGCCTGGCCGCGGGACACACGCGCGTCAAGTGCGACAGTTGTTTTGACTGCGGCGGACTGTGCTTCCGCTGCGGTCAACCGGGGCATAAGGCGGCAGAATGCTCTGCCGCCCCTCACTGCCCAGCGTGTGCGGCGGGCAATAAGCCCGCCAATCACCAGATGGGGCAGAGAGGCTGCAAGCCTCCCCGCAGTTCTCGGCAGACGTCAGGGGCTAGCCAGTCGACCCAGGCTGCCTCTGATGTAGTACGTGCGTCGTCGTCGTCGCCCATGGAGGAGGTTGTAGAGACGATCCAGTAATGGATCAAGTCTCCAACCTCCTGGTCCAGACGAACCTGAACCACTGTGCCGCGGCGCAGGATCTCTTCCTGCAAACCATGGCACAGTGGTCGATAGGTGTTGCCGTAGTCGCGGAGCCCTATTCTGTCCCTCCCCGTCCAAACTGGATGGGTGACTGGGACGGCTCCGTGGCAGTCGTCGGTTCCACGACGGCTCATTCCCCGCCCTTGTCGCTAAGAGACAAGGGCACTGGATATGTTGCCGTCGAGTGGGGGGGGATCACCATATATGGTGTCTATTTCTCCCCCAACCGGAGTTTGAACGACTTCGAGGTTTTCCTAACTAGCTTGGAGACCTCGATACGGCGACTAGCGTCTGGGCACGTCCTTGTGCTGGGGGACTTCAACGCAAAGTCCATTGCGTGGGGTTCCCCCAGGACGGACGCAAGGGGCGAGGCCGTAGAGGAGTGGGCGGCCTCGGTGGGCCTCTGTCTTCTAAACAGAGGCTCCACCAACACGTGCGTGCGACAGCAGGGGGGGTCGATAGTGGACCTCTCGTTCGCTACCCCTGCCCTCGCCGCACGAGTAAGGAACTGGCGTGTCCTGGAAGAGGTTGAGACGCTCTCGGATCACCTGTATATCCGATTTGAGCTCTCCCGGACCCAGGACTCCAGTAGGGGTCACGTGGCGCGGCGTTTATCCCGCTTTCCGCGGTGGGCTGTTGCCAGACTGAACCGGGACCTACTAGAGGAGGCAGCCATAATTCACTCGTGGCTGTCTCCTCAGGCTCCGACCGAGGAGGTCGACGTGGGGGCTGGCCGCTTTCGCGATGCGATTACGCATATCTGCGATGCGGCCATGCCCCGCATTCGAGGTCGTCGGCCTCCAAGGAAGGAGGTCTACTGGTGGTCCCAGGAGCTGGCGGACCTCCTACACACGCAGTCGGCGGCGTCACCGTGGAGACGGTGAGGAGGACCGGCTTCATGAGGAGTACCGACGGGCGCGGAAAACTCTGAAGCTGGCCATTAGCCGCGCCAAAGAGGAAAAGAGACAGGAGATGCTGGAGGGTCTTAATCGTGACCCCTGGGGTCGCCCTTACGGAGACTCTCCAGCCCAGCTTCCTGCGAGAAGTGGTTGAGTGCCTTTTCCCACAACGAGCGGAACACACTCCCCCGTCGATGGCCTCCCTGGCCGGAGACGACGGGGAGCACGGGGAGGACAATGTTCCGCCCGTCCGGGATTCGGAGGTAGGGGCGGCTGTTCTACGGATTCGTTCCAAGAACACCGCCCCTGGGCCAGACGGGGTACCGGCCCGAGTGCTGGCCCTGGCCCTCAACCACATGGCAGACCGCCTCGGGGAGGTGTTCGACGCTAGCTTGGCGTCGGGACGCTTCCCTGAGTGCTGGAAGAGCGGGAAGCTGGTCCTATTGAGGAAGCCGGGACGGCCTGCCGATTCGGTCGCGGCCTATAGGCCCATCGTGCTGCTGGACGAGGCGGGCAAATTGTTTGAGAGGGTTCTTTCTGCCCGCATCGTCCGGCACCTCTGCGAGGTGGGCCCCGATCTGTCGGACGCCCAATTTGGTTTTCGGGCGGGGCGTTCGACAGTCGACGCCGTGTTGCGCCTGAGGGCCGTGACCGAAGAGGCAGTGAGCTGTGGCGGCGTGCTGTTGGCGGTGTCATTAGACATCGCCAACGCATTCAATAGTCTGCCATTCAGCTGCATCAGGGAAGCACTCCACTATCATGGGGTGCCAAAGTACCTGAGGCGGCTGGTGGCAGACTATTTAGAGGAGCGTACCGTCGTGTACGAGGACCGAGAAGGTAATTTGAGGTGTCGGCCCATGTCGTGCGGTGTTCCACAGGGGTCTGTTCTTGGACCCCTCTTGTGGAACATAGGGTACGACTGGGCCCTTCGCGCCGATTTCCCCCCCGGGCTGGGTGTAATCTGTTACGCAGACGATACCCTCGTGACAGCCCGGGGGGCAAACTTCCAAGAGGCGGCGCGCCTGGCCACAGGGGGAGTCTCCCTGGTGGTCGGGCTCATTGAGGCGCTGGGCTTACGGGTGGCCCTAGATAAGACGGAGGCCCTGTTATTCCATGGGCCCCGTCGTGGTCCACCCCCTGGCGCCTCAATCGTGGTCAACTCGGTCCTCGTACCGGTTCGGGCCCAGATGAAATATCTGGGACTGATCCTCGACGGGAGGTGGCTCTTCGACGAGCACTTCCGACAGCTTGCTCCAAAGCTGGTCGGCGCTGCGTCTGCCCTAGGGCGACTTTTGCCCAATATGGGTGGACCCAGCGTCGCGACAAGACGGCTGTACACGAGGGTTGTCCGGTCAATGGCACTGTACGGTGCACCGGTGTGGGCGGCGGCTCTGACCGCCCAGAATAGGGTACGCCTCTGGCGCCCTCAGAGGGTAATGGCGGTCAGAGCCATACGCGGTTACCGCACCGTTTCGACGGAGGTGGCGTGCGCGTTGGCCGGAACTCCCCCGTGGGATTTGGAGGCGGAAGTGCTCGCCGAAGTTTATCGGCGAGTGGCTGACTCCCGGGCGGAGAGCGGATTTCGCCCTCCGCCCGAGGATGTGCGCGAGTGGCGCGAAGCCGCTCGCCGAGCCACGATGGCTCGTTGGTCGTTCCGGCTGGAGACTCCACGCGCTGGCTTCGCCGCCGTGGAGGCTCTCCAGCCGGTCATCGCCGAGTGGGCAGGGCGGCAGCACGGGACCCTTTCCTTCCGACTGACGCAGGTGCTTTCCGGGCACGGTTGCTTCGGAAAGTACCTGCACACGGTCGCTAGGAGGGAACTGAGTCCCGCCTGCCACCACTGCGACTGCAGTGAGGACTCGGCCCAGCACACGCTGGCGGTCTGCCCATGGGCGGCGCAGCGCCGGGCCCTCACTGCAGTCATCGGAGTGGATCTCTCGCTACCGGCCGTAGTACGCTCCATGGCCGGTAGCGACAGTTGTTTTACCGCGGTCGCAACCTTCTGCGAGGTAGTAATCTCGCGGAAGGAGGCGGCGGAGAGGGCCCGGGAGGACGACCTCCACTCGGACCCGATCCGCCGCTGGCGAACCGGGCGGCGGAGGCCCGCCTACCACAGCCTCATGCCGCCCTGAGTGTGGCCGCGGGTGGACGGGGTGGGTTTCCCCTCCACCCGCATTAGTTTGGCCAGCCGCGAGGGGGCGGCGTCCGCGTGTGCCGGACGTCGCCTAAAGAGAGGAAAATACATTGAGACGGAGCCCGCACCAGGAGCGGGCTGGCGCTAGGAGGGGTCCGGATGTCTTAACAACAGCTGTTCCCGGATCCCTCCTGTTACAGGCGCAGAGTGGCACACCGTGTGGTTTTAGTCGGTCCGAGTCCGACACACCACCCCGCCGCAAACCCCGGAGGGGTGACGGTCCGAGGGGATTTCCACACGTTAAAAAAAAAAAAAAAAAAAGGGTTTGTTTTAAGTTTTCCTTCTCTTTGCAGTGCTGTTGTCATGCATAGTTTGCTCCTTTAGTCGACTCTTACGACACCCACGGTATGTATGGGGGTGGTGACACTCCGTATTCTTAATCCATCACCACACGGATAACGGTTGTTGCATTAATGACAAATAAAGAAAAAACTAAAAACAATCTTTGAACCATGTTGTATATTGTGACAAAATCTAAGCTCAAGCGGTGCAGAACTTTTTGAGTTTTTGGAGTGAATACAAACCAATTTAATATTTTTATATAATTAGATTATGTAATATTTAAGTGTTTAGTATTGAAATTCCTGGGTACTGAAGGTCAATTCTCGTAATAAATAATAATAATATATTAAACATCGAACGTTGACTGTAATGTGATTATATCGAAGTGTGACAGAAAGTTTTATGACATTTTTGAGATCTAGAGTAGATCGGAACTGAATATTTTAACCAGTTTCTAATAAGAGATTGACCTTATGATCTCCAACGTTACTACCGGAATTACCTATCTAGATTGTCTATGATAGCAACTAATTGTAATTCATTTCCGTAGGCATCGATGATCTCAAAATTGAAGCAGGCGTGCGGATTCGAATACACAAGCAAACTACAAAGAATGTTCCAGGTTAGTTAATACCTTTTACTTCTCGAGTTATAATTTGTGTTAGTTATTAGTGTATTTACATAATAGAAAAAAATAAGCTACCTATAATCCATTTGCGTTAAGAAAATAGTGTCGCATCGACTAAGCCCCGCCCCCTGACCAATTAAATTCTAAGAAATTATCGTTTCGTACAAAAGCTTGGAACATGATTGGTCAGTGCGGGGCTTGAGCAATGCGTCATTATTTTCTTAAAGCGAATAGACTATAGAGACCTTTGCTGTTTCACAGTATTAAGTTTACATTAAAATTTACGCATATCTTTAAATAATTTAAGTGGGGAAAAGCTCAAAAAAAAACTTGTGCAAGTGCAAGTTTTTTCTCTTTCTCTAAAAATAATCCGCGTACCGCAATGAGATCGGGTGATAAAAAGAATGAAGATTAAGAAATGAACAAAAGGGAAATCTTGAACGTTGTGGGTGAAAATTAGGTGATTTTCAATGTTTGATGACATTCCTGTGTTTTAAATATAGCTTATTGCCTTCTCCGATACTGGGCTATCAAATACTTAATGAAATTTCAATTCGAACCAGTAGTTCCTGAGATTAACGTGTTCAACCAACTAAACAAACAAACTCTTGAGCTTAACAATATTCGTATAGATATTTATGGAGGAGCGGGTACACACCTTAAACATTAGGGAATTCCACCATCTGTACTTCCCAGGTCGCAACCTATCGGTGGTTCTTGGGTATTAAAGCAGATCATGACTGCGTCACTGGTGTATTTAAAAAGGAATTGGTGAAATTCCCATTGTAATCTAATCTCCACAGGACATAGGAGTATCAAAGGACCTGAACGAAAACTTCCGCAAGCACATGGCGAACAGTTCTGAACAGCCCCTACACATTGACTTCAGCATCCAAGTGCTGTCTTCCGGCTCCTGGCCCTTCCAACAGTCGTCATCCTTCCAACTGCCTACTGAAGTAAGTTTAAATACATTTACTTTTTATTTTTTAAAAGGCAACTCCCGCACCAGGATGTATATCCTGTGTCGTGGGGAACAGACAATCATTCAAACGAACAAAAAGAACACCAAGACTCAGAACAACAATTAGTGAATCACACAAAGTTTGGATCCATGGGATTGAACCCACAAGACTGCGCGCAGTAAGAAGCGGCAAGGTGACCGCCTTAACCACTACACCAACCTTGCAGTCGAAATATTAAAACTACAGATAAAGATATTTTTAGTTATTTTACTTTTGAAATAGTATGGAAAGTAAATAATAATAATAATAACCTCACACATCTCACATACGGCCGTCTGATCCCAAATTAGGCAAAGCCTGTGCGATGTTAACCAGACTTCTGATAAACATACTTATATATTTAAAAATACATACATAGGATAGATAACTTACACCCAGACACAGAACAAATGATCGTACTCATGACACAAATATTTGTTCTGGGTGGGAATCGAACCCATGACCTCTGGCTTAGCAGTCTGGATTACTAACCACTAGGCCAACAGGCCAGTCAAGAAAATATGTTTGAAAGATAAACATTCTACGTGAGTATAAGATAGTTAAATTGTATATTTTTAACTTTACAGTTGGAGCGATCAGTACATAGGTTTACAACGTTCTACTCGTCCCAACACTCCGGTCGCAAACTGAACTGGCTGTACAACATGAGCAAAGGGGAACTCGTCACCAATTGCTTTAAAAATAGGTAGGCATAACTATCTTGAACACAGTTTTTTTTCCAGAGCCACGCTTCGGCAGAAATGAGCTGAATTTACCAGCTCAGTGACGTAACCGGAGCGTAACCCAGGGGAGCGTAACCCTTGAGTCTGGAGATGTGGGCTCAAATTTCGACAATGCACTTGTGGATCTTAAATTCAGGTGCCCGTGGGCGTATGTAGTCATTTACCATCAAGTGACTCATCGACTGCTTCTTTTGCCCTCGTATATCATTAAAAAAACACCATCTTCCTACCCTTTTTCGTCTCATCGTTAGTCTACGAGCCCTTAGTATTTCTCTTAGCACAAAGAATGAAGGGGAATTAGGGTAAGGAACCTTTAGGTGGCGAGGGAGTGGCAACTGAACGAAATGGAAATGTAAACCCATACAACGAGGGTCGGTATTACCACCGAGGGATTCGGTTGTCGGAATTGAACCGATTGAAATCACGAGGTGCGGGAACGACAGCGCTGTTATAATATTAGCGGTTGTATTTCGAGCCACAGTAGAAGTCCCCCCTCCCCCCTCCCCCCTCACGTCTGATTATTACCTCAGAGTAGCAGAGTACTTATGTTAGCTGTATTGTGTTTTCAGATACACGCTACAAGCCAGTACGTTCCAAATGGCTGTTCTATTACAGTATAACGACAACACGTCGTGGACCGTCCGCCAGTTGGAACAACACACGGGAATCAAAGGAGATTTTCTCATACAGGTATGTACCGCTTCAGGGATGATGGAATCAGAGAAATAGTTTTAGGGTACACATACGACCGTTTATTAAAAGATCAATGATACACTGCCGTAATACCTGTTGATTAATTATAGGTACATTATTATATATGATACATAGAATAAACATTGTAGAGACATGACATAACTGTTTTACGTTTACATAGAGCAAGTACGAATAATTATATTATGTGCCTACGGCACAGGTACGTATATCAACTATATAGTATTAAAAGAAAGACTTAGTGGTTAAGGCATAAACCTTGAAATACCTGGAGGGAGCTCTGTATCAAGACAAGAAGCGTCACACCGCAGTGTGAGTACCATCGTACCGTACGGGAATTAACGCCATCATATAATTACACACTTTTAAATACAGGTTGATTGTGATTGCTGAGAGTATAACTAGTATAAACGTCAGGCATGCTGACTGCTAACGATTCCCACCCAGGACAAATATTGTGTGATGAGCACGGTCTTTTGTTGTGTGTCTGTATTGTAATATATAAGTATGTTTATCATTAGTCTGGTTATAATAGTACAAGGCTCTGTCTAATTTGGGATCAGTGAGATATATTATTATATGTGCTAAATCATTAAGGTTATAACCATATCTTTAACAGGTGCTGCAAATCTTGCTGAAAGCTAAACTGCTAGTCTGTCAAGATGACGAATCGGAACTGACTGAATCTTCCGTGGTTGAGCTTTTTACAGGCTATAAGAAGTAAGTACAAATAGTTGTTTATTTTTATTTGTTTAACTAGCTTCGGATTTCGGTAACCGTGATCCTTTTTTCGCACGGTTTATATAGTATAGGTTTTTTTGCGACCTCTTCAACGTTCATCGTTATATTTCAGTCAATTTACATAAAACCATCATGAATTATACACCTTAACCTTCCTCAGGAATCACACTATTTATTAGTGAAAACCGTACAAAAATCCGTTAGCTAGTTTTTGAGTTTATCGCGTTCATACAGACAGATGCGATCGGGCACTTTACTTTATGATATGTAAGGATAAGTCACTAAAATATTTATGTGAATGTAACCATACTACGTCACCCGCTTTTTACCCGCTCCCCCCTCTCAGTAACCACCCGTCGTATGTGCCAAGCCCGACATATGACATTTCTCTCGTAGGTTAAACTATCCGTTCGTAAATGTCATCCACATCTGCTTAGTTGTTTTGGGTGAAAAAGTAACAAACATTCATTCATGCATCCATATTACAACTTTAGTTATATTATGATAATATATTATTAGTAAAACTTAACGTTTGCTAAAACTGGTATGTATTAGCTGTTAAAGAATAATTAAAGAATTAAATAATCACTATGCCAATGTCTTCATCAAAGACTTCCCCAGTCAAGCAGGGCCAATTCGAACATATAATTCTATCTACGTATTAATTAATATTGTATTTGTTTGTCTACAGCAAAAAATTACGCGTGAACATAAACATCCCCCTGAAGACTGAGCTGAAGGTAGAACAGGAGGCGACTCACAAACACATCGAGGAGGATAGGAAGATGCTCATTCAGGTAAAATTTATACATGTTTCATTTTATTTTATATTACCTTATTTTTGTATCACAGCCAGATGTTCTCGAATGTTAGTCGGTCACGTGTCACGTAGTATTTTCAGACCCACTGCGTTAATCCTGTAGCGTGAGCTGGCAATACTCTGGCGCATTGATTGCGTAATTGAATTGTGTTGTACCGAAACGTTTCAATTCACGACCTCGTCAAATTGAAAAGACCAATAAACTTTCAAATTTGAATTAATTGACAAGCTTGTTTCTCTAGTGTTTAATGATCCGGACTGCTGGGCCGGAGCTGGTGGGTTCGATTCCCACCCAGGACAATCAATTGTATAAGTTCGTTTTAATCGTTAGTTCTTTGTCTGGGTGTAATTAATGAGCAGTTGTTTGCCTTAATACATACTTTATTTAATCTAGTGTATCACTTAATAACTTAATTATAATTAATTTTCTAGTGACTAGATCAACAGTTCATTCGACGTAAATGACATTTTAAACGTAATTTTCAAAACAATAATTAATCATAACGTTCAGTATCATCAGAATAAAAATTATCAAGTTTTATTTTGATTTCTTACAAGAGTAAGTTGAATTAGTTTTTAAACTATTCCTTATAGTGTTATTCTGTGTTTTCAGGCCGCGATAGTGCGGATAATGAAGACACGCAAAACATTGAAACATCAACACTTGGTCGTGGAAGTACTCAACCAGTTATCATCACGCTTCAAACCCCGCGTACCCGTTATCAAGGTACGTATCACATCTGTGCATTATACGTGAGAACAATTATTTTATATGCATTTGTTAAACAAAATATATAACAGAAATGTGAAATCAGAAATACTTAAGTTTATATGAAGTAGTGTGTGCAGTGACATTCAGTCCATCCAAGGTCCATCACGTGATAGTTAGGGCAATACATGCGACTGTGACAGCGCCTGGAACTTGCGACCCAGGAGTAGGTTTAAGGAGTACTCGTTTGGATATTCGTTCAAGGAAAGAGTTTACTGAAGCACTTGGCAATCCAAGTCTTAAAGCAGCTTTATCAGAACATCGGTTTTTACTTTTTTCACCTTTCGGTCACAATACGATAAAATCACATTATGAATGTAATTTTTTAACGAAGTTCCTTATCGCGCGTTGTGAATGGGAAAAAATTCTCACGAAAAGTTGTAACGACACTTTTTATGTCAGTCATTCAGCGCCATCTATCGAATAGATAGGAAATCATTTCTCAAGGAGATTTTACCAATGTATAAATTGTTTTAATTAGAAACCAACTGAAAAATATGTAGGTAATAGCCGCTTTCATAAATGGCGTTGTAATCGTGTCGAATCTGTTTTACTCGATCGTCACAACTTCGTTCCTATCGGGTGTCCCACGACACCACACGGCTTTTTATATTTAATAATATTTTTTAATTATTAATAATAACGTTGGATGTTTAATACTTTATTACGAGAATACCTTTTATGACAGTTTTGCGATCGAGAGAATTTTATTACGAAAATTAATCATCTGGACAGTGTTCATCATAGTCGTAGAATAGTGTCGGATCTGACATTTATTGAACTTTACAGGGCAGCCATTTCAAATAATTATGTTATTTTTGACATAACTTTTTTTTATCTAAATCTGTAATTATGAAAATTGGCATACAAGTGAAAAAAGCCGTTGTTTTAAAAGCCAATAAAAATAACAACTAATAATTATACAATTTTCTATAAAATCACATGTTTCATTTTACTTTGAGCGTCTATCAAACAAACAGTGAATAATTTAATAAATCTAAAATACATAATATTTTCTTCAATGTAGTAATAATATTTTTTTTTTATAATTATATTTATCAATAATATAGTAACAACTGAAATTCGTATTTTTTATAAAACCGACATTATTCAACGATCATGACGACTTGTTCTTATTTAATTAAGTTACCGTTTCTTATTTTTTTATCTCAATACATTTTTTTCCCTTTTCCCTTTTCAAAACCTGTTCTTTTTCAGAAATGCATCGACATATTGATCGAGAAGGAATACTTGGAGCGCACGGAGGGCGAGAAGGACACCTACAGCTATCTGGCGTGATTGCTTCGCCTAACTATGTAATAAATGGTATATAAACAATATTATGTACACTGTTCCTTTTATTTTATTACCTCGGTCCTGTTCAAACCTACCCACATTCCTATCTTCGATCAGCACAAGTCTCTCATGTTAGAGTCGACTGCCATCAGACCTCCGAAACTCAAGTCCTAGGCGATATCGAAGTTCTGTAAAAATACCGTTGTTGGACTTTTTAGGGCTTCAACTACCCGTAGCGATTGTCACAGATGTGTGTGGCAACCGTGACCGACGGCTAACGTGCTCCCCGAGGCACGGAGGGGTCTCAGTGTATTGAGAATGGTCACCCATCCATAGACTGACCTGGCTACGATTGCTTAACTTTGCAATATGCTGGTTGTGCCCTGTTGAGCGTGTTAGTGTCGACTCCAAAACATAAATTCTGCTTCAATTCCCTTCGTCGTCTTATAAGTACGAGACCCGGCTGCAGAATCAGTGCACTCATCGAGTATGTGCTAAAAATGCATATTTATGATTAGGAGATTATATATCTACCAGGTTGCCCATCAAAATGTGGTCGCTAGTATTTTTAATTAATTTTTGTTAATTGATTTTTGGGCAATCATTTCGTTCAATTGTTTTTTTATTAATAAAATAGCGTCCACTTCACGGCTATATATATAAAGGCTGAAAAACCGCAGCCAGGTGTAAACAGGTATGATTTTGAGACATTCATACGTTCATAACGTACGTTTGTTATTTATGTATCAAAAAAAAGCTATTTTTTTTCTGTTTATTTTGATATATGTTTGCCTAATTAAATCTGGCCTCAAATAAGGGTTGCTGGCTGTTAAAGATGGTAAATATTTAAGCTAGAGTGAAAGCGAGTTAGCGAGTAACATCACTAGTCAGACGAGGATAGCGATTGCCAGCTTTAAACTTAAACGGCTTTAAAGTCGAATGCTAGTGGTCTCTACTCACAGATTACCCTCTAATAGATTCTGCATACAGGGCCACAAAGACACGCAACACCTACTTGTTCTAGCTAGCATACGACGTAACGCTAAGAATAACGACTTTAGTTCGTATTATTGACAATTTAAAATAGGTTTATATCAAATGTAATAGAAATGGCTTCCTGTCCTGTGAAATGGTGTGGCAAGTCAGCTAAGACATCTAGTTATCAAAAAGATGGCATAACATTTTATAGGTAAGTAAATTATATTCTTATCACGTTCACCTATTTCAAATGCGTACACGTATTCTTATCACGTTAACCTATTTTAATAGCGTAATAATAATAAGTCGCAGTGGTTTCCCAAATTAGTGACAGGAGTAATTATATGGTTTAATATAAAATAAACCTCCTTTCTAAGGAGAGGCCTATGTCTAGCAGTGGACTGTTAAAGGCTGTTGATGATGATGATGATGATGATGAAAATATAATAATATTGTACCACGTTCACACAACGCCATCTAGTCCCAAACTAAGCAGAGCTTGTACTATGGGTACTAGACAACTGATATAAATACGTAAATACTTTTTTTTTGACAATACATACATATTATACATAGAAACACCCAGTCCAAAGCAAACTACATGTTCATGCACACAAATGTTTGACTGAACCCGCGACCTTTGGAAAAGCACTCCGTTAACCAAACCACTACACCATATGGTCGTAAAATCATGATTTATCACAGGTGATTTTGATTTTATTTCATCCCTAGTGCAGATATTACGTTTGCAGGTATCACATATCGCATTTATGCTCAAATAACATCACAACGACAATAGAAAAGCAGGATTTCATGGTCACCTTGACCAAGAAATCCAGCGTTCAGTTTCTACGTTCTTAAATAAAAAATGTAATAATTATCACGTGTTTAATGATAAAAGAATTTGTTTTGCAAATTGATATTTTTACATAACATTTACGACACTTACACGTCGTTCGTGCGAGAAGGGCCCGCAAAAATTCAAAGTAGCCAAGTCAAACTCAGAAGTGCCATGTTGGCTTCTATGGGTGGTCTTTGACTAAATAAAAACATTTGACTCCACGGATGGCGTAGTGGTTTATGCGATCACCTCGCTGCTTCCTACTGCGCTTCGCATTCAGTGTTGTGGGTTCGATCTCCACATGGGCAGTACTTAATGTGATTCCGCAAATTGTAGTTCTGAGTCTGGGTGTTCATTGTGTGCGTTTCACGATATATTCTCGTAAGTGCGGAGGTTGCAAAAAAAAAGAAAAAAACATTTCAGTTTAGAGTCAACAGTAGACAATTACGAAACTTAAGGAGCTCCACTTGCAAGTGATTATGTTTAAAAATAGCACTCGCAAGAACCAGTTCCACAGATAAAGTCTCAGGTCAACAGCAGTTTGTTTAGTTACTTGTTCCAAATATACTACACACTGTTTATCAAGGGACTAAAGGACTACCAACAGGTTAATGTTTAGTACGACATCGCGACTAACTGGTAACTGTTTACAACATTTACGAGTCATCTGCTTAAAATAATGAGCAATTTTAAGAACAGAGGATATTTCACTTCAACTTTCTCTCGACGTTTAGCGTTTAGCGTTGCGATTGGTGAAGAGTTCAAAGGCCCAAGAGTTTATTTTATAGGGAATACATTTACACAATAGCAACACCGAACGCTGTCACCATGACGATCGAGTTGATGTGAAGTGAACTATAGCCCGCCAGTTACCTAACTGGTTGCACCAGGGACTTCCTTTCTAGGGTATACCTGGGTCCCCGGCTATTAGTACCCGGCGACGGCGTGCGGTTTTAGTCGGTTCGAGTCCGACATGCCACCGACAGGTGGTATCCGAGGGGATTTCCGCACGGAAAAAAAAAAAAAGTTACCTAACTGGTAAATAGAAACCTAAATACATCTATATACAGACGCGTATTAAAACGCCTACATTTAGCTGACCATAACTTTTGCCCTACTTACTTTAGGCACTCCAGTAATTAGATGGGCAAATATAGGTATTTAAGCTGACCAGGCCATGGTCCTCCTGTAACTTGAACGGGCTGTTTCTGGATTGTCCGAGTCCTTAAAATTAGAACGCATTAAAAACATCTACTAAAATACCTTTCTTTTTCTATCGTTTAATAATTGAGGAAAATAATACTCTATTTAAAGTTATCCTATATACAGAAACCTGACTTCCTACCTTTCACTACTGGCAAGTTTTGCAATTTATACCAGAGGTTTTGCAATTTTAACGAGACGATAAGGTATATAAATACCTACTTAATAGTGTGTAAACGTGCGTGCCAATACTACGTATGTGCCAATACTGCGGCATTACAATATGTAGCTCTTGCTATCGCTTTATAATGATAGTGTGTTGTCACTATATACGGCAAGCAGACGTATCGTGATAATAGGAATATACAACAGCAGTTTGTTTTGTTTTGGTTCAACAAACTGACCTCTAGGAAGAATCGAACGGATTTCAAAAATAATCTTTTAATATTCTTGACTATAGGCTATTTTATATCACGCCAAGATTTCTAGGAACACAGCAGTGACGAGCGGATGAAATTGCGTGGAACTTCAAGTTTTAAATAAAACAAAATTGTACCTTAACATCGATATGTTCAAGAAATCTTGCTATATTTACGGACCTAACGATGTACAGGTGCCGGCAAATATTAATTTTGGTGATTTCATTTTGGATAGAATGTGGCAATATCGGAATAACATAGCTTTGGTAAGTTTATTATTAAACTTTATATTATTCTAATAGGGGAGTAGTCTAGTATATATTATATGAATAACAGGTAAATAGGAATGGGTCAGGTTAGTATAGTGTTATCAGATTTTAAAACTTGTCGACATTTTTAATTCTTGTCGGACTCCTCCTGGCGTAGAAAAATGTTTGAATTTGTGTTAATGGCGAATATTTTTTATAAATGTTTAAACAAATAAAATATTCCACTAATTAAAGACAAAAATAAAAAAAAACTAATATAAATGACCATTGTCAAATAAACAAATAAATACTATGTAAATTATTATTTTCATTTTAACGAATCTGCAGTGATTAAGAAGTAATAGTACAAATAATCATTATGTTTGTATGTATGTATACCTGTTCACGCTTAAACCGCTCAACCGATTCAGTTGAAATTTGGTTTGGAGATAGTTTGATTCTTTATAAAGGACCCTTATGGCATTATCCTTTGCTTATATATTTGATTATTAATTAAATAGTGAAACGTAAGTACAAGGGAGTTTGTTTTCATAACGTATTTCAACAAGTTCAACCAAGTGCCAACAATTGAGAGTGTAAATTATGTAAGTTGTTTTGCCATATACATTATTTCAATATTTAAAATAAAATAGGGGTTTGAAACATAGATGTTGGCCGATTCTCAGACCTACCCGATATGCACACAAATTTCGCTCGAGCCGTTTCGGAGGAGTTCAACTCCTAACACCGTGACACGAGAATTTTATATATTATATGTATATTATATATATATTATATGTATAGGGGTAATTAGAAGACTCATTATTGACGTCGGTATACTTAGTCGTTGTTTATAACAATAAGATATTTTTTTTTTAAATCTACAAATTCAGACTCTAATTCGTTCGACCAGAATGGTAATTTAAATCAACCGTATTTAAAAACTTTAAATGAATTCTCGGGTTTTATCTATATGTTTTGTATTTTTAATATATACCTACCTTATATATAAAATTCTCGTGTCACGGTGTTAGGAGTTGAACTCCTCCGAAACGGCTCGAGCGAAATTTGTGTGCATATCGGGTAGGTCTGAGAATCGGCCAACATCTATGTTTCAAACCCCTATTTTTTTTTAAATATTGAAATAATGTATATGGCAAAACAACTTTTGGCGGGTCAGCTAGTACCTTATATAATTTACACTCTCAATTGTTGGCACTGGTTGTACTTGTTGAAAAACGTTATGAAAACAAACTGCCTTGTACTTACCTTCCACTATTTAATTAATAATCAAATATATAAGCAAAGGATAATGCCATAAGGGTCCTTTATAAAGAATCAAACTATCTCCAAACCAAATTTCAACTGAATCGGTTCAGCGGTTTACCTTTTACCACTAAGGGTCTGATAAGTCATACCTACTATTATCAGGTGAAACTGCTGGAGATGATGGTGTTAAGTGCTTTTCTTCCTAAGATGCTATTGGAAATATAAAAATGATGTTTTATTTGTCCCGTCCGCTAACAATTAGAACTTTACCAAGCCGGGTTCTGCAAAACCTAGTCTCATCAGATGATTGTAGATTCTGTCTAGTGATTTGGGAACAGTGTTCCCAAATCTCTGATCCCCTATCTCATGGTCGGTTGAGTAATTAAGCCATGGGAGCATCACAACCCGACAAATTCACATTCGCGTTTTTAATAAAAAAAAATTTTTAAAATAGTTTTTTAAGAACAACCGATTCTTGTTGGTTTATATTATTATACGCAAAACCAGTTCTGCACTGGTTTGCATAATACAAGAAACTTGCATATCAATATACCTTTATTCTTATTCTGTAGTAGGAGGAGTAGTAGAATTTTTTAGGTTGGTTCTTTTATTTATATTCTCTTTGTGGCCTTAATAAGCAATTATAAGGCAATAAACTTCCCTTCCCTCAAGAAGGAGGGGTAATTAGAAGACTCATTATTGACGTCGGTATACTTAGTCGTTGTTTATAACAATAAGATATTTTTTTTTTAAATCTACAAATTCAGACTCTAATTCGTTCGACCAGAATGGTAATTTAAATCAACCGTATTTAAAAACTTTAAATGAATTCTCGGGTTTTATCTATATGTTTTGTATTTTTATTACTAAGATAGTAGTAGAAATAAATAAATTAAACATGATAACGTTTACTTGTCTGTCAGTAATATAATCATAGATAAGATAACGCTTGTGAACATTTGCAATACCAGTACATTGACTTAACGACAAATATACTGCATGCTGTTTATACATAAAGATCGATTAGCAGTCGAATTTCAACTGTTTTAATCGATCTTTTTTACATGATATTCACAAGCCTTTCTAACCAGTTTAGGACCGAAGTTTGTAACTACTATGCTTCGTTTTCTACACGATGCCTAGTCATAAATTTAGCGTGAAATAGGGCATACTCCGCCACAAATGAGCCGGCTCAACCGGAGATGCCCCGGCCTCACAAAAACTCGGTGTTAAGCAGTTCTTTCGTTCCTCTTTTCCGAGTGAATGAGGTTAACAGAGCCCAAACCGTTATTCTCAAATGATTGCAATAGCTAGAGCAGCTCAGAGTGGTATCGAACCAACTGTTGCCTAGAAGTCGCAGCTATTTAATTATTTTATGTTTTACTCAAATCTCTTTATTTTAGATTAACGGTACTAGAGACGAACGAATAAGTTATGGAGAATTGGTACAGCAAGCGATGAACTTGGCCATCTCGCTCACACGAATGGGTGTTAAAAAGGGAGATGCGATTGGGATTTTTTCAGAGAACAGGCAGGAATACTTTGCTGCAGTTGTAGGAGTGGCATGCGCAGGCGCTGTTATGACACCTTTCAATAGTTCTTATATTAATGGTACGTAGTTGATTTAAAATGCTACTGTTAACCGACTTTATGAAAATTAATCCGTGTGGTGACGGATTAAGAATACGTAGTATCACCATCACTATTCACACCGTGGGTGTCGTAAGAGCCGACCAAGGGAGCAAACTACGCAGGACACTGTTGTTCTGTTGTTGTGATTGCAAAGAGAAGGAAAACATGAAACAAACCATTTACCAACCCGTCCAGTCAGCGTGGTAAAGTAGGCCAAAACCTCCTTTCTAAGGAGAGGCCTAAATGTAGCAGTAGACTATTAAAGACTATTGATAATGATAAACTGACTTTTAAAAAAAAGGTCCAGCTTTACCTGGATAGTTGGCGCTCCACTACTGTGCGCTTTTCGAGAGACTTTTTGCCCCGCACAACCAATCTGTGGAACGGGTTATCGTCTGCGGTATTACCGGACTGATACGACCTTCAAACCTTCAAGAAAAGAGCGTACTCCTTCCTAAAAAGCCGGCAACGCGTTTGTGACTCCTGAGTTGCAAACGTTCATGGGCGGGGATAGTCACTTAACATCAGGTGACCCGTCTCGCTCGTCTGCCCTCTCTAACATAAAAAAAAGCTCTTGCCAACTATCTTGCTCAAATCGTTACCCCACCTGGACTGTGGGTGTCCTACACTACGTTTGCATAGAGCGACGCGGTCTCCACTTAATAACTCGTTTACCAGAACGTTTGTCGGTTCTATTCTATGGCCAGCCCACTGATCCGTTAGCTTGCTAATCCGATGGCCTATGTCGATGACCTTGGTTCTCTGCCGAATCACCTCATTCCTGATTCGATCCCTTAGAGAAACGACGAGCACAGCCCTTTCTTTAATCAAACTACAAAAAATAATTTAACATGGCTGCTGCATGGCTCTATTAGGTAATGTAAACAAAGGGTGTAGCAGTTATCTTTTTTTTTATAAGTAATATGTTAGTCAATTTTGATTAACTAAATCTATAATATTTTTATCCCTACTTTTCAATGTTTTATAGTTTATATAGACTTCGTTCGCGTGGAATTTGAAAAGCGTTGCCTTAATGGGTTCGATTCCTGGACCGGGTAAAATTTGCTAGGGGTTTTCTGAACCCCTAGCAAACAGATAGACGGACAGAAAAAATATATTTAAACTGGTATTTAAGCATAGGTATCGTGCCAATAACCGTTTGAGTATGAAAAAAAACTTTATTTAACTAAATTTTATTTATTTGTATAGAAATTTTCAGACGAATTAATTCACGTCATGAATATTTCAAAACCATGTTACGTCATATGTTCACCAACTGTTTACAAAACACACGGCAGTACGTTAAGAGCCCTGCCATTTCTGAAACAAATCATTCTCTTTGGTGAAGAGACACATTCTGAGGTAATAATGTACAATGATTTGACTCTGGAAAGGAATAGAAAGATTAAAAATGTTAAATACGAAGAGTTTCAGTCTGTGGAAGTTCAAGGACAAGTTGATACGTTGTTTATTGTCTATTCTTCTGGGACTACGGGCCTGCCGAAAGGAGTTATGTTGACACACTTGAATTTGATAACTGCAAGCTCTCTGTAAGTTTAGTATATTAAATAATAGTAAGTAATTAGGTCCGTGTAGTGACGGATTAAGAATACGGAATGTCACTACCCCAATTCATCCCTTGGGTGTCGTAAGAGCCGACTAAGGGCGCAAAACAACGCAGGACACCAGCACTGCAAAAAGAAGGAAAACATGACACAAACCCTATACCGTCTGGCCAGCGTGGTGTAGTAGGCCAAAACTTCCTTTCTAAGGAGAGGCCTACGTTCAGCAGTGGACTATTAAAGGCTGTGTGATGAAGTAATTATTTTAGTTATTTTTTTACGGGACTAATCCCTCCCACACGCCCACCACTGTAACTCCTGTACACCAGGATCAACAGCCGCGACCCACGAACACACCGAGTTATGACACTCGGGAAGTCCCAAGAAAAAAATTAACTGTCTTTGAACCCGCAACGAAATGAATCAGAAGAAAATTGGAGGAGTTGGAAATACAGTAAATCCACTCCCTCCTTCCATATTACGTTAATTAATTAATTAGTTAAGTTCTTGAAACCCAAACCACCCCTTCTCTCCCCCATTCTGGGGAGAGGACTCTAACGGCGGTACCGCACTTTTGAGTTGAAAGGGTACATGGGTGGTAATCACTTTCCTTCAGGTGACCAGTCTGCTCGTTTGCCTATACCATAAAAAATATATATCTTTATAATTTAATATTTTCACACATCTCACACACGGCCAGACTGCTGATAAACATACTTATGTATTTCTAAATACATACATATTATTGATAAAATACACTCAGGCACAGAACAAATGACCGTGCTCATCACACAATTATTTATTTATTTATTGTATACAGTTAACACATAAGTTACTTTACTTACAAATATATAGACGTAACAATCGGCGGTCTTATCGCTCACGGCGATTTCTTACAGACAACCTTAATACGGATATTATATATTTAAAAATTTGGGTACTTTACATACACGTAACGCATTATAACGTGAATAAACTGAAATATGAACAAAAGCATTCATACACAAATATACATCTGTTTTATTTGTTTGTTTGTTATTTGTCCTGGGTGGGAATCAAACCCACAATCTCTGGCGTAGCAGTCAGGGTCAATAACCACTAGACCAACAGGCGAGTCAATATATAGATGGCGCCATTTGTTTGTGATTTTAGATTCTGGTAACTTGAATTTGCGAGATTAGTACGTTCAACCAAACAAACAAACCTTTCAGCTTTAGAATATTAACATGGATTATTTTTAGTGGATATCAAAATTTATTGACTAACACCATGTAAATTTCCACAGAAGACCATCCCTAGACCCCAAGGAAAGCAACTTGACCATAAGCCCATGGTACCACGTCATGGGATTAATGGGAACCCTGTGTGGCTTGGCTCTGGGCAAAACATCGGTCTATATCGCAAAATTTGAGATGGACTTGTATTTCAAGATTATAGAAAAATATAAGGTAAGAATTGTAACTTGCAACTTCTACAGGACCGTCTTTGGTAACCAGACTACTGTAAATATACTTATATGTTTCTAAAAACATACATCACATCATTACATCAACAGCCCTTAATAGTCCACTGCTGGACATAGGCCTCTCCTTAGAAAGGAGGTTTTGGCCTACTTTACTACACTGGCCAGACTGGTTAGTATAGGGTTTGTGTTAAGTTTTCCTTCTCTTTGCAGTTCTTTTGTCCTGCAGAGTTTGCTCCCTTAGTCGGCTCTTACGACACCCACGGGATAAATTAGGGTGGTGACACTCCGTACTCTTAATCCGTCACCGTCCGACAAAACATACATATTATAGACAAATTAAATTTAGACACATTACGATCATCACAGTATTATATATCCTGAGTGGGTATCGAACCCACAGAACAGGGATTCCCTTTTCTCTGATCGAACCCACGTCTTCTGGCATAGCAGTCAGCACGAATAAGCATCAGAACAACAGGCCTGCATTAACTTATTATTGTTTTTACCTCTAAAGTCAATATCAAAAATGCCTTCAAAAATTTATCATTACAAGTCTATACCTATGTTCAGCAGTGGACGTTTTTCGTCTGAGATGATGATGAGTCTAGGTCATTCAGAGGTCGATCATTATCACTTTCCTACCCTCTTACCAATTTAATTTAGGGTAGAAAATGGAAACCTTTCTTCCACCATGATAATAAAGCCCTACTGATCCTCCTCCGGCAGGAATACAACATCAGAACGGTATTAGGATGAAAGTTGAGTGACTCTTTATCGAGTTGAGTATGCATTTTTTAACATATCGCTTAGTTTAAATATATTCTATCATGAAAATAAGTAATAATTTTATTGTATACCTATGAATAATATTTCAATATAAGCAGGATCGCTCACAAGCTTCCATATCTGTATAGATATTTTTATCAGATACCCCCTAACATTAATTGCCGTATTATAGGATTAAGCATCGCCTTCATGTATGCTACGATAAATATAATATGGTATACCTTTACGTCTCTATCAAAATATGTATCTGTATAATTGATTAGCCACATGATATCTTTGTCCTATCAAAGGCCGGACGTATGTGAGTGCACCCTTTCCAAGCTACTCCTATCCAAGACTTAAGGTGTATCTTACCCTAGCTCTTACGCACCATACGTTTTAATTACCCCAATTTACCTGTTTCCTTTGGCCCGTCCAAAAATGATCATATTCCTAAGGAGGTTTAGTTAGAGTAAACGAGCAGACGAGTCACCTGATGTCAAGTGACTACATCCTGCCATGATCATCTGCATACTGCAACTCGAGGAATACTGGTGCATTTCCGCCCTTTGAGTAGTGAACGGATTTTCATTTGGTGAGAGTGATTCATGAATAAGGTTAGGATGATTAATTAATGTTCTGTATAAATATACCAAGTTTTTGTTTGTGAGCTTTACTGGTGTGCGCTTAACCAATAAAGTTCTACGACAAGAATGTATTATAGAAATATTCATCTTAAAAAAGCTATTAACTGTGACAAGAAGAAAAAATGAGTCACGAATGGTCCGTTACCTGTAATTATAATATTCGCGGTTTTTGGAAATAGCAGTAGCATCTAAAAAATTTCTTTTCAGATTTCTCAACTAACGGTGGTACCCCCGGTTTTAGTGGCGGCGTGTAAGTATCAGACCAAGTATGATTTGAGCTCTGTTAAAGTAATTTACTCAGGAGCGGCTCCATTGCATAAGGAAACTATTATTTCTATTCACGAAAAGTAAGTGCCATTCAAAACTATTTATTCTTTTAATATCTGTTTTCGTGTGGTGACGTGTTAAGAATACAAAGTGTCACCACCCGTATTCATCCCGTGGGTGTCGTAAGAACCGACTATGGGAGCAAACTACGCAGGACAACAGCACTGCAAAGAGAAGGAAAACTTGAAACAAACCCTATCCAACCCGTCTGGACAGCGTGGTAAAGTAGGCCAAAACCTCCTTTATAAGGAGAGGCCTATGTCCAGCAGTGGACTGTTATAGGCTGTTGATGATGATGATTGATGATGTTGGATAGTTAATTCGCGAGAGCTTGATCATCAGCATCCACTGCTGAACGAAGGCCTCCTCCAAAGACCGACAACAATCCCGTGCTCCTGCAGTCCACAGCCTTGAGTGAATGAGAGTTTAAAAACAAGAAACTTATTCGCATTTATAATATTAGGTATATTCAGTTTTTATAATTAAAAATATGGTCGGACTGTTTAAGTCCGACCAAATTTTGCCGACAGTGTTTAACAAGGCGTCTTAACTTTTCACAGGTGAGTAGATTAAACTATTTTGATTTACTTGACAGGCAATTGTCTTATTGTTACATATAATTTTTATGTCGTTTAGCTAAAAATAACTTGTGGTTTTGGTTTGCCCTTTAATAGAATCATTTTTATCTTTCTCAGGTTCCCAAATTGCCGCAATGTGTGTCAAGGATATGGTGCCACGGAAGTAACTCTTGCTTTAATGAGGTTCAGCTACCTCGAATACAATCCACAAAAAATTGGCAGTATTGGTACTGTTATTTCGAATACTATTATAAAGGTTAGTTTTAATGTCTGTGCATTCAATAAATTACCTAAATTCAAGTGCGCCTTCTCAACATGACTATCAACGGAGTTTTGAAAGTCAGAAAGAAAATGTGGTTATTTTGTATTCCTGTTACTTACGAAAGTAAAAATACTTTAATATGTATATAAATTAGACAAACTAAAAATAAATACCTGGTGGCTGTTGTCAATAGTAAAAAGCACCCCACGCTTTTTTTCAAATTTATTTTCTATTTTTTAGTTTGGTTTTTTATAGAAAGCGTGTTTTTTAGTTTTTTTAAATTATAATTTTTAAATCTGGTTTTCGTTTGCAGGTTGTAGACATTGAAAGTCGTAAGCCTTTAGGTCCAAATACACCTGGAGAGATTTGCGCGAAGGGTAGTATGTTGATGAAGGGATACGTTGGTCGCGATCGTGGTGATGACTTCGATGATGAAGGGTTTTACAAAACCGGTGATATTGGTTATTATGATGAAGAAGGCTACTTTTACATTCTGGATCGGATTAAGGAGCTGATTAAGTACAAAGGATACCAGGTGGGGGCAATTTAATTTATCTTAATAATCGTTTTTGCTCCCGTTTTAGCTCAAGGTCAGGTAATAATGTTTTTGGACATCTGACACCCAACGCCATACAGTTTTAAACTAAGCAAAATTTGTACTATGAAAGAAAGATTGGCTGATAGATACCTATGTACGTTTTTTTATAAATACATACATATTATACATAGAAAACATCCAAACTTTGAAACAAATATTTGCAGATCATACAAACATTTGGTCCGATCCGGGAACCGAACACGATATCGATATATGACTATGGCAAAAATATTACTTGAAAATACTTTTATTTTTGCTTTAAGTATTGTAAAATATATTGAGGTCATAAAAACCCGAAAATCACTCCCCAGTATTTCCTAGGTTACCAATTTCTAGTCTGACTACTATTCACATTATTCCTACTGGCATGTACAGTACGGTATATAAGGTTCAGGTCACATGGTAAGGAGTTTACCGTTCACTCTCTCAAAAACAAGCATATCTCTTGAGAGCGAAAACAAATTAGACACCATAGTCTTGAATTGAACAGCTACCCCTTTTTGTGATTCGTATGGAAATCAACACGGGCCGTCGCCTAACTGGGGTATGCGGTGGGGCCGTCTGTCGAAACGCGGTGTGCCGTACTGGCGTCTTTCGGGAGAGTCTGTTCTTGGCGGAGAGATTCGGGTATAACTTTTATAAAGAGATTTGGACCCCTCCTAGCGTCTGTCTGCAAAAGCGCAGAAACCACGAATTGATAAACGATCAGGGCGAAATTGCAGTCAAACAGCACTATGTTTTATGATATTCAATTAATCTTTTGAGATATTTATAAACAAATATATGTAGGTGTTTAAACTGTCGTATAAAACTTTCACTCAATAAGATGACAAAATTAGTATAAAGGTTGTTGCCGTAAATTATTGTTTTTTTTATGGTATAGGGGGGCAAACGAGCAGACGGGTCACCTGATGGTAAGTGACTACCGCCGCCTATGGACACCTGCAACACAAGACTTACAAGCACGTTACCCTTTCAGACCCTCCCCCCAGAATTAGGGGAGGGGGGAGGGTTTGGTAATCCGGTTATCTCACTCATTCGGTTAAATCAATGGAAGAACGTGTGGTGACGGATTCGGAATACGGAGTGTCACCTCCCCTACTCAACCCGTGCGTGTCGTAACAGCCGACTAAGCGAGCAAACTACGCATTACAACAGCATTGCAAAGAGAAGGAAAATTTGAAAACAAACCTTTTAATAACCCGCCTGACCAGCGTGGTATAGTAGGACGAAACCTCCTTTCTTAGTAGAGGCCTATGTCCAGCAGTGGTCTATTAAAGGCTGTTGATGATGATGAATGGAAGAACTGCTTACACCGGTTTTCTTTGAAGACGTGGTATCACTCCCATTCATACTGAATCGCGACTCCCCCACGGTTGCATAAAATGTAGATGTTTAAACTATTGATTTTACAATCGATTATATTTTTTTCCCTTACTCAATAAGATGACAAATACGTATGAAGGCTGTCACCATAAACGATTGATTTTGTAACAACAGACATTCTGAATATGTTCGTTGCCGACCCTGGAAAATCCTTTCCATGCAATCTGCAGTGACTAATCTCATGTTGTCAGTTGGGAATACCAAATTTTAAGCGTCCCATTGTGCGTCCAACTGTCCGTGAGGTGACGGATTAAGAATACGGAAGTTCACCACGCCTATTCATGCCGTGGGTGTCGTAAGAGCCGACTAAGCGAGCAAACTACGCAGGACAACAGCACTGCAAAGAGAAGTAAAACTTGATACAAACCCTATATCTGGGTTGGTGTTGGTGGACCAGCGTGGTATAGTAGGCCAAAAACACTAAGAAAGATTGTGGAGTTTTAATAATTTGTTCTTGGGCTTTCCAAGCAACGGCTGACCCAATTGAAATGAAGGTCAATACTTCGAAATAGCTAGACTACGAGTATACCATACTGTTTAAAATTGTGTATGTCTATTTTCTCTCGTCTCCCGCTTTGCTAAGGAGGATTGGATTTAATTTATTTCCAACTCCTACAATTTTCTTCTGAGTAGAAATTACTCAGAAGAAAATTCCAAGTAGTAGTAGTTCCAAGGTAGGGGAAGGGTTCCAAGATATTTTAATTTTTCCTGGGACTTCACGAGTGTCATAACTCGGTGTGTTCATGGGTCATTACTGTTGACCTGGTATACAGGTGTTACAGTAGTGGGCGTGTGGGAAGGATTAGTCACGTTAAGTGATATAAATAAAACAGGGTCTATAGCACAGGGTGTCCTAGTTTTGGGCGCCCGACTGCCACAACTATTTGTACTTCAGACGCCATTATGTTAATATTTGAGTACTTAGATTTAAAAATTAAGCAAAAATATTCTTGTATTTTTGTGTGATTTTGAAATAACCGTTACCATAATTATTAAATAAATAGTAAGTTATATTTTTTTTTCAGTATTCTAAACCCACTGCTTTTAATACAATAACATTTTTAAGTAACCGCAAGGGACGTCATTATTTTTGTATCGTATCGTCTATGTAGAAAAACAGTAACACTGTTTTAATATACATCTATACTTAATATTATAAAGCTGAAGAGTTTGTTTGTTTGTTTGTTTGAATTTTTCAAATCGGACCAGTAGTTCCTGAGATTAGCGCAATCTCAGGAACTACTGGTCCGATTTGAAAAATTCTTTCAGTGTTAGATAGCCCATTTATTGAGGAAGGCTATAGGCTATATCTCATCACGCTAAGACTAATAGGAGCGGAGCACCAATGAAGAATGTTTCAAAAACGGAGAAAATTTATTACTATTGAGAGACGCAGACGAAGTTGCGCGGGTCAGCTAGTTATTAATAAATCAATTGATTCCTTCCCTGCAATTGTTGACCAAATTAAACTGCGTAGATAAAGAATGTCGTTGAAAGTTTGCCAATATGGCTAGGTCATAGATGATATCAGATACTTTCTGATATGGCGTGCAAACATTACTGCTAAATGTAGGCGAAGGCCGATTAATATATCTGTTATAAATCTGAGAGAGTTTAGATAACTTTCAATGGCTAGGTCAGCGGTTAAGAAATAACTTATATCATAAAAGTACACATAGTTACAATTTCGACTGCACGGATGGCGTAGTGGTTTAAGCGGTCACCTCGTCGCTTATTACTGCGCTGACTATTGTGGGTTTGATCACCATTTGGAGAGTCACTTTGTGTGATCCACAAATTGGTGTTCTGAGTCTGGGTGTTGTTCGTTGTCCCATGTGGGGATTGAACCCACAAACTCAGTAGAAACCGGCAAGGTGACCGCTTAAACCATCTGTACTAATAAACTATAGATGTTAAGTTGCTTGTATATACATGACCATTGTCAGAAATTGTGATGAAGATGAACTCGAGGTCTCATACTCGTAGTACTAGTAGGTATTATTATTAACTCTTACAGTCAAGGTAAATGTGCCAATGATTTTAGGTACCACCAGCTGAGCTCGAAGCCGTTCTACTGCAACATCCTAGCATCAATGATGCAGCAGTGATAGGCCTCGACGACAAGTTAGCTGGGGAGCTTCCGCTGGCGTTCGTTGTTATTCGCCCTGGGCAGCAGCTGACGGAGAAGGAAGTTCAAGATTTTATTGCTGAAAGGGTGAGAGACAAAATCCTTTGTAAAGTAAAAGTACATTTATACTTATTACGACTGTATTGCCGAAAGAGGTAGGCAGAAGTGTCTTACACATATATTTGACATATTATGGGGTAAGCCTATTTACTATTATTAATTTATAAATAAGAAAGGGATATTGCTTAAACCGATATATTTATGTTACAGTTTCGCATATCTGTATGTAACTCTAACTGTAGAATTTTTAGTTCAAAGTACAACTTTGTGACTACTTCCATAGGACGTGAAACAGACACATACTTCAGCGCCATCTAACGAAGACACACCAATCTACGGACTAATTGTTAATTCTGTATCACAATATGAAAAAGTTCCGACTGAACCAGTCGTCATGAAAATGTATTTAGGGAGCTTTCATTCTCCTTGTTCCAAATTACAGCTTTCTAGGATTACCAGACTTTAATAGTCTGTTAATCCTAGAAAGTTAAAGCTAGTCTGCGGACGGTCGGACGGACAGGCAAACGGACATGATGGAACTATAGGGATTCTTTTTGGGTCCTACTCTGGGATCCTAGAGTATTCTAAAGTTAGAAAATATGCATGTGTAAATGTTTGGTTGTCTTCTTTGGATTTGTATCAGAGTTTAAGATTTATGAGTCGTGTTTTAGTATGATTCTTTTAATAATGTGTATTTTACACTGTATTTTATTTCGCAGTTATCGAACCCCAAGCGGTTACGTGGTGGCGTACGTTTCGTGAGTAAAATACCGAAGTCGGCGAGTGGGAAGATATTAAGAAAAGAACTGCGCATAATGGTGAACACTGTCAAGAGTCATTTGTAGTTATTTGTTAACAAAATAATAAAAAAATATCACCATCATCATCACCATATTCATCACCTGACACCAATTGGATTCGACGCGATTGGTGACACCCCGAACACTGTGAATAGTTTCTTTTATGACCGATTGGTTGCCTAATGCCAAGCTTTATTTCAAATGGAACCGATTTCAGGCGAAACGGACAAAGGATACAATAAATGGGGTATGACAATAACTCCACACACCTCTCACAGGGCTGTTTGATGCCAAACTATGCAGAACCTGTAAAATGGTAACCAGACTGCTGATAAACATACTTAAATGATACTGATGATACTTACTTTGACGACTGGATGGCGTAGTGGTTTGTGTAACGGACTGCTATTCCGAAGGTCGCGGGTTCGATTCCCGCTCAAGTCAAACATTTGTGTGCATGAACATTTGATATTTGATTTGGTCTGGGTGTTTCTATGTATAATATGTATGTATTTACAAAAAAAAAAGTATATATGTATTTATATCAGTTGTCTAGTACCCATAGTACAAGCTCTGCTTACATACACACAACGCCATCTAGTCCCACTAGATGGCGTTGTGTGTATGTGGTAGAATATTATTATTATTATTTAAATATTTCTAAAAACATACATAATCTTTACATAGCAGTAATAAAAAGAAGTCGCCTTTTTTGTACACTTAGATCTTTTAAACAACGCAATGAATTTTAATGCAGTTTTTACTAATAGTGTGTGGAGTTGATTCAAGAGGCTAGTTTATATGCATATTATAGTTGAGGGAATCCGAGAATTACAAAGATTTGCAATGTAAAGTTTTTTTTTAGTTTTAAGTTGTAAAAACATGGTTTTGTGCGATTTCATTGCAAACGCTGGCCAAACTTTACGAGATAAATCAAAACACTGTACTGCGGAATTGTATATCTTGAAAAAATCTACAAAAAAGTCGCAAAAGTCGGAGCGCCCGGCAGAAGGGGAGACTGCCTATTTATATTGCATATGTATAAAGATGTTCTATAGTATAGTCTTATCAGAATAATAGTATCTATATTGCACCCGTGCGAAACCGAGGCGGATCGCTAGTTATAGATAAATTACACCCAGACATAGAACAAAATGATCGTGTTTATTACACAATTACTTGACCTTGGTGTGAATTGAATCCACGACCTCTGGCTCAGCAGTCAGGGTAAATAAAGCACTAGGCAAGGGAGCGTAAGGGATACCTCAAATTTCTAATGAAAAAGGGGAGTGAAATGGGTAAAACTATACATAAAGGTTATGTTCCGGACATAAACGTGTGTCCTGTAATTATAGGAGGCACTAAGACACGGACATCAACTGAACATAAAAATTTATATACCTAATAATATTAAGAAATGTGTTAAATAAAAAATATGTAATGAAATAAAACTATAGTACTCGTATCAAATCAAATCTTTATTTGCCAACCAAGTGTACATTAATGGTCTTACATAATAAAAATTATGTAAGAAATATTTCTTTTTGTCTTTTTTATAGATTTTAAAAAATAGGACGTTACCAATTGGACTGAGTACCTATTTTTGTGTATATGTTACGTGATGTCTCTTTCTAGACACACTTTATACACACACCTACTGTCATGTACATGTCGCCTGCATAATTTAATTTATCTCTTTGTTCATACATACTTGAAAAGTTTTAAAGACCAAATGAAGGTTTCAGGAGACCGGATGAAGACTTTCATAAAATCTACAGCACCATCAACTGCATTTCGGTTGTTCTAAGTCTTAAAAAAAAACCAACGGAATAACTGATAATCCTGTATCGCGACATAAAAGTTTTTACAGGGATTACCATATATACAACTTCCAAACATCAACTATTGGAGCGCGGTCCATCAGGCAGGAACACTCGCCTGGCTTGAGGATCCTCTCTTTAAGTTGGAGGGACATGACACTTGTTCCTCTACAATATGTAACTGCCAGAGTGTGGTGGATTCCGGATTCCTTCCCGTGAGTGTTGTCAAAGCCGACTAAGGGACCAAAGTACTCAGGACAACAGCAGTGCAAAGAGAAGGAAAACTTGAGACAAACCCCCTATGCTAACCCGTCAGGCCAGCGTGGTATAGTAGGCCAAAACCTCATTCCAAGGAGAGGCCTATGCCCAACAGTGGACTATTAAAGGCTGTTGCTGATGAGGAAAGACACACACAGACCCAGACACAGTAGTCTTAAGACGGAACTCAATTTAAAACCATTTAAACCGTCAGGATGTAAGTCTAATGCAAAATGGGGAGAGAAAAACATGTTTTATTAAATCCGCAAATACTGATCATATTTAACCCCAATCAACTTCCAACTCTCTCTATAAACAACAATTACATAACTATTATAACATAAAAACTTCTCAAAATAAGTGGCACTCACAACACTCATTTAACGAGAGTAGTCTGCATAAAAATGTTTATGTAACTAAATCCGCTAACAAGATAACTGTACCACTTTAAGAGTACACAATAAACACCAAAACTGTTTAACTATCAATGTTACAACAACATAATAAGCTGTTACTTACGTAAACATTTCACTGATCATGTCTTTTGGCTATATTCGTCATTCGCCTCCCTCGGCTCGGCGCCGCGGCGGTCGCACACCAAAAAGCTTTCAATTTTACCGATAAGTGAACACGGCGGACATTTTTAAAATATTCATAAATCATTATATTTAAAAAAAGTGTCAGTCAGTTCAAAAAGACCTTAATATTTTATCTTAATTAAAAAGTTAAGTTCAAATTGAGAGTTAGTTTGAAAATCGAATCCAAAAGATTTGAAAAAAAAATGTTTTAAATGTTTTAGTTAAGTCATATCAAAAATATTGTACGTTTAACAAAGAAAAAGTTCAAATATGTCGTCGGTTAAAGTGATAATTCTATTGCATTTATTATCTAAAGTCATCTGTGATAATATTGATAATTTAGACATAGATGTATATAATGAAAACGTATTTGACTCCAAAAATTTGCTTAACGACAACGTCAATTATGTGTTGCCAAAACTTTTGAGAGAAAGCAAATTTAATTCCGAAATTATTAAAAACCCGGGCCGTAATGATGACACTGTAAATTATTACGAAGACATAACTATATTGGACGATGATGGACAGTTAAAGAATTTAAAATACAAGTCTGCGGATATCGCAAAGTCTCAATTGCAGAAATTTGTCAATAGTGACATTCGTTTGACTAAAGTGAGTGACAAAGTGAACCAAATTGAAGTGCCAGTGACGAATTCTGACAAAGTTGAACTAAAAGTTCAAAGTCAGAAGCCGAAATTTTTTGACGAATTGGATACCTGTAAGTATTGTTGGTATATTTTATTCGGAAATCGAAATATTTGGTATACTATTATTGTTAAATTCGAATAGAAACATCGCCACGATCATCATATGACCTTATCCCAAATTTTTTATTGGTGGACGCAAAGTATAACATTGAAAAGGGTTTGTCTTGTTTCTTTAATGGTTGGCCGCTTGCTTCATGCTAACTCTCTACAGGAATGCTACCGTTTTCTGACGGGACATAAAAACGTACGAAAGTAAGGGTTGGGTTCAAGGGAGGTAGGGTAAGAGATACCATAAGTCTCTAGACTTAGACTATAGTGACTTGAAGGGTCGGGGTTATGTGACCATATGTCTATCTAGAGAGACTACTACGACATCAATTGGTGTAAATATCTGGCTAACGACGAAATAGAAACAATACAAGCAATACGTCTGTGCCTTTCAAAGATAACTGTTATTGTTGATAAAAGCCGAACCGATCTAGCGGAAAAGGAATTAATGAATTTTTTAAATAGAAATAATGTCAGTGGTGGAATCGAAATTTTACGCATAAACTTTAAGGATAAAACCATACCCACAGACAGTTGCTATGTGTGGTTACAAGTGACTTCATTACCACCATAATACCATCATACCATCATAAAAAAATACAAAATAATTAACTTTAAAAAAGTATGGTGTACTTCAGTGCGCCTATTACTTAATTTTACCAAACGGGCAATATAACCTCCCAATTACAAAAAATAGTTCATAAATGGCGAAGTTGTGTACTAATAAACATAAAAAAATACCAGTGAATTAAGAACCTTCTCCTTTCTTTTGGGTCGGTTTACAAAATTCTCTAAAACATTGACATGCACAAAGTTTAGATCATGTAGACTGGAGGAGTAGTCTTGTTTTACTACTGGCTGATAAGGCTTAACTTGAGCACTCATTGTTTTTTTTTAACTAGAAAAAATACCATTGGTAACTGTACAGAGAGAGCCAAGTTGATGAATGACCTAGACTACGAGTGGAACAAATAACTCTTCCTGCTGTAGAATCTATAAATATAGATAAGCTGTTGTGTGATGAGCACGTTTTTTTTAAAGACAAGAGTTGTGTATGGAATTTTGACATTTTCAAAGTTAGAAACACGAAATAAAAAATAGGCCTCGGGCAATAGCTAGTATAAAATATATTCTATCTCATCATCACATCACAGAACAGCTTCTAATAGTCAAATGGTGGACATAGATCTCTCCTTAGAAAGGAGGTTTTGGCCTACTATATCACGCTGGCCAGAGAAGAAAAAATTGAAACAAAGCCACCTGGCTTTGTTTCAATTTTTTCTTCTCTTTTCAGTATTGTTGTTCTGCGTAGTTTGCTCCCTTAGTCAACTCTTACGAAATGAATGATGGGGATGAATAGGGGCTGTGACACTCCATATTCACGAAAAAAGTCACGAAAAAATAACTTATTAAGGATTAATGAAAAAAAAATCCTTTGAATATTTTAATAAGGTTTAGAGGACTCGGACCTACGGCAACAGTCTGTTCAAGTTACAGGTCCACAACTTTGACTTACTCAAACTATTGCTTATATACGCCTATACATCCTTATCAGTATTGCTTAAATACGAATACTTGAGTGAAGACCGCGTATCGCCAAACGTAGTGCACCAGGCCTAGGTGGAATGACGATTTGCGCAAGATGGCTGGCACAATCTTGATGCGAGAAGCCGAAAATCGATCGAAGTGACGGGCAATAGAAGAGGACTATGTGCAGCAGTGGACTGCGATAGGCTGATGATGCTGATGATCCTTATAAGCAATACCCCATTCCTGACATTACCTTCCCTTGTTCCTAGGTTGGGGTCGGCTTTAATTCTACTACGGCTGAATTTCGCTTTTTTACGTGTAACTGTTGTACGTAAGTTAGACTAAAATTTTAGTTTGCAAAATGAGGGCGTTTACTACGCCCCTGTCCCTTTGGTAAAAGTGTATACATGCATATTGCATATATACATTTGGTTAAAATTAATAAATCAATTCAAACGGCTGCACGGATGGCGTAGTGGTTTAAGCGGTCGCCACGCCGCTTCCTACTACGCTAAGTGTTGTGGGTTCGACAACCGGGTACCGGTAACCGGTAAGTGGGACGACACTTTGTGTGATCCACAAATTGTCGTCCGGAGTCTGAGTGTTCTTTGTGTTCGTTTCAGGTATGTTTCTTAAGTCCCCTGTGACACAGGATTTATTCCTAGTGCGGGAGTTGTCTTTTCAGTTACGTAGTTCGGATTTGATTCGTTTACCTTTATTAGTTGCTGTAGTGACCCCCACTACTCTCGGTCACTGCAGCGCTCCTGCTGTTCATTAAAAATCAACCCATTACGAATACCTTATATATAGATATAGCGTATGGATTCTTTTGTAATTAAAAATTAGTTCTGCTTACCTATGCAGATGGATATATTCATGATGATGATTAATTTAAGGCGAAGGGCGCGTCCCAGACCTTGCACAGGTACTTCTAATATCACGTAACATGTATTAAAACATAATTTGATAATTTGGATATGGAACGTGTTATTTTGCAATGTTACACAACGTTGGTGAAAGCAGCATCCGGTTCAAACGTTGTGACGTAAAGGCCAGCGCATAATGGCCGCGGTTCTCAGCAAAATGCGACTCCTTCGAAAAAGCTTAAATGTTAATTTAAGCTTCTAGCTTTTAATAGCATGCATGCATGCATTGTACGCATCTTTCGAACTACGGAACGGATTTTTATGTGGTTTTTACCAATATAAAGAGTGATTCAAGAGGCGGGTTTACATGTATAATACATTGGATTATAGTACAGTAAATCCTAGAATTTCAAAGATTTAGAATGTGTTTAACATGTTTTTGTGCTCTTAAATTGCAAACGCTAGCTGAACCTCACGAGATAGATAAAAAAAATGTACTACGGAAATGTGTAACTTAAAAATATGTACAAAAAGCTCGTGATGGTATATCTCTATTACTTAAGGATAACCCGCAGTAAGCATTTTTATCTTTTACATAATTATTACAAAAATAATGGGTAATTTACGAAGCTATTTTGTATAATACAGTATTTTTCCTTATCAAAATAAATACGTTTGATACATTATGTATTTAATGTAGGTCAAAAGTGCATTTAACAGCAAATCATTAAAATGAATATATGTATTAGTAGATATCAGAGATTTCAAATGGAGGACAAAGCGGTCGTGCCGCCTGTCGGGCCGTACGTCCGTCCCGGGTGGCATACAAAGATGTCCTGTAGTATATTCTTATCATAATAATACATTGCGAAGCCGGAACGGATCGCTAGTAAACTATATAACAAGAAACCGTTATCAAGCAATTATGTCGCTGCTTTTCACTGCTACCGGAGCATAAACCACCCCTCCCCTAATTCTGGGGGACGGGGGTGACTCAAGGGGACAACGGACTTGTGACTTTTGAGTTGCAGATGACCATGGGTGGCTGGTAGTACTTAGTTTTTGAAAATAAATGTCCTTTTCTATTCCTCTGGCAACATATCTGAAAAATTATGAACAGTTTAATAGTTAACTTGTGTAACAAACAAAACAAACTCACTTTCTCGTTTTGAATATCAATCAGCAAGGATATACATTCTACTTTATGAGTCAGAAAAAGTGGCCATAACTTTTTTAATTGTTTTTACACGACAACAAACGCGTGAAATTTAGCATTGTATTTCTTTTTTTTTAAATTTACTAATTACTTTTTTATTCTTTAATTTATTTATTTACCTTCAACAAGGAGTCTAAAACATAGAATACAAAATACTCGACAGCCTGTCTAGCTGTTAGTGGTCCTGTCTGCTAAGCCAGAGGTCGTGAATTCCATTCCCACACAGGACATAGTTGTGTGATGCGGACGTTGTTATTTATTCTGTGTCTGTGTAAAATTTACCTATAATATGAATGTATTTCAAAATATTTTAGCCTGCATGGATGGCGTAGTGGTTTAAGCGGTCGCCACGCCGCTTTCTATTCAAACCCCACATGGGATAACACTTTGTGTGATCCACAAATTGTTGTTCTGAGTCTGGGTGTACTTTGTGTCCGTTTCATGTATGTTTGTAATGTCTCCCGCGACACAGGATTTATTCCTAGTGCGGGAGTTGTCTTTATAATGTAAATGTAAAGGTAACGCCCAGAGTAATCTTGTCCGTGCGGTGACGGATCAAGAATACGGAGTGTCACCACCCCTATTCATCCCGTGGGTGTCGTAAGAGCCGACTTAAGGAGCATACTCTACAGGACAACATCACTGCAAAGAGAAGGAAAATTTGAAACAAACCCTATACTTATTCCTCTGGCCAGCGTGGTATATTAGGACAAAACATCCTTGATACGGAGAGGCCTATGTACTATTAAAAGAATACTTATATAGGTAAGTATATATATTTATTATGCTGTGCGTAAGAACTATATGTGAAACGCACTCGCACACACGTTTCATTAGTAATATGTAGTAATTTCTTAAGTTTTCATGGTTCACAATATACGTTCAATTTGGAAGTGATACTTTATTTTGTGATCGTCTATATCACAGTAAGGCGCCCTATCGCGTTGCTTTTCGTAATTTAATGTTAATTGTGTATAAATAAAAGTACTTAGTAATAGGGTAGTTGACACCTTAGTCAAATTAGTTACTTTTTATCATCTGTCAAAATTAAATAGCAACTTATGACGTCACTATCTTAGACTACTCAATTGAAGAATATATTTCAATGTTTTTTTATTTAAATTTGTATTTTACAAAAAGCTAAAATAATTATATTTTCCGAGATGTTTTGTTATATTTGTTTAAATGAAACAGACGTTCTCATTAAGTTATGATACAGTCAACTTCTCTATTGACACCATAGACAACGATATCTGTTTTTTCAGCATCGTTTATGTAACAAGAATAAAATTATCACTATTTTCAGCCTTAAAGGAGTTTTAAGATAAATCTTTAAAAGATATGAGATTAACATCGCTTGGAAGCTCGTCAGCATCTATCTGCCTTTTGTTATTCATTTTGTTATCGGTCGGCAAACATTGCCACGGGTTTGAGCTGTTTTTATTTTAAAGTTAATCCTCTTTCTAAATGTTTAATTTTAGATAAGAGATTTTAGGGAAGGGGTAGTTCAAGTCTCGGACAGGATACGGGACTAGGACTATAATCCGTTCTGTGATTTAAGAGGCCACTAGGATAGTAACATAATATGTACAATGACATCAACTTGTGGAAGCAACATTTGTACCTAAAAAACTTAAAACTACAAAACAATTCCATTTCCACGATACTACAAACGCGGGTGACTGGTTAGACCAGTTACCTAGTTACATGCACACACACACACACACACACACACATATGCATCTAATTATAGAATAATACACTTAAATAAAAATAATAAAAAATAATAAAGTGTTTATGTCTCCCTTATTACAAAATAAACACCTGTACAATGTAGCCATAACACAATAGTGGGAGACTGGTTTCCAAACCAAGTAAAAGCCTTGTCCTATAGATAGCCAGGCTTCCATCCCGCGAAAATAATAAATAGTGTGAACAAGCAGTAGCAGAACTCTTACTCCTCAGTCACAGATGAAAAAAGAAAATACATAATGGTATTAAGTTTATATTGTCTATAAACCAGCACGTCAGTTGTCACTAAAATAAATTCTCACAATAAAAAATCATTTGCATAACAATTGCCTGTCACTTGTTGGCCGCCATTATACACACTCCTTAAGGCAGCCAAGCCTTAGCCAAGACAAAGCGCCTGCTTTCTCTGCAACCTTCATACATACTCGTATTACGTAACAAATTGCATAATCACCATCCACATTATTTCACAAATTATACCCACGAGGCGCCATTTTTTTAGTTCCAATTGTACATTTAACTATTTATTATTCGTGATTATCTTTTGATAACAAACTTTTGTTACTTTTTTACAGTACATGTGTTTGTCTCTAACTTTCCATGTCATTAGAATTTAGAAGTCGATTTTATTGTTTGTTTTTATTATCATTTTATTAGACCATGCCCCAGTGATATTACAAGTTTAAAAGTTTAAAAAAGGAATAAATAAAGTGTGAAACTGTCAGACTAAATCTTATATGTAATTGTATGCACAGTTGAGACTATCGACTACCAAGAGGTTCGCGCGTCTTCTAAGTGTGAGCAATGCTAAAGATAAATAATATATTAATTTTATTTAAAAAAAAGCCGTCGTGGGACACCCGATAGGAACGAAGTTGTGACGATCGAGTAAAACTGATTTGACACGATTTTAATTACAACGCCATCTATGAAAGCGGCTATTACCTACATATTAAAAACAATTAAAACAATTTATACATTGGTAAAATCTCCTTGCGAAATGATTTCCTATCTATTCGATAGATGGTGCTGAATGTCTGACAAGATGACACGAAAATAAAGAGCAAAAAGCCAACATCACGTGGTATTCCCAGGCGGTCACCCATCCAAGTACTAACCACGCCCGATGTTGCTTAACTTCGGTGATCGGACGAGAACCGGTGTATTCAACATGGTATTGACGTTGGCGAACATTAAAGCAAATTTAATGTATGGTATCCACAGTTAGACGTCAATTCATATTAAAAGTGTCGTGACAAATTTTCGTACGAATTTTTTCCGTCTAGCACCCTTTCACAGCGCGCGATAAGGAACTTCGTTCCAATAATATAATAAATAATAGAGTAATTAAAGGATCGATTTGGACATCTTGTAAGGATACCCGAAGAACGTATGATTTGAAGAGTTTATAAGACTCGTGTGAGTGGGCGAACCAGTGCGGGTATCCTCCAAAAGATGTAAGTTTACTGACCACTTCGGCAGTAGTGTGTATAAATCGCAGTGAAAGGCCTGAAGTGTCTGACAAATGTGGTAGAGGTACGACCTGTATGTCAGAATCGTGACATCGAGTTCTATCGTCCCTGGCAGGAATGAAGCGTGAGTATTAGCTGTACTCTTTGTTAAGGCCTTTTTAGGGCGGTTTTAATCCACAAATTCCGATCCGAGCCCTTGAAAATACGGTCCTAAGTAGTTTCAAAACTATTTCTATGGAAGTTTACGCACTAGATCCGACTACCGTCATCCCATTTCTTTCTGTTAAGATTATTGACGGACCAAAGTTATAGCTATACTATTTTTTAGATGAACGCACCCAGAAATATTTACTTCTTCTGTGCCGTTTGTAATAGCTCTGCCAGAAGAATCTAAAATACGGCCACAGTTTTCTGTTACATCCTAAATATCGACTGGCAAATATCGACGGTCGACTGGCAGAGAATGCCTTAGAATTAAGTCCGCCGATGTATATATTTGTGGCGGGAAAGATGTACTGTCAAAAAGATGTAATAAATAAACATGTACATATATCTACCCTCCTTTGTGGTAAGAGGTTACCTGCACATGTAAACAATTGTAGGTATAACTAGGTATAACTACATAACAGGATATTTCTTGATGTATATTTTTATATTTTTTCATTGATATTTAACTTTATTTTATATTGATATTAACCATAGACGACAAGGGTAAACAGTACTACTTTATCTTTTTACACTGTATTCGTTACAAATTGACCTCCTGATCCTAATTGGTTGGCAAAGGTAACCTAGTATACATTCTCGTTTGACAGCTACATGGGTGCTAAATATAAAAATCAAAAAGTAAAACTAGTTGCTACTTTCAACCAACTCTCACAGCTCTCTCGGATGCTGTACTCAACATTTTATTTGTTTCCAAATGAATGTATTTGTAACAAATTAACACGCGTTTGTTTTTATTTTATAATTTTTTCTTAAGTTTTATAATAATATGTTAAACACCAAGAAACTCTATATCTTATGTTTTTTTTTATTAAATAATTGCCACGTAGTTGAAGTCATTTATAATATATGTAGGTGCTTAATCTATTAGTTATTATTAAAAAGCCATTATAAAGCAGCCGTTTTCTTTCTTATAGAAGATAAGAAAGAAAACGGCTGGTTTATAATGTTTCTGCTAAAGCGGTTTTAAAGCATTATTCTAAAAATAATATTTCGAGAAAACAATATGTCGAACTTTAAACACTAAGCTGATAGAAATAATACCTAATATTAAATAGACATTATTAATTTACCTTAGCGCAATAACATTACTTGTTAATCAACACAAAATAATACGAGATTATACAACCAAGTCTAATAGAGCAATAAACATGTCATTAGCCTATAAATGAACGCCGAGAAAAAAAAAAACATTACTTTTGCATACATACTCATATAAGAAAGTAGAAGAAGGTTTAATACCCCACACTGGTTTGTTGATGCGACGACTTGTCGTGAGATCCAACAGTGTCGCGGAGTTGCTAAAAACTATAGCACGTGTTAATAACTAACTTTTATTTGCATAAAATCAAACATAAAATAACCAAACCAAAATATTTTAAACCAAAATGTCAACTATAAAAAGGAAAAAGGTTTTAAACGAATGACATTGCATTCGAAATTCAAAATAACAGTTTTATTTAAATAGGTTAGTTCTTTAATACGGTTTATTTTTTCGGTAAGTAAAGTTTGTGTTATTTGTACTGATGTGCGTGATTATATTTTCAATTAGGTATATTATTTTACATTTAATTAATATTATATAAAAGTAGGTAATAGAATACAGTATAGTAACAGTTGTTCAGTTAATATTTAAATATTTTTTATTTAGTCTGCATGCGAATAATTTCTTTTCGGTTTTTTCTTATTTATTTTCTTGTAATCATTGTTTTGACCTTGCGATGTCTGTCTAAAATATTTTAAATTCTATTTTAATTATTTCTATACAGTGTTATCAATAACTGCAGTTATATGTATAATATATATAATAGCATTCCAGTTATTAAAAAAAACTTTTCTCAGTTTCACACCTGTTATGGGTTTACTGCTCCGCTGCTTTTGGTCGAGGCGTGATGAAATAAAAGGAAAAGCGATTTAAAGGACATGGAGTATTTTTGTTACTCTTAGAAAACTTGTTTTAATCTAATAAAAAGGTCGTTCTGTAAGATGGTTCAGTCATTTGGTGTTTGGTACAACTACGCATTTTTTATGTAAATTCATTGATTTTCGGTGCCATTCTTACTTTATGTTGAACATTAACTTAGTTTTATTACAAACTAGCTGACCGGCGCAACTTCGTCTGCGTCTCTCAATAGTAATAAATTTTCTCCGTTTTTGAAACATTCTTTATTGGTGCTCCGCTCCTATTGGTCTTAGCGTGATGATATATAGCCTATAGCCTTCCTCGATAAATGGGCTATCTAACACTGAAAGAATTTTTCAAATCGGACCAGTAGTTCCTGAGATTATCGCGTTCAAACAAACAAACAAACAAACAAACAAACAAACTCTTCAGCTTTATAATATTAGTATAGATTTGAAAATGCAAATCTTTAATAACGTATCCAACTGTTAACGAAATGCTAAACTAAGTAAGTACAAACAGATGGCCTAAATCCGTCAAGACAAGCCATTAATTATAAAAAAAATTAGACATAAAAAAGAAAGTTAAGTTTTAGACCTATTGAACTCATTACAAAAAAAACACACAATCTCTGCATATAGTGAGGAAAGTTTTCAGATTCAATGCTACATAGTTATTTAATTGAAAAAAAAGCAGCCTTTGATAGTCCACTCCTGGACATAGGCCTCACCTTAGAAAGGAGGTTTAAGCGCAAACTTTTAGAATATTGCAAGCGATTTTTACAATTGATTAAAATACCTAATAGAAACTGAAACTGTTAGAAATGTTACTTAAGATACTCCGCTTCCAAGCCAGGAAGTGTAAGTACGGCTATAATTACGGAATTCTGCCTATCTGTCAACATCTTAAATGACATTTTCAGAGTTCTAATATTTCACATCACATTAACAGCCTTTAATAGTTCACTACTGCTGTCTCTTTGCAGTGTAGTTAGCTCCCTCAGTCGGCTCTTACGACACCCACGGGATGAATATAGGGGTGGTGACACTCCGTATTCTTAATCCGTCACTACACGGATATATATATATATCTCGAGTATATCTGTTATTTTATGATATGCTGTACTACTAAGTTTTACTTAGATTTTGAGGCTGCATTTCCACATTAGTGACTTCTTTCTTTATTCATATTTTGTGAAGCTCCTAATTCGGTATTTGTGTCAATTTTCTAACGAAAACCAAGGACTCTTAATGACTCGAATAACCAAAAATGTTTCCTATTTTTGATACCCTAAACTATATTTTTCTTTGTACATATTTAGAGGTATATTGTATCTCTCTCCAATGAAAAAGAATCAAGGTAAGTATTATTAGAACTCTTCCTTTTGCTATCTAAACAGCTGTTATTTGTTATTCATTTTTTTCAGATTCGTCTTTCTAGAAAGGGTCATCACACAGTGTTTCATTTCTAGCGTTCATTAGATCATGGTGCAGCGATGTTTTGCCTTGCAGTCGGCACTGAGGTATAACTGAGGATAATGGTCAATATTTTGATGTCTAAATCTTATCCGTCTCTATCGGCATCTGTCCATCGCATTTTTGATGATGTTCTGTATCTTGACGGCAGACGAGTCCTTTATTTGATCTGTTTATCGAGTTGGTACTCGGTCTTTTGAACGTTAGCTTTAGTATTACCAGCCACGATAAGTTTTGTTAGATTCCTCTAATTTTTTCATGATTTTTTTTTTTCAATTTGTCGATTTCAATTCGACATTTGTCGCTCAAATTTCAAAATTGTCATTGAATGTGGGTGTGGCTTAGATGGCCAGATAAGCCAGCTCTAGTTATGAGTACGAATCTAGCGCACCTTAGTTCTTCCAAATATTTACAAATCATCATCACATCAATAGCCTTTAATAGTCCACTGCTGGACATAGGCCTCTCCTTAGAAAGGAGGTTTTGGCCTACTATACCAAGCTGGCCAGACGGGTTGGTAAAGCGTTTTTGTCAAGTTTTCCTTCTCTTTGCAGTGCTTTTGTCCTGCAGAGTTTGCTCCTTTAGTCGGCTCTTACTACGTTATGTTTATGGCCAGTGCTTCACTCCTAAAGATAGTAGCATAATGTTGAATAATATATATGTACCCTTTCTTAACAATTGTTCCATCAAATCCTAATACATTTTTCGATTAACGCGTTAAATTAAAAAAAGAAAACGGCACTTCATGTATAAATAAAGAAACGTTCATTTTGTAAAACATTACTACGAAGACAAATAAAACCTGTGCCCGGTTAGTTCCTGAAAAAAAAAACACGAATGACGAAGAATGCTACAGCACTGCTTCACTTAAAGAAAACAGCATTAGAACAATGTAATATCATAACTTAATAAAGTCAAACAAAGGATTGATATTCATTTAACTGAATTTTAATACGATTTAAATTTTATGTTGCCACCGCCACAACAAATGCGTAAACCTGAATACAACAGTTTGTCAATAGCCATCACATAAGTCTCGAAACAATACATTACAAAACTTAACCTCAACTATTACTTGTCGCAAACAATGACGTAGCATCCGCCTGTCATCTTAACAATCCGTTTTGCAAAATCACAAAGTTTATTTTTTTTTCAACAAAACAACGAAACGAAATTACGAAATGTCTGATGCGCGCGCATACATACGTAATATAATGCGTTTACGTTCTGTTTCACACAAAGATGTCATGTCTACCGGGGCCCAGTGCAGAAATATTTAACCTTAATTTTTTTGAACGTTAAATATAATTCATAAGACAATAAGGGCTACATTTCTTGAGAATACATAAAAGTTTTTCACACGGAATGGTAGAAAACCATGGTACTAGGTTTGTGTTACTAGAAGCGTGGGAACAACTTTATTTACTCTTAGAGTGCATTTAAGTTGGTCACCCACGTATCCATTGCCATTGGTGCTATAAACCTTAAAAGCCGAATTTACGAATAAGTTGTTCATAAGTATAATATATTATCTTATCCGATCCTGAGGGGGAATAGAATAATATTTTATGCACCATCAACAAAAAGACAAAATCTTCCGACCAGGCGAGGTGTCAACCGTTCCATAGGTCACCTGATGGTAAGTGACTATCACCGCACGTCAACTCCTGCACAAGCCTTTTGGAGGCCCGCGCTAGGTATAAATACCTATAGATATAGTTACCTTTTAAACATGTTACAGACAGGATGTAATCATGTTGTAGGAATGTTATGTTTACTCCATAAAAGGATTTGGTCAGAAAGAAATTGGATTAGGTAAGAATAAATACTTCTTTCTTATGCGCAGTGTATTTTATACATATCCTTCATGTGTTATGAACTGATAACTACACGAATAAAGTCATGTAATACGCATACATGATCAATGTAGTTACTCATTACAATAGCTAATTACTGTTTCTAAAACGGAAAGTCAATATAATTCTCTACAATTTTTTCGTGATTACCTAAACGTAAGTGAGATTACACGCAAGTAAAAAAATATTATGCCTGATATGTTCCGAAAGTGAACATTAATTATTACTTAACAAAATGTTATTGCTATTCAAACATTTCCCTATTGTTCAATCATTCGGTAACCGCGACGTGCAAATATGGCGGCCGTTGGCCGATAATTTCACGCGGGTCTCGCACCATTCGAAACGAAAGTGAAATTGGCGGGAAAGATGTACTGTCAAAACGATCCGATACACTCTTAGTTTCGTTGGCCTTTCTGCTGTTATTTTTCCGTTTTTTACACATTGATTCTGCTTTTTTCTTTTATAGCATTTCTTGTAGCCATTTTTTGTTGCTGTCTAATATTAGATTTTCACCTTTTTTAGAAATCAGTTTTCAAGTTTGAATGGCGCTAAATGTCTTTGTAATATATTTTTAATCTACTTTAATAAGGAGAAGGTTCTTTATTTTGATACTTATGTTTTATTTTATCTATACTTTCGATTTTCTAAGATCTAAGCTTCCATACAGAACTTATTTTATCTTAAAAATTATGACCAAGTAAAATATGACAGCAAGATTTATATTTAGTTAAGAAAAGTAACTCTTTTAGCCCTAAACGTTTTACTTTTTAACTTAATAATTTGTTGCTATTTATCAAATACGCAAGAGATTCCGATTGGGAAGTAACAATTACATTGTAATCAAACAATGTAATCAAATTACAAAACGAATGATTCAACCAAACTAGTTTAATTACCTAGGCGAATCCCAGAAGTGATTGGCCCGATTCCCGCGCTTTTCTCACAATAGCCCAGCCCTATCAAAAACGAATTAACCACAGATAATGTAATACCGGCAAATTAACCTTAACAGACGGCATTAGTAAAGAAAGCAGACGTGTCTGTTTACAAATTACATACTGACGTACTTACAAACAAATTTAAGCTTTATCAACTTTGTAGAAAGTTCAATTTCCTGAGTAATTTGTTATTCCAAATCAATCGGAGGGATTTGTCACCGATGCATACCGGTCAGAGCAGTTTAGACACTGATGCCTATGTAATAAAATTTATATTTAAATCGGTGTGGTAGTTACAACGTTTTTCGCCCATTTAAAGCCTTGTTTTGGAAAGCTACGGGCGAAAGTCGCCGTCTTACGAGTGTTCAAGTGTGACCACTCAATCTTGGTGCCTGAATGCGTATAAATTTTGTATCTCATTATCCAGCACTGAATATATTATGTCGTGCAGGTTGTAATATTAAAGTAGTGGCTTTTAAAAGTTCTATTTTCATTAATGTCTCCGGATTAATACTGATAATTTCTAGGAATTATATTTATAGTTTTGTTTACCTAGTTTTTGCCGTTTTGTACTAGCGACTACTTTTGAGATAACTTTTTTTATCAAAGAATATTATTATGAATGTTTATAACATTTTGTGTTAACCGTAAAAGATAGTGTAGTGTTGCTAGGTTGTAATAGATCTTTTTATGAGAAATAAATCCGTAATGCAATGTGAACGCGGCATAAACTCAAAGTCGGCATGATTTTGTACGACATATTTAAGAATCGAACGAAAAATATTTTGTCAATCATTTAAAAACCTAATACGGGCTGGACTGAAAACCTGTATTAAGCAATTCTTTCGTTGCTTTGAGTAAGATTACCAGAGCTCAACCCCATTCAATCAATTTAATATTATTTCAATCCTACATCCTATTCATCTACCAATTTATTTTGTTTCCAACTGTTCCAATTTCTCGGTGTTTTCGTGGGTCACTGCTGCTGATCCTGGTGTACAGGAGATACAGTGGTGGGAGTGTGGGGGGGATTAGTCCCAATCTAGTCAGTCACACTCAAAGGGCTGCAATACACTTATGTCTCTTGAGATGTATCTCGTCATAGTCGTAGAATAGTGTCGGATCTGACATTTATTGAACTTTACATTGCAGCCATTTCAAATAATTACGAATATGTTTTTTTTTGACATAACTTTTTTAATTCTAAATCTGTAATCATGATCTGTAAATTGGCAAACAAGTGAAAAATAGGATTTGTTTTAAAATGCAATAAAAATTACAACTAATAATTACACATTTTTTTTTTATAAATTCATTTTACTGAATAATTTTAACAAACACTGAATAATTTAAAATCTAAAATACATATAATTTTTTCTTGAATGTAGTAATAATATTTAAACAATGTAGTATCCAACTATGGTAAAAACTGAATTTCGTATTTTTTTCAAAACCGACATTATTCTACGATCATAACGATCTGTCCATGTGACTTACCATCAGGTGACTCGTCTGTTGCTTTGAACTCCACACCACAAAAACGCCATAAGAGCCGCCTAAGAAAGCAAACTACCCGTCTGGCCAGTGTGGTATAGTAGGGCAACACCTCCTTTCTAAGGAGAGATGTATGTCCAGCAGTGGACTATTAAAGGCTATTAATGTAATGTAATGTCTCACTAAATTGATAGGACGGTACTCTATGCGCATGAACTTATAGTATATGCAAAGATACATGAGTAAAAAAAACTAGTAGTAGTAACTAGTAGGTATTTTTTTGTAGTGACTGTGCATTTGTCAACCTAATACTATTTTTTATTTACAATTATGGCCTAAGCTTAATGGTATATTTTGACTCGATTTGACTAAAGTTTTTAATAACGGCTATGCTCAGCGTGTCTCTAAGCGATCGCATCAGGATTGAGGTGATCAGGCAGAGGACCAAACTCATTAACATAGCCCACCGGCGTATTAGCCGCAGAACCGACAACCGTTGGGGTAAACGAGTCCTTGAGTAGAGACCGCGACTATTTAAAAGTAGTGTAGGACGACAGGTCAGATGGAGTGATGATCTGCGCAAGATGGCCGGCAGGAGCTGGATCCGAGTAGCCGAAAATCGATCGAAGTGGCGTGCAATGGGAGGGGCCTATGTCCAGCAGTGGACTGCGATAGGCTGATGATGATGAAAATAACGTTTTACCCTGCCATCACCCACTGTATCTCATTTAGATAAAATATTGACCCATAATATAATCATCAGCATCAATTAAGCCATGAAAAAATAGCACAATGTGCAGTACCATCTTGTTATTTTTTAATGATAATTCTTAAACACTCAGATTTTTAAAGCTGTCATAAAAACTTTATAGTTGGGTACTTATTTACTAGAAGACCTGTCCTTGAATATCGAATAGACCCTACGACCTCCGTTACCGTTAGGACATCATTTGATCAAATGGTCATTAAAGAAAGATAATAGTTTTATACAGATTCTTTATAGATCTGCCAACATTATTTTTAAAGCATATCATAATAATTATTTCGTCTTGCAACTTTTTTTTTAGAGTTAACTCAGACATGGGAAAAGTTATAACAAACACAGAATAGCCGGAAACGCGAGTAACTGTACAGTATAATGGTTCACTTTTAAATACATAAGACCATAACAATTGCTTTAATATGAACATAAATGTGGGCACCTCTAATTAAAAAAACACCTGTAAAAGTGTTACGCACGTGTTAGGCTTTCAAAATGTTCGTTATGTCACCAAACATCAATATTCGACACTCATAACATTGGTTTTATCTTAAATATAGTACGAAAACTATTTTTATAACTTTAATCACATTAAAAACAATAATTTTATCTATAACTTAATCTTAATTTGTCTATGACTGACGTTGGTATATCACGAAGACAGATGACATAAAAGATACCCGATAGGCTAAAGATACCTGTGAAAGTTCGTGTTTAACTTTGCCGTCATTATATCAAATTGGCACGTCAAAATACTGATTTTCACTGCAAAAGTGTTATTACATATAATATAAATACGTCACGCACATCAAGAACACGCTTAAACAATGACTTATTATTTGCATTATAATGTAATTACTTAAAAATATATTTAAATATGGTTCTGTACAATTTACACCCATCATTTTCTTCTATTTAAGTATAGAAGAGCCAGTACAATAATATCCCAAATTACTTTGCAGATATGGTCGCATAATAAACAATTGTAATTAAAAAATGAGATATTGAAACATGTCTTATGAAACATCATTAAGAAAATGTAAAACGCTTGAGGAACCCCAAACGAAAAGTGAAAAGGAACGAAGCGCAACGCATTCACAGTTTACTTCCGAAACCCGACTTCCCGCGCTAAGACGTCTCACACAAACAAAAAAAACGTAATAAGTTAAACAAAAAAAGTGAAAACAATGTGTAACAGAAAACAGTGAAATGTGTAAAAAAAATGTAAATGAAAACGGACTCGATGGATCGGCGGGAAAAATTAAAAAGAAAAATTTCAAAACGCGGAGAAGAGCGCGTGAAAGTGATTTTAAAAAGTTTTATAAAATGTCTTTTTTGTATTTTTTAACCGTGTTAAGTTGTTTAACCGTTGTTATATGTAATGAAAACGACGTATTGACATTACAAGATGGATTGGATACAAAAGAAAATGATTTGCCATCGGACAGAAGGCGGCCATCAAACGGTCAAGAAAAAGATATTTTGTTATTGGGTGCTTTAGGAAGGAGAAAAGGTTCATATCACTCATATAGTTCATCGGCGCAGGAGGATGATTCCATAATGGATTTATTGGGCAAAAGTGAGTAATTTGTAGTTTAATTTACTTTATTGATATAGTTTAACTACCTATCAATGCTTTTCATTAATTAAGATCATCAATTTCTGAGTTATTTTTAGTCCGTAGTCTGTTTCATATTAGGTTAAAATCATTTAAAAAACAAAAATGAGCATCTCATTACTGAGTTAACTGATATAGATGATTCTTTAAAAAAAGGGATGGAGGGAGTCGCTTCTATTAATTCTATAAATTAAAAAGAAATAACCAGAGAGAAACATAGAAAAAATGTATGATGGCCGGTGTATAAAACGAAATTGGCTCTAATGTAGAATGAAACAGAAAATAATTTTAAAACAAATATGTAACCAATTAAAAAAAAAGAAATAGCGGAATCATAAAAACCATATTAGTTTTGTACAGACAAAAATGATTCTGTTAAAAATATGTATATAATTTGTATTTTAATTAAAGATTCTTAATTTGCTTGTTCGGTCGCCACAGACTCACAAAAATTTGTTACTTTCTATGATTTCGAAATTATTTAACTGTTATTTGTTTTTTTAGTGGTGTAAAAACTCATAAAAAGATTTTAATAAGTAAATAAACGTGCATCTGAAGATCACGATAATTTCTTTTGTCTTTGTTTGTAATTTATATAACATGACGTATACATTTAGAAATATGTAAGTATAATTATTTAACTGCACGGATTGCGTAGTGGTTTAAGCCGTCGCCACGCCGCTTCCTACAGCGCCGAGTGTTGTGGGTTCAAATCCCACATGGGACAACACTTTGTGTAATCCACAAATTGTTGTTCTGAGTCTGGGTGTTCTTTGTGTCCGTTTCATGTATGTTTGTGAAGTCCCCCGCGTCACAGGAATGTATTCCTAATGCGGGAGTTGTCTTTAAAAAAAAAAGAAGAAAAGAATTATCAGCAGTCTGGTTAATAATAATATTTATTTCTTTCATCAAATTGTACAATATGTTACACACTTGAAGATATTTTGAGAGGGCGCTAGTTGCCATGTTAAAACCGACAGTTTATCGCGAACAGATAGACTTGTTTTATATAAAGTAGTGCTTATTATTATAATCATGGACGCAGATACTCGTAGTTACTTCTAATTAGACTAAACACAGCGTATTATTTAACTACATTTAATAGATAAACACACATACCTTGTTTTTACGTAATGGAGCAATGGTACAACCATGTTGTAATTGAAATATTTCTTAAGGGATAAAAATAAAAGACAGTTTTAGGCTAACGAAATACCTCTTTAAAACCACTGAAGCATAATTGAGCGGTAAAAATGATAAAAAAGTTTTTTCTCAGAGTGCAATCTTTTTTTTATTTTTATTAGTAGCACAAGTAAATATTATTGTAATGTTATTAATTAAATCATATTCTTAGAAAAAATAAAAACAGGTAAACCTAAGCTATCAAAACATTGAATTACTTTTATAGGATAAAATTAATACTTAATTCCTTCCGAGGACTTCCTTTCAAGGGTATGCCCGATTCCCTTGCAATAACATTGTATAACAATTTATGTATTAATGACTAGGTTATTTTTATTTACTTTTTACATCCCTAAACCCCTGGGTAAATAAGCAGGCTGCCTGATGTAATATCCGTACTGTTAACGTGATTTGCTGAGATCTTTTATAAAATGCACATTTTTTTGAAGAATGACATAAATTTAAGACCACGGCGGTTCCTTCAGATCATTCGTTAAACTCCCGAGTATACTAGACATATTGGATATCTTAATCGAAAATTCACGGCGAAAATATGTATAATGTGCAAAACCTTATAAACTGTAAAGTATATACAATACTAAGTATACCCAAGATATTGTGGATATAAAATTATTTTTTTCGTAAAAAAACTCTTTTCAAAATAAATGGCAGCTATTACAAAATAAATACTGATTTAACGAAAGCATCGCATTCTATAAAAGAAATATGAAAATCAGTGTGAACGAACATAACGAACGTATTTTTACCGTAACTTAAAATTGTTGTAATTAAAATATCTGCATGTAAGACAAACAAATATGATTCTTGAAAGGGCCCCCCCCACATTTGACTTCAACTTCTTCTTCAACAACAGGCCTTTTGGTCTAGTGGATACTGATTTTAACTGCTGAGTCAGATATCGTGAGTTAGATTCCCACGACAAATAATTATGTGATGAGCACGATACGTTAAAATTTATTAATGTATGTGTTTAATAATACATAAGTGTGTATTACTTTATTATTAAAGTTTTTCAGTAGTATTGCTTGCTTGGTTTAGGGTCATATTGTTACATATACCAGGATCACATAAATTTTAACAATTATTTTTATTATATAAAAAGTGACCAAGATCTGTTATACTCGTAATTATAGTAAGAAATTATTTAACCAAGTATCCGTACATCTTACAATGATTAATTAACGATAATTGGGCTATATCATGAGTTAATGAACGCAATTATGTTATTAATAAAAATATTTCAGATATAATTATGGTTATCACTAAACTTGGATTATAACGGAGATTTGAAGAGAAACAATCCGTTCCAGCATCTCATTAAGAATAAACTCTATCTGCAGTGAAGTTCTTTTAAAAACAAACAGTAATTTTGTAATTTTAAAATAAACTAGCTATCGCCAGCGACTTCTGTACAACAACATCACACATACAACCGTATTTACCCTATTTTATACTCTTTACGGTGGAATTTCCAAAATTCCTTTCTTCGTATATGCTTACAAGATATAAAGCATCAGCTGCCAAAATTTTAAGTTTATAGCTTCAGTAACTTTATATGCATAAAAATCCCCGACACAAGGTAAAAACTTTAAAAAACAATAACTGCTCATTGAGTCTGTTCTTATAAGCCCAAACATGTAATTTTCTTATGAGTTGGGTATCCCGCAGACTACTTGATGCAGCAGCAGGTTCCAAGTTACCATGTCGTGAAAATACCATCAAAGTTTCAGATCAATGGGACCTGCTGATTTTAGTGATATCCCTTCATCACTTAGGAAGTGAGCTGATGATCTTCAATCACATTTCTTTTTTCAACAAAAAATTGAATCCGTGGGGGGTTAAAAAAACAGGACATAGGTTCAACAATCTCTCGTAATAACTATTGTAGTAATGAATTATCTACAAAAGAAATGCAGATAAAATTTATGGAAATACACTTGTTACTCAATACAAAGATCACGCAACATGATTTAAACATCCATAGATCAATACGGCGGTTAACGACCGTACAATTTTCACTATCGCAACGCTTTTACTCTTAAGTGTCGCGTGCGCAGGCGCTGATCATTGATTAAGATTTCGTATACAATGTTTTAACAGGGCTTTCTTTCTCTAATCTGTAAATAACTGAAGAGGTTGGGTAAAAATATAAATTGTCAAACTATATTTAGGTTTTGTAACGGGTATTAAAAAGTAAAACAGCCAAATATGAATCTTGAAACTTTTGACTGCACGGATGGCGTAGTGGTTTAAACGGTCCCCTTGCCGCTTCCTAGCATACTGCGCTAACACAGAAATATATTCCTAAAGCGGGAGTTGCTTTTTTTAACGCATAAGTTAGGCCTATTTTAATATAAACTTAATTTGTACAAGATAATGATTTGATCTACCATTGAAAGAACTAAATGATTGATAATTGGAACGTTTATTTTCACACCTATTTGATTTGTCTATCCAAAAGTACGATTTTGCTTTTTATCGATTAGACCACCCATTGTACATTTAATTTGATAAACTCTTATAAAAAAAACATAATAATAGCCATCTGGTTCCAAACTAGGCAGAGCCTGTACTATGGTAGCCAGATTGCTGTTAAACATACATATATATTTCTTAATACATACATATCATAGATAAATTACACTCAGACACAAAACAAATAATAGTGCTCATCACATAATTATTTGTACTGGGTGGGAATCGACCTCCGGCTTAGCAGTCAGGTTCACTAACCACTAGACCAACTGACTCGTCAGTAAATGGTGTATAATCAATGAGAAATCATTTCGGGGAACTTGGAATTTGGGGAGATCGGGCATCACCCGGTAATTCTATTTTATTTCGTTCTGTTAATCAACTTAAATAGTGATTGAAGCTCATAGGACTGACACTCGTACCCCGTAACGCGACCTGGACCTTGAGTTACCGAAAGGCCATACTTGATTTCTATAAGAGACTTGATTTATTCCTTGCTCTCCCCTCGGCTTACCAGTTTTTCTTTAAAGTCCCAGTTCTCTTTATGAGCCTAAATCATGATAAATTGTAATAATCTATTTTGTTCATCTCTTACACCACCACAACCTTAAATCATCTTATTCAATTTAAAAAAATATTGAAATCGGTTCACAAATATACTGGCCTGTTGGGCAAGTGGTTACCGAACCTGACTGCGAAGTCAGAGGTCGTGGGTTCGATTCTCACTCAGTACAAATAATTGTGTGATGAGCACGATCTCTTATTCTGTGTTTGGGTGTAATTTATGTCTATTTTTTTTATTTCAATATAAAAGTATGTTCATTCGAAGTCATTAGAGTATCTAAAAAAAAGAGTGAATTGCGGCTAAATAATAAAAAAGGTATATTAAGAACCCACTCTTATTAAAATCAGCTAAAATTATTCGTTATTAAGTTTAACGGATGGTCCATAATTAAAGGAACACAGTATAATATATATATTTGAAAGCGGTATTAAACTCGCGTTACTTACAATCTCGTGCAAACATTAATTTGCAAGCCATCCGGTTTAATAGCATCTGATGCTCAGAGATTCTATCTAAACTTGTATATCGGTTCTAACTTCTTGCTATCTCATGTAATATTTCTTCAGGCGCCAGTTAAATTGCTAGAATTTGCATTTAGTAGAAAATATTAACTAAGCAATGCATGTTTTTATTGTAATACCCCAGTGCTCCAGAAAAACAATAAACACGTTTTTCAAACTCTGTTTAAGGTTAATCTTAGCTTAATAAGGTTAATCTTAATGACGTAATTGAGACATGATTGACATGTTTACTTAACCAAAATATGGCAATGATTAGGACAAGAAGTAATTGGATGCAAAACTATTCAAGAAAGAATATAACCGTAGTAAAACTTAGGGTAACGTAAATGACACTCAATTTTTTGCTGTTGTTGTTGTTGCTATAAGAACTTCATGCAGTGTGATAACACCTTTAGTTGCATTTTCACATTCGTTTGAACTGGTTATGGTTATACTAAGAGAGAGAGAGAGAGAGAGAGACTATAGAAATAATCTTTATCATCATTTTAGTCGTGGACAATGTCCTGATGTTTATTATAGCTCTGCCGAGTTTTTGAGTAAAAAAATTACACTACATGGACTAGCTAGCAAACAATGAAGTTTTAATCTAACGCAGTATTCAAACCAGCTATGGTTTTTATTTTCTTTGTGAATTATCTATAGCCTCTAATGAGGTTACATTGTTACTATTATACATGAAATTAAACTGACCAAAATGTTGAGGCAAATAATAATAATTAACTTAAAAAAAAAAGCTTCAACAACTTCAATCAATACATCATGATGAAATTGTAACCAACTGTAGTCTTCCTTCCTTACTTTTTTTTTTCTAGGGGGACTTTTTTCTTTGTACTGGAAGGAGAACAAACAGGCAATATATATATAAAAAAAAGTGTGTCTCCAGTAGTGCGTCGGCGCTGACGCCGACGCACTACTGGACGCACACAATTATACAAGTTATACACACACATGTGAAAGGTGCGCACGATAGGTTTCGCACAAAAAACGTAACGAGGTCTTTCGATCACTAAATTTAAATAAAAATATCTTTATTTTCAGCTATTACATGAGAAATATTATGGGGTTTGGGAACTCTTCTGTTAAGTTTAAATAACCTGTATAAGAAGAGTCCCCTCTTATCCGTGGCTGATACTTTAGCAACGTAATAGTAACAATCATTGGACAATGGTTGGTTTTCGAAAATAAAAAAAAGAAATAGAGAAACTTAACATTAAATGAAATTAATCAAATAGGTCTCCAAATATAAATCACCATATTAATGTATAGGTTCCCAAATACAAAATGCATTTTTAAATCGGTCGAGAACCTTCTCGTCTTTTAAAATGGGTTAAAAAATAACATTTCTTTAACCAGATTATTAAAATTTCTGTTCATCATTGTTTCAGTGATACCACAAACATGCCGCTACCGAGGATCCAGATATCCATGTGGGCTCAGCATATCATGTGTGATAGGTGGAGGGAAACCCTTAGATTTATGCTCAGGTGGCATGATTTGGGCTTGCTGCGTGGATCGAGAGACGACGGAACGACCCACGGATATAGCTCCAGTTGTTCACAACGCTAGTAAGTGGAATTATATTTCATAAGTGACTGTGATATAAGTAGGGACTATAGTGTAAGTAGGGATGATTGCATGTGTGAATGTTAGATTGTGAAATGGTTTTGAAATGTAATAAATTTTGTGGAATAAAATTAAAGCATAATTAAATTGTTTATTTAATCAAAGACTGAATCTAAAATATTGTTTTGCAAAAGGAGTCATCTTTTAAAAATTGATTACATTTCTTTATATATATTTAGATAATTGCTCGTGTGCCTTAATGTTGTTTCTGTAAATTCATATTATAATCTTTATGTGTAGCACTTATTACTATAATCTCAGACCAAGAAAGAGTTGGACAGTAAAAATTTCATAACAACATTTATACAGAGAAACAATAAAAAAATAGCAATCGTTTTCCTTTGTTTCAATCCGTGGTTTCAAATTAAAGACGCGTCAGTTTCTAGTCACTGAGAGTTTGTCAGTAGTGCATTTTTCCAAATTAAAAGTTAAACATATTTAATTAATTTTGTACCTGTGTTTTGTTTTTAACCGACTTCAAAAAAGGAAGAGGTTCGCAGTTCGTCGGAATAATATTATTATAATTTTTAAATATATTATTTTAGGTTATTTTTGCTCTCTTTCGCTCTAGACCGGTCTGATGATACACTGATTTTAAGTATTTTTTCTTGGTCTGATATTATTAATATCCGAATAGGTATTCGGATTTACTCGTCGTGACATTTTTTGTTTTATGTGTTGTGTAATCACAATGTCTTAATATTGTTAACATTGAATTTAATCTAATTAAACCTACCCAATGTCACTAAATGCACACACACAGATCTATATTACACAAATACATAATACACTACTTTACATTAAACATAATTTAAATATTCAACGGCGTAATTGGCGTCAAGGAATGCCTTTGCTTTCGGTGTGATCTGAGACAACTAGTAATTCGGACTGTGCAATGATTGGTGTATTCTATTTTTACACGCTGTCTGCCATATACATATTACGAGTATCTTTTGAGATACTAAAAAACAGCCTTTCAGAAGGTTGTTATTTATTATCTCAAAGATACTCAGATAGCCTCAGGGCCCGGTGAAGATTTCTGTGTGCGCCAATCGCAACGCCGATTGCGCTCGCTGTCGAGACCGAGTTAATGTGAAAGACCTCACACTTGGGCCTCTGCGGGCCGAGTGCAAGTTTATTTCACATGTGTGTGTCTAGAAGTCACAAGGCACAAATATGTATTAGAAATCCTGTACCCTATGTTCTATCCTGTCGCTATGGCAACATTTATAAAAATGATTCCATGATGATGAAATTAACAGTACGGTACAGCATAAAATACATCACATCACATCAACAGCCTTTAATAGTCCACTGCTGGACATAGGCCTCTCCTTAGAAAGGAGGTTTTGGCCTACTATACCACGCTGGCCAGAAGGATATATAGGGTTTGTGTCAAGTTTTCCTTCTTTTTGCAGTGCTGTTGTCCTGCGTCGTTTGCTCCCTTAGTCGACTCTTACGACACCCACGGGATGAATTGGGGTAGTGACATTCCGTATTCTTAATCCGTCATGATGTAGCAATCCATGAGCGAGAAAGTAAGGGCAGTTTATTATTTACATAAAGTGGTCTTGGTAATAAAGATAATATCGTCCGAAGACATCGTTAGTTGCCAAGCCATTAGGTTCGAGTGTGAAGTCGGTCACGAGTTCACGACACAGGAATATTTTCTTATTCAGGGTTTTTTTTCAATTTAAATTAATAATGTACTTCGTCTGAGTTAAGACAAGACTGTTACAATTTCATCACTATGCGCCAACGATCATTTATGTGAACGTTGCATAAAATATAATATACCTACTGTTAAATCCGTTCCTTTTGCCATAAAGTTTCACATTCTCGGAAAGGTCCCACGATTTCTAAATGTTATATTATACAGCTCACGCACATCTCCAAGAGATCCTGTCAGGTTATATCTCGAAAGCGTTTCCTTGGCGAAATCTCGCAAGGTTACGCACCACACGTGACAGCGTGTTACGAAATAAAACGTCATTCACTCTCTCTTGTTTGGTGGAAGACGTGAGATGTAGCGGGTGAGATTAAATATTATATACATATGAGTGTATCGCCCATCTGAGTAGGTTTTTTTTAAGTGTGGGGGGGGGGAGCAGATGGGCCCCTGATGGTGACTGCCGCCGCCCATATAGACACCTGCAACTCACGAGTTACAAGATATTAAATAAACTGTGTTTTTTTTCTAAAACATAACCGATCATATATTAAGTAATATATTATTGTTTCGATTTAAAATCTAGACAGAACGTTCTTTGTTTAAAGTCAGAAATTTTAATGTTTAAATACACACATTTAAAGTTATCATTTAAAGTGTTCGTTTTAAACACGTTCATTAAAAATCACAGAAATTAAAAACTCTTTTTTTATTTTCAATTGACAATAAAATGACTCTTTAATTCAGTTATCTTCCAATTTTTTTAAACAGGATTTAGCTTTAACGCTATTACTTTAGTCCCAATTACGAATATTTCTAAATAAACTACTTATATGTTTCTAAATACATAAGTATAATAGATAAATTATACCCAGACACAGAAAAAATGATCGTGCTTATCACACAATATTTGTCTTGGGTGGGTATTGACCTCATGACCTCTGACCTAGCATTCAGTATCGCTAACCACTAGACTTCATAGTTCTAAACTGGTATAAAACGCTATTCTGCTCTGCCTTGTACCCATCATGCCAAGTTAACGCACTGATTGCTCTAAAGCACAAGATAATTGTGGAGTATTTATGTCCTCGGGTGTACTACATCTATTCATACATAAACATGCCTTTGTACACCGTAGTACATAGTTACATACGTAAACACTTTCACAATCTTTATATGATTGTTAGTATATTCACTCCGCAGATAGATATTCACTATGCATATTCAATTCATTATACATTCAATAAGTTTTTGTATGAGTCAGTTAACTAGTAGATGGCGTTGGCTATAATGAAATGTTCGTTAACTTATATTGAGTAGTCCTTATTACCTCTTATAGTTTTTATTTGAAATAACACTTCCTGATGTTTGCCGCTCTATCCCAGAAAGAAAAAATTTAAACGTCTTTTATAGGCTGGCAATACTGAATTTCGTGCAGCTTCAGTTAAAGCCGAAATCTTTTCATCAGCTCATCAAATCCCTACTATTTTAAAAACTCAAAGTTTTACCTAATCGTTACTCAAATAAACTTGATACCTATCAAGTCTTTTTCAAATCAATCTTGTATGTTTATTTACCTAAATAAATAAAATAAAAGATTTAGCTAAGAGGCCGTATAATTCTCCTTAACGGTGAGGTTACCTGAGCCCAAATCCCCCCTCCCGCTGACTCGAGCGGTAGGGACTCCAAGGGCAGCAACGCACTTGTGACTTTTGAGTTACATGTGTCCATGGGCGGCGGTAGTTGCTTACTATCAGGTGACCTGTTTGCTCGTTTGCCCACTTATACCATAAAGAACTAGCTTTACGAATTGCTGAGCTAAACCACTACCTATCCATTATAACTAAGGCGTTTTAGAGACTTTTGACAGGCTCAAGTATTCATAATCACATATTATGGCGGCTTGCCAATTACAGGCCTTGTGCTTGTCACTTCAATCCCAATATTATATTTTTAAACTAAATTTTTCAGTTTAGACTCGGCTACTGTAACCTTTACTTTTAAAAAGGTATATATTGCGTAAAAGGTATTTACACTTATATAGTTTTCTTTTTCTTTCTAATTGTATCGATTCCGTTTTACATCAATTCACTTACGTAAACCTATGTACCCATCCAATTATTTTTACTTACACTGCTCCGGGGTATTGTGTTAACGGTCGAATGGTGGCTTTCACTCGGATTTTCACTTGGATCTTGATTTCTAAGTTAAACCTATATAAGGATAAAAGTTACATGTATTAAGAGTGCCGTAAGGTATTCACAGATAAGGTATAAATTTTGGATACAAAGTACTATTAGATAGAGTTAGTTAATTCCAATCCCTTGGATAATTGGCAATCCACCACCGTGCGGTTTTCAAGACAGTTTTTGCCTCGCCCAACCAATCTGTGGAATAAATGATCGTCTGCGGTATTTTCGGACTAATAGGACTTTCAAACCTTCAAGAAAAGAGCGAACTCCTACCTCGGCCGGCTGGTGCGCACGCGCTTGTGACTTCTGAGTTGCAGACGTTCACAGGCGGCTTTAGTCACTTTCCATCAAATGACCCTTCTCCTCGCTTGCCCCTCTATTATTATATTTGTGATATACCATTAAATTACCTAACATTTCATCCAATTTGCATGGGTTGTATTCATAGATATTCTATACCTGTTGTTCGTATGTGTTGTTCGTTCGTATTAATTTCGATATAAATAATAGGTGTTACATGTGTATCATGTAAATCAAAAGTTTTATTATTAGTAAACAGTTAGATTTGTATGACAACATTGTGCTTAAATTTTTAAACATTTAGAAGAAATTACATTGATAGGGTGAAATGATTAAAGATATTATTACTAGACTTCGATGTTGTTAGTTAAAACTAAACTATAGTTAGTTTAATAGCAATTTGTAATAGTTAGAAAGGTGTAGCCTTACCGCCTATTACGTAAACGGAATTAAAATTATAATCAACAAAATATGGGAGTATTAGACGCCTGTATCTAGGGTAGAAGTTTCGGCAATGTAAACATGACTACATGTATTAAGGGTGATATAGGATAGTAGCTGATCAACTTATCCACACGCCATATTTATTACTATCAATCAAATTACAATTTACAATTACAACACAACAATACAAACACAACACTCCTCTCTCGTAATATTATAACACCCAAACTAACACAAAACTAAAACACAATTCCAAAACAGGTGATCTAATCGAACTGATCGGAAACTTTCCTCACGAGAACTACGATTACCAAAACAACCAATTCGAAGACCCCATCATTATCTACACGGACAACAAGCCTTATCACCATAAACCGGAGTTGTCCGACCCAGAACCGGATTTAAACCGTCCCGGGTGGAACCACAATAATTTCTACCACGTGAAACCTTCCTATCACGAAAGCTCGACAAAAAAACCGGATGTTTATTATAAACCTGATTATCACGAAGCGGATAACCAAGGTGATGATGATTATGTACCAGTACACACAAGCCATAAGCCTTCAAGACCTAGTTTTCCTGGTGAGATTTTAAAAACTAGGCTTTGTAATTATTTTTTTCTAAGTCTTAGCGTGTCGAAACTCAAGTGATTTGCAAAGTATAAAAATAGAGCTTAAAGTATAAATAAGTAAGAAATTTTATTGTAAGAAGTTTTGAATTGTAATTATTCTTCAGAATCCGTCGGATATTTTATATACATTTTAATACAAGGTGTCTCAACAAAAAGTTTACATGTAAAAAAGCGGTAAAAAATTAATAAGCCATTTGTCGAAAAAATGTTTATTAATTATGAAAATACAAGCTTTGGAAATTTATTTCTTAAAAATACAGTCGTCCAAATGTCTATCCTTGCGTTCACGACATTCATTCAATCTAATACTAAAATTTCAGATGACGGCTATGCGAGTATGCTCCGTGATGGCTCCCATTTCGAATTCGCGAATATTTTGTTTTGACTGGGCCAGATTTGGTTTACTAACGTAAACTTTAACTTTAATTCAAATCAAATCAATTTATTTCCAAACACAGGTACATTTATAGGTGTTACAAAATATAGATTTGTCCGCTGCATTTTACCACATTATTGGTGTGCAAATATTTATCATTACAATGTTACATTTTAAAATTCAAACAATTCAAATACACTTTGCCGGAAGAATAAGTTATAATACGATTATTAATTTCATTGTCAGTCATCTCAAATTATTAATAAATTAATATCACAGACCGTACATTGCAAAAATTATCTATATTATTGGATATTTATTTATTTATTTATATAATTTAAGGATCTCCAACAAATGATATACACAGTTGTTATGACTTACTATAAATACTTCACAGTAATCTTTCGGTGTACTCCCTCAATTATAGGAGACCACAGCATGCAAACATTAGTGACGTGAAAGATATTAATGTATGTTAAAAAATCGTTCAAGCCAATATTATCATTACATAATAAGTTACATTTCGCATTAAGTTTTGTCATTCATAATTTTTTCAATGTCTTTTTAAATAATTCTATGTTTAATTTTTTAATATTTTCGGGAATCTTATTATAGATTACTGGAGCTTTGCACACAACACTTTTATGTAATAGCGCTGTTTTGGCCTAATGAATACAAAGTCTATTATTGTTTCGTTTATTATTCCTACCGCTATATACATCAGCTAAACGTGGATATAAGTGTTGGTTGTTTTTGACGAATAAGGCTGTTTCCATTATGTATAGTGATGGGAGCTTGAGAATATTATACTTTATGAATACCGGCCTACAGGGTCTCTGTAGTTTGGCCGAACATAGCCCGTATGCATCGCTTTTGCATTTTAAGCACTATATCTTTATTGGTAGAGGTGGCCCAGAAGATGATGCCATACCTAAGAATGGATTCTACAAGCCCATGATATGCCGATAGTAATGCATCGCATGCATTCTTAAAATTTTCTTTTGAGACATCTTGTATATTATCCAATTTTTTTTAATACATCAAGCGCGTTCGGTATCTATCAAAAAAAGCATGGTTTAAACACAAATAGTTAGAAGTCTTTCTGTGAAACGTTTTGTACAGTAAACAATATAACTATACGAGTATGTTTTTTTTTTTTCAAATTTTACAAGATTTGAAGGTTTTCCATTTATATTTAGAAATAAGTGCCACCTGGATGTTAACGGATATAACGTATTGAGGATTTCTCAAAAGGAAGGTGTTTTCTAATAACATCACATAAATTCTGTTGTATTTACGAGATGACACAAGCTAGAAGTATTGCGACCAATGTAAAAATCATCCAAGGAAAGAGATCATTTGTTTGTGTACATTCTTAACGTTATTTGTGGAAAAAAACAACGTCAATAAAACATTACAGAAGATCAATAATTATATATCTCTCTATAATACACAAAAACGGCGTGAGGGGTATATGCACGGGTTGGAACGAAGTTCCGCAAGAAATGTCGGAGAAAAGTCTTGTTACACATTTTTCGGTCTCGCTCCCATCTGCTCAGAGCGTGTAGCGCGCGATAAGGAACTTCGTTCCAAAAATCTACTTGAGTTTCGTCGCTGTCATTCTATGTCTTTCCTGCTTTTATATCAGCACTGCGTTTTCATAATCATCATGCACCATGTCACTTTGCATGCGGTTAAAGTGACTAGACATAATGCATGCGACGCAAAGTGATTTTATAAACATGTGTAAGAGCGAGTCAACACTATATCGATAACTTTGTCGTTTATGCATGCATGATTGTAAAGTGACTTTATTGTTATGCACGCTTTGTTTACATATTTTATGTAGGTAAATGTATGTGCTTAATTTTTAATGTTTATATGTGTTATCTGCTAGTTACGTACGAGTATATGTAAATATGTAATAACATTTTTAATGTAAATAATAATTTGTATGTATAAACGTTCAGTCTATGTACTTAAGTATATCATTGAGATATATCGTATTCTCTTATGTCTATTTTTGTAATATTTAGGCAGTCAAAATCTTGAAAAGATAATATCAACAGTAAAGATTTTAATATTTAAAGTATTTGCAATAGTAATGTCCATGTTTTTGATAAGAAAGGACGAACGGAAAAGGTCAATTTGTCAACCATTAGAAAAATTCAGAGTTAAACTAATGTTATCAGATTAAGAAGAGCATAAAAAGTACAGTTATTTAATGACCCACTTAACGGGTACGTTGTGAGTGTGCGAAAAGAGCTCCTAAGGTTTTTATGTTTATTTGTCTGATACCATCTTTCTTTTTATTCTCTATTCAGGATGACTATTTTTCAATATAGTATCTTCAATATTATATCTATAGTATCATTATAGAGACGAAATTCTATTCAAGGGAACACATATTAAATGTAATTCTTTAAAAAAGTGTTTTTACAGTTTAGCAAAAATTATATAAAAATGAGCTTATAAATATGGTGAAAGAGGCCAAAAGTGCACCCCGCCAGATTTTACAGCAGTTTCAATTACCCAAATATATTATCTAGAATTTTTACTGATATTTCTATGCTTTTGCTATTCTTCTTTATTCACGTTTGATATGAAGAGAAAAATATGATAATTTTATATTGAGCACACATTTCAAATTTTAAACACCACTTCAAATGCAGCACGAACACATAAAAGACTTAAATATAAATTCTAAAATTCCAGGTTGTGGAGAACACTTTACGCGTTCCAATCGTATAGTCGGAGGTCATTCCACCGGGTTCGGATCCCATCCATGGCAAGCCGCCTTGATCAAGTCAGGGTTTCTAAGCAAGAAGCTCGCTTGTGGAGGCGCTTTGATCTCAGATAGATGGGTAATTACTGCTGCTCACTGTGTCGCTACGTAAGTGTTTTTATCTTACTATTATTACTCTTAATATTAATGGAAGGCTGCCATATATGTTAAAATGTTGCTTCTCCTATTATTTATATATAAGCTTTGCCCGCGGCTCGGCCCGCGTGTATGTCGGTAATCGCGGTAAAAAGTTGCCTATGTTACTTGCTGACAATGTAGCTTTCCATTGGTGAAATGATTTTTGAAATCGGTTAAGTGGTTTAGGCATGAAAGCGTAACAAACAACAAAAAAAAAACAAACTCACCTTAACGTTTACAGTATAAGTATAATATCTATTGTCGAATCCATACTTCCGGATTCGACAATAGATATTTTAGGGTATAGAAGATAAACTAGCAGACGGGTCACCTGATGGTAACTGACTACCGCGGTGGTGTGCATAGGGGGTACTACCGCCCATACACAAGAAACGCAAGTGCATTCCCACTCTTTGAGTACCTCCTCCACTTTTTTGAAGTGAATCCTTCTTTAGGCGCGTTGGGCATTTTTGAACAACAAACAAAATAATGTATTTTATTGTAAAAAACTCTTGAACTCGCAATACTGTTACCGTTGCCGACACCTCTGTTGAAGTGAAAACTTCTTTAACCGCTTTGGTCATTTTTTGAGATGGAAAAAAAGCAATTGAACTCGCGTTACTGTTACCGTTACCGCGACCGACACCTTTGTATATAATTTTCAATTCTATTGGCACTCCCGAAGTGCCACGGTTTTTTTTTCTGTGCGGAAATTCCCTCGGATGCCACCCACCGGTGGCGTGGTTATGTCGGACTCGAACCGACCAAAAACCGAACGCCGTCTTGGGTACCAGTTGCCAGGGAACCAGGTGTACCCTAAGCAGGAAAGCCCTGGTATCCCGACGTATCTCGGGCCATCTACGGCTACTTCTCTAGAATAGCTCCGGTCACATCACTCACTCGGCGAAAAGCAACGAATGAATTGTTAAACACCAGTTTCCTGTGGGGCCGTGGTTTCACCCCGGTAGAACTGGCTCATATGTGCCCAAACATTACCTTTTCACGATATAGATAACACATTCATAGAAAGTGTCAAATTAGTATGAAACATTAGGTTAGTAGCTTTCATAGTACCAGCTCAACTTAGTTTGAAACTAGATGGCGTTGTCTGTCAGATGTCCGAAAAAAAACAGTATAGCAGCGTATCTGATTATAAACTTTTGGGTAATAGACTTAGAAAAAATGGGGTCAATGTAAGAAGAAAGATTATGTTACAAAAACCGAATTCTCGTTCTAAGAATCAGTTAATTTTATAAATCTTAGTGAGTTATTTTCCGTCCCCGAAATAGCGGACATTCACTTCTTGGAATTGTTTCGTCTTCCGGCTATCTTAAAACCTATAATTTTATTTCAAATTATAATTTGACAAGGTATTTCCAAGACTTTCACATAATCCACAGACTTGAAACATCAACCATTGTTTTAAAATAGAACTTTGTTGTCTAGTCAATTAGCTGAGTCATGTGTTATGTAATTTAGTAAAATAATCAACCGGAAACGGCTTCAATTAACATAATTATTTTCCGAGAAGTACATAGATAAACGAATGATTAAAACATCAAGTTTGTTATTCGGTCTTTCTTTATTACATAAAACTAATTAATTAGTATAGTAACCTTTCATTCATCATTAGTTTAGAACTTCCGGTTTTAGCTACCGGAATAGTTTGAAATCCGGTTTTTACAAGTCGAATCAGAGATAAAAACTGTATCTGTGTTGTTTTTGCGGATTACCTAATAGTAGGTGGCTACTTCCGCTCATGGCACTCTGCAACTCAAGGGTCACAAGTGCGTGCGTCCTTTAATAAAGGAATGACGGTGCAGATGAGTTGGCAAGGAGGGGCTCGGCGACCCCGGCTGTCGGCCCAACCACACTCCTGCCACTGCCTTTTCATTAATGTGACGGACAGTCCTCTTTGTAGAGGATGCCTGAAAGCAGAAGAAACGGCCGCCCACGTAATCCTTGAATGCGCGGGAAGGCCACACAGCGGGCAAGTACCATACATGGTACAAAATCGCTCCTAGAAGCCTGTGAACGCCCCAGGAGGCTTCTGCGCTTCTGGAAGGAGCTTGGTTGGCTCACTTAGCCAACCTCTTCTAGACGCATAAAGGACCACTCTCGAGTCTGACTGCGCAAATCGGAGCCCACACCTAATACCAATACCCCTCACCCCTTCCACCAAAGTAAGGAGGGAGGGAGTTTGAGCTCAACATCACTCACTTTTTTATTATAGTAACTTTAAAAGCGGTTTTCTGTTAGAGTATCACTCTGAAAGCCAATTCTCGTAATAAGAGTTCGGTCACAATTCAGTGCCGGTCAATTCTCGATCTCAAATCTTAAAAGGTATTTTAATAGTGAAGTATTAAAACTCCACCGTTGACTGTAATGTGATTATATCATATTGTAACCGAAAATTGAATCAATAATATCGTAGTCTTAGTAATACTTTTCTATTTTACTACGAAAATACCTGTTATGACTGTTGCGAGATCGACACTGAATTTTGACTGAACTGACTGACCCATTTGGGAAGCAAGCCTCTTCCACGTATTAGCTTGTTTACCACACTTCTATAACTAACATATTCATAATATATTGTCGAAATTCTTATTACAGTACTCCCAACAATCAACTCCGTGTCCGTCTTGGTGAATGGGACGTTCGAGATGCTGGTGAACGCTACATACATGAAGAGTTCTCAGTCCAGAGGAAGGAGGTTCATCCTTCATACGAGCCCGCCGACTTCAGAAATGATGTGGCACTGGTACAATTGGATAGAGGCGTCGTGTTCAAGCAGCATATACTTCCTGTGAGTCTCCTGTTCATTCTCACAGAACTCTTTCTTCTTATACGTAATGTATTTTATTTTTCATTTCAACCTTTATTGGTTCGTAAAATATCATGCCTGTGGCGTGGTAGAATCTAATACAATGAAAAATTTTATACTGCGTGTTAAGAAGTAGAGCATTAAAATAAGTATTCTATATTACATTATGGACTGTAAACAAAGCAAAAAAAGTTACAGAATAAAATTAATTATCCTAATTTATAATACCTTTAATAATAATAACTTTATTTTCCATAACACAGGTATAATTACAACTATTATTGTTGGAGACTCCTTTTAAGCATGTAAGATCCTTATGCCAGGAGTCTCCGCCCCTCTGTACGTTAATGCTAAAGTATACCTATTAATGAATTTCTTGTATCTAATTAATGGCCTGTAAACCTGACCGTGACCTGTGGATTTTATTTTAATATTAAAATAAATTTTAAAAAAAATTTTAATATTAAAATCCATGTTAGCTAGGAGACATGAGACTTACTGCGTATTTGTTACAAACATGCAAAATAGTACACACATACCCTCCAGCGTTCAAAAATATTTTGTTTTTTTTTTATTAGGTATATAAATAGATATTATATATATATATATATATATATATATATATATATATATATATATATATATATATCCAAAATATTATCCACATCTATTTGTTATACAATCTACGTATGTATGCTTCTATGATAGAATACTCATACATATGTTGTGCTTGAGACAGCTTTTTTGGTCATCGATGTACCGATCGTGAAATGGAATGTAGTACCAGTGATAATATAGTAGTAATATAGTAGGCGTTTTAAGTCAACTATTTTTGTCCTTTATCATTTTATATTTATTTATATCATATATTAAATATGTCCTGTTGTAGAAACTAAACCAACCTGTAACATTTACACGATCTCTTTTTCTTACAAATGCACCTTAAACCTAGTTTCATAAGGTCATTTTCTAGTTTACTACGTAGCTTTTGAGTATCTCTGCCATGCCATTTCCTAGCTAACTAATTTAATATAGAAGAAAATATTAAATTCTAAAATTTTCTTATCTACGTGTAGTTTACATAAATTAAGTCTTGTTATATCAAAGTAATCAAAAATTTAATATCTTAACAGGCATTATAACTCTGTTTGGATACCCCAAGGAAAACTTACTTGGGGTATCCCAACAGAGTTATAATGCCTTAAGGCCACTCTCAACTTATACAAACAATTTTTTATCATATAATTCTATCACATTTATCAATTCTTGTTTCCAGGTGTGTTTACCCCAGAAGCAAATAAAGTTAGCTGGCAAGATGGCAACTGTGGCTGGCTGGGGACGGACCAGACATGGGCAGAGCTCAGTACCGTCTGTACTACAGGTATGATCACATGTTGTGATAAATAGTCACTATTTTCATAAAAATATATCAATAATAGAATAAATTGAGGACGTTTCAGGTTATTCTGCTTTTAATTTAAGTTTTAATAACATTATTTTTACACAATATTAATATTATTTATTATAAAATTAATTCACGAATCCCAGGAGGGTTAGCGTCAGTCAGACCATAAATCTAGCCAAAACAACTTGCAATGTTACTCATCACGCCGACCCTATAAACAGTTGGGCATAAAAATGATGGTAATAAGGATCAAAATAGAGATAGATTGTGAAATTAGATGCAAGTACATTGCGTTTCTTTGTTCACAAGCCATAAACTTTAAACACACTCGTTAACACCGGTTTTCTATGATGCTGTGCTGTGTGTCAGTCCCGTCGAGCCGGACCATATGTGCCGAATCCTCATATAAAATCTATGGCTATAATTACAAATTAGTAAATAAAATTGTCTTTAGGAATTGTACATCTAATTCCTAACACGTTTGTGTGTCCAATCAGGAGGTGGACGTAGAAGTGATCCCCAACGAGCGTTGTCAACGTTGGTTCCGAGCAGCCGGACGAAGGGAGACCATCCACGACGTGTTTCTTTGCGCTGGATATAAAGAGGTACTGCATCTTTTTAGAGTTCCGTTTGTAGAGGAAAAACGAAAATCATTTGATATAATATGTTTGTGTAAGACTGTGTGTCGTAAATCTTTAACTGTTACAATTAACAGCGCCATCCAGCGAACAATTGTCGTCGATAGATGGCGCTGCAAGACTTTAGTACGGTTAAGATAAGTTATTTAACAGTCCTCATAAGACAATGTGTTTTAAGGAAATTTGTTTTTTTTTCGTTTTCTTTGTTGCATTATTTATTTATCATACAATCTACTATCTAATGAACGAATTAGACATTTACTAAAAGAAAACTGATTTGACTTGAACTTCATTCATTCGATAGCTTATTGATCCTGAAAGTTCTCATGTTGAGTGCTGTATAAAATTTCAACTTTAATAGAAAGGCAAATTGCATACGCCTGTTTCACTTTATGTAGACTTTGTTTTAAGGATATTCTAAATTATCTATTAAAATCTTTAAACTTCTAGGGAGGCCGTGATTCCTGCCAAGGTGACAGCGGAGGCCCCCTCACCATGAAGCTCGAAGGTCGAAGTACTCTCATTGGCCTCGTGTCCTGGGGCATCGGCTGTGGCCGTGAACATCTCCCCGGCGTTTACACAAACATACAGAAATTCGTGCCTTGGATAGACAAAGTACTAGACAAATAGTAGATAGAAATATTTAATAAGAAAAGGCCAATTAAATAATGTAAATATAAAGAATCAAAATTTTTTATTGCGTTTGGTGACGTCATAATATTGTAATTAAATTCACAGTCATCATTGTTGATTTTTATTGTTGTTTCGTAAACTTTGTTTTAGATACATCAATCATCATTTATCAGAATTCATTTTTATACATTTTTCATTATCATCATCATCATTATTATAATGATAATTCCATTAGCAATCATAATCATATTACGTTCACTCCACGGTTCTCATTATCAACCATGATTATAAAATTCCTGATCTTATTACATGTGCTATCTTTGTTGTTAATGATCAATATCATCATTCATTCCTATTTAATTCTTCATCACTATCACTATTTAATACTTTCACTTTGTATATCTTTATGAGTTAGAATTTTAATTTAACGTTGTATAAAGCCATCCTTCATTTAACTGTGGCCATAAAATCATTAAATACGTTTAAAATCATTGTTCTCTAGATAAAGCGATCATCATAAATCATCTTCACTGCTAACTTATTTATATTTATAATTACGAATTAATATTATTACATAATAGTTGAGAATAACTTCATTAAATCGTTTCAATTATATACCTTGGTTATTCATTATTTATTTCACTTGTATTCTAATGTTCTTGATATTCACAAATCAAATCTAATGTCATCGTCATCATGGCTATTATTTTTAAAATATTCGTCAAACTATTGTATTCTAATCATCATGACATAATCAAATTCATTTTTCATCGCTTATCATCATCATTATCATCATATACCATTGTGTCATCAGCTATTATCACTCATATCACTATCACTGTCATTATTTATGTTTCGTTATATTGCAGTACCATATTTTTTCATCATCATAAATTTCATTTCGACCCCCATCGTATAACATTAAAGGGTAAATATTACCCTTTCAAGGGTAATGATAGAAAAATACTCACTTTAGTCCTAAATTAGGATTCAAAAAGACTATGTGGTCTATATTTTTGTAATTAAGGTTTTTTATTGTTTTGTTTGAAGACGAAACGCATTATGTGATTAGGTTTTATTTATTTTTAGATAATACTTTTGCTATTTAATTTTTATTGTATGTTAATAAAATATTTTTTATATGAACTGTATTGATTTAATTCATTCATTCATTCTCCTAAGGATAAAGATCATCCGTAAGATTATCCGTGGGGTGACGGACTAAGAATACGGAGTGTCAACACCCCTATTCGTATCGTGGTTGTTGTAAGAGCCAACTAAGGGAGCAAACTACACAGGACAACAGCACTGCAAAGAGAAGGAAAACTTGACACAAACCTTATACCAACCCGTTTGGCCGTGGTATAGTAGGACAAAACCTTATTTCTAAGGAGAGGCCTATGTCCAGCAGTTTTCAAATCAAGGCTGTTGATGAATGATAAAGATCTCTTCAGTTCTCTACAGTTCCAAAAGAAATTTCAGTATAAAAATATGTAAATGAAATCAAAATCGAGTTCAAGTAACGAAAAGCAAAAATGATCTTTTAGTAAAGTAAACCGTAGTAACCAGTATCGGAAACCGCTTACCAACAGGCGCTGTCTTATTAAAAATATTACTAGGTGAAACGAAAACCCAATAATCAGCGCCATCTAGTAGTTTAAGTTATAACTACGAAAGGTTCTAATCTACTGAAAGACCACTTTACACACTGTATTAAAGATCTTTGAGCTGTCTTATTAGAAAGACGAAGAATATTAGGTAATTTAGTTTGTTTCCATTGTAATTTCAAGTATGTTATTGAGGACCGTTTTTTTATTTGTAATATTTATGTAACATTATACATCACTTTCCAAATAGATTATAGACTGGTTAGTTTTAGTTTCACTATTGAATACATAGATCTCGCATTTCTAAAATTTGTCATTCAAATTTGTATCAAATTCCCAATTCCAATATAAAACGTTTATTTTATAAATTGTATATTAACTCGAATTTCAAAATAGTAAATGATTGGAAACAAAATAATAAAATTAAAAAATAAAATTACATCATTTTACTGTTTTACTAAATATATAAATGTGTGTATACATAGTCAATTTCAAATTACCTTTAAAGTATATTTTATTTCAATACACTTTTAAAATTTCTACTGTTATGAATGTCTCATTAATTCAGTCCAGCATAACTTGAACTGTCACTGTTAGTCTTTTGCAGTATGAAAGGTCAACATAAGTACTGAACCCCTATAACTTTATGCAGCGATTTTTAATATTTTTAACTTTATGGCACATATTGTTTTTTTTTATCTTTAGTTTTCTTCACTTTTTCTGCATTTACACGTTCAAACGTTAAGTGTTTCAAATATATTTTATCTGGTTTACATAAATATTGTTAAAAAGTCGTACGATGCATTATCTTCCTGTATTAATATATAGATACCTATCTATAAAAAGAAGAAAGACATTAACTGTAAATGAAAAACGTTGTAAGTTAGGCATTAGGAATATATGCTGTGTCGTGGGGGACTTTACAAACATAAATGAAACGGACACAAAGAACATCCAGACTCAGAACAACAATTTGTGTATCACACAAAGTATTGTTTCATGTTTGCATCGAACCCAAAATACTCGCCATTCATATTGAAGTGACCGCTTAAACCACTAGGCCATCCGTGCAGTCAACAAGTCCAAGTCAGTTAATATATATCTTAGGGAGCTCTACGACGACGACACGATACGAGACATTTCCTTCCTAAGTTTCTGGTTCCCCGCCTGATGGTATGAGAGACTTGACCACCCCGGAGGTGGGTGGCATCTACCGGTGGGTTGACTTCATGACATGACATTTGAAAACCCTAATGGAATACTCGAAATTGCCAGACTTGTTAAAAATCAAACTAGACAATTATACTACTACATTATTCTAGTAATACTGTTTAACAGTATTATTACTTCTCTGATAGGCGGCTTCAATTTGAGCATAATTCTACTGCGACCCTCGTTTAAAACATAAATCAAGAATGATTATAACAATATATTTTTTGTCTAATATTATGAGTGTGTACTCATAACATTAGACAAAAAACCAATTCAAAGAAAAGGTCCGTGTATGTTTAGTTCTCTGTTTGTTGGTTTAGGAGATTAGAGGTGACAAAAGAACAAACAAGATTTTATTTGTCAAACATAGCTTTTGAGTCAAAAAACTATTTTATGAGATTCTATTTCATAACATATATGTGTGCAATTTGAACGCGTCAATGTCTTTTGTTCGGTGGGTGTGCAAGTGCTACGCGTAATAGTTGTGGGTTCGGTCATCGCGTGGTACAACACTTCGTGTGATAAACAAATGTTTGTTCTGAGTCTGGGTGTTCTTTGTGTCCTCTTCACGAATGATTGTAATGATTGTAATGTAAAGGATATAGTCCTAGTGCTGGCATTGTGCTTAAAACAAAAGTTTTACTTTTTTCTTTACATCTTAAAGAGTTTTATGAATTAAACTGTGACCATTGACATTACTTTAGTCTAGTTACCCATTACCCTATACGTGATCGCGTTAATTTCCTTATCAAAAAACAATGTTTCCTTGGGATAGACTAGTTAAGGTTTTTCCCTCCACACACTATGGCGTGTCTCCTACTAGAGTTGTAACTACTATAGAGGTCGTTTTTACTCGAAGTCACTAACAGCGCTATTGCGGGCATGGCATTCTGTGTGGTTTAAGTCGGTTCGACGCACGTAAAAAAGACGGATTAAGTAGTAAAATATGCACTTACCTAAACGAAGCCGTATAACTTGAGTTTCTTAACAAGTATAGGCAAGGCCAGGGCCAGGCTCGACCGGAGTAACTACGGCCTCACAGAAAACCGGTGTTAAGTAATAATTTCGCTATTTTCTACCGACTGGCTGAAGAGACGTGGTAATCAAATCCCTCCTCCCCCTAATTCTAGGAGTTGGACCCAAAGGGCGATAACGCACTTACGACTCTTGAGTTGCAGCTGCCCATGGGCGGTGGTAGTCACTTACCGAAAAAGCTGAGATCATAACTTTAAAGAAACTTAGTTGTAAACAAATTAAAGATACCTGTTATAACATAGTTATCATTCTCATTATACATAATTTTACTATAATTTTCTATAAAGATTCATCTGAGCCCTATCAAACCAGTTTTTTATACGTTTTTAATTATTTTAGTTACCTATAACTAATTAACTAGGTAAACAAATCTTGGATATTAATTATAAACATATAATCATCTATTTGACCAATATATATATTACAGTGTAGAACATTTCAGTTTAAAATAGATCTTAGACAATAATTAGACTAAGTTACCCATCACATCATCAACAGCCTTTAATAGTTCACTGCTGGACATAAGCCTCTCCTTAGAAAGGAGGTTTTGATCTACTATACCACGCTCTGCAGACGTGTTGGTATGGGGTTTGTGTCAAGTTTTGCTTCTCTTTGCAGTGCTGTTTTGCGTAGTTTGCTCCCCTAATTCATCCCGTGGGTGACGTAAGAGGCGACCAATCGCCTCTTACGTCACCCACGGGATGAATTAGGGTCACCACACGGAAAAAGGACGGAACGGACTAAGTTAAACTAGCGTAAAACTATAATAGTGTTATTTTATTCTTATTATTGTATGATTCGTATCGTATGTTTTTTTTACACATAAAGGTATTAATTAAGATTTAGTTCAAAACTTTAGTAAAAGCTGCCTGCCTGAACTAGAGTAAACTAATAATTTTAAGCAGCTTATGAATGTCGTATCGAATGAAGCTTTATATGCAGTTACAATGATAATACTATAATTTCGGATATTGGAGCTCTTAATATATGATGGAGCCAGGATCTGGGGGTAGATACTTAAGTTGCTAAAAAATAAACCTTAAGTTTGGGGATGGTAATGGTGGTACTATTGTGCAGCCAGGAAATAGATAGTGCAACATTATTTGTGTTTATTTTTAATTCGCTACCAAAGCGTGTATTTTTCAATCACAAAAGCAGATAGACACTTCTCAAGACTTGAAAGTTTAAAGTTACTAAGGTTAAAGTACCTAATTGGCAACCGAAATTACTAGTATTCCTGTTAACCCCTCCCGCTAAGCTAAATTGCTTGTGTTAGGAGTGGTTTCACGTCGGTAGTGTACTGGTCAGGATTCGAACCCACGACCTCTTGATCGCAAGTCCAATGCCTTAACCACTAGGCTACCGCCGCTTATAGTACTAATTGATACTAAGGTTAAAGTAATTAATACCTAAAAGTGCTAGTCACTTTGTTTTAAATAGACAAAGATTTCAAGACAAGACGCAAGCTTTTACTGTTTTATTAAACATATAGATACCAACGAGCTTACGAATAAGAACTATCAACAGCGTTTAATAGTCAACTGCTGGATATAGGCCTTTCCTTAGAAAGGAGGTTTTGGCCTACTATATCACGGGACCAAGACGGGTTGGTATGGGGTTTGTTTCAAGTTTTTCCTTCTCTTTGCATTGTTGTTGTCCTGCGTAGTTTGTGTGGTTTATTTCAGTATAACTTAAACAAACATTATGTCTTAAAAATGATAATTTAAAAGTCAGAATCTCAAATATTTACAACTTCCTTTAAAATCAAAATCCAGCCAAGGATAATAATAAAATAGCAAACATTAAATGCAAGTGGCTGTTGAATAAAATCAACGTGTTCTCGAAATCGTTGCAAAAAGACAAACGAAATCCATTTAGAGATACGCCTCGGCGATTTGAGACTCGCATTCATTTTATTACATATTGAAACTAAAGTAATCGATCTAAAAGGTCTCAACTTGTTATCGTCGCAAACGGTTTTGAGCCTTATCAGGTAAAAAAAATCCTTTAATAACACTAAATATACTTTAACATACTTTTAATGTTTTTAATCTTATTCTATTACATATTTCAATTTCAAGTCCTATGTATTATGTTGCAAAATTCATCCGCGGGTATCAATCAAAAATTTAAATTAAATGACATACAAATAACATACTTTTACAGTGTTTTTAGAGTTCATTTTCGTGAAGCAAATTTTGTTGTTAAGGCACCTTGATACTCGTTCGAGAAAAACTCGTTCTGCAAAAGGAAAAAATAAGAAGTAATGTTTCGCAAAATCCAACCGATGGCGATGCTCGGGCAGTTTTTTGCCGTCTCCTTTCATTCGTATACAGATATTTAATGTGTATATATTATGTCTGACAGACGGACAAGGTCCTTTAAAAGATAAATAAGTTACTTTAAAAAAAATTGTGGACGTTTTTGTAAGGACAAAATACGTGGAATGGTTTTTAACAGGTGCAATTTATTTTAAAAGACAACTCCCGTAGTAGTATATCCTGTGTCATGGGCGACTTTACAAACATACATAAAACAGACACAAAGAACACCCAGACAGAAGTGGGGATCGAACCCACAACACTCAGTGTCGTAGAAAGCGGCGAGGCGACCGCTTATACCACCACACCATCTGTGCAATCATTTGGGAGTTCCGTAATAAGACGAGTTAGATGACCTTTCTGCTCTTTAGGTTTTTCTATTAGTTCTATTATAGCCGGCCGCTTATTACACGCTAATCGTCTTTGAGAATATAAACGTTTTCAGTTGAGACAAAAGAGGAAAAAAGATCTGATAAAGAAATTTTTTTTTGGAGAGGAAGGTCCATGCTTGGTGAGGTGCGCTCAACTGGAGTGATAGGCTTTACAGAAGAACACTTTTAAACAATTCTTTCGTTGCTTCTCATCTAATAACTGAAGACCAATTCTCGTAATAAAAGTTCGGTCACAATCAAGTTTCGATCAACTTTCGATCTCACAACTGTCACAAAAGGTATTTTCCTAGTAAAATAGTATTACTAAGACTACCAATTTACGATTTACAGTTACTATACGATGTAATCACTTTACAGTTAACGTTGGATTTTTAATACTACTACGAATATAGTTTTCAAGACAGTTGTGAAATCGAAAGTTGATCGAAATTGAATTGAGACCGACTTTTCCTTACGGGAATTGGCTTTTAGAGGTTACCGGAGACTAAAACCCTGCTTACTCTCCTAATTCTTTCGGGATAAAGGATAATAGGAAGGATAAGGAAAGGATAGTGAAACTTGTGTGAAACATTTATCATCAGCTGAACTGTCTGCTCTTTTGTTCCCTCTATCATAAAAAGATAGAGTGAGCTAGGACGATATTTCTTATGATAGGATAACGGATGCCACAAGTCTTGGACGAGAAACTAGATTGAGACTGCAGGAGTTCGAAGAGGCCTGTTATGATATCGATCACTAGAATAATAATAATAACCTTACACATCTCACATACAGCCGTCTGATTGAAACCTAGGCAGAGCCTGTACTATGGTAACGAGACTGCTGATAAACATATTTAAATACTTTTAAATTGTTAAGTCTATATATTTGTAAGTTGCTTATATGTTAACTGTAGACAATAAAGATATAAATAAATAAATAAAAACATACATTTAATAAATAAATTACATCATTTACAAATGATCGTGCTCATTACACAATTATTTGTCGAGGGTGGGAATCGAACACACTACCTCTGTCTCCTCCTCCTGTATATTATTTGATCCTCACTGCTAGTGAGGATCAAAATATCCGACCAACATAGGGATATAAACTGACCATAGACGAATAAAAAATATTCTCTGTTTTAATATTTGCACATTAGATTTCTAAACAGGTCCGCTCATCTGTCAGAGTTCATGACATTCGAGTTAAAGTGTTACGTATAACAGCCTTGTTTAATATTCATAAATAAATTAAATCAGATTAATCAATGTCGAATATGCTAATAGCTTTGCAAATAATATTAAAAAACTCTTTTATCAAACCCACCAAATCTACGCCTGAGGGTTTTGGTTTCTTGGGTTGTTTATAAATATGATTTCACTTGTGTATTAAGCCCTCTATTGCACTGTGTATTACGCTCGAATCGATCGTCGTTTACCAGACAGACTCTTTGAATAACCTAATTTGGTAATAGAACCGACCGAAAGAAGAACGACTGTTCAAACATATTATCCCTGTAGAGCGAAAGGTCATCAAGTCCGAAAAACCTGTCTTGGGATAGTGAGGGCTAAAGTTTTAAAATTAATTATTTGTTTTCTATAGAATATCTGAGACTTGTGTTGAGTTTGTTTTTAAGAAAAAACAACACAAGTTAGTTAATCATCGGTCACTCCTTAAAAAATTTTAGTCTTCCTGAAGGTCTACGTATGTATTGAAAATTTAATAGAGAAAGTAATTAAATCCTTTTAGTTTTTTCTTTCATTTTCCTGTGAGGCCAAACGATAGATTTACTTACTTTCACATTTCGTAAATCGGAAACCACCCACAAAATTGACGGTTAACATATTACTTTAGAAAAAAAAAACACTCGTTATAACTTATTTTGGGCATTTTTCGACTTAGTGACTTTTCGATTTACGGGGACGTATACGTATGTCGTATGTCACGGGACTACCAAGCAAATCACAAACAGGTTCTACGAACTCCCAAAGAAAAGTACTCCAGTGTCGTCAAAATTATCTTTCGTCTTGGTTTATTAACTTAGCTTCTCTTTTCACTCGCATTTTTATGACAAGTCTTGATATTGCGAGCTTTTGTAATTTATAGTAGACGTCTATCAGGCTAACTGCAAACTAATATTAGTAACATATAAGGTAATATGATCACGTAATATTCATTTATGTAAAAAAGGTCAAAGAAGGTATAGATTATGTGTTAATAATTAAACCACAGTAAGTCCCTAACACACCTTTAATAACCCTTCTTACGTCATTAAGTCTATAATCGCCTACATCGATCATAAGACCTTTTGGTTAAGGTCGTATGCGCCCGCGCACCTCAGTCCACCAACCGACACAAGAACGCGCGGCCGCGATGCGAGTCCCAACGAACAATTCAAAAATCGAACTCGAATTTACGTTTAAAAATTAAAATTTTGACATTACAATAACAAAATTCTAGTGTGTTAGACGTGTTGTATATTAAATTCGAAATTTAAATAATGTGAATGGTTATTTGAATATTTTTAAAAGTGTAGCAATGTGGTAGTGTCCATGTACAAAAGAACGAGTGTGGTGTGATTTTTTTATTGTTTTTTTTATGAGGTTGTCACCTCATTCGTGCTTGTGTGGGATTAATAAAAAAAGGTAAGGATTTTATCGATTTTGCGACACATCTGTCCATTGATAGCCGTGGGCTTAAAACCTTCGTTTCTGAGGTCAAATCAAACATGGCTTGACGGATCAAGTTTTTTGTTGTTTTTTTTGTGCAGGTCGATGTTTTTTTGTTTTATTCGGCGATGGAGTTAAGGATGATTGCAATCAATCGTAAGAAATACGGCCTCTGAGAATTTTAATTAACCGACTTTCGATGATGACTATAGTAATGTTTTAGATTAAATAAAGTCGAATTAGTTTAGGTTTGTTGTAAGGAAGTTGAATGAACATTTTTTTTTTATTTTCGAGTTAGCTAGATTTAAAAAAATTAAAAGCTTTCATGTTTGAAGTTGTTTTTCGAGTGTATGTATGTAGACTTCCTTTGGCACGCTCTGCAGCCTCAACGGTTGATGTGAATTTTGGTGTTTATGGTGTTAGATTCTTCTTAATTGTGGGATCGGTACTGGGTATATGAAAATTATTAAAACTAAAAACGCCGATTAGTAAATCTTAAGTATACATTTTCCCGTAGCCGGGTTTTTTATTTTTTTAACAATTAGCTTGTTTCGTTAATCAGTCCTTATACTGAACGCTAGTGAAGAATATTATCAATATGAGTCGATTACTGACGAGTTCTCTTATTCAACTTATCAACTAAAAACTTGATAATAAGTTTGTTATTTAAGAAATGCCTCACTTGTTGTTGACCCTAATTGATTTTGATGACAATTTGAGGATTATAAAAATCAAGAAAACTTCAATTTAATTTCTTAGACTTTTGAAGAAAAATTATTAAAACTTTAGAGATAGATAAATTTAGAAAACTTTAGAAAACTTTGGAACATTTGCGGAGCTCATACGAGTATATCTTATGTATCTTTTATTACATTATATGTCTCGTATCTCGTACTTCGCTAACCGAAACTGTTTAAGGATGCACAGACGCAAACTTGATAGGTTTTAAGATCCATTTTAAATACTATTTCTAATAATAAGTCTGGCAACATGCTTTTATAAGTAGTTGAAGGTTGCTGAGGAGCAACCGGTTTCCACAACTGGTTGTGGTACACATTCTTCTGTTGTACTAGGAGTTATATTGTTGTATATAGTTTATTGGAAAATAATGACAAGTTTGTCAGGGTTATATATCTATATATATATATATAAAGCTGTTGACAGACACATCTGCGTAATATTTTGAGTTTCTTCATTATTTATGTATAAGTGTATGTATATGGATTCATATTAATAGTCTATATAGTCAGTATTTTCGTAACAAATATAAATTTAATATCTAATAAATTCGTAATTAAAGTAATTCTTTTGAAATATACCCTTGCCACACACAGCTTTGAATCGCCCAAAGCTTGGCTGGAGGAGAATGCCTACCCGCATTAAGTCCGCCTTATGCGATATATATGCAGAAAGTGTATCTAATAAAATTAAAGGAAATTTTGATGCGAATACCTTAGTAATGGTCAAGAGTCTAGAGGGATTCATAGGATTGACAAGTAAAGTAGTTTTAACACTTTAAGGGTTAAGTGGTCGACATCAAGTGGGCAGTCAATTTGTTATTCTAAAAACTTCTTGCTTTTGAAGATGTTTTTGTTCTGTTTGTTTTTAAATAAATAATGCCTACTTACTGACCGAATATAATACTTAAGCTTACTTCTGTTCTATCATTTTCTTAATGTGTATTGTTTGGTTCTAAATAAGAATAAAATTAAAATACCTTTCAAATTAAGATAATAAAAATTATCAAAAGAAAAACTTAATAGGTAATTATACTTGATACGAAAGTAAGAATACCTAGGTAGTATAGGCGAAGGCTATTAATTTAACAGTATTTATTCTTATTTTTCTCGATTCCGGACAGCATTCTCTGCGATTCTCACCAGTATAAGTAAATACCTACCTATATATTGACGTCATCACAAACAACATCTCAATGATTACTTCTATACTAGTACATACATACAGTTATCATACACTCATGGAATATTAACCTGATAGATGACGTCATAATATCGAAGTAAGATAATTTTATAAATAACTTGGGCAACTTTGTCTGTGTTTTCCAAAAGGAATCAATTTTCCGTATTTGCCTATAGCCTTCCTCGATAACTGGACTATGCAACAGTAAAATAATTTTTCAATTCAAATTAAAAGTTCCTGACACTAGCGCGTTAACCAAACAAACTCTTCGCTTTAAAAAAAATAAAAGACAACTCCCGCATTAGGAATATACCCTGTGTCGCGGGAGACTTTACAAACATATATGAAACGGAGACAAAGAACATCCAGACTCAGAACAACAATTTGTGGATCACACAAAGTGTGGTCCCATGTGGGGATCGGACCCACAGCACTCAGCGTAGTAGTAATCGGCGTGGCGACCGCTTAAACCACTACGCCATCCTTGCAGTCGTATATACGAGTAAGTCGCTTTATAATATTAGTTAACAAAAAACTTTTTTTCTTTTTCCTGAATAAACATAGTGTGTAAGGTTAGTGCCAGAAAGAGGGTTACAATTTTCGAGTGTGTATATATATACTCGTATATACATACATATATATTTCCTTGGCACGCTCTGTAGCCTAAATGACTTAATGGAGTTTAGCGTTTGAGGTGTCGTTAGATTCGTCTTTATTGTGCGACTGACAGTGGGTATATGAAGGTATAAAATTAAAATCATAGGTTTGCAAATTTTAAGTAGGTATACAGTTTTACGGAGTCGGGTTTTTATTTTTATTTTTTTTAAATTACCGTAATAGGAGTAATGTCGTTTTGTTTATAGTTAAACTTAAACACACATTTGTTATAGGTACTTATACATAATAACGTGTATGCTTAGGAGCTATAGATATTTGCATTCATACCCCACATGTTAAGCGGATACGAATGTGATGTGTATTATGACCATGATTTCATAAGCAATTTTCCTAAGAAGCCTACGTGGGTTGCATACCTTTGTTAAGGAATTTTCATCCATACACAGTGTCAGTGTCTGCTAGCAATTAAAAAAAAACTTAAACTCTTCCGTCGTATTCTATGTTGGGTCTTTTTTGGACTATTTTGACAACCAAAGTCTAAGAGCAGATTACCGCTCGAATAAAGGCGAATGATATTGAATGCAACCCTGAATGTGTATGTATGCGTATGTACGTTTATTATGTGTGTGGTACTTAGATGTATACACCAAATTCTAAGAAATATGTAAGGTATGTAAGAAAACCTCCATCATTTATTACCCCCCATAAATGCATCTACCTCATTCTTTCTCAGCATCGCCCAATCGGTCGACTGGCAGAGAATGCCTTAGGCATAAAGTCCGCCGATGCATGTTCATGTGCAAAAAGTTACAAAATAAATAAAAAATGTTTGTGTATGATACATACACTCACGCTTTTATCTCTGAAGGAGGTAGACAGAGGTGTATTTGACACCAACATTTTGATTGTCTGCTATAAGTTAGCGTAAGCGTAGAACTGAAGCATTTGCATTGTTTCCTAAACGCTTTAGACTTGATACTATCATTAAGATTTTAGTGTTTCTATGTAGAAATGTTGTACGCAATATGCAATTGTAATACATATGCGCAATGCTCACTAACTAACTGAGAGATAAAACGTTACGTTTACGAGTTCGTCCAAACGGATCACACTTGATTTTTCGATCAAAATCTGCATGTAACTTTTTTTTAATTTTCTATTTTTTTATGTTCAAGCCATTTATAAATTAATATTACTTACTTATAAAAAAATCTTAAAAATATTCAGATTTCATCTTCTTTTACAGCCGATCGGCTTGTACAGCCGATTACGAGCTGCATTTTATCACTTTTATGCAAATAAATAACTAGGTATACTTGTAAACTTTCCCCCCCCTAATTTTAATTCTTGGAGGGGGTGGGTGCAACACCTTTGTGACTCCTAAGTTGCAGATGTCCATCTTTACGATAGTTACTTATCATCAGGCAACCCGTCTACTCGTTTGCCTGGTATCGTATAAAAAAACTCTAAATAAAATAATATTTTCGGACATCTGCCACACAACGCCATGTAGTTTCAAACCAAGCAGAGCCTGTACTATGAAAGTTATATTGACTGATAGAATATTTATATACTTTTTGTTTGTAAATACATACATATTATACATACAAAACACCCAAACTCCGAAACAAATATTTCAGACATACAAACATTTGGGTCGACCCGAGAATCGAACCCGAGACCTCAGCACAGCAGTCGCGTACGCTACCACTGCACCACCAAAGGTGTTCCTTATTTTTTTTATTGTTACACACAGTCATCAAGGGGTATATAGTTCCGGCTGACGTCACACAGCGTAGGCAGTGCCTGCAGCCGGTGGGCGTAGCCTTGACTTGTCTTACGCGCAGTAGAGCGGAGTGTTGCTTGACGAAGCGTTTTGTAGCCACTCAGATGGAGCTGTTGCACTTGATTATCACGTTTTATAATTATACTGATCTTGAATGGAACCTTTTTTAAAACATACAATTAGCTTTAAAAAAGTATCACTGATTTCAACGCGCCTGAATTATGACGAATAAAACGAATAATAAATTGTATTCTTCACTCCTTAATTTCACACCTTCATTGACGGTATTTATTTATATAATAAAAATTATTAAATCTGTTCTCAACTAACAAACGAATAGAAAATACAATCCTATTGAGGACCTCCCTTTTTTGAACTCGGTTAAAATTTCTGTTATATATGTGTTCAGCTGTTTTCTAAACGTTGCAGTGATTTTTATTAGGGAAGATTTCAGAAAAAAATTCTGACAGTATTTTTATTTAAACTGCAATAGATACTCGTAATTTGTTTCATCATTTTTCGATTACCAAGCATAAATCTAAAACAAAGTTAAACAACGCAACACCTACTGTAATGTTGTAACCTATATGTAAATGCGTATACTCAAACTCATAGAATTAACTGTAATAGCAGGGTGTTGCACAATTATATTGATTATCGACTTTATCGACGCTAAATATACAACTTAAATCTATGTAAATACTGTGTGGGCAGCTTACGATTGTATCAATCAAATATTTAGTAAAGAGCCATTAATATTAGAGGGTTCGCACTTCCTAAAAACATAAACATTTTTTGTAAAGGTAAAGGGGTAATCCGTGTGGTGGCGGATTAAGAATACGGAGTGTCACCACCCCTATTCATCCCATGGGTGTCGTAAGAGCCGACTAATGGAGGAAATTACGCAGGACAACAGCACTGTAAAGAGAATTAAAACTTGACGCAGCCTATCCCAAACCGTCTGGCCAGCGTGGTATATGGATGGACAAGTTCCAATTCATCCGTATAAGCGATGTCCTTTTTATTCCAGTGCCTGCCCTCTTAATGTAGTCTTATTTTTCAAAGTGCTCTATTGATGGCAAAAGCAATTTCTGTAAATGAGTTGTTAGTAGCGGAGTATGACGTCACAAACCTTCACTCCATACAAGTGTTTCGTGGAACATTACGTTTTGATGTCTAATAAAAAGTCTACTCTAGCAGTGTCTGGAGTTTCAAGATTTTGGTGAAAAACATTACCAGAGGTAATTGATATCAGAGGGCTTCGTGGCTAAGTGGTAGCTGAGTAGGTTAACATTGCAAAGTTAAGGAATCCTAGCCAGGTCGACTGACCTGGCTTGGATTATGGGTAGGTTACCATTCTTAACAGATTGACACCCCTTCGTGCCTCGGAGAGCACGTTATGCCTGGTTGCAGTCCGAAAATCTGTGGCAATCGTTACAGGTGCTATATACAGTCCGATAACAGGTCTTTTTACAGAACTTCGATATGCCCTGATATTTGGGTTGTGGAGGTCTGATGACTGTCGCTCTGCATAAAACATCGAAGTTCCGCCATATCTTAGTAGTCTTAAAGCCGACCAAAACTTAGTTTGGGAAAAGGTTCGGAGGAAGAAGAAGGCGTTTACCATCATACTGCAAAAGTACTTCATTCCTTTGTAAAACAACCGTAAATAAAACCAGTGTCATTTTTCTACCAATTTAATATTGTTTAATGGGTATTAATTAGTTTGGAAATACAACTTTTAATCTTTTGATTAGATACCTTAAAAGACAATAGTCCATTTATAGTAGTGGGAACCAACCGTGCGTAGGATGGAACAGCCAATTCATTGTCAATGGAAATTATAATTTCAGTTGATATGAAAGCTTTTTGGAGTCGGTCAACTAAAAACTCTTAACTTGGTAAGTCATTGACTTGACAGATTAATAGTTTGAAACATTTTTGATTTAATTACTTTATATCCTATTTTATTTTAAAAAGGGCGTTGACTCTATCAATAGATCAGCTCCATAGAAATATTTTTATGCTTCTGAAATGGCAAATAAGCAGTCAGTTTAATGCTGTGTGCAGATATAACAACACATATTTATGTATTTCTAAATGTATACAAATACATCATCACATCTACAGCCTTAGCTAAGTAAATAATTGCAATTATATATAACTGGACTGGTGGCTTAGCGGCTATCCTGGCTGCTAAACTAAAGTTCATGGGTCAAATCCCACTCAGAACAAATATTGTGTGATAAGCACATCAAAGAGAAGAAAAACTGGACATAAACCCTATGCCAACCTGTCTGGCCAGCGTGGTATAGTAGGCCAAAACCTCCTTCCTAGGGAGAGGCCTGCGTCCAGCAATGGATATTATAGGCTGTTGATGATTGATGAGATTCCTGGGTTTAAAATAAATTCATAACATCTAAAAGCACAGCCTGTATTATTTACTAAGAATTTGATGTTTTTTTTTCGTCACGACAGTCTGATCCCAAGCTGTTATGGTAACCAGACTACAGATAAACATACTTACATGTTTCTAAATACCTACATAATGACCGTGCTCATCACACAATATTTGAGCTGGGTGGGAATCAAACCCGAACCCGACCCGAAGGATCACTAACCACTAGACCGACAGGCCCGTCATGATTTGACAATAGCTAGGTATGCAGCCACGCCCAAAGTTTAATAAAAAGAGGCTGATTTGACTTGACAATCACCTACCCCATTTTTTGATGGGGTACGTTGCACTGATCGTGGTCGGACTGGATTACGAGTAAGTACCTACTGACGTACATCTCCAATATGTATTAACGCGAAAGTTAAAAAACGAGTGTACATTCCACTAGCGGTCACTTGTAGCTGTTACGTGGGAAGGTGACCAGGTGCCCACACCCACGGTAACATTTACCATTTAAAAACACTTGTAATGTCCTTGCTATATCATGTTAGATTACGTACATACAAACTAATATAATATTATAAATGCGATAGTATGTCTGTCTGTCTGTCTGTTACCTCTTCACGTTTAAACCGCTTTACCGATTTAAATGAAATTTTGTATAGAGATAGTTGGAGTCCCGGGAAAGGACAAAGGATATTTTTTATCCCAGAAATCATCCTTTAAGAGGCTGAAAAGGAGGGTGGAAATTTGTATGGGGAATCAGTAACCGCTGAACCGATTCATATGAAATTTGGTGTGATGATAGTTTAATTCTTGATTTAAGACATATGCTACTTTATAACACGATAACCGACATACACGCGGGCGAGCATCAGGCAATAGCCAGTAGTCCATATATTAGTATATATGTAAAATTGTAAATACAAATAAAATAATCTTGAAAATGATCATTAGCTTGACAACCGACTTAAAATAAGGCGGTTCTCCATTGGATATAATATTTTTTTGTGTATGACATGCGATGTCTGCCCCATTTGTGCACCAATTTTAATAATTCTTCCGTTGCAAATTACCGAGTGAGTGACGTTACCGGAGGCTCAAACTCCATTGTGGAGGGGCAATACCGAACTTGTCACTCAGTCACTTACCATCAGAGACCCAAGTGTAAGTTTATTTCACATCTGATCTGTGACCGCGTTCGGTGCTGCGATTAGCCTGCTGCCGAGAGCGATTGGATCCATACTGACGTTATAAAAGCTAGTGCGAAATAAACTTACACTTGAGCCTCTGCCTTGCATATAATATCGTACCAAAAATAAAGAATCTATTTTGAATTCTTATCTCAATCGAACTAATACCCTATTCATAATTACGTACCTAATTCATACTTACATAACTGTCTAAGAGCTATGCAAATAATTTTCTTTTAAAAACATTTATAGTAACTTCCTTAAATCTATTTGGTAACTAATTTATTAAAATATTAAAGTTACATAATTATTAACAGGCTTTCATAAATGAACTATATTTACAATATTTAAGCATGAAATAATTCCTCAACTTTTTTTAATTCAAATTTAATTTTAATTTTGGTAAGTGACTGGAGTTGGAAACAAAATATGTTTTTATGAATGGTATGCTGTGAATTCGGATACCCAGGATTGAAAGGACACTCATTGAAGCTTACCAGCTATTGGCTACCCTAGAAGACACTTTCTACAAAATCGCGTGGTGACCATTTGTAATAGTTTACCCGAAAGTATAAATTAGTGTTGGGTCAGTGAATATTTTTAAGAACAGATTAGACGAAAATTGAAAAACAAGTGAAAACAAAGGCAGTGGTAATGATTAGATTAAATCATCAGATCTATGATCTGAAAGTGCATTATAGAATAATAATAATAAAAGTGGTGGACACGATAATGAAATGAAATTATGAAATGATTTTATTTCTGCAAGTGATTTTTTTTAGAAATTTTTACAAGTCGGCAATAGGCTTGCTAACTGTGTAACTCGCCGCTTAAATAAAACCCTCTTTAATAAACGTATTCTCTATGTACCTACGTATGTGTAATCTACTACAATATATTTACAAATAGGTTCCGCGTGGGTTCAATAACGTTACCTATCGTTAGACAGATGTTAAAAAATATTCGGCGCCTCACGTCATATTTGAAGTACGAATTATTTAACAGCCAGAATTGATCCTGTTACCTATCAGTTAGCACACACATGTAATAATTAGCGTGTATTTGCATCATTTATATGTTTAATTCTTTTTCCGGCTTTGGTTTTTTAGAAGTTCTAACAGAAAAGAATACTCTTATTTTTTTAACGACCACTAAACAAGAAGAATTTCACTGAGACACTTTCTCGTCTATTCGTCTTCTTGATTGACCATCAGAATTTTAGAACAACGAATAGAATTATCATTGCCATTGAGACAACGATGAGGAAGATTTTAATGGCAAAACAAGAAAAAATACAAAAATGACTTATTTACCCTAGTGTGTGAGACACTCGCACTTTGATCATGATTAATAACTATTTATCAGCTGAAACAAGAAGTTTTATGTATATGCAAGAATTGCTTCCTCAGGCTTGAATTAGGGAGTTTTGGGGATCCAATAATCCCACACACCAGAAGAAATTGCTTAATAACGATTTTCTGTGTGGCCGTAGTATCACTCCGGTCGAGCTGGTCCGGTATTCACATCACATCATCACACATCAACAGCCTTCACCAGCACCAGCACCTTCAACAGCCTTCAGATAATAGACTATAGGACATAGGTCTCTTCTTAGAAATGATTTTTTGACCTACTACGCCACGCTGTCCAGACGGGTTCGTATAGAGTTTGTGTCAAATTTTCATTCTCTTTGCCGTGCTGTTGTCCTGCGTAGTACGGTATTATTATTAATCTAAACGGTATTATTCTTAACATATAATTTTTACCATTCTCCACTCACTCATTTCCCCTTCCTACCCTACATCCTTATTCCAATTACTATGTCCTAATCACAACAGAACCCTCCGTTCCTCAAGCAATCCACTCCTGTTATGACCCATACTTCCGCGTGTGTCCACTCTTCGTTCCTAATCCAATCTGTAATCCTTTGGAACGCTGTACCTGTCGAAATCAGGATAGCACCCAGCCGCCTCTCATTTAAGTCGAAAGTCAGAGCTCGCATTCTGGACACCCCAGCAGATTCATCACAACTATAAAGTTTTATATATTGTTTGTGTATATGTATGTAACTCATCAATTATATGTGTATGTGTATTTCAGTATGTATTTCTATATATCTGTCCCACTGTTTATGCCCATCTCCTCAATTAAGTATAATTATTTTCTTTTTAAAACAAAACTTAATTTCTAGTGCACCTATTCAGACATTTCCCCACCACCCAAAGGTTGACTGCGAGAAAATACCTGTGGCTTTAAGTCCGCCATTGTACAAGTGAGTTGTAATTTGTGCTTAAAGAATAAAAATAAAAATAAATAAATAAAAATAATTTCAATACCTATTCATTTATCTTCTAGGTCATCGAACTAGCTACCACCCTCACGATAATTAATGATTTAACACCAAAAATAAAATTGATCAACCTGTTTACCTCTATGGCAATCGAACCATAAACTCAACGCTTATAAATGTTATCGGTCCATTTCGAAATGAACGCAAATTTCTAAGTTCTTTTAAGGAGATGCATCTTTACTCAATAACAGTCAATGTGGGGACTACTATGTCGATTAGTTATTGTCCAAGATTGTCTTTTTTTATGTTTCAAAGAGTATTATGAGGCGGTTCCACATTTGGCATGTTACGACAACAGAATAAAGCAAGTGGTCTGAGATTTAAAGTAACAGATTTATACAAAATGAACTCAATACATATTATAACTTATATTCATTTATAAGTTAAATATAGTGATAACTTTTTTTTTCATTATAAATATGTAAATGTATTCGAATTAAAGTTGAGCAACTTATGCGATTTCAACTCGAGTTTATCGCCTGAGTGTGAGGCCGGTTTCAGCTCGGAGTTCGCACTTAAAAGAAAACAGGATACATTGATTTAATAACGTTGATTGCAATCTGGAAATATACACGTTTTATTTTTATTTTAAATGAATGTGGTATTTTGCAAGGTAAACCTTTAATGTTGTGGGTAGAAATTTTATATTGCCTCAATATGTGATATAAATAAACTGCATTGACTGTGTATACAATTCGTCTTTTGTTCCTCATCTATATTTATATCTGTTTCGTAAGTCATTACATAAAAATGTTCATATAATTCAAAAAGTGTTGATGATTTTTGCATATAAAAGAGGTATTAGGTTCCATATGTGAAAGTGGCAAAAATTACTCGGTTGCAATATACCTCCCAAAAAGAACAAATCCGAACCCGAAAAAAAGAGAGAAGAAAAAATACATCTAGAAATAAAAAAAATCCATTTGAAGCTCAAATTATTTGTTATTCGCGAATTTATTCAACTTTATATTCAAATTTTCTTAAAGAACACCTGGAAATCCATTTCAACAATGTCAATTGACTGCACGGATGGCGTAATGGTTTAAGCGGTCGCCACGCCGCTTTCTATTGCGCCGAGTGTTGTGGGTTCAAACCCCACATGGGATAACACTTTGTGTGATCCACAAATTGTTGTTCTGAGTTTGGGTGTACTTTGTGTCCGTTTCATGTATGTTTGTAAACTCCCCCGCGACACAGGATTTATTCCTAGTGCGGGAGTTGTCTTTAAAAAAAATAAAAAAAAAATAAAAAAAAATCTATGCGCTTACCAATGAACAATATCATTAATTATTATTTCCATAGCTAGATATTTTGATATAAGCATATATTAAGAATATAAACCATTCAAGAATCCTAATTCTTGATGATGGTTATAAGCTGTTTACCTAACATCCTTACTGTTGCAGCAGAATAGTCATAAGCGTGTATAAAATAACTGATAACGGCTTTTATAGTACACCACTACAGTCCCACGTCTTTAATAGTCAGAATTAACAGTAGAATATCACCTGCGTCACCTACGTGTCATATAAACTGCCCCCGCACGCCCTTGTGGCGGACGGCCTCGGGATTTAAATGGAAAACGTTGAGTAATTATGTTGGTTTTGAAAAATTGCGTAAATTTGCGTGAGAATACTGTTTATGATGTGTTTATTAAGAGCTAATAGGTTTATAATAACGTAAATTTACGCCATGTCAATTTTAATATAAATATTTTTTCGTACAAGTTTTAAACGTGGGATCTACTAGGCCTGAAAGGCAATTCTCGTAATACTATTAACTCTCGATTTGACAACTGTAATGAAAATTGCTTCCATAGTAATCTATTAAACATCTAACGTTGACTGTAATGTGATTATATAGTAATTTGAACGAACATTGAACCGATAATCTGCTAGTATTAGTAATACTTTGTAATTGACTACGAGAATACCATTTATGACAGTTGTGAAACCGAGAGTAGATCACGACTGAATGTTGACCGAATTTTAATTACGTGAATTGGCCTTCTGGTATAGTGGTTGTATTGGTTTTATAGTCTAGCAATTGGTGAACCTCACTACTATGTCAGAGTTCATGAGCTCGATTAACACCCGGAACAAATATTGTATGATGAGCACGAATCTGTGTCTGGGTGTAATTTTACTATAACATGTATGTGTTTAGAAGTATGTATGTTTATCAGCAGACTTGTTATCATGGTACAGGCTCCGACGGGTTTGAGAGCCGTGTGTGAGATGGCCAAATTATGATTATAACTACTTAAAGTGTACGGTCACGACTTCAAATCAATAAAGAGCCGACTGATAAATGTAACTACGTAATCATATCTAATTTCAAAATGATTACTACATCTGAGACCTTGATATATTGGCAAATATTTAATATATGAACCTTACATTATACATCGCGGGACATAACTTCTGAGAAAACAATCCTACACTATAATTTTCATTATGCAAAATCATTAACTCAAAGAAAATCACAGAAAACTTAACGTCGATACAAACAACATTGAACCTTACTCATATTACCTTAAGATAGATTTCAAATTTGAATTAGTTAAACAATATAATTTAACAGGATTTGTTAAGTCAATTTGAACTTTACCATATCGTGTTAAGGTTTATTAATTTGTGGGTCGGTAGCCTAGAACCAAGGTCGTTGATAAAGTTACGAGTGCCTTCTGTCTTAATATGAGGAGGTTAGGATACGACAACATGCAAACAGTTGTTAATTACCTATCACTTACTTATTTTCTAAAATATAGAGATTTGCTGATTGATTTGTTTGGAATATAGACATGTTGACGTTCTGATTCATACTCAAAGTTCGCTCTGCACCGTTGCAATTTGTCTGGCCATCCTGACTGCTTTAGCTTACAGTGTTGCATTATCCGTGACCTCATCAAGCATCAGCCAGGTCGAATTGTGTGATGGGCACGATAATTAATTCAGTAACTGGGTGCAGTATACTTATAACATGTATAGATTAATATGTAGAGACCATATGACTCGCACTGTCAAAAAGTTATCAGATCTCATGTAGAGCCAAGCTTCTAACTCTACATGCCCTAACTTTACAAACTCTACACCTTAGTCAAAATATGTGGTTTGGCCGCTTTGCTACTGCTATTGCTAGGTGAAAAATTTATTTACTGTTCATTACTTTTCTGTCATACCATAGTTCTTGTAGTCATGACTCGGCCGAGCCACTTATTTTGTCTCAAATTATAATTATTATTATTTACTTTGCTCTAAAAGAGATAGTGTAAATAAAACTTACTGGCATTTTTCTCATGTGTTTAAACGCCCTGCTCAAAAATTGGGCTATCATCATCATCATAAGATTTTTTTCAAAACCTGTCGGTAGCTCTAAAAAGCCAGTTCAATGAAACAATTAAAGTTTTGATTATTCTTATATGAGTATGGATTTCCACACTCAGTTCAAGTCGTCCTTACAGTTGCATGATGTCACCACATAACGTCATCGTCGCGTAACACCTGTGAATGCGCGGGCGCCGGTCTCTTGCTCAAATCACAGATATTAAGATGAACACCACAGATAAACAAGTAATTTAAATTGTTTTTTTTATTGCTTAACAAAAACTGATATCTTGGCAATATTGAAAATGTAAAATAAATTATTGGGCTATTTAACAATTGTCATCCGAAATTGTCACCCAGTTTATTACACATTACGTTTATACTTAAAAAATACCGTTCTGAACCCACGTTCCACCAATTTGCTTATGTAGAATGACACACGTTTCTAACATTAATTACTAATTATTCTATTCTATTACTAATTAATCAAATTTTCTGTTTTCTCTTGCACCTACCGCATCATTTTTCTACATCACAAGAAGGTCGACTGGCAGAGAATGCCCAGCGCTTTAAGTCCGCCTGTGTACAACCTGTGCATTAAAACTCAAACTCAAAATATCTTTATTTCATTTAAAAAAATGATTGAAATCGTAATTTATGTAGACTAAAATCATAGATCAACACACACGATAGCAAGAATCTCTGTTTTGTCAAATATTTAGATATAGAAAAATAAATATACTAAAATTATACCTATCGAAAAACTATTTCATGCTTGTGCCAAAACTATAACCGCCTGTTTCTAACGGGTTGAGCCTTATGAGAAGAAAGGCCATACAAACTCACGGTTAGTATTTTTTAATTAACAGATAGATACAATGACATCATTAAATTTATACTATAATATACCACATTTATTTATTTAACTTAATGCACAAGTTGTACACAGGCGGACTTGAGAATTTGACTATTTTATATTAAATTTATTAATTCAAGATAAATCTAACTTACATACATATACTATAAATAAAATACTATATTCATTACTACATATATACATAGAGGTCTCAAGTATACACATACAATACATGAACATACACATTTATAAATACATAAATATCAAAATACATAGTCGGGTACTAGCGTTATGATCTTTCTACCAACTTATTTTGAAGAAGATCTTGTACTTTCTTCTTGAACGTAAACCGGTTAGTGGGCATCCATTATAATATAATACAACATTGTTTTGATTTGGGCCAGTATATCCCTTATTAAATACTAAAAGGTAAACAGTCAATAAAGAGAAAACGAAAAAGATGGAATAGAAATGAAAGTGAAGAAAAACATAAAAAAACGAATAATAAAAAAGCATAATCACACATATATTCCTAGCTAGAAGGGAAGTGCTAAATTAATACCAGGCATTCTTGTCTTCTATGTAATCTACAATTGAGTAGTAGCACCGGTGTGTGCTATCCGAAGGGATTTCCACACAGGAAAAAAGGCTTTCTGACACTTACGATTAATTTCGGATTTAAATTTCTTTGTACTTAAGTCTTGTACATTATTTGGGATTTTATTATAAACATAACAATATATCAATTGAAACTGACCGTCGTAGTTTGCCTAATCTATTTTATATTTGTAAAGTAAACCAAGGTTGATTATATGCGTCTATCGCGCTTGTGATGTGTTGAACTATCGATCAAATTGCTTCGTTACTCAATCCTGCGTGATTAACATTAATGATAAGTAACTGTTGATCAGATATATTGCAAGCAGTGCACGAACCACCTAAGTAAGTGTATAGTGTTTGGACATCTTTAATGATAGATGGAACTATTTATGATTTAGGGTTCCGTTCCTGAAAAGTACAAAAAGGAACTTTTATATCATCACTGTGTTGATCGATTGTCTTTTTTCTACGGCATAGGGCGCAAAAGAGCTGACGAATAACCTGATGGTAAGTGAGTACCGCCGTTTATGGACTTCTGTAACTCATGAGTCACAAGTACGTCGCTCTTCGGTAATCTCAGTCACTCATCAACCGCCTTTAATAGTTCACTATTGAACATAGGCCTCAATTCACACATATGCATACATATGACAGTAACACTTTTTTTATCCGTGTAGTGACGGATTAAGAGTACGGACCCCTATTCTTCCCGTGTTTATTCTAAGTGCCGACTAAGGGAGCAAACTACGCAGGACAACAGCACTGCAGAGGGAAGGAAAACTTGTCCCCACCCTATACTAACCCGTCTGGCAAACGTCTGGTAGTCTCTGTTCAGCAGTGGTCTATTATGGGCTGTTGATGATGACTTTTTTATGGTATAGAAGGCACACACATATACAAGTAAACGAATAGCCTAAGTAAGTGGATGGTTGTCGACCTTTGAGTAACTTTATTATATTTATGTATTAACACGTAAACAAAATACTTGGTAGGGACCACGAATTTCGTTTCTGAAAGAAATATGGTACTTGGAATCATGTTACATTTGGACTTAATGTTTACACGTAGAAGAAGTGCAAACAGTTGAAAAATTTAAACAATATGTGATCAATAATTATATATCATCATCATCATCAACAGCCTTTACTAGTCCACTGCTGGACATAGGCCTCTCCTTAGGAAGGAGGTTATAATTATATATAAATCATAATAATAATTAATCATAATATTAATTTGCAGAAAATGTGGTAGTCACAGTAGGTGGTTTACAATGTTAAAAGCACAAGACCCATATTTAGATAGCATGCTAATTTTTAAGATGACACAGATAAAATTATGAAAACAAAACTACTTAAAAACATTAAATTAATGACTAATTGGGTATTATATTACATTAGATTCAAATTGAAAGGTTAAAAATCATATTAAAAACATTTACTACTCTAATGCATTTCTGACGTAATATGACTGAGTAGAGTACTTTAAAAAAATCATTGACGGAGTAAAAGTACTCTGCTACTAGCCAATTTTTTTACGTACCACAAAATTTGTGCTAAGGAAGAGTTGCAATGTTTTTTTATTTATTTATTTCTAAAATGTACACTTACAGATTACTGCCATTACATGTTACGGGAAACAGATGATAGATACATATAAAGTCTAGACAGTAATCCAAATGTAGCATGAATTGAACACAACATGAAATGGCAAAATGGCAAAATACAAGGCATATGGCAAATACAAATGCTAGCCACGCTTAATCATCACCAACACTACTCAAGTTCATGTATCCACAACATAAGTAAAATTAAATATTGCAACATATAAGTAAAATGTTGCAATGTCTTATTTTTTTTTTAATTACTAGTATTCCCGTTAACCCCTCCCGCTAAGCTAGATTGCTTGTGTTAGGAGTGGGTTCACGTCCGTAGTGTACTGGTCAGGATTTGAACCCACAACGATCAAGAGGATCGCAAGTCCAACGCGTTAACCACTAGGCTACCGCCGCTTTGGTGCCATTTTTAACCTGTCATGGTGCAAAAGTAAAATTAAGTAAAAGTACTACTATACTATAAATAAATCAGTAAATTCAAAATGGCCGAAGATCAAGCGCCAGACGATCTCTACATATTTAATATTGATAGACACTTTGATAGGAACAAAGACCTATTTAGACATGTCTAATACGTTATGTCATGTTTCACATTGAGACGAATATGTAACATGACAATCTAGTGTTAAATGTTATATAAGGTTGTGGTGTGTCTTAAGGTCACTGGAATGATTCAAAATACTTTAAGCTCACTGCAAAGAATTGATTACAGTGACTTAGTAGTTGTGTCACTGTTACTCTCGAAAGTTGTATTGAATATAAGATTGCGTAGTTATCTAATGTTGTTAAATGCCACATTAAACCGCAGGCGCTAACCACAACACGAATATTATTTTCTAGTCGTGGACACTTCAACACTTGTATGTTTTATTTCTTCAAGTCTCTTTTCAAGGGAATAATAATAATGCTTTGTTTTGTACCATGGATTTCTACAACAAACACATGTTTTCCCGCCTATTGCTACCCGAGACGGCGTGCGGTTTCGTAGTCGGTTCGAGTCCGCCATAATTACCCCACCGGTATTCGCCGGGATTTAAGCGAATTATAATACTTAAACACATATATATATATATAAGTATAAATACACAGACACATACACAACTTGTAATAAACTCCATATGTTTCGTTTAGTTGGTCGAGTTTTTCAACGCGCGGATTTGCATTTATGGGAATTTAAGAAACCTCCGTATACGATCTCCAGGGGTGAACTTGGTGAACCAAGGTACTTGGCACAGTATATTGCAACCCCTGACAGTCCATCAGCACACTGTCTTCAAGTCCAGAAACATTCAGCAACTACAAACTATGTATAAATGTGAATATGTTTTACGGTGAAATAAATATTCATTAATTCACATGGCATGCATTCTGTGCACAGTGGGCCACACGGTTGAGTAGTTTAGTCGTCAAAGCGTGACAAACAAACTAACACACATTCGCACTTTGTAATATAAGTTGAGATTCTTTGTCGGCTAAAGGTCGTAACTATGAATCACGCTGTGACCTTAAGAGCAACCTTTAACGTTTTTTTAATTTATTTTTTATGTTAGAGGGGGCAGACGAGCAGACGGGTCACCTGATGGAAAATGACCATCGCCGTCCATGAACGTCTGCAACTCAGGTGTCACAAACGCGTTGCCGGCCTTTTAGGAAGGAGTACGCTCTTTTCTTGAAGGTTTGAAGGTCGTATCGGTCCGGAAATATCGTATAGACGATAACCCGTTCCACAGATTGTCAACATTATTTAACATTTAACGTACTACTGTTTCAGTTCCACTTGACATATCGTCTCATTGTGAAGTGTTTTGTACTATTAGATACGGGTCGGCTCGACCGCAGTGAAATCTTAACATCGGTTTTCTGTGAGGGCATCTCACAGAAAAAGGTGTTAAGATACTTTCTTTGAATTTCACCGACTCAGAGAGGTTTCTGTAGACCGAATCCCCCTTCCCTGACTCTGAGGGGGCATTCATAGTCCGGCAATGAACTTGTGTATTGTGTATCTTGAGTTGAAGGTGGTCACTTACCTTCAGGTGATGTGTCTGCTCGTTTCTTCCCCTATCATCAACAGCCTTTAGTAGTCAACTGCCTGGACATAGGCCTCTTCTCAGAAAGGAGGTTTTGGTCCACTATACCACGTTGGCCAAACTGGTTGGTATAGGGTTTGTTTCAAGTTTTCCTTCTCTTTGCAGTGCTGTTGTCCTGCGTAGTTTGCTCACTAAGTCAACTCCTACGACACCCACGGCGTGAAAAGGGGTGGTGACACTTCATATTCTTAATCCGTCACCACACAGACCTCCCCGTATAACATTAATTAATTAAGGATATTTGAACTTAGTATTTTCAAGTTGTATTCACTTATTATATTTATTCCTAATTCTATTAAATAACACTATGCACAAAAATAGTGAGTTTAGTATAGATATATTTATACAAACAAGCATGACGAATGTTAAATATTACATAAGCCAAAACTAGGTATTGACATCCCAAAGGTCAGTTGTAAGGTCGACCTCTGTCGACCAGTTTAAGTTGACCTCCGTTCAATTATATATTGGTATGCAAAATGCGTGGGTAATATGAGGGTAGAATATAAACAAATGAAATGTTTTGTGAGTGTTTTAATACTCGTTTTACACGTGACTTTGCTTGTACTGAAAGTATTGCGTTGTTTGGATGTTGGGCAAACCATAATATCATATATTCAAAAAACTGTCTGTACAATCAACAAACGTATGTCCACTGCTGGACATAGCTTTTTCCTAATTTACCTTATAATACACAGCCCTCCACTTCCCGCAGTCCCTCTCAGGTACCTTCTTTAGGTCTTCAGTCCGTCTGGCTGGGAGGCGTGCTACCTTTCGTTTTCCAATCCACAGACTCCACTCTGGAACTATTTTGCTCAACGGCTATCGGTCTATCGGGCTATGCAGAGGTGACCAGACCATCGCCATGCATGCTTATTCTTTGAGCTAAGTAGTTAACTCACATTCTTTGTCAAAAAACCTCATTACGAACGACTGCACGGATGGCGAAATGAGTTAAGCGGTCATCTCGCCGTTTCCTATTTCTCTGAGTGTTGTGGGTTTGATCCGCATATGGGACAACATTTAGTGTGGTCCATAAATTGTTGTTCTGGGTCTGGGTGTTCTTTGTATCCGTTTCATGTATGTTTGTAAAGTCCCCCGCGACACAGGATATATTCCTAGTGCGAGGGTTGTCTTTTTAAGAATACAAAAATATATATATTTCAAGGAGAAGCTCGCTCCATAGCACACCGGGCGACTTTTAATTTGTAAACTAACTCTGCTGCTGTTACTGCACATAACAGAAGATTATATTACACAGTTTAGGTTTTATTTATCTCATAATAAAACCGTAAGACGTAGAAACAGGTTACAACTATCAGCTGACTGTTACGCGTTGATTGCTATCATGCCGTTTTGTGTACCGCAATTTAGTTGACATATTGCGATAAACTCAAACAACATGTGATATCGCGCCATCACGCCTTTATTACCTGGAATGGTAGGCAGAAACTCATTACTTACTTTGAGGATTTTGAACCGTGAATATAAAATAACTAAGAAATAGTTTCAGTTCTAGAGTCATCAACAGCCTTTACTAGTCCACTGCTAGACATAGACCTCTCCTTAGTAACGAGGTTTTGGCCTACTATACCACGCTGGCCAGACGGGTTGGCATAGTGTTTGTTTCAAGTTTTCCTTATCTTTGCAGTGCTGTTGTCCTGCGTAGTTTACTCCCGTAGTCGGCTCTTACGACACCCACGGGATGAAGAGGGGTGGTGACACTCTGTATTTTTAATCCGACACCACACAGAGTACACATTCTAGAGTCAAAAATCTAGAGTCAAAATTACATTTTCTTGAAATACATTATTGGAAAAACCACTCCTATTCAAATGATGTAACTAGCAACGCAACAAATCTGTACAAAATTGTGTGTGTTAAGATCTTCCTAGAATAAGATGACGAAGCTAGAAGGAAAAACTCGTAGATTGGTTATTTAAAAAAACTGGCTTCAACGAAATTGGTTCATAAAAAAGTTAAATAACAAAAACCAAATACTACCTACCTGACTACACTACCTGAATACACTTCAACCGTACTTAAAATTTGTAGAATGAGTTAATGAAACAAACATAAAAATTGGTCAATTACTTTATAAGAAAATACTGAACATATATACATAGGAGTACATACATAAATATCTAATTTAGATCCATCTACTTTGAAGACGGTGAGTTTATTGAATTATTTTTGAACATTGACAAGCTTTTCTTTATAAATGTATGCAAATATATACGTTATGTAATAATAATAACACTTCACACCCGGCTGTTTGATCCCAAACTAGGCAGAGCCTGTACTACCATAACCAGACCGCTGATAAACATACATATTATAGATACACCCAGACACACAATATTTGTCTTGGGTGGGAATCGAACCCACGACCTCTGGCTTAGCAGTCAGTATCGCTAACCACTGAACCAACAGGCCACGGTTCTATGAAAAAGTCTTTTAAATAGGACCAACACACCATAACATAATTGAAAACACATCTAATTATCCATTAAAACACTATCATACCACAGAAAACACGTTATGTCTAGTCTAGTCTAGAATGTATTACATGTAATATACATGTAATACATTCTAGACTAAAAACTGGCTCAAACAAGCCAATCTTATTACAAAAGCGTTTCTCAACATTCCCATGAAACAATGGGGGTCGATAGCTGCTGTGAAACCATTTCTATCATACCAGAGAACTATTGAAACAAATATTAAAAGTTTTCATTCAAAATTGAACTTTATTTTGAGCCAAATAAAGTGTTGATATAGATTTTCAATACGCAAATAGAAGTGTCTTTCCGTGCGTATGCGAAAATGGTTGTTCGACCTTGAGTATAAAAAGTTGTGTTCTGATATAGTGGGTGTCGAGGTTGTGTTGTTCCGCGAATGGTTAATCTGTGAATCACTCTTGTTCGTATTTGGTTTATAGTGAACGAATGTCTTTAGTTTATTAATAAATGTGCGTCATTTTCAACATATTGTTAAAGAAGTGTTCTCAGTCGTAACGATACTTGTAACTACTTTTAACTATATAATTTTTAGCGTCTCTCTCCTGCGGTAGAGTATTTTATTATAATGTGCACTAGTTTCTGTGGTTTATTGAGTAATAATAATAATAGTTGTGGCTAGATACCTCTATCTGTGTAAGCTATGTCTAGTGTAAGTCGAGGGGCATCCATTAATTACGTAAGTTTATTGGGGTCAAATTAAATGTGATTAAATCTTATTTTGAGATTAAAAATATCACCTCAACTATGAGCAATATCAGTATGGTAACATTATATTATTCTTTATCCATACGAAAAGTAAATTAAGTGTGGTGACGGATTAAGAATACGGAATGTATTTAGTTTATTAATAAACCTACGACTGGACTAATAAAGGCTGTTGATGATGACGATTACGAAAAGCCACAGGGTGGTCTGACGACCTGGTGAAGTAGTAGGAAGTAGTTGGATGTGGGCAGCACAGACCGGTTGTTGTGGCGAACCTTGGAGTAACCCTATATCCAGCGGTGGACATCTTTCGGCTGAGATGATAATGATATGAAAAGCCTTTCAGAACCAAAAAAAATATCTCACGAAAGCGGGGTCGTATCAAATCTCAATAAATCAAACCGAGCGGTCCAAGTTTAAAAATATAACTCACATAATTAATGGATGCTCTTAATACTTACTTAAACCCTATTTAAAAGAAAAACTCGGTATATCTATCTAAAAATATCGATGGTGATACGATTAATCGAATCCATCCACTGTCGATAGATATTGGACAACAAGGATTATTACTGACATTTGTTTACATTGTTGTTCAACCGTGACATGTGTGACATAACATGGTCGGCGCATGAGCTCATTCACATCACTGCCTGCACTTGGCGGTAACGTTGGGGCCGTGAAACTGATAGGGCAATATTTTAAGTACAGCTTAAGGTCCTGGCATTCAAAAGATTCCATGTAGAATATGTTTAAATGTTTGAAAAGATATATTCGTCTCATATATCTTTTCCTTTTTGCTTGCTTCCGTTAATATGTTTTAATATGTAACATCTTTTTTTTAAGAGAGAAAAGAACTGTCTAATACAAAAAGTTATTTACCACACAATCCTCATTGTACTTGGTCTAGATACCATTGCTAAAGTACACAAAATCAGAACAAATTACGCTTCATAACACAACCTCAAATTTTCACCACAAATCATTTCTCATTTTGATAACTACCAATCACATTCGCGACGACCGGATGGCGTAGTGGTTTGTGTAACGTACTGCTATTCCAAAGGTCGCGGGTTCGATTCCCGCTCAAGTCAAACATTTGTGTGCATGAACATTTGATGTTTGATTTGGTCTGGGTGTTTCTATGTATGTATGTATTTATAAAAAAAAAAGTATATATGTATTTATATCAGTTGTCTAGTACCCATAGTACAAGCTCTGCTTAGTTTGGGACTAGATGGCGTTGTGTGTATGTGGTAGAATAAAAAAAAAAAAAAAAAAAAAAACATTCAAGCACACCTCATCTCAAAACCAACAAAGTCCACTTTAAGTCCACAAATAAGTAACGGTTCTTATATTTTAGAGAACTGACCGCTACACCGCCTTTTATGGAAGCTTTCTTAACAATGATAATATCTCTCGTCTGGAGAGGTACAGCTTGTGTTTTATATTCCGAGATACGTTTTATTTTGAGGCATCTGAGTGTTTGTGCCAGGGTAGTGCCTCTGAAGCTAGGTTTATGTTTTTTATCTTTAGCCAGAATCTCAATATCTTCTATAAAATAAATGAAAGAAAAGATGAGAGAAGAAAAAGGAAAAGAAAACAAAATTTCGTCCCATATTTGAGAATAACACAGTGGCAAAAATAGGAATGAATGATTGTATTCCTCATATCAAAGTATGTCCTGGAATAGATGGAGTTTTGGTAAGGTAATTACAATATATTGTATACATATAATTAATTATATGTATATACATATATGTATGTAGGTAACTCAGCAAGTATATACGAGTATGTATGTATATCTCAGTAAGTATGTTTGTGTATCTATATCACACTGGTTCTGCCCATATCCTTAATTATTATTGTCTTGTTACATATAAAAGTTAATTTCTTGTGCACCTACTCAGACATTTCCCCACCACCCAAAGGTAGACTGGGAGAAAATGCCTGTGGCATTAAGTCCGCCAATGTACAATGAATTGTTGTTTGTGCAAAAAGAATCAAATAAAAAAAATTATTTTAAAAATCGTTGTAATAAATAAATAAATAATCATATATATGTAAGCCTTCTTGGATGTTATTCAATCACAAAATAAAAGATAATTTCGTGAAATACTGTTATAGAGAGCAAGTTTATTGCTGCCAACTGGACAATCTACGATTTAAATGGGAAAATTAGCCGGACAATAGCAAGGCAGTGTTAGGAAAGTTACATTGCTAATACGGTTCGTGGTACAGAAGCAAACCTGTGACTCGAAATGGCTGTTGCCATGTAATATATCAATAGTAATCACGCTTCAAAATCACGCTTTCTAAACAGTTCTAGTAACCTCTGATCTCTCACATCACACTTCAACAGTCTTTAATATAGACCACTGCTGGACATTGGCTCTCCTTAGAAAGGAGGTTTTGGCCAATTATAACACCCTGGCTGGGTACGGGTTAGTATGGGGTTTGTTTCAAGTTTTCCATCTCTTTGTAATGTCTAATTCCCCTCAATCTTAAACATATATACGAGTAGATACTAGCCGTTACCATTTTTTTCTGTGCGGGAATCCCTTCGGATACTACTGTGGTGGTTATGTCGGAACCGAACCGACTGAAATCCTTGGTACCCCTACGGTACCCCGGGCCATCTACGGCTTGTAGATGATTCCCTACAAGTTGTTCCCCTTCCGTTTAATCAGTGTTTATAGAGACTGTTTCGTTCCTAGACTTGTTAAAATTGAGTATTTAAAAAAAAAAAAAATAATAATAAGACTATTAAAATAGATTGGTTAATGTCGTCAGGTTTGCTACTGAATTAATTAATTAAATAAAATGCTACGGTAACCGCTTGATTTGAGGCGCCTCGTATACTTCTTGGCCGCCGTCGTTTTGTAAAAAGCTATAAAGTCGATAGTTGTGATTTCGTAGTCTATTAAATATACCGTTTTGATATTTAATAACGAGGAGCTGATTTAACTGGACATTCAACTACTGTATTCCAAAACGTTAAAATAAATTATGTTTTTTTTTAGATGATAAATATTTTGTTTTTCAGAGCTATTTGTTGTGCTTTGAAATGGTTTTATTTTTACGTATTTAACTATATTCATCAACAGCGATAGGTTTCATAAATCCATTATAAATTAAAAAATACAATATTCCCTAAAAATATAGTGTACAGTTGTATAAGCTGGAACGAACGCTTTTTGACAGCAACTGTACTCTAAAGACATCTCTACTATAACGGTATTTCAATTTTAAGCGTTATATTAGGGATCTTATGAGGAGATCGGCGCGAGCGCAGGCCGGTTGTCGAAAACGGTTGCGAGTGACGTAACCCTACACAACCTTGTGCAACTGCTGCTCGACGGGTACAGGTGAGGCCGGATGTATTAAACTGCTATTGAGTCTTTTTTTTTTGGAAATATATGATTCAAGTTGTGTGTATGGCTGACAACGGTTGTTTATTACGCATAATGTAGATTAGTTAATAATATGATTTGTGGAAACATTTTATATTGCGTTTTTATCAGTTTATTAAATTAAAAAAAAACCGCTTGAAGAGAAAAATAAAAAACATAGAGAAAAGAATCTTAGTCAGGAGTTAAATGTTACCCATACTAACCTTAGCTAAAATAACTTAAGCCGCCATTCAAATAAACATTTAGAAAGAATCAAATCAGACTACACTGCAACACTATAATTGCAGGAAAAAGTGCATTTGTAGACTGCATGTGTATGTAAATTAATAGGTTATTATATTGTAAATATTTTACAGTTCCAATAATGTTAAATGCATATGTGTAGAATTCCAAACCTTCGTTCTTGAAATTGAAATTGAAACTGAGTTTGTGTTGACGGTCTAATACCAAATCGACCCATTTTCAGCCAGTGACTAAACGACACACATTCTTAGTAAAAATCCTAGGCCAATTAAAACAATTTGAAGTTACCGTCAAATGTTAACAAATACATATTAAAATCTGCTTGATGTAAGCAGACCATATCTCTTTGAACTATGCCACTTTTGTTCTTGCTGGTACACACAGGTCTGCAGCGCACGCGCAGCTTTTCGTATTACTTTTTCATTACAATCTACATTGGCCAGCGTTGCATGTTTGTCTTATTGTAGTGTACAAAATTTTAGTTTACTTTTTTCTTAGCTTTAAAGTTTATTTTGTGCAACATTGCGTGTTCTATAGAATGTAGAAAAATTAAAACATTTAACATCGATTACGATCGATCATTATCGACATATTTACAGTTGTATTTAAGAAATCTTACTTATTTATTCGAGAATTAACATGATGACCCGATGACGTAACGGGTATTACATACCTGTGAACGTGTCAGGCTGTGATCTCGGCTAGTGCAGGACAGGAGACACCAGCTGTAAAAAAAATAAAAAAATGATGATAATAAAAGAAACCATGTACTTTGTTATCTATACAAATAAATAACATTGAAGTGTTAAAATAATAGGTTTTTTTTATGCTCGCACGATTATTTGCACGATACCTATGCCTAAAAGCCAGTTTAAAATATTTTTATCTGTCTATTTGTTTGTTCCGGGTAATCTCCTAAAAGGCTGGACCGATTTTGATAATATTGCCCAAACCAAGTAGCTGTCTATATAAGGAGTAACTTAGGCTATTTTTCCTCGCAATCTCCCTTTAAAGTTTTGCCCGGTCCGGAAATCGAATGCCCGCGCTAAAGCGCTGCATTAGTGCAGCGCTTTTCAAATTGCGAACGATGTCGCGGGTACCAGCTAGTCAAAAATAAAATAACATCTAGCGATTGGAAATACACTTTTAAGTATGACTATTTATTTATTACTATTAAGCTTCTCCTACAACAGACAAGGTCTACAATTAACCCACTAAATATTTGCTATTTGCATTGAAACACATTTCGTTAATAAAAATGAAAGTGCAGAATAAAATACTACCGGAACTATAATTGTATACATTTTGCACTATTACAATAAAAGAGTACAAATAATTAAAATTATACCGATATTTTTGGGCTAATTATATTTATTTTTCCGACACAACGCCATCTAGTTTCAAACTGAGCAGAACTTGTACCATCAAAAACTTCTATACTTTTTTTTGTAAATACACTCACTGCACCACCGAGACAGTTAAATGTTTTAAGATTTGTCTAAAGTCATCATAAAAGAAGCCTTAAAAGAAATATCTATCTACAATCTTTATAGTCCGTTTGCTTCGCGCGTCACCATTACATTCCATCCGCAGTTTCTAAGTTTATTCGTGATCATGTCGCTTGCCACGGTGCCGAAATATCGGGAACTGATTCTTGAAAATAAACATTGTAAATATTCCGTTTATATGTCAAGTGAGAAAGACCATGGTACTTAAAATTTATACATCTTAAAAAGGACACACGCCCTTTCAAGGTTCAAAGAAGTCTTTCATTGTTTCTTAACTTCGAATAAATTTCTCAGAAGCTACGATATAAGATACGTGGAGTTATTTCACTTTGTGTAAACTGGTGGATTTTAGCTTTGGAAGTGTATATTGACTGATGGTTTATGAATTAAAAGCATTTTGCGTCAATCAACTACTGTTGAAATACTTTTATATTGAGAGGTGCAACAGTTTTAATAAACTCACGCGTAAAGTAGAATTCGTAATCTTTACATCGAATTCCTAAAGTGGATGTTCCCTGTTGACGGCAATAAGCTTGTCCCTATTACACGAACAGGAAAATATAATAACTTTAAAATGTAGGCGTTTAAAATGCATCTATTTACCCTTTCAGAATATAGGATGACTGTATGTATTGAATGTCCCAAACTAGTTACAGCTCTTTCTCTAACAATAAACTCAAACGACCAAAAATAAGACGCTGTAACATGTCAAAAAGACATTTTAATGCCCTCAGACACATGTAACACTGTGTTACTAAATATACTTTAAAAATAATAATTACCTCCAACACTTGCAACAGTGGTTCTTAATAGACAATTAAAACCCAAAACAAGACCACATTATGAATACAATAATCTAGTTAAAGTCGGGGGATCTGTAACAGTATATTATATTTATTGCAAAATTTATATTTCGACTTGGTATTTATTATTTCGTATTATGTAACTGCTGAGTCTGAAGACCCAGATGTCAGCTCGACTGGAGAATATACCCCAGTACGATTTAAATTGAAAATAAATGGTTATAAGATGTGTTAGTATTCATGTAATTAGTTCTTGTGTGTTCAGTAACATGACTCTTCCTCATTAACGGGCGTTTCTGTAAATGACTGGCCGCACTGACCCGCTTTTATAAATTTGACTACATATATTATTATTTCTACTTTGTCAGAGTGGAGAGCTGTGGAGATCTGCCCTTGGCACATGTCGGCTCCACCGAAGTGATACCACGGCCTGCACATAACCGCTTTTAAGCAAATTTTACTAAGTGAGCCTCTAAGTGGCCGCCCTTTAAGTGTCTCATGTCGTCATCGATTTATACAATTTTAAGACATTTTTGATTTTTCAAAAACTGCTCTACCGATTTCAATAAAATTTAAATGAGACCACCTGGAAAGTATACCCTTTAAAACAAAAAAATAATTAACCTAATCGGTTTAGGAATCTTCGAGTAATCGATGAACATACGGTTGAACTATCGGTGAAAAGTTTTTACCCCTACAACATAGTGAAAAAAAAAAGAACATAATTACAGTAGATCCTCAGAGAGCACATTAAGCTGTCGGCCCCGGCGGTCGTTACGGGTAGTTGGAGTCCTAAAAAGTCCGACAACAGTTTACAGAACCTTGATATCACCTATTACATGGGTTCTGAAGATCTGATAGCAGTCGCTTTACTTAAAAAAATCAAAGTTCAGCCGTGTCATCATAAACTGAAAGCTGACCCCAAACCTAATTTAGGAAAAAGGCCCTGAGCATGGAGTTACAGTAGTCTCTACTATAACTCCATCCTCAGGGTTTTTAGGGGTAGGACTTATCGCACCTTATAGTGAGGTCACCTTGCGGAACAGGTGGCCAAGTCCGCAGGGGCTCATAGTGTTTTCCTTTCTAGGGTACACCTGATATCCCAGATAAGATACCTTCGGCGTTTAACCCCTGTAAGGTCCGTGGATGATTCCACATGCTGTAGGGCGAACAATATTAAATGTACGTAGATACGAAACATTAGTTATGTTCTTTGACAGTTGGATAAGAAAACAATAATAGGATTTAATTAAATGTGTCTTCATATAATTGTGTTTTCCTGAAGTTTGTTTTTTGTTTATATGCAATAATTTAGCAGTTAACGTGTCTAATTAATGATATTTAAGTTTGTGTCTGTGAATAAATTTTGTATGACTTTTAATGGTTTCTGGACGTTAATTCTTTATTGTAATTGTTGTACGAAACAGACTATATGACTTCATAGCTAATTAAAAGCCTTAAAGTGGGTACTTAGAGATTTAATAATTTTAACCGACTTCAAAAGAAGAAGGATCTCAATTTAGGTGTTTTTTACACTAAGAAATTCCGTCATTTATGAAATGACTAAGTATTTTTTTATTTATACTTCATGTTTGGACCAATTTCAATTACGGAATGAAGAATAAAGTTTATTTCTATTAATATTTATATAGGCACATTTAAGTTAGTGATATTTTTTAAAGTAAATTATGAACAGCAATGTCTTTAACTTTGTGTGTTCTACTTTTCTGTAATGTTTATTTTATTTATTGTTACACATCATGCACATTTGGTGCATTGGCGGACTTAATGCCTAAGGCATTCTCTACCAGTGAACAATTAAGTAATGCAGAGAAAACAGGAAGTAGGTGCAGTTTACTAAAAAGTTCGTATTTGAGTAGACAAATCAAATAATATAATATCAAATACACATAATATATAAACCTATCATACACTAGAACCTTTAAACATTGTACATTTAAATAAAAACCTATAAACTTATATAAATAGATTATCTCTATCTGTGTCGCGGGGGACTTTACAAACGTACATGAAACGGACACAAAGAACACCCAGACTCAGAACAACAATTTGTGAATTACACAAAGTGTCGTCCTATGTGGGGATCGGACCCACAGCACTCAGCGTAGTAGTGAGCGGCATGGCGACCGCATAAACCACTACGCCATCCGTCCAGTCCACTAATAATAATATTAGATGACAATCATGTGGAAGTTGATTCTGCCAGTTGTTATAAGAGATACAGCTTTGAATTTGTTTTAATTGGTAGCCATCCTGATTTCGAGGGGAAGCTCATTCTAAAGAACAACGGATTGAACAACAAAGGATGAGTCAACCAACTCAGACGTATGGGAGGGACAACGACGCAGAAGATTATTGGAGGATCAAAGGTTTCTGTCGTGATTGCTACATAAAAGTTGGAAGTAAGAGCTTAAATATGTTAGCGAAGATGGGTTATTTAAGATAGTAATTTTCGACGTAGACACATTGGTAGCCAATTGAGCTGCGAACGAGATTATAAACAAATCGAATGCAGTTATTGAGAAGACGGTCTAATTTATTGAAAAGTTCTGCATTCAGGTCATAATATGGACTATTGTCTGAAATAAACTGTTTGAATTTGAATAACAGCACATGTCACCATAGTCGACTACGGGGAAGATAAGGGTTTGCACAAGCATAGTCTTCGTTTATGGGGGTAGGAAATTTCTCCGGCGATCGAAGAGTACTAGTAACTCTCTGGCACTGATTTGCAACTTGCTCACGCCAATTTAGTGTGCATTCGTACATAATGTGAATATTGCTAGTTTCTCAGATGTCGAAATTATTCATTTTACTATTGATAACAATAAAAGTCAATAACTCCTGAACAAAACCATAGAAGACTCATGTTTCTGCACAAATAGGCAGGTTCGACCGGAGTGATACCACGGCATCACAGAATATAAGCAGTTCTTTCGTTGCTTTTCACTGAATGAGCAACGTTAGGGGAGCTTCACAAACCCCCTTTTTTTTTTGCGGAAATCCCCTCGGATACCACTTACCGGTGGCAATGTAGGACTCGAACCGACTAAAACCGCACGCCGTCTCAGGTACCAGTAGTCGGGGAACAAGGTGTACCCTAGAAAGGAAATCCCTGGTGCCCGACGTACCTCGGGCCATCTACGACGGGTAGACGACCCCCCCCCCTGTCCACAAACTCCCTCCACCGAATTCTGTGGGAGCAATAGGTGACCACTAACTTGTGTCTTTTGAGTGATATAGTGACCGCTTTGCCTTCAAGACGAAAGTGCGCGATCATCTTCGGAGTGAATTGGCAGAACAGTCGCAACGGTAGTACCCGACTGAGTATTTTTATATTATTTTAAATTTATGTTTGTTTAAGTATGTATATGTGTTTCTATATTGTCTATGTATTGTGTATACATAGACATGTATGATATGTATATGTGATATGGAATAGAATTCTACCATGTCAAATTTAATATTTTATTTTGCACCTACCGCATCATATTTCTACATCAGGTTGATTGGGAGAGAATGCCCCATGGCATTAAGTCTGTCTTGGTACAACATGTGCATTCAGTTTTAAATCAATAAATATATGGTGTGGAAGTTACCGTCAGGTACCCTTCTGTTCCTTTGTGCCCATTCCATAGAAAAAATTAAATCATATGAAATGAACACATAATGTTAGTATAATTCAGTTCGCAAAAGTATTATTAAAACTGAATATAAATAAACCAACATTTTGTAAGATGCATGAAGTCGTTGGTTGCGACCAAATACGTGTTTAGAATAATAATTAGGTATTCGGAAATTGTGATTGTGTTTTTGAAATTCAACGAAAATAACCTTTAATGCATAACGTAATAGACTATTTACAGAATATATATTTTCAAACCTGCTGACGTGTTCAACTGCAGCTCAACTGCACCTCGTGTTAGGCGTTTAAGTGAACTTTTGCTTCTTGAAGAATACTCCCCATTGAAATCGAAACAATACGGATTATATTACGAATAAACTTTAAGAAAAAATACCTACTATTAATACTTTCATAGATATAAGTATAAAAATATATTACCGAATTTTCAGCCGGGCACCGGATCCATCAGTCCCGGCCCCCTGATTCTGGAGGGTAAGGAACTCAAACTTATGACTCTTGACTTGAAGAAGTTCATGGGCGCTTGTCGTCACTATCAGGTGAGGAGACCAGCCTGCTCGTATCAGCTGTCATTTTAGCAGTGTTATTCACGTTAAGGTGGATCACCTTCTTTAAATTTAAATCCGACCAACCTTGGCGTACATTTAAAAAGTGATTCAATTAAACAAAATATTTATCGAAAACATTTTACAAATATCGAAATGATCGCGTAACGTACACACAAACAAATAATAATTTTAAATTTGAACCTGCTCTTTTTAAATTCGACTCACTGGTAGTTTACCCGTTAAATTTACTTCTATTAGTTATTTAGATAACTTTAACAGGTAGTTCGTTTATTTACTAGTTATTGAAGTTAACTGAATAACTAACTGAAGTTAATTTCCTATACTATACACCGAGTGACTGTGGCTACCGGATTCCTAATCCCATTCTAGGGAGGGCAAAAAAAACAAAAAATATTTGCATTCGAAAATCTGCTCTAAACTGGAAACACCCCCACCCACTGGACCCCTGTTATCGTTTTGACCGCCGCGTCCTATCGTCACCGCCCTTGTTCTAATAAATTATTTTTACTCGTTTAAGTCTCCAAAATTTTAACAAGAAATTAAAGTTATAGATTTAAAAAAAGGCAAAAGACTGGCTTTTTTAAATCTATAATTTTACAAAGATATTATTCCAAAAACACATGAAGAGTCACACCTCTTTCATCACCTCTTAGGCTGTAACATTATCCCACCTCAATTTTTTATCTTGACACAAAAAAGAATAATAATGAAACACATCTGAATTGGTTAAAAGTAGTTAAAACATACTAAAACCTTTTTTCATGGTATAGGGAGTCAAGCATACGAATCACCTGAGTGACTACTGTCATAAATCAGGGGACTGGGTCCCCCTCAACCTCCCCTGGGTTCGAACTCTGGTAACCTCACTTACTCAGTGAAAAGTAACCAAAGAATTACTAAACGTCGGTTTTCTGTGAGGTTATGGCATCACAACAGAAAACGCAGTGTGGGCAGGCCCCCTAAGGAAGTCCGACGACCTGGGGAAGGTCGCGGGAAGCCGTTCGACGCGGGCAGCGCTCGACCGGTTGTTGTGGCGAACCTTGGGAAAGGCCTATGTCCAGCAGTGGATGTCTTTCAGCTGTGATGCTGATGATGATGTGGTATCACTCTTGGTGAGCGACCCTGACCCTTTCGACCTACTGCAGTCACAGTTCCATCTTCCAATCCGAGGATTGGGAGATGGAACTGTTCAGTCTGGATGGAAAAGTCTCGACTTTTGATAACCATTAACCCTCGCTCTTTTACAAAAGCTTGTTCTTCCAATATTTTTTTTCCAAAGACAACTTCCTCACAAGGAATAAATCGCGTTTCGCAGGCGACTTTACAAACATACATGAAACGGAAACAAAGAACATCCAGACTCAGAACAACAATTTGTGGTTTATACAAAGTGTTGTCCCATGTGGGGATCTAACCCACAACACTCAGCGCAGTAGGAAGCGGCGATGTGACCGCTTAAGCCACTACGCCGTCGAATTCCTGACTCCTAACAATATCTGTAGAGTTTTCGTAGTACCTGGTGGTATTCCAGATAAACAGCAGCAAGATAGAGTACCAATATATTAACACCATGTTAAGAACACGTAAAAGCAATAACCTGTCTTACTTAATGCCCGTATACAATTGAAAGTGTTACACACTATTGCGCAAATCTATGTCACAGATAAGACATATACTGCCATGACATAAGGCCTCAGGCATAAAGAACGGAGTTTGATTGTTTTTACCTATATTTTTTTTGTAAAAAAAAACAAATCAATGTCTTTTTGACCTTATTTTTGGTGACTGGGTGGAAAGTCCCTTCGGTTCTCAGATATAGGAGCCAGGAGTTTTTTTTTTTAAACGGGACTAATCCCACCCACACGCCCACCGCTGTAACTCCTGTACACCAGGATCCACAGCAGTGACCCACGAACACACCGAGTTATGACACTCGGGAAGTCCCAGGAAGAAATTAAACTGTCTTGGAACCCGCAACGAAATTAATCAGAAGAAAATTGGAGGAGTTGGAAATACAGTAAGTCCACTTCCCTCCTTAGCAAAGCGGGAGACAAAATGAAGTAAAAAGGGCATACACCCTTTTAAACAGGGAAGCACCACGGCCACAAATATTACGGGTCCTACGTGAGCTATGTTTGATTTCTATAATATGTATGGCAGAATCGCCTAAACGCACGGAAATTCACCCTAGTTGACACAAGATCCCCATAGTATACCGCCCCAGATGTCACCTGCAAGCTATTCAACATTATATTACGTTCATTATACCAAAGACTACATTCCCAAAGGATATGATGAGCAGACTGTTCATAGTGAGAGTTAGGTGTTGAGCATTGACACAATGGTGACTCGACTAATTTAAATGAATAAAGCTTGCTCTTAAAGTTACCATGACCCGTAAGAAATTGAGCGACACAGTGATCCACCTCAAGCCATATCCTCGACAACCGTTCGCGAACAGATGGAAAGAATTGGTAAAGATGGCGCCCCTTGGATGATTCATCCCAGCGTTGTTGCCATTCGTCTATGAGGTCGTTATAGACATCGGGCTGCTGTTGAAGCAATCTTGCAATTTTACCGCGATCCCGCGCGCCCAAAAAATCGCATTCCATGTTTTGTTGTCTTGAATAGTACATGGCTGCACCTCTCTGCACTCGAGATCGACCGGAAGCACACCCGCCAACAGGAGCCAGGAGTTTGTGGTGTTTCCACTAAAAACCACCCCGAAGGACAGTTTTAGGTGCTCGCTCTAGGAAGAACCCGGACCATGCAATATCAGCGCCACCCATGTCTTTTCGACCTAGATTGACTTCATAGGGTGTTAGTTTTTTGTGATAAATAAAATAAAATTTATTTATTTCTTGACTAGTTATGGCTCACGACTTTACTCGCGTGATAATTTCCTTTTTCGTATTTCTACCATTAATATATTGGCATAGAAAAGTATTAATGGTTTTAAAAAACCCTAAAATTATTGTCAAATATATACTACCTTGCGCCGTTGACATTACATTGCGTGAACACGTTCAGTCATTGTGACAAATCGCCGATGTTAAAATAACTTAAGTGGTAAGGCCCTTAGAACTCAATTATACTTACTTTGTAGGTTAAGCACAACCTTGGTTGTTTATCTATTGGTTTTTTTGTATGTATTTTAGTTTACAAATGTCCAAGTATTTGTCTTGGAATACTATTAGTATATTTCCTTATGGTCTTTTTAATCTGTAGGTTTTTCTCCTTTTGTATTTTGAATTGACTTAATATTTACAACGCTGTAAAGATCCAAAGCAGTTAAACTAATGAAGCTCGTGTCATATAAAACATGTAGGTTCACTATTCATAGCTTTACAGGGTCACATTTTAGCTTTTGTATGTACTCGCTAATAAAAGCGACGCTAATAAAGCACGTGAAAGCATAACAAACAAAAATACAAACGAACACACAAAATCACTTTCACATTTATGATATAGAAATTGATTACTAGTTGGTTTTAGAGTCTAATTCGTTCTGTTAGATGACGGCATGCCTTCGGTCCAAATACATAATACAGGTATACATTCATTCAACAAAATAAATACACATCTCTCTTGGGGGAACAAAAATAAGTAAAAAGAAATCTAGCGCAATTATATTTAGACTGTGTGACAGACTTGAAACGCGATTAAAATTTCTTGGTTTTAAAGTCTTCATGACACCGAAATATTTACGAAACAAAAGAGTTGTATTTTAAATTTGCTTTACAATTTTACGTGTTTCAAAATATTAGTAATTACGTACAATTACGTACAAAAATATGGCCGAAAAATAAGCAACTTTGCACACAATGGCTTAAAATTTATGTGTTCACAATAATTACCGGAGTTTTTGCGTCTTATTAGATTACATGCACAGCTCTGAACCCGGAACGTGTCAAGGTTGGCTGAACATGACAACAGATGAGTATGTATTATACTTAGAACGTCGTAATTCTTGACTGAATCTACAGTACCTAAGGTCACCATTTCGGAGTTGGAGACAATTTAATTGTCTTCCTATAATCTAAGTAACTCAACCGTAGCATTAAGTCTCTGAACGTAATGGCTCAAAGACATAATTTAAAATGTATATGTAAGTGTTATTTTATTTTATTTTATATTGTGTTTATTTAATTTTAAGATCCTCGAGGACAATATATCAAATAATTGACATACAGTATTTATGTGTGCTATGTATTGTGTATGTTATAAGCATTTGTTGAGTATTTACGTGTGAATTATTTTCTCTCTAATTGTGAAAACTACATAGACGATGACTTACTGTCTGCGAAATTCACTATAAGTGTCACTGCTTACGCGAAGTAGAACAATGTGGAGCTAAATAAACATTTCATACTAATAAAATTTTAGAATATTTTAAATTTATTTGTTTTTTTGCGTGAACACAAAATAAATGAGTTTGCTTTCTTTCTTTCTTCCAACTCATGGCTTAGTGATAACCGAGTAGGTTAGCACATTGTAAAGTTAAGCAAGTCTAGCCAGGTAAGTCTATAGATGGGTGACCATTCTTAACACTAATTAAGCCGTCGTTCCCGGTTGCCATATTATCATCTGTGGCAACGTTGCCGATACTTGAAGCCTTAAAAAGTCAGACAACAGTCTTTCTACATAACTTCGTTATTGTTTAGTACTTGGGTTATGGAGGTCTGAAGGCAGGAAGTTAGTAGACTTAAAGCCAATTCTAACCGAGTTTGGGAAAAAGGAAGAAGAAGCTTTCTGTCTTTATCTTCCAGGGTTCTTAAAACCGTCAACACAAGACAAATTCGGCACACGTGGCCCGTATCGACCGGAGTGGTACTATATAGTGATACTACAGTCTCATAGGAAACTGATGTTAAGTAATTCTCTTGTTACTGATCATCGAGTGAGTAAGGTTACCAGAGGTCGAATTTCCTCTCACTGGAGGGGGGATGGGGAGGTATAAGGGGTGATAGTACACTAGTACCTATCTCTTAAGTTGCAGCTGTCCATGGGTAGCGGTAATCACTCACCGTTAATTGACTCGACTGCTTATTGGCCTCCTATTACCTACATTAAAAAAAACAGGATTTGTAAGGTTACTATCCATAATATTATTAATCAGAAAGTGAGTCTGTTTGTTTGTACGCTTTCACGCCTAAACCACTGAACCGATTTAAAAAATTCTTCCACCAATGGAAAGCTACATTATCAGAGAGTAATAAAGGCTACTTTTTACTGCGATAACCGACATACACGCGGATGAAGCAGCGGGCAAAACTAATTGTTTTTATAAAACTAGTCTCAAAATACATGACTATGGCTTGTATACAATGGCTTTAGAGATGAAAGAAAGAAAGCGCCGGTAGCCTAATTGTTAAAACGTCATACTTGTGAATGTTTGTTCGTAGGTTCGAATTACCACGTGAATCCTCTAATAACAAAATCTAGAATTACGATTGAAGTCGGTGATACCTAATTAAAAGTTTATTATAGAAAGTTAAGTACCTTTCCACTTTCATACTCGTTAAAATCCTCGTAACATATAAATAAAATGAAACTTTATTCTATAAAAGACATAGCATATGAAGATAATACATTAATCAGACGTCTACACTACAATGACCGTCTAGACTGGACAAATATTCCTTCTCAATAGTTTTACCTAGAGAAAGTGCAAGTACATTATGCAAGATATGCAGTTATATTCGCTATAAACCTATAGCTAGGTTGGGCATTGGCAAATTCTGCAGCCTTATAACGATTACTGCGCCCTAAGATACGTAATGTTTGGCTTTAGTCCAGCAATTTCGTAATATTACTCTGCAATACAATAATTTCAATGTCTTTAACTTAAAAAAAATACATTTACGCCGAGTTAGTCACATTAAACTCCAACATTGTGCCAACGAAAGCTTTAGTCCCATGTACGTGATAGAGGATTAGATAGCAATTTTTTTTGAGTACATTGCAAAGAAAATAAAATAAGCAGGGAGTATGATGGTAGGGAATAGGTACGGAAATATAAGTTGGAGTGGATCGGGGACTTTAGAAGTTCAAGTGTACAGCACCATTGTATAATGAACATACTAAATAATATTAACCATGCATTCCACAGCATAATCTCTTACGAGACCAAGCAAGGACAAAAACATTGTAGAATGCAGTTCCAATTTCAAAATTGTGATTTCAACTGAATTCTACAATATTTAATACACATATCTTGTTGAAGACGATTAAAAACTATTAATTGTAAAGAGCAAGTTTAAGAGCTCAGCCTTTCTTTGTTTTCTATCTCTGTCTAATACTGGGGTCGCTGCTAGGAATCTTGCCCTGATGTCACTTTACTTTGTAGTGTCAAGCTTTAATCTTTTGTAAAACTACAAAAAAACATATTTTCAATAAGACTTGGTGTCATCCTGTTCAAATCTTGTGACGTTTTACTCGTACATTAGAACTACTAAGATAAGCCACTAACAAGACTACTATATTAAGCGAAGTTTTGTTAAAACACCGGGGAATTTAAATGGTATTCAATAAAACTGAAAGTAATTAGTTACTCAACTCCATAGAGAATGCAATCTAACGGAATAGGTTATGACGTGCATCGTTTCTAAGCAAGTCACACTTCATAGCCGATGGTTCGTTCCTATTTCCGGTGAACAAGTGGTATTATATTGCATATTTGTTGACTACCTGCTTTGGGATGTAACAGATGTGTCATTTAGACACCTGTCATTACTTGGTACTATTATTACAATGGCATGGACAAATTTATTATTATTATCATCATCAACAGCTTTAATAGTCCACTGCTGGACATAGGCCTCTAATTAGAAAGGAGGTTTTGGCTTTTTTTTGGTGATGGGGTGAAAAAAAAGAGGATGTAGGAGGCAGTAGTATATGATGTTTCTACTAAAAACCACCCCGACAGCCCGTCCTAGGCTCTTGGAAGAATCCGGCCATGTGATTTCAGGTCCCTCTAGATCGACGCCGCACCTAACTAGGCCCTATCGCAGGGGAAGCCAATAGGTTCCCCCTTTTTTTTTTTTTCGTGCGGAAATCCTCTCGGATACCACCTGATACTAATAGCCGGGGAACCAGGTATACCCTAGAAAGGAAGTCCCTGGTGCCCCGACATACCTCGGGTCATCTACAGACGAGTAGACGACCCCCCCGTGTGGGAACCCCATGTTCCCTGTGCTCCCTAGAGGCGAGCGCGCTTCGCAACGCGCTCGCCGCCACCCCGGCCTGCTTCTGCTAGGGTGACAGATGGCCTCACCTGTCACCCCCAGGCCTGCGCTTATGGAGGACCGCAGGCGCCTGAGTCGCCTGCGGTACCTGGCCCGTTCCCGGACCTGGCGGGCCGGGAGCGGGGCCGGATTTTAATTAACAAGTATGACATTTTTAAAAATATTTAATCTTTCTTTGATTATCATCATCATCAAGAGTGTTTAATAGTCCACTTCTGGGCATAGGCCTCTCTTTGATATCTCGGTTTTTTCAAATGCAAGTTTTTTGTAATGCATAATGCAAATGCAAATGTTAATTTATACTTATGTCAAAAAACTGAAGAGCTTGATTGTTTGGTTCAACGTGCTAATCATAATAAAAATTGTCCATTTGGAACAAGTAGTTCCTGAACTGCTGATTCGAATTGAAAAAGTGTTGGGTAGCTCATTTGTCGAGAAAGGTTTTAGCCTATAATATATAACATCACGCCACCACCAATAAGAGCCGAACATCAACGAAAAATATTGCAAAAACGGGGAAAATTTATTCCTTTTGAGATACGCAAACAAATTTAAGCCGGGCAATTAGTAGATACTAAAAACGCTTATACATATTTTCGCAGTTTTCGTTACACCCCTAAAAAGACAAAACAAGAGGTGTTTAATTATTTCCTAAAGTTACTGTACAAATATAAATTCAAGTACATTCGCAATTAAAATATACTTTTTGTAAACTTCAAAATGGTTTGTTTTTAACAATTATTTCTATGTTGATAAGAACTTAAGATACTTCCTTAATCAGCATTCATTTTAATATTTTCAGTCATCATCATAGGAAATCTTATTTTAATTTCTAATACTCACAGAAGCTCCTAAAATCTCATAACAGAAATCCAATTATAAACTCAAGAATAACACGCCGGCGGTTAGAACACTCGACGGGCAGAGCTTTGATTTCATCATGCTCTCATTATCTTTTTATCATTATAAATGTGAAAGTATGTTACTTGGTCTGTCGTTCCTTAAACCAGCTATGAATCGAAGTAATATATTTCATAGATATATATATATATTATTAACTACAGTTAATAATATATATATACAGGGTACACCCTGCCACATTGTAATTGCATTGATGAAAAATGGGGAACAAATCTGACGCAAAAATATATTTAAAAAATCTTTGAAGCAGTTTGTAGATTGTGTCAAAGCTTGAGCTCAATTGGTGCAGAACTTTTTGAGTTGTTAAAATGAACGTTAAAGTTCGTTTTCGTTCGTTACACTAACGAACTTTTTTTTTCTAGATTTTAATTCGTTTTTTTTACCCTTATCCATTACTAAGAAGGGCCCTTTGTAAGTGATCCTAAATTATAAGCCAGATGTCGTATGATCCATTCCAATTCAATCACAGACCATTTATTGTCTGTATGTATTAAGTAAAATTTAAGTAAGATCCGTGTGGTGACGGATTAAGAATACGAAGTATAATAGGCCCAAACCTCCTTTCTAAGGAGAAGGCCATGTCCAGCAGTGGGCTATTATAAGCTGATGATGATGATTACATAAATATGTTTATCAGTAGTCTGATTACCATAGAGTTCTGCCTTGCTTGAAATCAGGATTTTTCTAAACCAACACCGAATGATGCTCATTACCCTATTATTTTGTTTGGATTTGTAATCTAACTCACAACCTTTAGCTCAGATATCAAGACCAATTACCACTAGACCAATAATAAGCCCGTCATATTAAACCAAAAAGAAAACAATTCCTAACCTTAAAGTCTTCGAACGAAGCCGTCTACGTCTGCAGCTATTAAGAACCAATAAGTCTTAATGGTGTAACATGTTTTTTCTTCAAACAGGATCGTGTCGCAATATCTCGCAGTTATGGTAACAAGTGGTAACCTACTTTAGGCCAGATGTATTAGATAAATAGACACACATATGTACATTATATATTTATATAATATATATAAATATATATATGTGTATATGTACTTACACTAAAGTTCTTAAATTTTAATGTGTATCTCACAAAAGTTATCCTGTACTAGTATCCGCCAGGAGCGTGAGTTGATTTCGAGTTACTCAATCAGTTTTTCTAAGATAAAAAGTAGCCCATGTTTTCCAGATTATAATCTATCTCTGTGTCAAATTTCTTCTAAATCTATTTAGTCGATCTGGTGTGATTTAGTCACAAGCATTCATCTAAATTTTCAGAAATGATTTTCGTCTTCTCTGATTCACAAAATTGCTATTTCGACTCAAGCTCAGCTTGTATCTTTACACTGCCTGTAAGTCGTCGACCAGATTGCGCTAGCTATGGTCACATGTTACATTATACTACAATTTTTATAGCTTGTATTACCACTTACAAAAATAGTTCTTATTAAAAAGTTTTAATGCTTGACCGAACCACAAAGCATTGCTAGGCGTTGTCCTTTCACCGCAACTCAGTCTGTTCTATTCGTGATTTTATCTCCGCCCTTTGGCCTTGTTTTATAAATCATTGTTAAAACTGTCACGTTTTTATTTTATTTTGTATTACTAATTACAGTTATATCATAACTCTTAAATAGAGTCTGGAATTAATTGTAGCAAAGTGGTGTGCAATCTAGATAAAGAAATAAAATTGTAATGTCTGTTTCTAAGATCATAATTACTTTTTACTGTCTGGTTGTTACGGTGAATCTCTGGAATGAGTGGACCAGTTTTTATTGAGACTATTGGCAGCAGATAGCTAATGTTATAAGAGGTAACTTATAACTATATTTAATGTCACCTATAGATCAAAATGAACTTAAACTTTTAAACTTATGCAATATATAATTAAAGGTAGGTAGTTTTTATGTGGTAGCTTTAATATCCGTATATATATAGGTACATAATTATATAACTAAATCTATACCTACTATCACTAAACCTTAATTTAAGATAAAAAAGAAACTGTTACCGAAATTTCTATGAACCTAGGTACAGGTGAAACAGTTGACGAACAAGACAAAAACAGATGTTATAAATATATTTAGTAGAAACGACTTGCAGTCCATTCCATACATACGATGGGCCTGTTAGTCCAGTGGCTATTGACTCTGACTGCTAAGCCGGAGGTTCGATTCCCACCCAGGACAAATAATTGTTTGACAAGTAGGTACGATCATTGATCCTGAGTCTGGGTGTAATTTATTTTTGTGGACATTTTTAGAAATATTGAATTATGTTTATCAGCAGTCTGTTTACTATAGTACAGACTCTGCCTGGTTTGGGATCATATAGCAGTGTGTGAGATGTGTAAAGTAATAATCATTGTTATACAGGAAAAAATATTTAACTTTCTACCTTTTTAAGAATTGAACTCGCCTCAATTGCTTAACGACAAAAAGTAAACATATTCAGGGCCAAAGCCGTATATGGATGGACGCCTTTCTGGCCTACTTGGGCTAAACTTATACAGTACTACACCTGTATAAACATTGTTGTGTAATAAGTAAAAGTAAATAAATGTATTGGATTAAAATAAAAGGAATGGTTTGGCAATGAGCCACTAAAGTAACCGAAGTGAACGGTCCCGACTCGATACTGCTTACGAATGATAAAATAATAACAAAATGTAGTCTTAGTCTAATGAGCGTATAGTGACCATTTCTTTCTCAGAACGATAGGAAATGAAACATAATGACTATGGAAAAAGGAGAAGTGAAGTTCAGAGAAAGTGTGTGTGTGTGTGTGTGTGTATGTGTGTGCGTGCGTGCGTGTGTGTGTGTGTGTGGTGTCATAACTCGGTGTGTTCGTGGGTCACTGCTGTTGATCCTGGTGTACAGGAGTAACGGTGGTGGGCGTGTGGGAGGGATTTAGCCCCATTAGGTATCATTTAGCCTGTTGATCAAGTGGTTAGCGATCAGTACGAATTCCACCCAATACAAATAATTGTGTGGCGATCATTTGTTTAGTGTAAATATGTATTTCTTTATAGAAGGAAAGAAAGAATATTATTTATTCCATGAAACACTAAAACACTAAACCATACACGCAATATCAAAAGGTGAGTAAGACGAAGAGACTTTAATATATAAGTATGTTTATTAGCAGTCTGGTTACTATATAGGCTCTGCCTAGTTTGGGATCAGATAGCCGTGTGTGTGAGGTTTTTAAGTGAAGGAGAGTAAGAAAGAGTAAGAAGTGTTCATTCCTTAGAAATAATCTAGTTTATAAATTAATGAGAAAATATGTAATTTGTTATTTCATTGTTACAGACTGAACCATGTGGCGAATGCTGTTGTTACTGGTGGCAGCGACCGCGCGTTCCAAGCAATTGCCGTCCACTACAGGTAATAATCATGATTTTATAATTTTTCTTTATCCGAGTGAGTGAAACCCTTCCTCCACCTGTTTGGTAAGGAAGGGTATCTTGTAGGGCAGCAAAGCACTTGAGTTGCAGATCTCCATGAGCAGTCTCAAATACCATCTCAAAAATGTTTCTGCTTGTGTGGTTATTTGATATCCCCCTTCTTGTAGATTTTCAAATTACGAACATGCCGAAATAGTAGACTCCTTCGGGCTAATTTAAACTTCTGCCCCAACAATCTTAGTTCTGTTTCTAAGTTCTGTACCTATCTCTGATGAGGAGAGATATGCAATATCCTTTATAATCCGCCCTTTACTCGAATATCAGAATCAGAAAGCTTTATTTGTAAACGTTAATTGCCAAAACATTCTGCAATGAACATTATGAGGATAATGACGATGAGCAGTAATCAAACCCGCAATCCTCAGCGCTGATGGAAGCACTACCGTCGCAATACATTCTATTCGACACAATAACACATCTTAATAATTCAAATGCCGAAAACTTCGATATTTGGTCACTATTTAAACGGTTAAAACCCGCTCTCATATAAAAGTGACACCTATACGTACGATGTATCAGGCTGTAGTGTCCGGCGACCCCGGGGTCGACGACCCTGCGCACGCGCACCGACGCTCGTTTTTATATGGGAGACACTGTCTTCGAGACGTTTTGCAAATGATTTTAACTTATGTTTGAATTTAAAGTTAAATTTAGCTTTATTTAAACAGATAGTAAGTAAATTTGCATAAAATATGGTATAATGTTAGTAAACAATAAATACTTTAATAATTACTTTACTCAAAACACAAACAAAGTACCTATTATAATTTGAGTATAAACCTTTTACCACAATGCATTTCTACAATGAAAAAACTCTTTTACAGAATAAAAGCTCTGTTTAATCAGCCTTTTAATTAGTTCTTTATAATAATTATGGTATATTTCATTAATGATTTGTCAGTTTAAGCAAATAAATATATGAAGTCATAAGCACTTAGACAAATAGGCACCACAAAACAGCGACTCGAACCCCAGACTCCAATCATACAAGAGCTACATAAAGAACCACATGATCTTTACTTTGTCACCTACTAAGTGTCTTTTTATAAGATATAATTTCATGAGTGTTTTAAAAAAACTCTCTGAAATAATAGAACCCTTACTATTCCTTCATCGAACTACTAGACAGAACAGACAGACAGAACTTCATTTCTTTCAGCGTCGAATGACCTGAAGACTTTCTGTATGAACTAAATACTTCAGTTTGACTTCTCCATTCTTTCAAATTGCCAAAGTCTGGAATGAACTTCCAACGTCTAGTGTTCTAAGCAATACTTATCCTGGAACGTTTGAGAGCAGAGTGAGTAATTTTCTTTTATAGGCGTATACCGTCTTTGATGTTGTCGTCACTTTTCATCAAATGAGTTGGACAACAAAGGCCTATTTTTTTATTATTTGTATGTGGCTGAGGAAATTTTGTTAGGTTAAACGCTCCTTTCTGAAACTTAGAAGTTTCAAAACGGATCGTAAATTTAAGTTACGGCACTACAGATTCCCACCCAGGACGGATGATTGTGTGAGCACGATCATTTGTTTTGTGTCTGGGTGTAATTCATCTATAATATCTATGTAAGTATGTAGTATTTAGAAATATAAAAGTATGTTTATCAGTAACCTAGTTACTATAGTACAGGTCCTGCCTAGTTTGCGTTCTGACGACCGTGTGTGAATGTTTAAAGTTATTATTTCTATTAGTAATATCATGCTGCAACTCCTTAGAGCCGAACAGTGACCATAAATTAGGAAATACCTAGTTAAAATAATATATACTTAAGTAGTAACTAAATATTATGTCATTTTGCGGTGGGCTAACCCTACTTTACATAATAATAGTCGGTCGTGCATCGCTAGCATGTTGAGACGTCATCGCCTCGGTTGTTCCGGCTGTCTAGGGTTAAACTCCGAGTATGACAATCATTACGCTTCGTTGGGAAAATATAATTAAACGAAGTGACTCTTACAGTTCCTAGTACAAAAGCGACTGTAATGACATGGCTCAGGCATTGAACTTGCTACAGATTCAGGTCTGCTACAGTTTTCTTTGTGAAGTCTTCACGCCGGAAATACTTAACTCATCATCATGAATTTTTGATAACTGATATCTAACTGACAAATGAAACGTCAACAAGGGCGCATGCAAACGCTTTTCTATATTGACTATAATTCTTGCCAGACACATGTACAGAGAAACAAAACAAGAGCCTCAATTTGAAAAAGAATTTATATACTGATCCCCAGGACTTAAGATTTAGGAGATATTCCTCTACTTGATTGACTTCCTTAAAAAATGATGGGCAGTCACTGGATTAAGGTGGCAGCATCGTTCATTGTAGCAGTTTTGCAAGAAAACTATAAAATGGATCGGACTCTTAATACCGGCTTTACCTACAAATTGCAATTCTTATGGCATTCTGACATCAGCCCTTGACCACGGCTAGTGTAAACTGGTTTGTACATCAGAGAATACAACGATACAAAATACCTCATTCGTTATTGTAAATATACTTGATGATCCTGTCCATGACGCATCTCTGATCCAATGCACAACACCGACCCCTTCATGCAAATGAAGTCTCAACCTCGTTTCACATTCGAGGTTTTCAGTATTCCCTACCTTAGTTCGCCTGAATTTCTTAAGCCCAATTTACATTCTTTCTGGGATAACAGTCACAAAGAGGGTAGACGTCTGTAAAAGAAATCAGACACAATCTTTTAGAATATTACATTGCGCTGACGACAGATGCAATTGGGAATAGTGCTGAAGATCATGGCAGGCAAAATCTTCATGTTTACAATTTTAGTTAGTTCATCAACAGCCTTTAATAGTCTACTGCTGGAATCTGGACATAGTCCTCTCCTTGGAAAGGAGGTTTTCGTATAAGGTTTGTGTCAAGTTTTCCTTCTCTTTACCACGGTACTATTATAATACAGTACTCCAACTTCATACAAACGGACGAAACGCGAGCTATACCTACGCGCCTCGATCTCGGGGTGCGCTCGGGGCGCAGACAGTCACGGCTGTACCGCAGTGTCGAACGGACTGTGTGTTGTTTTTTTAACAATAACCGCGCGATATTTCCTCTAAAAATCAGTTAATATGACGAGTAGGAAATATTGTGCTGTTTTTGGTTGTATGAATTCGTCAATAACGCATCCAGACATAAGTTTTTTTTAAATTACCTGGAAACTCTGAAAGGTAAGACTATAAAATAATTTTACTTACTAGTAGGTAGGTACATAATGTGTGTCTTTTTAATGGATAAGTATTTCCTTTTATCTCACGAAAAAAAAGGTGTTTGGATGAATAAATAAAGCAAATAGAGTAACGGAAAGTTATTGAGACGAGTTAAATAGGGAGTTATATGCGGTTCTGAATGAATCATGATACGGTAGGTACCTACCTACTTACGCTTGTGTTAAAACTTCGGTGCATGTGTGATTTGTTACTTTGCATAATTCAAAGTAAAGACGTGGTATTTTATTATTAATAATATTGGTTTATTATCTGTGTGTATGAATAATACTAAAAAAAAAAATTTCCCGTCTGTGTGTCATTAGACAGTTTTCGAAATTTTCACAAAGTGTTTCTGCTGCTACTATAACAACATATAAAACTAAAAACTGGTTTTATTTTCTCGGTATTAACAACAACAGCTAGAGCTAGGTTGTGATTTTAAAACATTCGTAGTCAGCTGTTCAGCTTTTTAATAATTAATTAATTGGTGACCAAAGAATTTTTGTTTTGAGTAGTTGCGAGTTGTAGGTAGGTACCTAATTTATAGAGACGTTAATAAGCTGAGATAAAAAGTTACTTACTCGTCAGCTGTTTCTTGCATTCTAGTTGAGTAGGTAGGTGTTGGAGTTTCTAAGGATTGGAGTTTTGTAACGCGTAAGGAGAAAGCATATTTATTTTATTTTATAGAAGGATTTTTTTCGGTCGCAAATTTATAAGCCCGATTTGTTTTTCAAACAAAAACATGTTTTTTTAATTAAATCTACCAATCAAAAAACAACACGCATTTTTATTGATTGAATCACAAATCTAAATAGAAACAGAAAGTAGGCAAATATAATTAAAATGCTGGAGACGGGCAGCCCTAACGCATGTTTACGTACCGCGCGGCTGTAGGCATTTATTTCTATCATGCGGCCGAGTTACAGTACTGTATTATAATTGTACCGTGTCTTTACAGTGCTTTGTTCTGTGTAGCTTGCTCCTTTAGTCGGCTCTTAAGACACCCACAGGATGAATATGTTAGTTAAATAAAACTGACACTAAAGAATCCTAAAATAGTTAATAAAATTTAACTGTAAAAAAATGTCAATACATCGTAATACCGTTAGAAAAATTAAGGTAACATAGACTGTATTTTCCGTTGTACTTTCCATAGTAATTTATACGTATTTGTAACATATTTACACATATAATTTGTAATGCTTTCTGCCCCTGTTATAGTTATTACTATAATTGATATAAACAACGGCTTTAACCAATAAAAATAAACTTAACGGAGCTTGAAATAAGATAGAAAGTCAGACTATTATTGTAGGTTCTTTACGGTGTTTGAGTTTTACTATAATTTACGATTGGTACAAATCAAAGACATAATACAGTTATTTAACTTAATTGCGGTTGCGTCTATTTTTATGCAATTTTAGGTTATGTTTTTACTTCATTCAAACCTAAAACATATAGTTTTAGTTTTGAATGAAGTAAAAACATAAAAAATAATATTAGCGGAAGAAGAATAATAAGAGAATGACACTGGGTATATAAAAATTAGAAGTAACCATATGTTTTCACGCTATCGGGATTTTTGGTATTTTTTTCAGTAATTAACCTATTTTCTTTTGTATTAATATCTCATTAAACTATAAAGACAAAGTATTAAATTATTCTGAAGTGTCTTGTCTGTCTAAATTATTGTGAAATGAAATTTCAGTCTTAACACTCTTTATTCAACGCTTAAATTGCATCGTATATACTCTATAGCCGACTAATTCTGCCTACGCGGCGATGAAGCTTTTCTACAGTGCGTTTATAATTGCACAGGGAACATGGGGTTCCCACACGGGGGGGGGGGGGGGTCGTCTACTCGTCTGTAGATGACCCGAGGTATGTCGGGGCACCAGGGACTTCCTTTCTAGGGTATACCTGGTTCCCCGGCTATTAGTACCCGAGACGGCGTGCGGTTTTAGTCGGTTCGAGTCCGACATGCCACCGACAGGTGGTATCCGAGGGGATTTCCGCACGGAAAAAAAAAATAAAAAAAAAAAGTGCGTTTATAATTATACCCTCAAATCTCATTTAAAGTTGACAATAGGGCGTCCAAAATACTTTAAAATATTATCTTTCTACTTATATTCTCTTCTCTTCACCAGAACTATCGACAACGGTGGGTTCAGCGACGGAAGCGAATACGACACCTTGGCCTGGCTCTGTGGCTCCCCTCGACACCATAACAGTGGCCTGTGAGAAGGACAGCATGCATGTCACCGTGGGACTAGCTAAATCACTCTCAAAGTATGGTCGAAACCTTTTTTTTTGAACTAACATCATATACCAGTACAGTCTCCGGTTTTGATGATGACTGCTATGGTTACTAATAATTACCTACTTAATAGGATACGAGTTTCTGTAGAGATTAGAGTTAGTTTTGAAGTTCAGACAAAACACAGGAGATATTTGCACGAATTTGAGAGTGATACCGTCAGTATTGTCTGGATCTGGTAAATGGCTGGCCTTCTGATATGAGAAGTTTGTTTTGTGATTTCGACTCTTCTGCATATGACTGTCCTTTACATATAAAATCTGGCTCTACGCAGCAATATTTGCCCAGGTCAGCCCTAGTGAAGTTCAGAGAATCTTCTATACTCTCTGGTTGTATTTTTCCTGGAGGACTACTAGTCCCTCATTGTTTTCTATAAAAATGATGCCTTGAAATAATAAATTCGATAGAGCTAAGACTAAAAGAAAAGAGAAAAATAAATCACACAAAAATTGCATGTTAATTTTCTGTTCTACAGCACGTACGACCGTTTTAATGGGATCGTATACCCAGCTGGTCTGGGCAGCAACTCCACCTGCCTTCGGGAGTATGTCTCTGAGGAGGGAGATTTGCAGTACACCCTCCCACTCCGGGGGTGTAACACCATGTCTAATGATAACGTAAGTGGTTTATAGAAAAAATCTTTTTAACTTTGACAAATTATGTTTTTGTCACTTGCTTACATTTTGTTGAGAGTAAGAGATATAGAGTAAGAGCTGTCGGTAGACTGCAAGGAAATGTCTCTTAGGTCGTGGTTACGACTGTCGATCAGTGCAAATACTTGTATTAATGACTCATCAGTATCATTTCAGCCATAGACATTTACTTATTATTTTTTTGTTTGTGGAAACCTCCTCTGGTCATCGCCTCACTGGAGCCTAACAGCAAGGTGGAATGTCGCCCATAAACCGACTAAAACCACACAGTGTTCGGTCATCAGTTATTTTTGTTTAGTCTGTTTGTTGTTAAGGAAACACTAGCCGAGACATATATTTCTGCATGAACTTACACATATGCAATAGAGAATATCCACAGTTTCAAATTCAAATTACTAATCTAGATATATACCTTTCTACATAACGAAATCTATGACTGGAATTTTCACTCAAATATAATATACCTCACACATTTCACACACGGCTGTCTGATCCCAAACTGCTGATAAACATACTTATATATTTTTAAATACATACATATTATAGATAAATTACACCCACACACAGAACAAATGATCATGCTCATCACACAATATTTGTCCTGGGTGGGAATCGAACCCACGACCTCCGGCTTAGCAGTCAGGGGCACTAACCACTCGACCAACAGGCCCGTCGCAATACATTGCTTAATTTGATTTTCTAATTATTAATAATGAACCCACAAGTGGGATAGTGATAAATTAATATATCAGAAGGTAAAATGGTGAATTCAAAATTAACAATCTCTGTCAGTAGAACATATAATTAGAAAGTACTGCGCATGCGTTCATAATTAAACCGCGTTTTACTCCAACTGACCTGAAAGCGTAAAAAAGTAGTGTGGTTTATGAAGATAATTGACTCTCTTCCCATAATTGTATTCTCGGAAATATCTTCTGTGGTTTGTACCAATTTTGATACAGTTTAGGCATTTTGATATAGTTTAGGCAGAAGCTATAGAAATTTAGCAATTTATTTACGAGTAAAATACATATTGTCTAACGAAGATTTTCTTTGATAATTCGTTGAAAATTAACCAACCACGAAAAGGAGGAGGTCCTAGATTCTACTAAATATTATGTTTTTGTGTGTATGGAACCCGATATCTTCGTTCTTTGTGCACCATTTGTTCAGTCTTTTGGTAATCGGGCTTTGGGTGATCGGTACACTGTTATTGTGTTTGGTGTCGTTATGTGTATTTTTCCTTAAAGCTAGCTGAATCAAAATATCTGTGAAGATCATTCCATTTTACTAGTAAACTGTTATTAAATTAAATAATACCTTAATTTTGCCCCTTTTTTGGTTATATTTTTGCTTCCTGTGTTTCTAGAGGTTGACGGACTAAAAGTGATTAACCAGAAAAAAATGCAGTTGAATCATTAAGTAATAAGTATATAATGCTGCGCCTACGCATATTGTCGTTCCGCTACAAGAAACTGCATTGTTCTGTTATGTTCACGGTACACCTACCAGAAGACATAAAGCGCATCCCACACTAAGACCTTTTAAAATTATTGTCAAGCGTTTATGTCTCAATTGTAGAGATATTTATTCTAACTATACTTAGTATTTACCTAGAGGTTAAAATTTAACCTCGGCGCTTTAAAGTATTGCTTATAAAAATTACAGTAGAGAGAAAAAAAAACAGAGGTTTGCAAATTCGAACCTTACCTATACACTGACGACGTATCAACAGAATTTAGCTTATCTGGGGCAGGTTAACAAGAAAACTAGGGACGTGTGACCACTTTGATTCTTAAAACGTATTCTTAAAGCAAAAGAGCTGAGAGGAAAAAGAAGAACGTACTTTACGCAAGGAGTTTTTTCTTATTCTTTAGTTAGGACACCACAATCTTCTTAAGAAACCTACTGCCCCTTTATTGCATGCAATTATTCAGTAAAAATCATTTTCTACAGAGTACAATCTAATAACCCTATTACAAAATCCACTTAGAAACTCTTGAGTCATACAAATCGCTAAACAAATAATTTTTTTAGCACTTTTTTGTTCACCATCTACGTTTCTTCAAGTAACACCTACATATTACGTAATGCAGGAAACACGTAATGTGTAGGAGCTATTCTTATGAGTCTTAGACGCCAAAAGGGTTCTGAGCTGTTACCAAGAGCAAAAGACCTTATGCCGAAGTGGCTGGCGTAGTGCCGATAGCATTGATTTGACTGTCCATTATTACCATTCAAATTGTCCATTTACGTTTCTAAGACGAAGCCAGGGTTGACATTTTCTGTCCAACTTAAACAAGCTTAGTTAATCATTGTAGTTTAATAATTTAATAAACTTAATAAATTAAAACAGGCTTTTGAACATACATTGAGCACACGCAAACACTCGTAAGTCAAGGTTTCTTCGTAATAACTGATCAAAAACTTTAAAATACCATACCAAAAGCATTTACTTAAAATCATGTATAATTTATTTAGATTTAAGTTCTTTCAGATGATTAAAGCATTCAAATTGTTACATTCGATTGCCTAGCTAACAGTTTCGTTTTATTTGTTTTTCTATCTCTCGGAAACAATACTCTTCTTTCTGAATGAGGTAGTGAGGTGTCTAAATGATATGTGATAAGGTGATTAAATGAGGTCAAAATCACTGAAAATGTGCTAAAAAATGCACCATGACAAATAAACTCACATTCTTGTTAATAATATATTGTATTTCAAATGATAATTTATCACATTTAGAGATTGATGAGACCTGAATAATTTATGTTTGTCTTGAAGCTCCTTAACTAGCGCCTTCAACCCTGACTATAGAATAAACTGTACCTAGTCACACTTAACCATTATCATCCATTCATTGTTTTAGTGTTAGGCAATTTTCTACATAGCAGGTGTGGTCTATGCCGCTATAGACTATTGTATATATGCGCTATGTAGCCAATCACAAATGTTTATCATGTACCTAACAACAAACTAAGTGTATGTTATCTATCTTTTTAAAAATATTTACAAATGTATTTATCTCTCTGTTCCAATTAATATAGACTCTTTAAAAATCTACTCATTGTCTCATCGATTAGTATTTAGTAGGTACATTCTGTTCAATATAGAGAGCTCAAAAGAAGTATATGACATATACACCGACTTTGAGAAGGCCTCCGACCACGTCGGTCATATGATTCTAATAAGATATAACGAAGTCCAGGTTTATTGTATTCTGTTTCGGCAGGTCGTTTATTATTTTTCAAATATTATCTTTGTTTACAAACAGTGGCTAATTCATGTTTTACTGGTGTTGAGTCTGGTGTTCCCCAAGGATTATATATAGGCCCTCCTTTTCACTCGGTATATTTACTCACCTTAGTGTAACAGTTAATTTTTAATAAACATCTATACCACTTTACATCCCACAAAAACGCTACACATAAAAACCAATACATTCCATTACAATACTAAAAAAAATACTTAATTTTTTCCTCAACACAATTCGTGATCATCAATTTATGCTCGAAGCCTATTCGTGGGATAACCATTGCCATGACTAATGTATGATCTCATACAGCCTTCCTATTTCGTGATACAGCACATATATGTAATATATTGCACCTGTTTATAACTTATAAATTGCCTCTATTTCCTAGTGTTATTGAAAGCTTTTGAAACACTAGTTTTAGCCCGCGGCTTTCATCTTAAGATTTTGTCAATCAATTTAGTTCCTTCAATCCCTAAGGACCAGTTTTGAGCAGTGGTTTTACTCACCTGAATGTAGATTTTATGAATCGAATTACCTAGACCAATACATACACACAACGCCATCTTGTTTCAGACAACACAGAACTTTTACTATTTTCATAGTAAAAGTGCTACATTGATTGAACTGATTGAACTTATATACTTTTTGTTTTGAAATACATACATATTATACATAGAAAACACCTAAACTCCAAACAAATATTAGCAAATCTTACCAACATTTGTAGCCGCTTTTCTTCTCAGGCGGACTACTCACCGGCTGACCCAGTGGAGAGATCTATGAGATTACCTCAGGGCGCCTTCTAAGAGAAAAGAAGTGTGTGCGTGTGGGAAACCTACGGGACTCTTTAGAGGAAAACAACTTACACCTCAGTCATACATACATGTATATTTCAAAACAAAATTAAATTTACAATAAAAAAAAATCAGAGGGTATAAAAAAAAAACCGCAGCGGAGCGCGTCAGAGCTGAGCTGATGGTGCTCGGTGCCTACCTCGTCGTCCCTCCAGGAGGTTACTTCCTCTTCCGCCCGAGTCGGCTATTTATATTGGATATGGATAAAAGTTTAATAAATTACAATTATAAGTTTAAGTACGTAACTCTTGGGTACGGCTGTCCGCTTGCGTCGTGAGCCGCGCAATCACCAGCTTTGCCAGAGGGTACCGAGAAACTTGAGTCTGTACCAGAAGGCCACAAAAGAGCAAGCACGCCGTCTAAGACTGACTGTCTTGACCCCGAAATCTGGGACCCTACGAATGGATTAGCACTCATATAATTAAACAGGTTCCAGAAACAAATAGGTTTAAGTAGAATTAAGAACATACTCACCACCTTAGTGTGGGTACTTTAAACAGACTACATATTACGAAATTCAAATTACACGACAATCAAAACACTATTTAAGGTTGGAAGACACGAGATAGCAGAGTGTCTCCCGTGGCAGAAAGCCGGACCTATATATCCTCGGTTCAGGAATCTTCCAGAAGTTAACCCCTCCTCATCATTTCACTTTGACATTTACATTGAGAAAGAAAACAACGCTAACAAAATCAAAAGTAACTTGCTTTCCACCATAGCTGAACACTCTCAACACCTACACAATTTGACATGACAGAATAACAAAACAGATTAAAAAAGGAAGTTCTTTTATCAATCTATTATGTCTCAAACAAGCGCCATCTAGTGGACCGAAAGTGAACGAAAAAGATCAATACCGTAGCTACAAACTACTTTAGATAAATCAACAACAAAGCGATGCGGCCAAACAGGTGCCGCTTTTATCAATATCGTACGTATCACAAATACACAAAAAAAATAACTGTTACACCACCCCCTCCCTCAAAGTATTCCCTGCGTAGTGTGCGCAGGGAATATCCTCAACAGGGCCAAAATCCATATAAGTGGTTTTACGAACCCCGTGGTTTAGGAAAACATTCTATACTATGACTCGCGACTACAAAGCCTGTGGTTATCCATATAGGACACCACATGACATAACCTGAAGCCATCCATATGGGACCCAAACACGACAGTAGGCCGGAAGCAATCCTCATAGGACACAAATAAGAAAAATTTTGACGTAGTCCGAGACCACAATTGAAAGAACATTTCCCATGTAGGAAATGTAGTGAATGGACCCCTCAGGTCACAAAGGGGTGTCCTGAGAAGGTCTAGTCAGTTATAACTACACCGGCTAACCTATCTAGAAGGTATTTAGCCCTAACTCTAATAAGACAATTTATAATACGAAACGGAGTCACCTGAAGAAAAAAACCTGTTCCAGTTCAAAGACCTTAAGCCCGCTGACAGACCATGTCAGAGGCGGAAAAGGCAGGAACAGCGGCTATGGCCTTAAAGCGGCCACGCCGGATAAGCCGCAAAGTAGTACGCATCTCACTTCGCAATCCGACAACCGTATCCTCGGGATTCTCTGAAATCCCCATGGAAGACAGTTCATTAATAAGTTCATCAATTTTAAGGTAGTTAATGCACTTACATAAATGTGCCATGGTGGTTTACAATTCAAATTCGATTATACAAAAAAATAATCTTAACAAGTTAACAAACCAGTAATGCGGACTTAATGTCTTTTACAGTTCAAAAAAATAAAAAATAATGATATTGAGTAGACTCCTTCACTATCAACAGAGTGTGAGAAGTTTAAAGTAAATTAATATTTAAAAAATATAATAACAAAATATTAAAACATCAAGTAATATCTCAAAGTAAAAAATAATGCTACTGAGTATATTTCTTCACTATTAAGTGTGAGAAAGCTAAAGCAAACTAATATTTTTAACAAATATTAAAATAAAATATTAAAATATTAAGTAATATTTCAAAGTAGAAACTGAGTATACTTCTTCACTATTAAGTGTGAGAAAGCTAAAGCACACTAATATTTTTAACAAATATTGCAATAAAATATTAAAATATCAAGTAATATTTCAAAGTAGAAACTGAGTATACTTCTTCACTATTAAGTGTGAGAAAGCTAAAGCACACTAATATTTTTAACAAATATTGCAATAAAATATCAAGTAATTTCTCAAAACTTGAGAAGCAAATTCAACTAAAGACAAAGATATTCTTGTTTCACAATTCAAGACACAAGTTATATTATCTTTAGAACATTAACACAGTAATCCAATGAATTGACAAAGTTTAATTATCATAAAAGTTATTTCAACATAAATTTTAAGTAGGGTATGTATATCACAAAACTATTTTATTCTAATTTTAAGCCAAGAGGTTATATAAAAAATGGAGGGTACATAAAACTTTATAAGTTAAGTTAAGTTTCAAGTAAATTACACCAGTAGTACTGGGAAAAAAAAACACACTGAATATACACGTATGCACAACTTCACGCTACGGACCTCAAAGGTACGAACAGAAGTAGCTAACTCAAAAAAAAGAAGAAAAAAAATTTAGGCCAGAAAATGTTTCAAAACTTACCCGAAATATGTGCAGTTGGAATTTTGTGTTAAATTTGGAATTTATGTGTCTCATATATTTTCCTTGCCTCAGGGATGATGGTAGGCTGAAAATATAATGAGGGTAAAAATTATTACATGCGTACTGCACCCGCACAACCAATTAACGTCCTGGGGAGTATCGGACGGAGGGAAGTGTCTCCTCCAAAGTGAATACCCTCAGGCACCCTCACACAGCACACACACAGAGGTTTGGATCACTGGCCCCACGTTGGGCGCCAATTTGTAGCCGCTTTTCTTCTCAGGCGGACTACTCACCGGCTGACCCAGTGGAGAGATCTATGAGATTACCTCAGGGCGCCTTCTAAGAGAAAAGAAGTGTGTGCGTGTGGGAAACCTACGGGACTCTTTAGAGGAAAACAACTTACACCTCAGTCATACATACATGTATATTTCAAAACAAAATTAAATTTACAATAAAAAAAAATCAGAGGGTATAAAAAAAAAACCGCAGCGGAGCGCGTCAGAGCCGAGCTGATGGTGCTCGGTGCCTACCTCGTCGTCCCTCCAGGAGGTTACTTCCTCTTCCGCCCGAGTCGGCTATTTATATTGGATATGGATAAAAGTTTAATAAATTACAATTATAAGTTTAAGTACGTAACTCTTGGGTACGGCTGTCCGCTTGCGTCGTGAGCCGCGCAATCACCAGCTTTGCCAGAGGGTACCGAGAAACTTGAGTCTGTACCAGAAGGCCACAAAAGAGCAAGCACGCCGTCTAAGACTGACTGTCTTGACCCCGAAATCTGGGACCCTACGAATGGATTAGCACTCATATAATTAAACAGGTTCCAGAAACAAATAGGTTTAAGTAGAATTAAGAACATACTCACCACCTTAGTGTGGGTACTTTAAACAGACTACATATTACGAAATTCAAATTACACGACAATCAAAACACTATTTAAGGTTGGAAGACACGAGATAGCAGAGTGTCTCCCGTGGCAGAAAGCCGGACCTATATATCCTCGGTTCAGGAATCTTCCAGAAGTTAACCCCTCCTCATCATTTCACTTTGACATTTACATTGAGAAAGAAAACAACGCTAACAAAATCAAAAGTAACTTGCTTTCCACCATAGCTGAACACTCTCAACACCTACACAATTTGACATGACAGAATAACAAAACAGATTAAAAAAGGAAGTTCTTTTATCAATCTATTATGTCTCAAACAAGCGCCATCTAGTGGACCGAAAGTGAACGAAAAAGATCAATACCGTAGCTACAAACTACTTTAGATAAATCAACAACAAAGCGATGCGGCCAAACAGGTGCCGCTTTTATCAATATCGTACGTATCACAAATACACAAAAAAAATAACTGTTACACATTTGATCCAACCCGAACGAAATGGTCGGGTTCGGTTTGAATCTCAACTCAACTGAAAATATCTTTAGTTCATAAAATAATTTAAAAAATTGTTCGAAATCATCTTAGACTCTAAAGCAGCAACAGTCTGATTTATCAAATGTCTAGAAAATTAAGTTAATCCATTGTATGTCTGTGCCGTAATCGACCCCGAGACCTCAGCACAGCAGTCGCATACGCTACCACTGCACCACCGAGATTATCCAAAACAAAATTGTCAAAAATGAAAATGCAATGAATTATCAATTTAGCTATTGTTCCAGAAACCAAGTCTGCAGTAACGCTGGTACTAGCATACATCCGTGTTTAGTCTTTTTACCAAGTAGTTATATGTATGTCCAGCAGTGGACTTGTAAAGGCTGTCGATGATGATGATGATCAATTAGTTAGTGAACTTGATTGCTTACCCAGAGATCGCAGCTCCAATTCGCACCTTGGAAATTATTGTGTGTTGAGCACCATTACATTTTTTGTCACTGGCTGTCAGTTATCTATCATTTACGAAAAGCTCATGATAAATGATTTAGTAATTACTACGTGGTTGTTGTTTTAACGTTACCAACAAACTCACATTCGCATTAATAATATTAGATAGAATTGTAGATATACTAAGTAATGAGATAAAATTATTTAATTGGTCTTGGCAAGTTATGTGCTAGAATTTTATTATATCATCACATTGCAAAGATATTTTAAAGTTATTTTTTATCAAGCTGATGTCATCGAGGCTATAAAGGAGTATTTATTATACTTCAGTTATTATATTATTTAAGAATTTTTAAACAAAAGTTAGCGTATTTTCAGAAGAATTTTACGACACAATATTTTGATAACGCAAATAACTAAAATTACAAAACGCAGATGTGTGGTGATGTTATTCAACCCAAGTTATTTAAAAATCTGCATCATAGTTTATTTAAATTCTAGTTCCTGTCACCAATTTTCTTTTAAATTTCTTACTTACTAGTAGAATTCATGTTTAATTATTCTCTGCCAATATTCATTTAATCTGCATTGCACGGCAGCACAGTGGTTTAAGCGGTCATCTTGCCGCTTCCTACTGCGCTGAGCCCCACATGGAAAATAACTTTGTATGATTCACCAAATGTTGTTCTGAAGTCTATTTGTTCTTTGTATCCGTTACATAAGTGTTTGTAAAACCCCCGCGACACATGATATATTCCTATTGCAGAAGTTGTCTTTAAAAGGAACAAATCTTAATGCACAAAGTATGAGCAGAGGCGGACTTAATAGTTGCCATTATTAACAAATAAAACCATTGAAATGTAAATTTAATATTAAATTAGGTTCCTATCTAGGTGTATTATTGTTGTTTGTAGTTCATCACATCATCATCAACAGCCTTTAATAGTCCACTGCTGGACATAAGCCTCTACTTAGAAAGGAGGTTTTAGCCTACTTTTGCAGTTATGTATTTATTACATAATGGCCTCATATTTAAATTTAGTTATCATAAAGATTGTTCCTTTTTTCTCGTATATAATACTACGTATGTATATATAGTTTAGGCGGTTGTAGATCGGCACAGGCATATCATAGATTTTGTATGGGTTTGATTTTTGTTAAATTTATTTGCTTACTATTTAACAAAACCGAGATTGATACTCGCATATATATATAATTTTCTCGTATATATATATATATATATATATATATATATATATATATATATATAAATATGTAAATATAGAACTATATAAAGCTAAGTGGATTAAATTTGTACCATAATGCAGTTAATTTTATTTATTTATATTAGTAGTAGGCCAGCATAACGAGTTATACTGGTCAACTACTTATATAAATAAAAAAATAGCTCAAGAGCTATCAATATTCTTTCGAAAGGTCGATATAATACGTATGTATATAGTACTAGGTCTACCAATAGGGATGACCTGGTTTTGACTGCTCATAGCGGCCATGTTTGATGATGGATCTTTGACGTCTCTTGACATTTGTGTTCAGTAAAGTTTGCCATTTTAAAATGTCACGTTTCACTGTAAACCAACGCTTGGAAATTGTCCAAAATTATTACGCAAATTCGCGTTCTCCTACCGCTACAGTAAGAGCGCTTCGCGCAAAAAACGGTCGTCATAGTGCTCCTTCGCAAATCGCATAATAACAAAATTTGAAAGTGAATTCACTCTCCACGATATTGCTGTGCCTGTGAGACAAAGAAATGCCCGCAGTGAAGAGAATATCGCAGCCGTTCAGGCCAGTGTTGATGCGAATTCAAATCGATCAGTTCAACACCGTTCACAAGAGTTGGGGCTCTCTCCAATGACCACCTGGCGTATTTTGCGGTTGGATTTGGGCCTACACCCATACAAAATTGTTTTGGCACAAGAATTGAAGCCATCCGACCATTGTATCCGTCGTGAATTTGCCGATTATGCACTGGAAATGATGGAAGATGATGACGATTTCTTCTTAAAATCATCTTCTGAGATGAGGCCCATTTCTGGCTCAATGGATTTGTTAATAAACAAAATTGTCGCTATTGGAGTGAGTCAAATCCACGTGTGGTTCATGAATCACCATTACAACCGCAAAAAATAACAGTTTGGTGCGGTTTCTGGTACGGTGGAATCATTGGTCCGTACTTCTTTGAAAGTGACGAAGGAAACCCTGTTACTGTGAATGGCGAGCGCTATAACTCGATGTTAACCGAATATTTCTTTCCGGAATTTGATGATATTGATGCAGACGACCTTTATTTATTTATAACATGGAATTATTGCGTGGAAAGTTTGGTGAGTCGTTAATTTCGAGAAATGGACCACCAATAGAACACAGTGGGCCACTAAGATCGTGTGATTTAACACCTTTAGACTATTTTCTTTGGGGTTACGTTAAATCTAAAGTGTACAGCAATAATCCAGCTACAATTTGTGACCTAAAAACCAACATTCGACGAGCCATAGCCGACATACCGGCCGAAATGGTACACCGCGTCATCGAAAATTAGCTAGCAAAAAGAGCCGCGGCGGTCATTTGGCCGTTATATTATTTAAAACATAAATTATCTATCAAATAAATCAATCGGATGCATTTTTCATAAAAAAATGTGGGTTTTATTCAAATTTTAAACCAGGACGATCTTATTGGTAGACCCCATATAAGTATGTTTATCAGTAGTCTGGTAACCACAGCGCAGGCAGTTTTTCTTTAATTTTAAAAGTGGGCAAACGAGCAGACGGGTTATTTGATGGTAAGCAACTACCGCCCCCCATGGACACCTGCAACTCAAAAGTCACAAAAGTGCGTTGCCGCCCTTGGTCAGCCTCGAGTCAGCGGGCTCCGGTAACCTCACTCACTCAGACGTTCCGATTTATTATTATTTTGATATACACATATTGATCAATCATTTTAGCCCCTAAACTTCTTTACATACCTCCTTTGTCAAATTTAATACCAATCCCTTCTTACTATTGAAGTTGCCGGTGCAGATATTTTGACGTCAGGAACCTTTGTGTAGGCATGAACATTCGGATTGATTAAATTATTGGATAGTATAAATGCTTACGTATAATGTCCAATTTCATACGGGACGCAATTGCGATCCCTTTTAACATGCTTCTATTATCTTCTGTATCTTTAATTCTGAAAATGCGCAATTTACATACTTACATATATAAAGGTATTTTCTATGCCCGTGGAAACCCTCTCGGGCGGTCGCTCGGCCAGGGTTTTTTCTAAAGCAGTGTGTCGGACTCCAAGCGACTAAAATCACACGGTATCATACTGTGCCTAAATTAGAAGAGATCCGGGAACAGTTGTTATTAAGACATCCGAACCCCTTCTAGTGCTTGTCCGCAGAAGCACGGGCACTACTGTCGAGTAAAATTTAGACGATATCCGCCTAAATATAAGCTTAAATTATCGTTGTAAGCCAAAGAGCATCAAATTTGGTTTAGGTACGGTGTCTAATATGCCATGGACGAGACGAGAGATGATGGTACATGTGCATTTGGATGGACCTAATGGTAAGTCATTACCACCGCCCCTGTGGGCCAAGAGTTATAAGTGCGTTGTGAGCTTTTGAGTGCCTCCCTAGAATTAGAGAGGGAGGGTTAAGCTTTCGGTGGCCTAACTGACTTGATGAAATGTAGCGAAAGAATTGACTCCGGTAAAACTGATTCTTATGTGGCGAAACATAGTTTTCCCACGCATTAAATTTTTTTATAAAAACCAAACCAAACTGCTTTTGCTTTGAAACCTTGGGGATGTAAAACTAATATTACATAAGTATTCAATACTTTTTATCGGTTCTCACGTAAACTGGTTATGCAAACACATCATAATAGTTAGTGTATTTACATGCATGTTGTGGCAGAAGGCTACAGTCGTTATACAACGTTTATTTACGATGAGACCTTGTCCGATAATCTTATGTCATTAGATATCACTATTGTAAATGAAAAAGTGATTTTAATAAATCCTTTAAAAAAAAACTAGCAGCAATTGCGGTTCATTTGCTGTCATTTTTTGAAGAGTTCCGTTGTCTGTCTCCGAAACTCATCATCAGATCTATATGAAATTCAAATGGGACCATTTTGGAATAAACCACTTTCTAACAAAAAAAAACAGAATTTTGCACATCCGTCCGAGTTATGCCGAACATACATAAAAAAATATAAATATCCGAATTGATAACATCCTCCTATTTGAAGTCGGTTAACAAGAAATATTAGAAAAAAACGTGCAAAAACTGTAACTATTACAGGTAGTACACACACACAACAAATAATACAATCAATAGTGGATTCACCAAAAAGTGTAGTAAACACGTAACTACATAAATTACTATTTGTATATATGGTGTAACTGAAGCTATAATTATAATATCTTGAAATTTCTCACAGATTTCAAATTATGAGGAGCTTGTACTATCGAAACCAGACAAAGAACACATAATATTGGCCCTGGGTGGGAATGGAACCCTCAGGCTTAACAGTCATGATCACATGGACAATAGTCCATCCAGTAAAAATGCCTGTTTCTAAGATTATTAAATAGATAATACATTGAGCGACAAAATCTACGCGAACCCTCGAACAATAAATAAATAGTTTTTTATTCAATATTAATTCTCTTGACATTGACTTTAAGCGACTGTTTATAAATATAAGCCTAAATACCGGAAATTCAATTAAACACTTTGAAACTATTAATTAAAGTCGTTGGTACTTTGTGTTTATTTATAAAACTTTAGTAATTAATATCTTAAATGCAGATCCGCAGATCGGAATCTACTACGAATCTTAAGTTTTTCCTTAGTCAATGCCTATTTTAATGACATAACCCACAAAGATTTTGGGGTTTTCATTTGATTCTGCGTGGGAGAGCCATTCTTCGGCTCATATGGACCGGCTCGACCGGAGTGATACCACGCCACGGCCTCGCAGAAAACCAGTTTAAAGCAATCCTTTCATTGCTTTTCCCACCTAGTGAGTGAAGTTACTGGAGCAAAACCCTTGCAGTTGGGGTAGCCACTTACCGTCAGGTGACCCGTCTGCTGGTTTACTTTAGCCATAAAACTATCGATCTTGTTAAAAACATAGCCAAATAGTTTTATATATATAATACCTTAAAACTGTTACTATCACCTTTTTTTAAGATTTATTTTTCTTTTGTTTTGTATTATTTCTCTAAGACTTTTGGTATTGGATATATATATATATATATGTGTGTGTACGTGTGTGTGTGTGTGTGTGAATATACATATATTTCTGTTTGTAGATATGTATAAGTATACACCAAATTCTAAAACAGTTGGTATTTAATTTACCCTCCCATAAATGCACCTACCTCATTCTTTCTCAGCATCGCCCTATCGGTCGACTAGCAGAGAATACCTTAAGCATTAAGTCCGGCGATTTATGCAAAAAGTTGTAAATAAAAACAAAACGAGTGAGTTTTAGACCACGACTGAAGTAAAACTTCTTGGCTATGAGAGAAAGAGAGAAAGAAAATGTGTGCCCGCACCTCTCTCTCTTGCCCCTACAGTAATATACGAAACGTAACTCTCTCTCTTTCTATCTTCATTAACTTATATCTCCCTCTCAACTTCCGTTCACACCTCGCCCGATCACACTTTACGTAACGCCCTCGTCACGCATTTATCCGCTTACTCCCCGAGTCAAGCGTGCGTAAAGAAGTTTTACTTCAAAAAAAATGGTTGCTTCCTTAAATATGAGTACCCGCGCAACCACGTCTGCGTCTCGCAAAACGAATAAATCTTCACCGTTTTGACAACATTTTGCATTGATGCTCCCCTTCTATTAGTCTAATATTATATATATACAACTGAAGCCTTCCTCTCTAAATGGGCTATCCAGGACTGAAAGAATGTTTCAATTCGAACCAGGAGTTCCAAAGATTAGCGTTACAGCTTTATAATATTAGTATAGAATATAGATGTGCACTAAAGCCAGGTAACAACAATTCTTGCTGTCATAAGCAGTGCCCTTTTAACCTACCTTTATCCGCAGAATAATTATATTAAAGAAGGCAAAAATTACTTGTAACTTGAGATCAGAGACTTAAGGTCACTCAATAAGACACTCTTGTAGAAAATAACACGTTTCGTGTAATTACTGTGAGATTACCTCATCACAAGGGCCGCAAAGTAAATACATTGCGTAATGACCCTTGCAATTGCAAATCTATCACGATTTGAATTCGACTGTAACGTTAATGGTCGTGACTGACTGACTGTAACGTGGATTTGATGTTGTTCACACGGCCTAGTGCGAGTTTATATCACATGATCGAGGACGCTCTCAGAAGACGATCGACTAAGGGAGCAAACTACGCAGAACAACAACACTTCAAAGAGAAGGAAAACTTGACACAAACCCTATACCAACCCGTCTGGCCAGCGTGGCATAATAGGCCAAAACCTGCTTTCTAAGGAGAGGCCTATGTCCAGCAGTGGACTGTTAAAGGCTGTTGATGATGATGATGATGATCGAGGACGACCGCGTTCGGCATTGCGTTTGGTAAAGAGTTTAGATGCCCTAGTGTGACTTTATTTCACAGCTACTCGATCATCACGGTTACCGCGCACACTAACGCACACTAGGCCCTCTGTTCGATTTTATGTAAAAAAAATTCAATTGAAGTCTTAACAGTAATATAAGCTAAGACAATAATCTTTTATTTAGAAAATGGTTCTATTATCGAGGGATCGAAATCTAATCTTTTCGCGAGCAAAGACGCATACATAATTTTATCCCCGGAGAGGATGCAACAAGCGTAATAAAGCACATAACGGCCTACAGCCTCAATCGACGCTGGCCTAGAGGGCCTTCCGAAGCCGAAACAGAAGCAGATAGGCCCGAGGAGGCAGCAAGACTTCTGCGCGGGCATTTAAAAAAAAAAATAGTTCTCACATATGACTACTGACAGGTAGTCTAATCGCTCATGGGTTTAGAGAATTCCTTCAAAGTACGTCAACAATACTTATTTATCTGAAAATGATAGACATATTTTGTTCTTTTATGAAACATTAAACTTAAAAGGATGTTTGCAATAAAATTTGACATTTCGTTTATGGAGAACTTTGCGAAACTTACATATCAAAGTATTATGCAAAAGCATTCTGACACTAGCTAGCTAATTTATGCCTTCGGTTTCCAACGTGTTAATAAAGATTTTATTTATTAATCCAACGGGAATAATCTAGTTCCCTGACTTTTAAATATTCGTTTCTCATAATATATTAAATAAAATGCACAAAAGATAGGGGGAATTAACACGATCACGTATTACATCGTACTCGGATCTTTAAATTTACTTTACCGATACACTTTTAAGCTATAATAATATACCTCACACAGTTCACACACGGCCGTCTGATCCCAAACTAGGCAAAGCCTTTTTTTTTTTTTTTTTTTTTACGTGTGGAAATCCCCTCGGACCGTCACCCCGCCGGGGCTCTCGTTCGGCGGGGCGGTGTGTCGGACTCGAACCGACTAAAACCACACGGTGTGCCCTCTTTGCGCTTCCAGTGTAGGAGGGGTCCAGGTAGTTATCGCCTTCTGGACCCCTCCCAGCGCCGGCCCGCTCCTGTTGCGGGCCCCGTCTCTGATCTTTCCTCTCTTTAGGCGACGTCCGGCACACGCGGACGCCGCCCCCTCGCGGCTGGCCAACTAATGCGGGTGGAGGGGAGAACCCATCCCGTCCACCCGCGGCCACACTCAGGGCGGCATGAGGCGCAGGTAAGCGCGCCTCCGCCGCCCGGTTCGCCGGCGGCGGATCAGGTCCGAGTGGAGGTCGTCCTCCCGGGCCTTCTCCGCCGCCTCCTTCTGCGAGATTACCTCCTCGCAGAAGGTTGCGACCGCGGTAAAACAACTGTCGCTACCGGCCATGGAGCGAATTACGGCCGGTAGCGAGAGATCTGCTCCGATGACTGCAGTAAGGGCCCGGCGCTGCGTCGCCCATGCGGGGCAAACCGCCAGCGTGTGCTGGGCCGAATCCTCACTGCAGTCGCAGTGGTGGCAGGCGGGACTCGATTCCCTCCTAGCGACCGAGTACAGGTACTTTCCGAAGCAACCGTGCCCGGAAAGCACCTGCGTCAGCCGGAAGGAAAGGGTCCCGTGCTGCCGCCCTGCCCACTCGGCGATGACCGGCTGGAGAGCCTCCACGGCGGCGAAGCCAGCGCGTGGAGTCTCCAGCCGGAACGACCATCTCACCATGGTGGCTCGGCGAGCGGCTTCACGCCACTCGCGCACGTCTTCGGGCGGAGGGCGAAATCCGCTCTCCGCCCGGAAGTCAGCCACTCGCCGATAAACTTCGGCGAGCACTTCCGCCTCCAAATCCCACGGGGGTGTTCCGGCCAAGGCGCAAGCCGCCTCGGTGGACACCGTGCGGTATCCGCGTATGGCTCTGACCGCCAATATCCTCTGGGGGCGCCAGAGGCGCGCCCTATTCGGGGCGGTCAGAGCCGCCACCCACACCGGTGCACCATAAAGCGCCATGGACCGGACAACCCCCGCGTACAGCCGCCTCGTGGGAACACTGGCCCCGCCCAAATTGGGCAAAAGTCGCCCTAGGGCGGAGGCAGTGTCCACCAGCTTCGGACCAAGCTGTCGGAAGTGCTCGTCGAAGAGCCACCTACCGTCTAGGACCAGACCCAGGTACCTCATCTGGGCCCGGACCGGTACGAGGACCGAGCCGACCCCGATTGAGGCGCCGGCGGGTGGACCACGACGGGGCCCATGAAATAATAGGGCCTCAAACTAGGCAAAGCCTGTGCTATGGTAACCAGACTGCTGATAAACATACTTAAATATATATTTTTAAATACATACATATTATAAATAAATTACACCCAGATATAGAACAAATGACCCACGCCCCTCCCCCCCCCCCCCCCCCCCCCTCCCCCCGGGCTTAGCAGTCAGGGTCACTAACCACTAGACCAACAGGCCCGTCCGTCAGCTCTCAATTCAACTTTTAATTAAATTCGTCATCTTATTCGTCTGAAATATACACTGGCCACGCACAGTTCTGCACCACTTAAAGGTTGGCTAATAGAAATTTATATTAAGTCCGCGTTATGTAATTTATAATACGTCTTTACCTATGAAATTGCCGTTTTGTATGCAATCAGTGAAAGTACTTATTTTTTCAAACTTTTTTATTTCTGTTATTCGAATTAATCACCCATGCAATCGACGCATCTTTGCCAACGCATTGGCAGTTTATTGATGCCCTTCTTGTAAAAATCAGCTGGACGGGAAGCAACAAACTCTTCAAAGGCATTTTGTACTGCCTCTCGGGAATTGAATTTTTACCCACTAAAAAGTTGTCTAAATTTTGGAAAAAGTAATAGTTGGTAGGTGCAAGGTCTGGTGGTCACATCTGCAACCAGCTTTGGTCAATCGGTCGTCCCCACTGCTCCTTCACGACAACGCGCGGCCCCATCTGCAACCAGCTTGTAAGAGCTGCTGTAATGTCAAAACCAAACCTTCAGGTAACCTACCAACCAACTTAAAATTGACCAAGTTAAAGCTGTCAGAGAGTATTCTCGTTCCTTTTTAAACAATTTAAAAAAAGGAGGAGCTTCTCAAATGTAATGAATCGCGATATTTTAGCCATCAGTGCTCCAATTTCAATATATTTTTTTAATAAATTGGTTCTACTCAAAGTTGGTTCCATTTAAATTAAAAGAATATATTCGTATGTCCTGCAGTGGACTAATAAAGTTGATGTGATGTGTGATGATTACACTTCTGAGGCTAGGAAGTTAAGGGTGAAGAAAATAAAAACTATTACAACTTATCATGGTTTATTTTATATTATCTAAAAGTTATTTATATTATACTAAGATTGGCGACACCAGGACCAGTTAAGACTGTTGTAGCAAGGAAGAAATTTGTTGTATTCTTCAGCTTTTATACTTAATTGTCTCTGTCCTCACCAGCGTCATCTCAAAAGCCTACATTACAGTTTATTTAAGTGCCATCGATATATTATCGCTATAACAGCCAGTTGCCAATCTCGTGCGATACTCGACCCAGATTACTTAAGTAGTGTGATGTAATCATTTGAAAGGCAGACGATACTGCAAGCATTTTTCGAGTTTTTTATGCTCACATGGACCACAAGACTTAAATAAATAAAAACAATCTTTAAAGTGTATAAAGTGAAAAATTAAAGATCAATCACTTTTTGATTTCTTGAAGCGTACACAAACCAACTTAACATTTTTATATATACTTACAGATAAATAGTTTCATCGACAAAATAACAGTTACGTTTTGTCATCCTAGAGCAATTCAAATAAAACAATCATAGCTTACATTATCTATGTAACAAGCATACATAACACCCAAGATCAAACAGAAGCTCACGAATCCGTAGCACATGTCGGAGGCCAGAAACGTACGAGTATAAATAGATACTACATAATTGTATGCAAGATGGATGCCAAACGACTTCTGATAAAGACTGTTGAATGCCATTTTGTGGTTGTGGGAATTATATGTATTTTGTATGCATTGTTACGAATTTATACACGAATTTTCTGGTTCTTAGTTTCCGTCTATCATTAACTGACAGAAAATAAGCACTTATTAATATAATTAGGTAATTTTATTGGAATTACAACTAGATATTCAACGAGCCTATTGTAATTTATATATATATATATATATATATATATATGTGTATTTAGAAATATATAAGTATGTTTGTCAGCAGTCTGGTTACCATAGCACAGGCTCTGCCTAGTTTAGGATCAGATAGCAGAAGTGTGAGGATATTATTAGTATTATTATATTTAAACCCATTTTAAGTACAGTGTCTGCTTTTAATCGATGCCATTCCAACACACAAAATAGGTGTTTTCGTTTTTTAATCTCAACATAATGGCTTTGTATTGTATCAAAAACAACAGGGGTGCTAATTTCTAATGTGTAACTTTATTGAGTAATAAAAACATTATTATTATTTAATCCTGGGTGTTAAATATCTACATCATTTAGCCATGTGTCTGTCTTTGACATTGTTTCTTGCAAATGGCTGTACTGATTTAGATCGCAGTTCGTATTACAATGGAGTAACTGTCTGTAAATTCTTTCCTACAATAAATTGCTTTACAAATTATTTAAAAGCTAATGTTTTGTCTCTGTAATTGTCTACAGTCTAGGGAAACCAGGTGACGAAGAATCGAGACAAATATTTGTATATTAACCATGGGAGAGTCATGCTTCGACACAAATGGGCCAGGCACGATCGGAGTTGTATCACGGTCTCACAGAAAATCGGTGTTAAGCAGTTTTTTCGTTACTTCTTACCGAGTGAGTGTAGTTATCGGCGCCTGAACCCCGTTCCCCTGATTCTGGGGGAGGGGACTCAAAAGGCGGCAAGGCAGTTGTGACTCTAGACCTGCAGGTGTCCTTGGGTGGCGGTAGTCACTTACTGTCTGATGACCCATCTGCTCGTTTGCCCTTCTCTACCATAAAAATATGTATACGTGGAATGATTACCTTAACGGGCAGAATCATGATGTTGGTCAAGTACACAGTTTACAATCATAATAAAGTGAGTACAGCGTATGTGAAAAATTAATAAATATTCTGTGTGGGAGACTGGAGTCCGCACTAGGAGACCTGTATTAGAGATTGTCAGCCTCTCATTTCTGCCAATTGTCTCTACATTTCAAACAGGTTAGACTGATTTTAGTTATATCACTGCGATGATTTAAACTTAATATACTACTGATCGCCTAGGTGTATGAATTCGACTTAAGAAACTTTTTACCTCTCACAATCAATCTATAGAACTAAGTGTCGCTTGTGGTATTTTCGGCTCAATATGACCTTTAAACATTCAAAAATAAGCCACAGAAAGGGCCAGCAACGTGTTTTTGACGTAGTCACGTGCCAAGTGACACCTCTGCTAATTCTGGCCTTTTGCCTTGCGTTTCTTCTTACTGTTTCGTAAAAAAATAGTTAATTAGTTGCTTAAACTGTTAACACAGAACACAATAAAACGGTTTTTATTAAGCTCATTATTTTATTATTATTAATTGCTGTAGAAGATGCTGGGACTTCCAAAAAACTGGGTGACTAAGCCACATATAAATTATAACAACTTGTACTTAATTCGGAATAATAGTTGTTTTTATAAACGTACTTGGATGTGAACAGCCTTGACTAGGCCTTTCGTATTGAAACCTGTTTGCTCGCACAGATGATTAAAAATTAAAAAACAAATCAAGACTACTTTAACTTGATTTTCCAATATTTTAAAGGTAGCGGAAAAAAAAATGAGTGTAAGTAGATATGTAGTATAATGTATATTATTATGCTGGTGTTGATGCGACACAACTCTCTCTGATTTGTGGCAAAGAACAGACTTGACAGGGATTTCTTCTGTGGGTACGTTTGCCCCGACACAAGACTTGATGACCCACATTTTGTTTATTATAATTTACTATTATACTATTCCCGTACTAGGTGACCATGCTTTGTCACATTTGGGGAAACTCGACCAAAGTGATACTACAGTCTCAGAGAAACTTCTGTCGATCTATTCTTTAATTGATTGGGTGAAGCCACCGGAGGCCCTGACCTTGATTTTGGGTGATAGGCTCAAATGGCGACAGTATATTTGTGACTTTTAGGTTACAGGCATGGTCGGCGATAGCCACTTTACCATTTGATTGCCAAACAAAGCCAGTATAGTGAACATAATTTTTGGACGATGACTGCTGCACAAGAAATAACTTTTGTGCCATTCAAACATGACCAGAATTAAGAAAACAGGAAGAAAGGTCACATTTTCGTCTGTCTTGTTTGACTAGAATTCTCAAAACTTGCCAAGGCGTAGTAACGAAGCGACGACGCCGACAGTCTTAAACCATAGCGCCATTAGTGCAGTCAATACAAAAGGTTCTGCCTCTTCTCCTACTTGTTTTTCCCCTAGATAGGACATTCACTTAAGTGAGTAATGTGGCTACAACTCGTTTCTACTTTCAGGTATAGATTTACGAAAGTATTTTACTTTATCCTTATTTGTCCTCACTTGTTTAGTGATAAGAAAACTCTATCAAAAAGTAAAAACTAGAAAATGAATTGAATACTGATATACAATGGCCTATTTTCATTAAAAAGTGTTACAAAGAACGATCAGTCTCCTAACTTTAATAGTAGTTCTTTCTTCTCACTGTATGAGTAGTCGAACCTTCGTGAAAAGCACTATCATTTGATAGGTACTTGTAGATTATTTAACTATAATATGCTAAAATACATTCAAACTGTCTTTATTTCATAAAAAAATTGTTTGTAATCGTCTTAGACTATAAAGTCATAGATCAACACACACAATAGCCACAACCTGTGTTGTCAAATATTTAGCAAAAGGAAGTTAATTCATCATATGCCTGTGCCGATCTACAAACGCCCGTTTCCAAGGGGTTTGAACCTTATGAGAAGAAAGGGCAAACAAACTCACGGCCACTCTTTTCTAATTACAGCTACATACAGTCGCATCATTAAATATATTTAACAACATTGTTTTGATGTGCGCTAGTATCCAGTTATTAAGGACTAAAAGGTAAAAGCAATGAAGAGAAAACAAGATAAAGAAAATAGATGGAATAGAATAATAATAATATTGCACCACAATAGAAAAATAATTAATAAAATAATAATAGAATTGAAACTGAAGTAAAACATATAAAATGATAAAAAATATACACTAGCCCACACTACATTTCCACTTAAAAACAGCCTGTTCTAAATTAATCCCAAGCATTCTTGTCTTCTATGAGATCCACAGTCGAGTAATAGGCCTTCTGAGTTCCGACGCAGCCTAAGCCTTAATGTGGATTTAAATTTGTTTAAACTAAAATCTTGTATGTATTTAATAATATAATATAGAATAATGTTTATCACTAGTACGATTATTATAGCACAGGCTATGTCTAGTTCTGGATCAGACGGCTGTATGTAAGTTTATTATTATTTCGTAACGTGGTGTTAAATTACTCAAAATAATGTTGATTTTTATTTATTATTCGTTTGATTAAACGTGATATTATCGAGAATAACCAGAATTGGAATTGGAGTGGAATTGGAATTGAAGTGGAATTCGAATTGAAGTTTGTTTGATGTTTGATAGCCTTATTTTGAAGTAATGTTATAAGCTTTATACGGAATACCTACCAAATTGGAGTGACTATACGCCAGTGAAACTACTGAAAACATCTATTATAATCTACTTAAATCTTTGTTTTTGAACATGCCAACCATCCTTTCACATGTACTTCTAGAACGATTTATACAATTTCCATTTACGAGTAAAATGAAGGTCATCAACTATTTCAAAACACTACTGTACTCCGCCGCCTCTTACACTTTTATTTTCGAGCTGATTTAATTATTTATTACTCATAAAAAAGAAGCCTATAAAATAACCGCACCAACTCGAAATGAATGCGAAGCTTCAAAGTATCGAGAACCGACACAAACAGGTTTAGTTTTATTTGGCGAAAGACAACTGACCTTTTCACGACCTTGCCGGTTGATTGGCGAAAACTGGTAGATGGAGTATATGAATTTAGTACATTCGGATATGGCAGGACGAGATGGGTGACACAGATATGTTGCGTAACAGTCTGAGGCCTCAATAGCCTTAAAATCGACGAATTAATACTGTCAGTGATATAATCTAGTTGTTTTTTAATGTTTGTTTTATTTTTTCAAGCAATTTTGTGACGAGACTTACTGCTTTTTGTTAATAACCAGACTCTTCAGTATTCGATGCTTTTCTTTTCGTTTTATATGATCACGGGTAGCTTTTTCTAGTGACAGATTTGTTTTTTTTTCATAAATAGAAATTAAAATCACAAAATTGATAGTAGAAAAAACGTGAGTCACGTAGTATAGTTTAGATGCTATATGCGAAAAAACTCTTCTTTTACCTTTATATATTTATTTAAAATATCCATCCTTTGCTATATTAAGAAAGAAAAACCACCCAAAAGATTGTTGTTCTTTGGTTTTACAATATTAGTAATTATAATACAATACAATAATACCTATATTTGATAGGGGTGATAGCCAATTGGAGGTATATAGATATGCGAACCTGACCTGCTCAAACTATAGGTTAAATTCCTCAATGATTGGGACCTAATCCATCAGGATATCCCTTTACCACCAGTGCCTTCGCTGCTTATGTACCATTCCTTTCAATTTATGTACTCAAAACACACACTTCGCGGCTACACTTTTCGCGTCCAATCCCTAAAATGCTTCATCATCATTAACAGCCTTTAACAGTCCACTGCTGGACATAGGCCTCTCCTTAGAAAGGACGTTCCAAATCGCTTGGTAGACCGTAATTGAGTTGCAATCGCAATAAAATTACGCGTTAGTACGCCTCTGCCGACTCCTTTAAGCATACTTGTATTTATGCATCTTTGTACATACGTACGTACTTATTAACGTATTTCTGTATGTACATACCTAATTTTACCGTTGCATATGTCGGTGAGATTATACAGTAAGCAAAGTGAGTCATGATTACAGGATCCATAAATTCAGCTTCCGAAGGAGTTTCAAACACCAACTGCTTACTGATTTTTAGAGCAAGAATTTTCGTCCTGTAGTACCATTCTATTTGTATTGTGGTGATGACAGTTTATAACAGTAGCTGTAACATCCCTTTAGTTATAACTCAGCAACAAGAATCATATCACACAGAAAAAGTGGTGGCGGCTGACATATGAAATATGAAAACAACGGCTATATACGAGTACTCGTGCTGTTTCGAGTTACAATTATATAATTACAATTATATAAACAAGTGACCACCCGCCGGGCTATTCGCTTGATTAGTAATTTGAGTGTTGAGTAAAAAGCCACCCTTGTATTAAAAAATCCCCTTTTTAAATATTACCCATAAAAGTGTTCCAGAGTTGGGTCAACGCATGGCAAGTAGTTAAACAATAGGGGGACGTGACATCACATCCGGCGCGTCCGGCTGCGTACGCGCACGTCACGAATTTTGGAAGGAAATTGACTTGAACCGTTTGAAATGCAGGCTGAGTTACGGTCTGGTAGTTTTATTTTATTGATATTCCTTTGCGGCCTTTTTATAGCTATATAATAGATTATGTTAGATAAAATAAAAGTATACCAAACTAATTATTGAAAAAACTCAATGGGGTGAAAATGTATAGGTACTTCAAATTAGGCTTCAAATTCAGCTTATCTATTTTTTTCTCAAACAGATAGAGCATAGTCTGATGTGGAAGCAAGGCAGGAAGACTCCTTTACTTTTTGATTTGATTCGGCATTAAAGGGTTGCTTTTTTAGTTTAACTTGTTTAGTACTATGTAATCGTAACTTTTGAGCGCGGCTAAAAAAGCGGTATTCGTTTTTCCCCTACCTTTTCAACCGGGATTCGGTCGATCTCTATACCAAATTTCATCAAAATCGGTTCAGCGGTTTAAGCAAACAGACAGACAGACACACTTTCGCATTTATAATATTAGTATGGATAACTAACTGTACTTTGTCACTTAATATGCTTGAAATTGCATTGATGAATGATAAACAACATTGACGCGAAAAAGAGATAAAAACCATTCTTGAAGTGGTTGTATATCGTGTCAAAATTTGAGGACAATCGGTGCACAACTTTTGGAGTAAAAAACCAACAAACCAACTTAACATTTTTATACATCGGTATAGATAGAGAGATGATTTTGGTTACATTTTAAACTCTGTATAATATTTATTAAGTAATATTTACTTCAGCAGGCTACTTGTTTATGAAGTAAGCCAGTGTCCTCCTTAAAAAGACCTTGTTCTCGCTCGTAAACTACAATTGCATGTTATTAATGAGTGCCCTGACTGCTGATAACTCGCCGCATATAATAAAAAACCTTGTAACGTCGACTTATTGGTGATTAGTATGTACATCTCTATAGATTTTCTGACAAAGGGTAATGGATATTTATAGTGGTTTACAGAATAGAGCAACACAGGCCACCGGTGGACCGGAGGTTTATAGACACGGTAGGATTGTGTTTGTACGTTTGTATTCTATAAATTGACTTTAAAAAAAATATCCTCGACTTCGTTCTGATAAAATAATCATAAGTTAAATTACGTTTAGTTAAATTTTTTGGGGCTTAAAATCTACAGTGTGTTAAAACACTATAGATTTTAAGCCCTAAATTGTCAACATTTAAAAAGCGAATAATCGCAATCTGACGGGCCTGTTGGTCTAGTGGCTAGTGGCCCTGACTGCTAAGCCGGAGGTCGTGGGTTCGATTCCCACCCAGGACAAATATTGTGTGATGAGCAGGGTCATTTGTTCTGTGTCTGGGTGTAATTTATCTATAATATGTATGTATTTAAAAATATATAAGTATGTTAATCAGCGGTCTGGTTACCATAGCACAGGCTCTGCCTAGTTTGGGATCAGACGGCCGTGTATGAGATGTGTGAAGTTATTATTATTATTCATAAATGACTAAGATATCAAGTAACATAGATTTAACCGTGGGAGAGACATGTTTCGGCAAATATGGGCCTGCTCGACCGGAGTGATAACTCAGTCCTTAGAGCAAACCAGTGCTAAGCAATTCTCGGGTTTTATATCACAGAGTGTGCGAGGTTACCAAAACAAAAATCCCTCCTCGCTGATTTTGGACAGGGCTCTCAAGGACAAAGCACTTGTCAGTTTTCAGTTGCAGGTGTAAATGGGCGGCGGTAGTCCCTCACCATCAGATGACTAATCTGCTCGTTTGGCCAAACAAATACAAAAAGACGAAAGATTATTAATAAATTTCAGTAAGAAGAACAAAACACAGGAGGTAAAAAACAAACGAAATTTAATCTTTCATTTTCTTCAATTGCAGGAGGACGGTACAGTAGAATATTTCAACAACATAATAGTCCAGCCCCATCTCCGACTGGTGACAGGGCAGGGTCGAGGGTACCACGTCCTCTGCAGATACAGGCGAAGAGATCTCACGCACTTCCATCTATACAGGCCGAGAGCAGACCGACTAACAAACTCGCTAAGTGATGACTTGAATGACAAGTAAGCACTTAATTCTAGAAAACGCACTAAATACTATAAAAAGTTATTATTTGCGTGGGTGGTCGAGCTTCGAGGTCACTACACAAAGGTGGGGTTCATCGTAAATAAACCGCGCAGTCATTAACCGTCCTGGCTTACAGGCCGTCAATGGATGGGGGCTTAAAATCATAATTACACAATATTAAGTATTCATGTCGTTTTCTATAGCAACGGTGGTAGTAGTAGGATACTTTAGTGTCTATGGTGTTTACGTTACTGCTTCTACACACACACAAAAACATACTACAATGCTATATTGCAAAGATGACCTAAACTACCAACTACAAACGCCTTTAGAGAAATTGAACTTATTTTAAACACTTTTCTCCTTTTATCAAGAATAAGAAGATTACTGAATTAGCAAATCAATTCATCTAATATTAGGCATATTAAAATCCATCAGTCTATTAAATGAATTGCACTTAACGTTACAAAAACATCCGAAAATAAATTCAAGTTTTCATTATTTACAACTAAAACAATTGAAGCGGATAATCCATTTTATCATTAATATTGTTAGAATAAACTAAATGTTTTGTTTATTTGTAATTTGACTGAAATATGTTGTGTTTTTCAGTAATGAATACGATGAAGACTCAGGACTGTTACCATCCGTATCGATGAAGATTTACAAAGGGGACCCTGAAGATAAACAAGTGAGTCATGTAATTTTTTCTATCTTTTATAATATTTTTAAGGATGTATTGTGTTTAAGTGATTTTTTCCAATGAGACTTTCATTAGGATTCCATTAGACCCTTTCATTTACAGTTAAATGAAATCCGACTCACTTAAATGACAGTAGTGCAATGATACGAACTAATATTCATTAATCGACTAAATATTTACGTTTCACAATAATTTAAGCCTTTTGTTTCCCAATCCAGTTTCTATTGATATATAATTTGAAATGTTGATTTCAGGTGGCGTCCAATGTACGTATTGGTGACACCCTGACTTTGGTGGTATCGTTAGAGAAGCAGCGGCAGTTTGGTCTCCTGGTCTCGGAATGTTCCGTGAGAGACGGGTTGGGCTGGGCCGAACAGAGCTTGATCGCTGATGACGGGTAAGATATGATAATTATATGGCAATTAACATCTAGGTGAATAATATATTTTGTAAACCAGTAAGTGATAAGGCTTGCCGGTCTTCTTTTATGGGTTTATTTATCTGATGACAAGAAATCTTCTTGTTTGACAGGTGCCCGTTAGATGGAGAGATAATGGGCATGTTCCAGTATTCGAGCGACAAACAAACCGCACGCGTGTCTTTCCCAGCCCACAAATTCCCTTACACTGCCAGCGTTTACTACACCTGCGAAGTCAAGCTTTGTGACTTGAATCATCCAACAGATTGCGTAAGTACTATATGATTAAGTGCGATGTTAGAGAATTAAGTGCGTAGTTAGATAATTAATATTAAATACAAAAGTACAAGAAGATGTTCCAGTTCAATTACTATTTTACTATTTTTTTACTACTACTACCAAATTTGCAAGTCTTACGCAATTGCATGCTACGCCTGCCTTCAATAAATGTGCTACATACATGCTTAACACATTTCCAGGAACCTTGTTCGCACAAACGTCGTGTGCGTCGTGACGATGAAGGCTCGCCTGCGACTGTCGAGGTATTCAAAGGATTGTACGTCAATGAAGCTGACTCGCCTGATGGTGACGAAGTGACCAGCGAGAAGGTAATCTTATTTATAAAAACTTAAGTTATTTGCTCTTGAATAATCAACCTGAAATAAATGTATCACCGACTTATTTTTAAAAACAGCAGATACCTTTCTCCAAATAGCTACACTTAAATGTAGTTGTTAAACAGACATGGGCAAAAAAAAACGAGCGAGCCTCTAATCAAATATAGAACGCTTCCCCGGCTTCCTGTTACACGTTTCCGTCCATTTACACATAATGATTTGTACAGATTGCAGGAAGGGGGGAGGAAAGATTGTGTACATCAATAAGTTAAGTTTAGCTGGAGTTAAGTATTTAAAAAATGACTATATTTTAGAAACAAAAATGACTAAAACGAACGAATGTTTACCAACTTTTTAATTATTCGCCTTAATCTTTAATAGTATGCTTAAGGAATATGGTTACTCGAAGAAGTTTTCTCAAATAATTACATCTGCTCACTATCCAATACACTGTCATGCTACACTAATTGACACGCTGACAAAACGCACCTTTATCAGTTAAACTAATTAAGCACACTTTTTTTTACTAAAATTTCAGAAGGACGACGAAATCTGCATATCATCAAGGAACTTCGCAATCGGCATTAGCATAGCGGGCATCATCCTAATGATCTGCGTCATAGCAGCCATTGCCTTTATACTGGCGAGAAGGCGTAGCCCTAAGACGTACTCCAGAACCGGCAGCTCGTTATACAGCGGGCCTTACACGAACACTGGATACTCGCATACAAGTTAAAGTGATTACTTTGGTACAATATTCACGCATACGACACACACTGTGAAAAACATCGACTAAATTTTATTTTGTAATAAAAACTATCATCAGCTCCCTGACTATAACGATTGTGTCTATGCTAAGTGCCATTTTATATTGGACTTCTCTTATTGGTTTCCAAAACATCGAATTTTTTTTAATATTAAAAACGAAGTAAGGTATCGAATTGTATGGCTAATTACGCCCTTTCGAAAATGTGTTGACTAAGAAAATTTAATTTTCATTATATATTGAGTGATTTAGTTTTGTTGTGTGTCGCACACAACTTTTGAGTCATACTTTAGTTTGTAATGTTTTAGTGTATTACCAGTTTTATTAGATTTTACCATTTACATATTCTATAGAGTGCAACGATGTCTAATTATTGTATGTTTGCAATGTTATTACACTCCAAGAATACTTAGACATGTAAAATTCTAAAAGTATGATTTTAAAACAAGTCTTGTTGAGAATTTTTATAATAAAATCGCATTTAACCCTTAAAGCGTTGCTATAAATACTTAAATATTGGCAGTAATATTGAAATAATAATATTTGAAATGTCCCAATTGAATTTCAAATTCCCAATAGACATTTGACATTTCCCAGATTTATTTGAAAATTATTAAGCTCATATACACTCGTAAAGACCAACAGTAATTTCAAAAGCATGTTTTAAAATCATATTTTTTAATTAAAAGCAATGATTATTGTGATAATTTGTTCTCGTATACGTCCTTAAACAGTCTCATAATGTCAATATATTACTAATGTAAGTTTATTTACGATTTATGAGTTAATAACGGTTGCCTTGCGTTACGTAAAAATGTTTGTAGATTAGATGACCGATAGTCATGGATCTTATTAAGGGTGATATAAAGGCCTGTGAAACTAGATATTGTGGGTCATCCATTAATTATTTGAATTTGAAGTTGAACTCATATAATTAATAGATGCTCCCTTAGTTGCATAACTCAAAACACATGAAAGTATTATACTTAGCATACAAATGCCAAAATTTTAATTGCGGCTTTTTATTGTTTTTGCTTTTCTACCTATTCCTTTTGCAAAATTTAATAACAGCTTAACATATTATTGTAAATTTCCAGTTACAACAGGCCTTTGGTTTCTTAAACGGTGGCGGGAACAAGTTTTCTTCAGCGGTTTACACTTTTTTTTAGTTCATTTATTTGAACGATTTAGTTTATTTATATGAACTAAAACTCTTATAATATTGGACAATGATGGATGCCATATTTTTTAAGTTAAATTTAAGTTTTCTTCTGCCAGTAATCCGTCCAAACGGTGCTATTTTTTAATGTGGGTTTTTATGTTGCTTTTTGGCTTGTACTGCCTATGTCGTATGGCAAATTGTGACATATATCCTTCAGTACTTAATGTAAAGTACTAATGGACAGTGCCTAAGGCTGTCAAAATGAAGTGATGTAAAGTAAAAACGAATTATATCGATATCCGTTTCATACTATCCCATTGTTATTCTTTTTTTTAGTTTTGTTTCTACTAATTATTATAATAACTAGTTTAATACAATGGGATTCTGGAACGATATCGAGATATAAGACAGTGTACATTTTTTTAACAAATATACTGACTTGATACAAACCGATTGTTTTTTTTTACATTTGTAATATACTTACTGAAATTTCTTTAGTATCCTTGCTGATAGAAAAGTGATGTGTGTCTGTATCGCTAAATTGCAAGCAAGCATTTTAAAATAAGTACAAAAATCTTAAATAGGAATCTATGAAAGGTTTTTGTTTCAGTAGAAATTGCGTATTGCGTTAAACACAATTCATATATATTTTTAAATAAAATCTTTAAGAAAATATGAAGGAAAATAGGCCTTACAACTAAAGAAAGATTTACTTATATGTAAAAGAAAAAAATAAATAAACAACTTTATGTATATATTAAAGTCGAACAACCACTTGTATACAAACATTTCGAAAATACACAAAAAAAAGGCTATCATAAACATATAAATAGAACATACGATAAGATAAATACATTATTTAAACCCATAAAACAGAGACATCTGCGAATTTTCTCGAAAAAGCTACAATCATGCATTACTTCTTGAGTGTTGAATTCAAACTATGTAACTAAATTCTCCACCAGTCACATTAAACAAGATAAAGTAAGTTTGTTTGAGTGGTTATCAGATAAACTACAATGTTTAAAATCAAATTTTGCAATCAAAGTTGACTAAAATCTGCTTAAAATGTTCACAACTAAACTGTATTAAGCACAAAAACTGACATTTGCGGTACTAAGTCAAATAATTTTCGTATTTCATGACAGCGAAATCAAACCCTAACATATATGAGTAACCAAGTACTATTGGAATATTAAAATAATAACGACATTAACAAATACACTCATATTATTATTATAAGTTTTATTTCTGTACGAAAATGCCAAAAGCATTTTATTATTACTAAACAATAAAGAGGCAGGATTATCACATGCAAAATATAGATGCCGATATCTCATGGAACGGTAATTGTCTTATTTTAGTTACTAGATTTCTTATAATATGCCATTGTGATGTTTTATCCAATTTAATTTTGAATAAGGGCAAAAGTTTACACATAAAGGCGCTTTTCATTAGTGGATAGAGAATGTACTCAAATGTGGTTGTTACATAACGTATATTTGGAAGTTTATACTGGGACTCGATTAAGTTCCGGTTTACACATCACAGCGAATTCAAATTACATAGAGGTGGTGGATTCTGGGGTCAGTGACAAAATGTCCCAAATTGTTAACTGCGTTTAAGGTGGAACAGACTCCGACCGACTAATGAAAGATTATCTTTACCAATACAAGTGAGAAAACATTAAGAAGTAAGGTACAAGTTAGGAACTAGAAGGAAACGTGGACGAAGAAAGTTAGTGAAATAATGAAAATAGTGTGATTTAGGAATAAAATAAAATAATAGGTCTATAATAATCATAAACAGGCGTAAACTCATTCGTGCAAACCTTTACTACTGATCTTTTGCTGATATGGACTAGCCTGACAAATTTTTAAATACACTGGCTGTTACTTTAGTAAAAAAAACAGTATTTATCATATATTAGTTCTATTCTAAATAAGAAAATTGATAAAAAAGGAATAAGAAGCTCGCGTCTCCAGAGACCGGAAGAGGTGCGGGCGGAAGGCTTTTTATTCTTTTTTTTTATCGAGCTGCTCCTACCCTCCTGTACCGGCGAGTGCTGAATTAAGCGGTTTATCTATAATTCTTTATTATAGTGGCTTGTAGCATCACGATCATTATTACTTTTTACTATTACTTTTTTTACTATAGGCAAACCATTTTGTACATATTTCCCCATAATAATATAAAACTTATTGAACTAAATATATGTATGTTAGTTACAGAGACGATCTACTGTATGACTAAAACGAGAAGCCTGTATTCTTCATACTTATTAAGGTTACGAAAAAAAAAACTTAAACCTAAGCCTTCAGTCTTAACAATAGTAATTATTATGCTTAGTATATAGAACGATATAACATTTTTTAACTAAATACCAACGGGCTTATTTCATCACCATGAAGAAAAAGTAACTAAAGAGCTGAAATTTTACGACTAAAAAAATGCAATAAAATGTAAAAAGTGTAAAAAGTAATCCTATTTTATAACAAACCTTTTTTTACATTTTACATAAAATTTGTACCTACATGCAAAGTCTATATTATGTAAAATTTAAAAAAAAATGGTTATATGAAAATACATAGCCATACCCAATAGAAAGAGGGGATTCATATAGCCCTTTGATTTATATATCTTTTAAAGCTTAGCTTTTTTTCTTTTTGATATAGGGATGTGAACGAGCAGACGGGTCACCTTATGAGAATGATTTTTCAGTTACTATTTTAACCCCTCCAAAGCCCGTAGTCAGAATGATGGGTGTGACTATGTAGAGTGAGTGTTAACAGAATAGCAGGAACACTTGTTACAAAATGGTGTGGTCACATTTCAGGTCGATTATATATATTATATTAACTTTAGACTAAAAAATATATCATCAACAGCCCTAACAGTCCACTGCTGGACATAGGCCTCTCCTTACAATGGAGGTTTTGGCCTACTATACCACGCTGGCCAGACGGGTTGGTTTTAAGTTTTCCTTCTCTTTGCAGAAAATAATAAATAATTTAATTTTTTTTTAAAGACTTTTTTCCATATTTAATTCTTAATTTTTTTAATGCTTACTTTTTGATCTTTTTTTCTTTCTTTTTTTATCAATTTTCATGTCAATTTCTTTATTTATTTTTTAACTAACGCAATATCTTTTAATACGTCAAATACTTCTGGTCGTCGTTCCGTTTGTTAAAAAACGGTTTATGATACGATAATATAATAATGACCACACACATCTGTAATATGTACACATTTTCCCCCCATTACCGATGTTGCTACATAAATAGTATTCAATTATTTACTAAAATAGTAGTTTTACAATTTACCAGACCTTTGAAAAACTAATTCTATGACATGCATTATCATTGATTGGCTTTTATAAAACATTAATGGTACAACAAGATTTAATCGGTGGTAAAACACGCGTAAAACAATATTAAAATAATCACAGACATTTCAGGCGTCTAGATACACTACAATACTTTTTTAACTTTATTTTTTCTTAATTAACTTACTTTTACTATATTGTATATTTGCTTTTTGTGAGTTAGCAAAGTTTAAATAAAATTATATACCTCAACAGATGTAAATAGATAACTATTAATGTAATGCATTATAGGCATATCAATTGCCGATCCCATAATCATTTTCACTTGATAAGTTAACTTTTATAAACGGGTCATTTACTATATTTATTTTGGAATTCTGAATATTTCGGAACTGTTACAAGCGTGGAGCAAAATATCAATTTTTCTTCTAAAAATAATTTGCAGAGACCACCACATTTGCAAATACTTCAATTTGGGTTACATTTACAAATGTAACCCACATGGAATTATTAATACTATACAATCGAAAATGATATGTATTTATACTTTTTCTAAAAAAACACATATTTTTATTTTATGAGTGGGAAATTTATGATGGAAGGACGCGTCGTCTGCTGCCAGTCACTTTCTTTAAATCGTCGCTACGACTTGGAGAAAGTGTCTGGCAGCGGATGGATGCGGACCGTCCAATACCGTTATAGTTGGCGCTCATTGGAGGAGGCTTTCGTTCAGCAGTGGACGGCGATAGAAGGATGCCATCGTCTTCCATTTCATTTATGGTGCGTAAGGGGGAGCAGGATCGCATGCCTGTAACTCGAACTGCCTTTTGGAAGAAGAACCGAACACTCAACCCATTTTATCTTAATGTATAGAGATAATTTTAGGAAATAATGGGAAAATTTATTGGCATTAATTTGTGATTCAAGTTCATAAATTTGTTTCTGCACTACAAGGTTATTTTATAACAATGCACATCAACTAAAAAGCTAATAATAAGAGGAAGAATCAGGCACATTATTAGGCGCTAGGGTACTAAATCTTAAGTCATTAGGGTCCCAAAATTATGTAAGTACCTTAAAGTGAATGAACTTTATTTCTTTTTACTTTTTTGCACTTATCTTCTTAAAATCTCAGTTTGACTTCTTTAAGTGGCAACTAGGCGGTCTAAAAATAGCTGATTTATTTCACTAAGCCATTAGACGTCATACTTATTACGTTACATACTAGCTATACTACATCAGGGGATTCATTACACTAAATATTTTTATGTATAATTCTCTAGAACATTCTAAGCAGGTAGATGCAGGGTACCTTAAACTAACACAGTGAGGTTTCAGAACCCTTCAAAGAGATAACTTTATGGAATATTTATAATTAAATGAAATTAGTCTGCCGACTTTTACTTTTTCTAAGCAGATTACAGTTTTAAATCTTATATTATAAGCTTTGCCACATGCTACACAAAGCAAAAACATATTCAATGCTATAACATCCGTTCCTCTACATTAATCAGCGAAAATTTTCATTCTGCGATGCAGGATCATTGGATACTATATAGTTCGACCGACCTTTACTAGATGGCGCTGAAATACACTTAAAATGAAGTTGTTGAATACTGTAAGTTAATAGGGTAACTTATCGTCCATATGCACAGTCATCAATGAGTCTTCCGGCTGTATTTCTAACACGGCCTCTGTGCCGTCGTTGAAGGGGAAGGAAACGCTGCCATCTAATACTAGACCTGAAATAGAAATGTAACCTACTATAGAAATATTCTTTAATTATTTTTATATTTTATATGATATATGTGGAGGGGGGAGGGGTAAACGAGCTGACGGCTCACCTGAGGGCCTAGTGCAAGTTTATTTTATGTCAACTACTTTTTGTCGGAATAACCGACATATGTGTAAGCGGAGGCGCGAACAAAAGCTAGTTATCCATATAAGCTTTAAATATGTCTACCCAAAGTAACCTTTTCCAAAATAATCTTACCTGCATCAGTGCAATGTGACTTGACCTTGACAGCGGTCGCCTTGTCCCTGACCCTGAGGCCCCGGGGGGTAGGCCATTCCTCAAAGGTTATATATTCACGAACTGAATAAGCCATCTGCTCGGAATCTATTGAAAAAAAAAGCTGTATAATTATCAAGATCTTTTTCAACTGGTCTTCGTTTCAAAGCGACTATGAGCTTTATAACGGACTTGGGATTTCAAAAACGTCACTAATAGGGTAGATGACTGTCAACTCAAATCAGTATCTTTTTTAAACTTCAAAACGCGGTACATTTTTGTTTGAAATACTATTTTGTGACGTCATAGATATCAAATCAATACAGACATTAAATTGATCTCGGTATGGTTGATACAATTCAGGCTGTACTTTAAGATTATACATTTAATGATGCAGGAAAAATAATTAATTTTAAACCTAGGAATCTACCCCATTATGGTATTAAATCATTATCAGCAACGGTAAGTTTACTTAAAGTATTTATAACTTGACAATAGCTTGAAACAGTCGTTTAATTCCACATTAGGCAGAGCCTGTACTATCGTAACCACACTACTGATTAGCATATAACGAAACATATATTTCTATACATATGTATAGATAGAAATATAAAAGAAATAATCGTACTCATTACACAATCATTTGTCTTTAGGAGGAAGGGGGAACAGAATCCACGACCTCTGGCTAAGCAGATAGAATTAATAACCACTAGATCTACAAATCGACAGGTCTTTTAATTATGTTTTATGTCTTAATAACATTTTTATTCGCATTTTGATATTTTTTGTCTGTTATGCTTCTTTTTCTTACTCTATATCAGTAGTATGAAGACCTAGAATAATTTTCTTTGCCAGTCGGACTAAGGTGAGTCAGGCCGTATATATCTTGTTAATTTAAATAATAATCTCCTCGCGACGCACCCAGAAAAAATGACAAAAGACATGGACTTAGCAACTGAAATAAAAAGGCAGGTTGATAAGAGTTCAAATTGTACCCATTGTCATATCTAAAACTGGTGTAGTCCCGAAGACTTTTTAAGATAGCCTCAACAAAGTGGAAATGCCGAAATCCTCTCTCATACTCTTACAAAAAGCAGTCATCCTTAATACAAAAAAAAAGGTATAAAAGATAATAAAAATAATATTTCGGACATCTAACACACAACGCCATCTAGTTTCAAACTAAGCAGAGTTTGTATTATAAATGCTAGATTGACTGATAGAATACTTTTTTTTTTGTAAATACATACATATTATATATAGAAGACACCCAAACTCCGAAACAAATATTTGCAGATACTACAAGCATTTGGTAGGACCCGGACATCAGCACAGCAGCCGCATACCCAGCCACCACATCACAGAGGCAGACAAAAAAAAAATTAAAATATGTAATTATAAAAACTCTCACCTGGTGAAAACATGAGTTTCTGGTTATATTTCTCTGTAATCTCTCTTGCTTTCTCCAACGACGTGTCGAGTGGGAGTCCGCACTCCTTCGATAGTATATTCATCAGCTCCTGCACTGAGTGGGTGCGGAGACAGTTTATACTGTAAGACAAAGATGATATTATAAAACTGTGGGAGAGACATGCTAGGACTCAGTGATACCAGGGCCTCACAGAAAATCAGTGTTGGGCAACTCTTTCGTCGCTTTACACCTAGTGAGTCAAGTTGCTGAAGCCCGATCCCTCCCCCTGATCTAAGGCCATTCATAAATTACATCATATGTAAAGGGGAGAGGGGGTCGGCGAAGTGTGGCATTATATGAAAAGGGGTGGGACGGGTCCTAAGTTTTGTGATGTCACATTTCAAAACCTAATATATCTAAGTACACAACACACACACGACAGTAATACAATTAATCGTTTTGTTAAGTTTTTCAATAGTTTGATGTTGATTTTATTTAAAAAACCTTTAATGATAATAAAACTAATTTTAGAACTGCTATTTTAATTTAATATTTTGTAGAACTCAAAGGCTCACAAATGTGACCAGCTGTGACAAGGACTGGGGGTGGGGGTGAAAAAACCATGAAATTCGTGTGACGTAATTTATGGATAGCCTCTTTTGGGGGTGGGTACTCAAAGGGCGACCAAGCACTTGCGACTTTTTGAGGTGGTATACTTACCATCATGTGACCCGCCTTGCCTTCTTAGACCATAAAAATTCTGGCTTTTATGAGTAGTTTTCTCACATAGCATATGACTGTTACACGTATTGAAACTTTTTTAAGTGTAATGGTAAAAATAACTGTTACAGAAGAGAAGCCGCATGATGAAACTAATATTCAGTCTCAATTTCCTTCCACCTCATCGCCTTCTAACTCTCCTTTAAAGCAGTTGCCCCTCACCTGAAGTGCCAGGATGTGCTGCCGGTGCCGGTGGTGACGCAGAGGCCGGAGCTCTTGGTGTGCGTCCACGCGCCGTTGTCGATCTGTAGCCGGAGGAGGGATACTCGTGACGTCACACTCTCACCTATGAAAACCTTGTTAAAGAAATAGAAGAAATGAGAGAAATTGAAGAAATGAGAATAAACTAACAGACTTCTATACAGAGGAATAACATCCTTAGTTGCTTAAACATAGAGTCTATAATCCAGTGTTGTTATATTGTGGGGAGAAGCCATGTAAGGGTAGTGATGCGACTGAAAATTAGCTCTTTACAATTACACGAACTAAGAGTAAAATAAATGTATAATTATGTTTGTAGCAACTCAGTCACTCCTGCTGTCCCAAAGCTATGCCTCATAGAAGTGTTAACCCTTTTCCTATTTGCTCGTAGTCTTATTAGAAAATTAAACCGCCTTAAAACGAAAACGAAAATCGAGGTTATTTTTTTATTTAAATTTATACAAAACTGATATTAATGACGTCTCTTTGACAAAAACCCCCTCGAAAATATTTTGATCATCATAATACAAAGCTACTAAAAAAATGTACTAACTCACCTCATTTAATGCCAAGTGCGGCAGAACTTTAGTTGCAAGCTCGCAACCTTCAGTTACCTTGCACGAAAGATCCATATTGTCTGCCTCAGCTCCTTCATGAGCATGTCGAACTGGTGGATATCTGTCACGAAATATAACCCATATAAGCTAAGAAATAATCCAACTAAATTTCTGTGAAATAATCAATAATTTGATTTTAGTTGCTTAATTTTGTTTAATCTTATCTAAAAACTAATAAAACGTTAAATGCGATGGGTTGGTGTGTGTATTTACATATTGCGTTATGGCGAAATTTGCATACCGAGATAGAGAAAACAGCATAGAGGAACTTTTATCCAAAAACGGTCTATCTAATGCTAAATCTCTGTGAGGGAAGCACAACTAAGCAATTAGATAAACCGTTTTTGGCTAAAAGTTCATTTATCAAGTCCTTATTTTAGTTGCTAAATTTTATTCCAATTTTAGTTGCTAAATTTCAATCTAATTTTACTTCCTAAATTTCATTTAAAGAAAATAAATGTAATGGTAAGTTATGTTAGAAATTTGTGAGTCACTATTTAAGTTTGTTTATTTATTATATAGGCGCTTTGTACACCTTACTCATGAAAATTCGCACACATATTGTTAGGTACGGAAAAATAATAGGTACAATAATTAAGTGACTAATTCTACATGAACACAAGCGAAGAAAGGTTTCAAAGTTAGTATTATCAATAAGAATAATTTGATAATAGGATTAATTTTGCATCTTACCTGCAATAACTCAGTGCGTGCAGGTCGATAGGTGTGATGCTGTCCAATAACTTGGCTTCGCTGGTGATCGTGGTGCGTATCCTCGAACGCCTCATCCATGAGAACCGGCCCTGGAATCATAGTATCTTTATAGCATATGTTTTTTATTATTCAAAAATACATTCGAATTAAGATGTCTCTTTTTTTGAAATGGGTTCAAGTTCCCTTCAAACATCACAGTCCTGAAGTGGTGATGGCAGTGATTTCGATTACCTAATGAGAAACTAATAGAATATGCTTTATTGTACTTCAATTACAGTACCTTGGTCAAATATTACAGATGGATATGTACAATGGGCGGCCTAATTGCTAATAGCAATCTCTTACAGGCAACCTTTGGATGGACAAATCGACAGTAGATGAGATAAAACAGTGGGTAGTCTAATGAAGCTCAATGCAGGCAAAGAGTACTATGAACTATGAACAAAAGTAGTGATCTTTGACCATATTTTTAAAAGCTGTCAGTGTTTGGGCACGTCCTATAAATATCGGCAAGACGTTCCATAATCTGACAGCCTGCACCATGAAAGATTTGCCATAGAATATGGTAGTGTGTCTAGGTACCATTAGCTCCAAAGATACCGACGACCTTAAGGATCTCAGATGTGTGTCACTGAGGAACACAAAACGTACCTTTAAGTAAGGTGGGGTAAATGGATTGAATATGATACTATAAAGTATCTTATTCAATCCATTTACCCTATTACATCCATAATATAGTTCATCATATATGTATAAACCTCCTTTCTAAGGAGAGGCCTATGTCCAGCAGTGGACTAGTATAGGCTGTTGATGATGATGATGATGATGATGATATATGTATATATATATATTTTTACATTTATTTTTATTTTTAGGGAGTGTTGTTTAGTGAGTTTCTACGTTTCGCCGTATGTGAAGGTCGTCACTTACGGCGAAACGAAGAAACATACTACAGCGCCATCTATCAAAGACACAACGAACTACGAAGTAACTGCTAATCCTTTGGGAGAGGAAGTTGGAGGAGGAAGTTGCCTCCTTTTGAGTTCCCAATCCCTAAATTATTAGTGGGAGGGGTCTTTTAGGCTTTCGGAAACTTCGGAAAAGCAACGACAGTATTGCTGGACACCGGTTTTTTGTGAAGCCGTGGTATCACTCTGGTCGAGTCGGCCTATACATGTGGCAACACTGGAAACTGACAAAATACTTATTACCAGCTAATGCCCGCGGTAAAAAGTATATTAATTATCTAGAGTACTATAAAGTGCACAACAGACTACCCTTTTTTCTGTGCGGTAACCCCCTCGGATATCAGATTCGACAATATCCGTGTAAATGTTGTCTGTAAGAGATTGCCATGAGCCGCCTACAAGACCGCCTATTGTAATACCAAAATGTAGACCAAATGTAAACCATCCTGTCTGTACAATATATACTGCAGCGGTGTACAATAAAGATTTTTAAAGTAGCCTATATTACTGGCTGATAAGATAATGTAGCATTCTATTAGTGAAAGAGGTTTTAAAATATCGGTTTAGTGGTTTAGGCGTAAAAGCTAATAAACTAACAAACAAACTCACTTTCACATAATATATGTATGGATTATTCCTTTTAAATCAATTATTTATTGGTCTAGATAAAGCAAATAGCTGAATTACTTTTAGTAACAAGACTAAAGAGAAAAATAAAATCAACCTGAAGCTATAGCACCGCTAGAAAAGGACGCCTATGTTACTCTCTATGCCTCTAGAGTTTATACTAAATCTATGGACATTATTCTGAACACCCACCTCTTTTAATGCCTGGAACGCGCCCTTAACATCGTTGGAACACCAAGTCGGTAGGCAGAGCCGTCCAACAGACTTATGTGGGGCGCTGTTGAAGCCAATGACAGGTTTACTAAAATAAAATAAAGAAAAAATTTAAAGTAGGTATTTAGGCGTCAACATCAGACGTCTTCAGAATTCATACTTTAAACATGGTTAGCATGTTTAAAGTAAGAACATTAAGTTTGATTAAGTTACAAAAAATATTAGTAGTATAACTTGACAGACCTCATAAATGGCTGTCTGATCCTAAACTACCCAGAGCCTGAACTATGGTAACAAGACTACTGATAAATATATATATTCAAAGCATGCATATTATATCGCAGAATAAATGATCATGCTCATCACACAAGTATTTGTTCTGAATGGGAATCGAACCCACGTCAGAATCACTATGTACTGAACTGGTTTCAGTGTTGCCTGTTCGGCAAGACAACTCAATAATATGTCGACGCAGTACGACTACCCTGAAATTGCAATTACTGAGGCTAAATGCAGCTAGTTTTTTCATTATTTTGTTAAAAAATCGTAAAAGACAACAAAATACGTAAAAACGGTTGCAAAACACGATTTATAATAGAAAGAAGTAGAAACACAGATAGATTTACAAACAAACACAATCCAATTCAACTTACTTAGCATCTCTGACTCTAGAAGCAGCTAGAAGAAAAGTGCCATCACCGCCACAGGGCATCACCACATCGCACCAGTTTATTAAATCATCGTTATATGTTAATCTATAAAAAAAAAAACAAATGCTGAATTGAATTTATAAAATCAGATTATTTGGAATAAAAAATACATCACACTTTTTTTGTAATATTATGGACAGTGTTTGTATTAGTAGGCCAAAACCTCCTTTCTAAGGAGAGGCCTATGTCCAGCAGTGGACTATTAAAGGCTGTTGATGATGATGATGATGATGGACAGTCTTTTTTTAACGTGTTTAAACAGCCTTTGGGCCCTTACCCCACCGGGGTTTGCGGCGGGGCGGAGTGTGGGAATCGAACCGACTAAAGAACACGGTGTGCCAATCCACGCCTTAGATAGCAGGGCTCCGGGAACAGCTGATATTAATACATCCGAAAATATTATGTACAGTCCAGACCAGCCCACTCCGACTATATAACAAAATACTACATTTAGTCCGCCATTGTAATTTTTAACTTAAATACACAACTAACTTAAATACACAACACAGCCATCTGATGCCAAATTAGGCAGAGGTTATAATCAGACTGCTGATAAACATACTTATATATTTCTAAATACATACAATAGATAAATTATACCCAGACACAGATCAAATGATCGTGCTCATCACACGACATTTGTTCCGGATGGGAAATAAACTTTTAAAATAAAATAAATACCCTATGGCATCTTTAAGTAGAAGTTTTAATTTACGCATCTGCGGCCGTTGCTCTTACGCCCACGCTTTGGTGTGGCTTTAATATACCTACTTAATTAAAGGATTTTGCAACCATATACTACTTCGCACCTCCACTCTACAAACAATAGTGATTTACCTAATAATACCAGAATTTTATTTTTAGTAGTTATTACCTGAGAGTCACATCCCTAATGGATTGAAATAGTAAGTGTTACCATACATTAAAAAAAACTTTTGATTATCGCTATTATTTTACCTGCTGGCCATTTCAACCTTGAGTCCTATCTTTTTGAGACTGCTGGCTACATTTTCCTCGAATGCCTTCTGTCGCAGGTGCGTCTCCATCATAGCCTCGTAGTCTGACCCTCGTTTGCGGAGTATCTTCTCCAACTCAATATCACAGATATTATCATGGCAGTGTCTGGAATACAAAGGCGTAATTAGGAAAATGTTTATAATTATATACATAGGTTTTTAGAAATGGAACAATAGTTTTAAGCTATTTGCTTTTTCTTAAAGATTACCCGGGTCTTTTGAAATTGCCCTTTTATGATAGTTTAATTCTGACATTCCAAATCACCTCGAAATCTTTTTGACAGTAGATTGGAATGTCAGAATAAAGTCTTTCGAAAAAACTACGAGTATATTTAGTAAAAAGCCGATGTGTTGTGGACATTAAGCTATTGTAACCTACATATAATATTATAATTGATCATAATTTAGGCACCTTGATTTCAGATACCCATTATTAAAGAAAAAATATTATTGTATTACAGTTGTCGAGGGCGTATAACCTGTTTACTTTTACATGTACATCAAACGCATATATCGTGATTATTGTATTAAACTTTATCTGCCACAATATTATTATAAGCAGATCCTCGCAATGCCTAGTTATTCAGTACAACAACAGTATGTCAGGCAAAAACAATATTTATTTAGTGTTCATACGGTAAGGAGAGTAAATACATAAGCTATACCTATGTATAATAATGTTTGCATATATGCAATGTTTGCAAATAATGTATGCATTTAGAGCAACAAGGATTAAATACATGTATGTAATTGACATCGACAGAGATCAGTATCTTTTTATTAAACGTCAAACGAGACGCGGTTTTTGTTTGAAATACTGTGGCGTGACGTCATACCTAACTATTTTCAAATTGTTTATATTTAATGTTGATTTGAAAATAGAAAAACACTTTTGTACTTTTTTACACGATTAAATGATCTACTTTAAGCCCCGGGATCCACCCTTTTGTTCATCATCATCAACAGCCTACAATATTCTACTGCTGGACATAGGCCTCTCTTTAAAAAATTAAGGTTTTGGTCTATAACCATGCCACACTGCCCAGACGGGTTTGTAATAGGGTTTGTTACAAGTTTTTCTTCTCTTTGCCGTACTGTTATCCTGCGTAGTTTGCTCCCTTAGTCGGCTCTTACGACACCCAGGGGATGAATAGGGGTGGTGACACTCCGTATTTTACCTCCGTATCCGTCACCATACGGATAACCCCATTGTTACTAGATCATATTCTTCTACCATTCATATATCAAATACATGGACTAAAGCGCTCCTCAAGATTAAACAAGCATTTTTAGGATTTACTCGTACTTGGAAAACGTCACAAGCGATTTTCTCGATGTAATTGAGAATTATTTATATTTCAGCTATTTGAAAAGAATTCAAATCAAATTAAAGGCTGTTTGTCTTTTTAAAAAGCAATTCATCATCGATTCATTTTCATTCCGTTTCCTGTTTTATTCGCCACACAAAAGCAATAAAAAAAAACTAACTTGAAGATATCTTACACTTCTTCTTGTGATTTCATCACAACTATGTCGGACTCGACAATAATAATTACTTGACAAGTGTGTTTTGCTGTCAAACATGAGAGGCAATCGCCATCTTTTGGAAATCCTCAGAATCTATGAGTCGCCGTGCGACAATGCCCGCCACGCTGGGAATGTGATATCCTCTCGGGTTCCGTAGTTGAATAAACACCTAACTCCTTAGACAGTATTTTTTGTTATTTAATTGCTAAGCTGGCAGCGGATGGATGTTGACTGCCTAAGACCTCTTTGGGGACGGCCTTCCTGCAGTAGTGGACCCCGATAGGCTGATGATGCTAACTACTCGAGACACGAACTAATTTGTCTTTTTTTTCGTGTTCACTTTATTTCCTAACCTAACATAACACACACGCTTAAGCATAAAAGAGTAGATTCCTAAATTCAAAATAAATTACTTAGCCTGCATCATTAAATATAACATCTTAAAATACAACCTGAATTGTCCTCCATCATCAATTTAATGTTTCTATTGTTTCGATATCTTCAAATTAACATTAAATACTCATATAATTTAACAATAGCTAGTTATGACGTCACATAAAGCGTTTTAAAAAAATGTACACCATCAATCATTTTGACGTTTAATAAAAAAAAAGTGGTCGATAACTAGTCAAGTCACATTAACAAAGCCGCATTTACTTTTTGAAGGAGTCAAATAACGCAGACAAATCATCTTTTTTTCATTTATCAAATAAAATTTGCATTAAACAAAAATTATACATCATCATAATATATAGAAAACCTGTGGTTTGTAAATAATGCGAAGTGTAACGCTAAGTCGCTAAATTTACAGTGTTTCCGAGTTAATTAAGGTTTTTTTAAATCTGAAATTACATTGCTTATGCTATATAAAAAGATACCTACTTTTTAAAATTCTTACTAAATTGCAATCTGTATCTGCGACCTGGGCGGTATTGATACTTGTAATAGGTTTTGTGATAAAAAGATATTTTTAGTTTATACCTAAATCTTACTGCCATATGTTTAAACATTGTATGTATTCACTCACGTTAACTTAGGTAGGTTATCAGGTTGTAATGATAGTAGCCAAGCGGTATGAGATAATTTTATCGTAAACGTGATCTTTGAAACTGTCACAGAACGTGTAATAAAGTAATAAAAAAATCATTTTTTGAAAAGTTTATTGATTGCTTTTTTTTAGTACATCGTGCAAGTAACTTTTTATGTTGTCCTTTTTATTTAGTTCATCTAATACCTTTAAACGAGCAATTCTTGTAGATATACAAGGTGTAAGGGACATCGTAACGAATACTGAAATAGTGTATTCGGACCATGATTCTGAGTCGAAAATCATTGGAGTTTTCTGCCGGAAAATTCATATTTTTTTTTTAGAATTTTCCATTTTTTGGTTAAAATAATAGTAGGCCAAAACCTCCTTTCTAAGGAGAGACTTATGTCCAGCAGTGGACTATTAAAGGCTGTTGATGATGATGATGGTTAAAATAATATCACAATGAGTGATCAGAATATTTAACCGAAAACAAATCAATAAAAACCGCATACGGTCAAAAACTGCAATGTAATTAATCAAACAGACGAAGCGCGCTGGGCCTAATCTCCGGCCGCCAACTTGTGTTAGTGTACGTAGACTGTTTGCACGGAAGACACATGTAGTTATTACTTTTGTGCGATACCTGCGGTGAATGACCTTTACCTTTGACAGCAGATTGCATAAAAACTTTAATTTTGAGGCAGAAAATTCAAATGATTTTAGACTCAGAATGATGGTCTGAATACACTATTCGTTACGATGTCCCTTACACCCTGTATATGTAATCTGAATCTAGGAAACGGCTCCAACGATTATCATTAAATTTAGTAAGCAGGGGCTTCGGGGGGTTCTCCGGCCATCCAGGTACTAAGTTTGTGTACGTCAACGTCACTTATGAAATAAATACTTTTGTTTCTTTCTTTCATGTCGCATTTAACATAGTCACAGGAGTACGGACCGGCTTGACCTTTATGATAGCACGATCTTACATAAAACTCTAAGCAACACTTTCTTTACATATCACCGAAGAAGCAGGGTTATCAGAAGCCCAACAATCTTACACAACAAAGCCCTTTTCCGTAATAATACAGACCTTATCAGCTCAGGTCATATTTACATTCCCTCTATTTTTATAAAAGTTCGGTTATCCGGTTTTTAAGTGCATTAAGCCAAACTATAACCCACTTAATACAAAAGACACTTCTTATGCTTTTATAACATAATTGTGCATTTTATTTATCTCAAATGATAATTATCTCGACTGCATGCGCAGGCGCAATGGAAATATTTTTGTGATTATTTCATATCTTTTTTGTCGTACACTTGGCCTAGTGCTCTAAAAGTGTCGACGCGAACGAAAATTTAGGCCATAGATAGATTATATAAAAGATAAAAAAACGTTGTGTTGATAGTACATATTATCAAAAGAGGTAACTCAATCTTGCGTATTTGTGCATGTGAAAGTACCTCTATTTCTAACGGATAATGTTGCAGACGCATGAAATCGTTGCCATTCTAAAATACTTCTAAAAACGCCCTATTTTTTTCTAACTTTATTTTTCTTGTATGTAAACTCCTACACTAGGAATATGCAGGGGAAAAACACCCTGTACCAGGGACTTCCTTTCTAGGGTATACCTGGTTCCCCGGCTATTAGTACCCGAGACGGCGTGCGGTTTTAGTCGGTTCGAGTCCGACATGCCACCGACAGGTGGTATACGAGGGGATTTCCGCACGAAAAAAAAAAAAAAAAAAAGGGGAACAACACCCAGACTCAGAACAACAGTTTGTGGACCACACAAAGTGTTGTCCCATATAGGGGTCGAAGTATCGTGCACTATTTTTTGCAAATACCAATTAAAAGAAAGGAATGGCTTTTATTTAACTATGAGGTATGTGAGTAGACCATCTCGCTTCTAATATCTCTAGAACCGGAGCCAAGTTTTGGTGCAAACAGACAAAATAGACAAAATGCACATATAGCGAAATAATTTAAGTGGTCGCTTCGCCACGCACTCAAAAAGGACAAAAATTATGTAATTCAGAAGTAACTTTCCCGAATCTAGGTGACCTAGATCTCAGTAAAATAAGAATAATTCCTAGAGTGGGAGATTTCTTTTTAAAGTAGAAAGAAGAAGAATCTGCTACTGAACTGCTACTTACTTTTCATACTCATATCGGGTAACTTTGGACACGATGAGACACTTCTCCATGTTGAGTTTAACCTTCTCCTTACCAGACGAACTGGTTTTCTTTCTGGACCCATTGGGCGTCAACTCGCGAAGTTCTTGCTTCTGTCTTAGACCTAGAAGAAGAAAAAACAGTAAGTAAAGTATAACTAAGTCTTGCAGATTACCGATTCAACTTTCGGTCACAATACGATATAATCACATTACAGTCAACATTGGATGTTTAATAGTTTAGTACGATAATACCTTAATTACATTTGTGAGATCGAGAGTAAAACGAAAATGAATTTTGTCCAAACTTTTATTACGAGAAATGACCTTCTGATCAATACGTTAGATAATTTAAAGTACCTATGGAAAGCCTGTTACGTAGTTAGTGTAATACACATTGGTATTTCCGGATTTAAACTCAGAAATGGTTCTTTATGCGAGTTAAGGTTAGCTAGGTGGGCCAACCAAGCTCCTTCCAGAAGCACAGAAGCCTCTTTAGCGTTCTGTTAGAGATGCCTTATGTAAGCATTCCTGCACACCCCACACTTCTACTCTGCACACTCAGCATTTCTCCATCAATAGCCGAACGACCCGTCCACTCATGACCAGTCTCATCCCGATATCCAAGCCAGACGGTTGTCTTAACCCTATTTAGTATTTTATTTCTTTTTAAAAAGACAAGTTCCCCGAGACTCGTAACATATTTGGTGGCAGCGTTAAGGGATTCGAAAAGAGTCCCCGGTACGTCTCTTAAAAAGTTCAAATTCGGCGCGAGTGTATTTGAGTGTAATTGCCGACTCCATAGTGTACAAAGTGTCAGTGCACCGAGTTCGAGCCCGACTCCTGGACGTCAGTGTTCGTGATAAAGCTTGTGAAAGGCCCATTGCTGTGCACCACCCGTGCTGCAGCCGGTCTTTGTCCAGAACCAGAAGGATTACACCCATTGTCACGCCAAGTTAGTGCTGTGACCGGTGTAATATCTCCAACGACGCGACGACCTTCGGCTTATCAACGCCTACGCTTCGCCTGTGAATCTTCCAAGAAACCATGTCCGTTATTCTTATCGCGCTGTCCGTATTCCAGTAAGTGAAACCATACACTTGGTCATTGCTAATTTCTTATTTAAAACTAATACATTATATTTGAGATTTTTAAATATCATTACTCTATTCTGTAACGTATTCCGTCACATACGTATATTGTTCAAATTATTGTTATTTCAACCTTATTGTGTATTTGTAATTGTTAAGATGACTGAGAGATCCCAAAGTCCAAAATTGGAAATTAACATTACTGATACCGAAGAGGAAGGCCAAGGCCTCTGCCCTCCCCCTCAAGGACCTTCTACTAGATCACAATCAAAAAAAATTAAAACTGTAACATCTAAATTAGAAATTGAGCTTTCCACGTTATTAAAATTCATAAAGCCATACGATGGCTGCAGAGAAAAACTAAATTCCTTCTTAGTAAACTGCAATAACGCCTATGAACTAGCATCAGAATCACAAAAAGACATACTCTTTAAATACATTCTATGCCAACTACAGGGCAAGGCGGAAACCGCATGCTCCATCAAAGAATTTTCAAATTGGCAACAACTGAAAGAATTTCTAAAAACACAATTCAGTGAAAGAAAGCACTATGCCCATCTTTTAACAGATTTACAGGAGTGTAAACAACAAATAAATGAAAATGTAAGTCAATATGCTCTAAGGATCGAGACATGCCTGTCTCATCTGTTAACCGAAATATCTATCTCACACGGTCATAAAGGTCGAGAGATGATAGGACGCACGGCAGCCATGGAGGAATTAGCCCTCCATCATTTCCAAATGGGATTGACACCCCGTATCTTTAACATTGTCAGGGGTAAACCAATAAAAACTCTAAATGAAGCCATAAATATGGCCATTTCAGAAGAAAAAATACAACAGTCCCTATCCAGACAAGGTCCGAATTCGTTAAGCACTCAACAACCACGACAAGATAGGTCAAACGCTACAAAACTAAACACTCAATTTATTCGTCGTAACCAAAATCAACAACCCTCGACCTCAAACCAGTACAACGTAAAACCTAACTTTAATAACCCTAACAGATCTAATAATAACTACAACAATTCTTCTACTCAATTCTGTAGGTACTGTAAAACGCCAGGTCATACCTTAGAGCAATGTCGGAAAAGGGAGTTCAACAACAACCGTTTCAAGAATTTCGACCCGAATCAGCAAAGAACGCTACAACGCGTCAACTTCATTTCCGACGAATCCTCAGACAATAACGATGGATATTCGGCTAACCCCACAGAGGGTTATGATACCGTTGATGCCGATCCAAAAAACGAGTAATCGTCTCGTCCCGGTGCCGTGCGGGACGTCATAATTCAAAAAACGGTATCACAAGTCCAAAATCCACTGTATCCGTGCAGCAACATCATGTTGATCTGCCAAAATCCTCTGTATCCGTGCAGCAACATCATGTTGATCTGCCAAAATCCTCTGTATCCGTGCAGCAACATCATGTTGATCTGCCAAAATCCTCTGTATCCGCGCAGCAACGTCATGTTGATCTGCCAAAATCCTCTGTATCCGTGCAGCAACATCATGTTGATCTGCCAAAATCCTCTGTATCCGCGCAGCAACGTCATGTTGATCTGCCAAAATCCTCTGTATCCGTGCAGCAACATCATGTTGATCTGCCAAAATCCTCTGTATCCGCGCAGCAACGTCATGTTGATCTGCCAAAATCCTATGTATCCGTGCAGCAACATCATGTTGATCTGCCAAAATCCTCTGTATCCGCGCAGCAACGTCATGTTGATCTGCCAAAATCCTCTGTATCCGCGCAGCAACGTCATGTTGATCTGCCAAAATCCACTGTATCCGCGCAACAACGTCATGTTGATCTGCCAAAATCCACTGTATCCGTGCAGCAACATCATGTTGGTCTGCCTAATTCCACTGTATCGATACAAAAACAAGGTAAACCGCCAAAACCTTCTAAATCAAATATTTTTGAAATTACAAATAACCCTGCAAAAACATTATTACCACACGTTCTAGTTAATTCCTCCGTATCAGACATCCCGCTATCCTTGTTAGTAGACTCAGGGTCATCTGTAAGTTTGATAAAACATTCATGCATAGAAAAGCACCCTAGACTTATCAAAGAAACGATTCAATTAAAAGGCATTGACTCGAAAGAAGAACCCATCAATACTCGAGGCCACTTCCGATTAAAATTACAGCTTTCTAAATCCACAATATCACATCCCTTCCACGTCATTGACGTAATACATTTACCTTATGATGGAATTATCGGCTCCGATATGCTGAATATGCATAACTGCAACATTAATTATAATAATAATCTGCTCCATCTGGGTAATTCATCCTTAAAATTACACTTTCATGATCCCGCTTACTTAATTCCTGCTAGAACCGAAACCATTATTGAGTGTTCTGTGTCTAATCCTGAGATAAAAGTAGGGGTAATCCTCGATCAGAAGTTTTCAGAGACTTTATTGATCGCCAATTGCATAGTACGCGTAAAAGAAAACAATCGAATTAACATATCCGTCGCTAACACTTCCGATAAACCTATCACATTAAATTCGAACCTAAACCTAAAACTTAATCCTATTGCACCTTCAGAATTCAAGGAACAACCAGCTAGTTCAATAAACCATATACGAGTTTCAACCAATAGCGTCGAGCGTACAGCAGAAGTATTAAAACAGCTACGCGTATCACATTTAAACGAAGAAGAAAAAACCGCTCTTCTGCAATTATGTTCCGACTTCTCTGACATATTCCATCTTCCAGGAGAAAATCTTACCCATACTAATGCCCTAAAACATGAAATTAAAACTACAACGGACATACCAATACACACTAAATCTTACAGATTCCCCGAAATACATAAAGCCGAAGTCCGTAGACAAATGGATAAAATGCTGGAACAGGAAATTATAGAACCCTCTGATTCCCCCTGGTCATCGCCAATATGGGTGGTCCCTAAAAAGCTTGACGCTTCTAATATCCAAAAATGGAGAGTAGTAATCGACTACCGTAAGCTTAATGACGTAACAATCGGTGATACTTATCCTATTCCCCAAATCACCGAGATCCTTGATCAACTTGGTAACAGTAAATACTTCTCAACCCTAGATTTAGCATCCGGGTTCCATCAGATTGAATTAAATGAAGCCGACAAACCCAAAACCGCTTTCACTGTTCCTGAAGGACATTTCCAATTCTCAAGAATGCCATTCGGACTTAAAAACGCTCCTTCAACATTTCAGAGACTTATGAACTCCGTCCTATCAGGTCTCCAAGGAATCCGATGTTTTGTGTACTTAGATGACGTAGTCTGCTACGGGTTTGACCTTGAAACGAGTATCCGCAATCTAAAAGAGATTTTCCAAAGAATCCGAGATTTCAATCTCAAACTACAACCAGATAAATGCGAATTCCTTCGACGTGAAGTTGGTTATCTCGGGCACATCATTACCGAAAAGGGGGTTAAACCAAATCCCGATAAAATCAAAGCTGTAACCGCATTTCCAGTTCCAAAAACGCCTAAAGATATAAAATCATTTCTCGGTCTTGTTTCGTACTATCGCCGCTTTATTCCCAATTTCTCCAAGACCGCAAAAGCCCTTACTAACCTCTTAAAAAAGGATACACCATTCAAATGGGAAAACCAACAACAACTTGCTTTTGACACATTAAAACACAATCTGACAACCGCACCACTTCTTATCTACCCTGACTTTTCCCTACCTTTCATTCTTACCTGTGATGCATCCAACTATGCCGTCGGTGCCGTACTTTCGCAGGGACCTGTTGGTAGAGACCAACCCGTAGCTTATGCTTCGCGCACACTTAATAAAAGTGAATCAAATTATAGCACGACTGAAAAAGAGTTGTTGGCTATATTATACGGCTGTAAAACATTTCGTCCCTACCTCTATGGACATAAATTCCTTATCATTACCGACCATAGACCGCTTAAGTGGTTATTTAATCATAAAGATCCTAGCAGTAAGCTCCAACGATGGAGGTTAAAGTTGGAGGAATACGATTACGAAATTATTTACCGTAAGGGTAGACTAAATCCCGCAGCCGATGCCCTCTCCAGGTACCCAGTGAATCCTATATATCCTGACAACAGACGCTCTCTAAATCCTAACTCTCCTGATAATATTAGTCCTAATGAAGAAAATCCACTACAAACATCACAACCTTCAGATTTACCTAATGAACCAAGCGATGACTTACGAAGTCCACTTGTATCTCCACCGTCCAGCCTCGAAGCAAACCTTATAAACCCTGAAATTGAAAATGAGGTAATGGATTACCTGAGTTCCGTTGACAAAGAGCAACCTGCTAGATTTGAGTCCGAAGCTCAACCTTCAACGAGCTGGCAATATCCTGAAACCTTACCCGAGTGTGTGCAACCTTATGAGCCCCCAACTAGCCGTCAAGATCCCGAAACCTTATCCGTTCCCAATCAACCTTCTCTGTCTCAACCTGACGTAACGTACAGCAGGTTCTTAAAATTACCCGTAAGAGTGTATAATACCTTAGTAATGGAACATAATGAAACTCTACTTAAAAGCACACAAAGATTAATAATTATACCTACCTCAATAGATATGGACGAGTCCATGCCTTATGTTCAAGAAATCCTTGATAGTTGTCCAGAACCAATCCGCAATGAATTTCTACAATCAGAAAGAACCCTGTGCACATTTTCACCCCTTGTAATAGAAAACAAAACATATCTTTTCCTATTCACTAAAGTTAACCATTTTGATGATTTCTCATACCCAGATATATTTAAATCACTAAAATACACACGTGATCAAATAATGATGTCCTATCCTACGATAAACCAAATTAGCACATCGGACTTTAAAAACCCCTTTGACAGACACTCTTTTGTAAAAATTTACAATATGTTCAACTATTTATTCGATGGAACTAATATAGGAATACACATATACCATAACAATATTATATATCCCTCATTGAGCGAAATACCAAAGATTCTTAAAGAAAATCATGATATTCCCGTCGCAGGACACCTCGGATCTATGAGGATGATAAGTCGCATTAAAGAAAGATACTATTGGAAAAACATGCGTAGTGACATTGAAAACTATATTAAAAAGTGCACATCATGTCAAACAAATAAGGCATTACGGAAAATAAATAGGGCACCAATGATAATCACTTCCACTTCTACATCTGCATTTGAGAGAGTAGCCCTCGATATTGTAGGTCCTCTACCCGAGTCCGGCGCGGCCAAACTTAGATTTATCCTAACCATGCAAGATGACCTTACTAAATTTTCGTTAGCTTATCCGCTACGAAGTAATACTGCAGAAGAATCGTGTGAATGTCTACTTCATTTTATATCGCTATTCGGAATCCCGAAACATATACTCACCGATCAAGGTACTAATTTCACGGCCGAGTTATTTAAGAAAACATGTGAGTTCCTCAAAATAAAGCAGTTATGGTCCAGCCCCTATCATCCGCAAACTCAAGGCGCCTTAGAGAGATCGCACTCAACCCTTAAAGAATATCTAAGATCTTATACCAACGAGAACCAAGATAATTGGCCCCGATATGTCTATACAGCTATGTTAGCATACAATACCGCAATACATTCGACTACGCACTACTCACCATACGAATTAGTATTCGGACACAAATCCAATATCCCTGACTCTGTCTATAACGACACATCCACTACTACCTACCCCGAGTATGTAAAGATGTTGCAACATCGAATGAAACATACTCGTGATCGGGCTAAACAATTTATCATACAATCCAAAACGAACTCTAAAACTTATTATGACTCCCGTACTCGCCAGGTGACGTATAAAATCGGTGAATACGTTCTCCTAAAAAACCATCTCCGGTTACGTAAAGCCTTATCACCTGTGTGGAAAGGCCCTTACAAGATCATTAAAGTTCACAACAACCACACATTAACATTACTTATAAATAGACGACACGTGAAACACCACTTCGATGAAGTGAGACACGTGAACGTCCAAGAAGACGCTCAGGAAGAAGTCCAAACGGTAGACTAAAATTAAATTTACATTAATTCAGTAGTTAAATACGTTTCATTTATATTTCATTACATTTTTCCTTAATTATTATTATTATAAAGTAGGTATAAACATTAATAATATGAGAAACATAGCACAAAACTAAACCTATTCCAATATAAATATAATATCTATAGAATCATCTAGATGTCTCTTTTCGTTACAGCGTGCTTGCCCAAGGTCACGCAGAGTTCGTCCAACAAATCAACACGAGCTCAGGTATATACTTTGACCCAATTGGCGAACTCAAAATTCGCGTGAGCCACTTGGATATAGTGACACCATTAGACATCTCCTATATTGAACCTCACATCAAAAATATAAATTCGATACTAGGGACAATACGCCTTATCTGCAACCAAATTGCAATAGAAACCTCAAACAATTTAGAATGTTACAATATATTAGAACCACTTACAGTAAGGTATCGCGACATTACTTCCGAGTATTCCTCTATATCCCATTTAGTTAACAAAAGGTTCAAACGAGGGGCATGGATAGGAGGTATTGGCACTCTGTCTAAAACTATATTTGGGACCCTAGATGAGAACGACGCTGTCAAATATGACAACGCCATTCAAAATATTCAAGATAACGAAAAAAGGCTGAGTTCATTAATGAAAGAAAACATCTTAGTTACTTCTACTATTTTATCAAAAATTAATAACACGTTACACGAGATTAAAATTAATGAAGCCAGCCTTAACCTAGCTATCGACAATTTCTCTTCAAAATTGCAAAACATATCATTAATTTCTAACGAATTAAACATTAAATCAAAAATAAATTCAATCATGAACAGTTTAGAAGCATCCATACTCACCTTATCATTTCGGTTAGAAGACATAACTACTGCTGTCTTGTTGTGTAGTCAAAACATCCTGCACCCGATTATTATAACGCCCTCGCAATTATACCAAGAGATTGTCGATAACTATCGGTACTTACCTGTAGATATTAAGTTACCTGTAAGCTTAGCGTTAAGTAATATTCATAGTCTAATGAATATATCTAGTGTAGTATGTTATAGTTTAAATGACAGGATTGTTTTTGTTTTAAGAATACCTTTAGTATCCCCTAAGGAATACAGTTTGTACTATAGTATTGCACTACCGACCCCACATAGTAATGTAGACCCCCAATCTTTTAGTTTCATAATTCCTAGTAGTAAATACATAGCAATGACCAAGGATAAATCTGAATATTGTAACCTTGATTCACTAAAGGAATGCACACCGATAAGCCAGCGCGAGTATATCTGTGACGTATTGACCGTGTTCCCGACGAGTGCGAAATCGAGCTGTGAAAGTGAATTGTTGTCAAATGTGATAAGAGTTTTACCATCGCAGTGTCAAACTGATTTCCTTCACGGACACATAGATTTATGGAAACCACTTTACAATAATAATTGGATTTACATACAATCCCAAAGTAGTAAACTGTATATAGAATGCCCAAATCGCAAAATTAACGATATTAATATTATTGGTACAGGAATTTTAACTATTCCGAATAATTGTATCGGATACTGTAAAAATACAAAATTAATACCTAAATTTAATAATTTTAAAATTAATGTTACTGTAGCGCATTCAGACTTCAGTATAATCAACGACTCCTGTTGTAACCTAGATAAGTTTAGGAACTTGATGAGTGATGAGCCTCCTCTCAAATTACACAACATCGACCTTGACGTTTTTACATCAGAAGCAAAACTAAAATTAAAATCTTTGTCTGATGAAACAGATTCTATTCTAAATCAACACCAGATAATAAAATATGAGACTCATTACTCAATCTTAATTATTTTAAGTATTTGTATGATTTCTATTTTTTGTAGTGTTAAACTGTTTTTATACATTAAATCGCACAACCGTCTTTCCCGTCACTTTTCTATATTTTCCAAACCAACTCCAGCCGACTCACCTCCAGAACCAACTCCAAATCCCGACACGGTAATCCCGTTAAAGATCACCAAGCATCTCCCGGAACCGGAAAACTTACCATCTCCTAGTATTAGGAGAAATGTGTAAACATACACTCTCCATCTCTTCTTGATTCCTCTTCTACCCTTTCTCTCTCCCTAAACATCGAAATTTCTACCCCGATGTTTAGTTTACCCCAGGGAGGTGTTAGAGATGCCTTATGTAAGCATTCCTGCACACCCCACACTTCTACTCTGCACACTCAGCATTTCTCCATCAATAGCCGAACGACCCGTCCACTCATGACCAGTCTCATCCCGATATCCAAGCCAGACGGTTGTCTTAACCCTATTTAGTATTTTATTTCTTTTTAAAAAGACAAGTTCCCCGAGACTCGTAACAGTTCGCAGGCTTCACTGAAGGTATCATTATAAAGGCAATCCGGTTTGGTTATTTTCTACCTTACTAGTTTGATGAAAATGTAAAAGAATAGACAGAAATTAGTATTTACTGTCTCTGGTTGATTGTGTTCCAATATTATTAATAGCTCTTATCACTTTAAAACTTTCCATTGATGATGTCTATATTTGTATTCATATTATGTTTGTCCGTACGTATCGCCGGTGTCAAAGGGCCTTGTGTCTCATTTTTATCTAGAAATGAAAATGTATGTGTCAATGTCAAATGAAAATAACCTTGCAGAAGTTTAATGGGGAAAGAAAATCGAGATACTGTTTGAAGTTTAACGCAGAATGATCTATGCTGATATCATGCCGTTTGATTTCAAATTGTGCTATGGTTACCATACTGCTGATAACCATACTCATATATTTCGGAATACTGCTCATCAGCATCAGTCTATCGCAGTCCAATACTGGACATAGGCCTAACCCATTGCATGCCACTTAGACTGATCCTCAACTTCTCGTATCCAGCTCCTGCATCTTGCGCAAATTGTCGCTCCACCTGGCCTGTGGGCGTCCTACACTATGTTTTGATCTTGATCACATCACACAAATATTGTTTCTGGGTGGAATTCGAACTATAGCTAAAAATAGACCGCCAAAGCTTACGCAGCTAGCAGTGGTCTCTTAGCAGTTAATTAACCTATCTATGATGGTTAGAGTCGGATTGCTTAATTAAAAGATAAGAAACTTAAATAATAAAGAAAACAACCTTATCTCAAGTCTAATAATAGAACAATTCAATAGCAAATACAATTAGAATCATATCTTGGACATTGCACTTACTAGGTTTATCTAAAAACGACACTTAATTTCGTCAATCCGTATTTCGTATCCTTAAGCGGATAAATCTCGTCTCTTACGTAACAACAGTAAAAGCAAGCAACGAGCTAAGATTATCTCTACTTATATAATAAATGTGAATTTGTTTGTGTATTTCTTATGCTTTCATGCCTAAACCACTAAAACGAGTTTAATTTTTTTTCACTAACGGAAAGCTACATTATCAGCGAGTAACTTAGGCTACTTTTCACCACAATAACCGACATACACGCGAGCGGAGCTGCGAGCAAAAGCTAGTAATACATAAAATATGTAAAGCGATTATAATCCGTCTGACAATGAATGAATGAACAACTGACTATAAAACAAACTTGAAAATTAAATCCCTTTCATGGGTTTGTTATAATTATTATTAATAGACTGCAAAATGCTTAAAATTGCAACGATATCATTAATATGAAGTTTTATGACAATCCTGTTGATACTTACGTGGCATGGTGGTACCTGGTTTAATATTATCAAATTTAAAAAAAAGTGTTATATAATATCAGGCAACAGAGCAGTTAAAAAATAAATCGCCAAAACCTACCACTTTTTGAAAGTTAGAACACGAATAACTTTATATTTACAAAAAAATACATCTTTTCACAATTTTAAGCTAAATTTTTACCCAATTCTTCGACAAAACTACTTTTTTTCGACAAAAACTATCCATACTTAATAGTCATACAAACTTCACCCGAATACAAGCAGCTATTAAGTTGCAGAATAATTATTAAGCGCCTTTGAAAGAAACGGAGATACAGTATTGTGAAAGTTTATTCTCTAAGTTTAGTAACCTGTATAAACTTATTTGTCCATTAAAAGCAGATAAACATTTGTGTTTTCTTTTGATTCATCGTCTCAGAAAGAATTAAAACCACATGCAGTATAAAAAATATGCAATTAAGAAACATAAATACATTTTTAAGGTCGAATAATGCAGGGAACCCGCGAGGGACTCGTGGCAAAATGGTAACCGAGTATGTTAAGACAATGCGAAGTTAAGCATGTCAGGTTAGCCAGATCAGTCTATGGATGGGTGTCCATTTTTAACACATCGAGACTATCTGTGCCTCGGAGAGCACGTTAACTCGTCGGTCTCTGTGGCAATCGTTACGGATAGTTGCAGCCCAACAGTCTTTTTACCGAACTTCGATATCGTCTAGTACTTGGGTTGTAGAGGTCTGAGGGCCAAGTGCGAGTTTATTTCAATTCTACCCGATCGTCACGGTGACCGCGGCCGGCAATACGATTGGCCGGCGCTGAAATCTCCACCAATCGCAACGTTAAACGCGCTCGCCATTGAGAGCGAGTCGATGTGAAATAAACTTGCACTCAGCCCTCAGCAGGTCGCTCCGCGTAAAAAATTTCGAAGTTCAGCAGTATCGTAGTAGACTTAAGCCCCAACCTAGTTATGGGAATATATATAGGCTCTGAGAAATAGGATGCAGGGAACCCGCATAATTAAGCTTGCTGTATTCACATCTTTAAACAGCAAAAACATACTTAACATAATTTAGCAAAAACTGTTGAGCAACTACTAATTCTGCATTGCACCTTGAAAATTATCTCGTTAATTATATTTACCACAACTATACATGAGCCATGAGCCAATTGGCCATGGTTTGCCAGGCATAAACTGCTTGTCTAGCCTCTGAGCCATCCTCCTTTATATTGGAGGGGCAGGACACCAAACGTTTAATCTTGAACCGAACTGTACTGGGCGAGGAGTACATTCTACGGTTTACGCCATAATACTAAACTATATAATACTGTAAGTTTTCTAGTACAGTACACTGTGTGTCCTTGCTTCAAATATGCCTACAGCAAAGCTTCCATAAAAGGTACGGGTGAGCCTGAGCCTGCTCGTTAAAAGAATTCGGCAGTTGTGTTTCGAGTCATTTGAGAGGCCCACTGCTTTCATGTGCCTCGGAAGAGGCTACCAGGGAAAGGCGTGGGAGGCATTAGCATGAGACCTAGGGCTCACACTCAACGGGATTTCATGAAGACGGTGGAAAACTTTATATCGGAATTTTGCGTTCCATTATATAAAATCCATTTTGCATAGTTCCTAGTTTGGTAAAATGATGGTGGATGGTAAAATGATGGAGATAAGGAATGCACAAGAAACTGTGACATGTAGGGGCACAAGTCCAAACAAGAATACATTTTCCTATATAACAAATAGAATGCAATATTAAGTAACGATAACGAGTAACCAAATATATTTGTCAATACTCGTGTACATATTTGTTATTTGCTTTTAATCAGTGGAAAGTTTGTTCGTAATGGCCGCATAGAAAATTACACAATACTTTTTCAAGAATCTTTCCATTGTTTGGACAATAGGGACAACATAAATATAGATAAGACTCATCAATTATGTAAACGTTCCCTAAAGTTTCCTAAGGGCAACTTCCTTAAGTATTTCTATTTGTATAGTTCTAGACTGTCAGGTTGAATCAAAATCAGACTCAATCTGGGGGGACCTGAACTCAAATGGTCGGGGTCTTTCCCAGGCCTAAGGCCAGCTGTCGAGGTGGTAATAATGGAAACACCACATATCCTGGCTCCTGTATATAAGGAACACACGGAATCCTCAAAAACATCCTCAGAATCCGCATGGACGCTGGCATACACGTTTATCATTTTGGTAGGGTAGTTATACGAGTATATGGGCACGCCGTTAAGACCCGTTATGGAGGATTGGCTCGAGACGCTTGACGGAACCCTCGCATAAAGGTTGACGCAGGTGATCACCGGGGAAGGATGCTTCGGAGATCACCTGTGTCTGATCCGCAAAGAGTTAACGCCTGAGTGCCACCACTGCGATGGCCCGGACCGTGGACATGGCCCTCCACACGCTGACAGAATGCCCAGCATGGGTTGAGCAGAGGCGCAACCTCGTGGGGGCCATCGGAGTGCGAATTCTCCCGCTCGGTAACATAATTGCCGCTATGGTACAGGCGATAGTGCGTGGAACTCCGCCGTCTCCTTCTGCGAGCAAGCTATGCTTGCGAAGGAGATGGCGGAGCGAGACCGGGAGAGGTTTAGAACTCTGCCGGCCCGCCAGGCCCGGAAACGGGCCAGGTACCGCGGACGACTGAGGTGGGGGTGGTAGGTGAGGCCATCTGTCACCCTAGCAGAAGCAGGCCAGGCGCTGGAGCGCGTGCTCTCAGCCCGTCTTGTGGTAACGCACGCGCTCCTTTTCCGGGTCACAAAGGGGACACACAGGAGGGGGTCATCTACACGCCGTAGATGGTCCGAAGTACGTCAGGGTACCAGGGATATCCTTCCTAGGGTACACCTGGTTCCCCGGCAACTAGTACGCCAGACGGCGTGCGGTTTTTGATCGGTTTGAGTCCGACATAGACACCGGTGGAATTCCGCACAGAAAAAAAACGGGGGTAGTATCTAAATTAGACTTGCAACGAATAGTATATTCGGCAGTATACTGAATACCGAATATTCGGCGAGGCCTCTGACCGAATAGCCGAATATTAGGCAAAAGTATTCGGCTGGATTTTAGCGCCAAAAACTTGTACAGAAGTGAATTAAATTATGTACCTGTTTTATGTACCAATGACTACTAAATAAATGATTATAAAAGAAATGAGAACCTTACCCTTCTAAATTTTGATTACCACAATAATTCAAATACATAGAATCCTCCATTTTTCCAATTCAGAAGATGATTATGTACCTGTGTAATGCACCAATGACTACTTAAATGATTATAACAGAAATGAAAATATGAATATATACGTAATCAATCGATTTTAATTTTTCATTTTACCAATTATTTCTCAATGACAAAATATATTATTTAAGTATTCGGTATTCGGCCGAATAATATGTAGATATTCGGTATTCGGCCGAATATAATAAAAGCAGCCGAATAGGCCGAATACCGAATAGTAACCGAATATTCGTTGCAAGTCTAATCTAAATCACATCACACTAATATTATATAGGGGAAAGTTTGTGAGGGTGAGTGTGTGCTTGTTTGTTTGTTACTTCTTCACGCACAAACTATTAGACCTATTTTAATATAATTTGATATAGAGGTAGCTGCCACCCTGGTTTAACAAAAGACTATTTCTTTGTGTTTCCCGCGCGAAGTAGGTATCTGATAAACCGCGGGTAATACCGCAAACATTATTACTATAAATAAGATAATAATTAGTAATGATAATTTATGTATCTGCAGATACAGGCCCATAATTTTTATAAATAACAAAGCAATTCACAGAAAAAAAACCCAGAGATGAAAATACATACAAAAACATTAATTTTAAATAATGATTAAAATCGTAACAAAAACAGAAAAACAAGTAGTAGATTAAATAAAATAAAAACGCATGTATACGTACGTCCACATTTGGCCAACTAAAATTTTGGTTCTACTTACGTAAAGGGAGCCTTCAACCGTCAAGCGGGTATTTCAGGAATTCAAGTAACTGTCCCAAAATTGGGATTATAAATAAAGGAAACGTTTGGTCAGGGTCAAGTGGGAGTCGGTGGTGAGAGAAAGAGATAAAAGAAACGTAAGAAACGAATATTACTTTTACGGGTAGATTATGAAGAGTAAGCAAAAGTTAGACCTAATCACGGACGCACAGTTGTAACTCAGTGCCTGTTACCAGTCTAGGTTGAGCCTTCTAGCCGAAAACTGCCTTTGAAACCGGTCAATGCTTTATACGAATAACCCCGCAATACACGAAGGAAAAATTAGGACAACGTACTTGAAAAGAGATCAGTGAGGCAAGAAAATAAATAAACAAAATATGCTCGAAAATTCGCACACAGTTATATGACCTATAATTACCCCCTTATCATCATTCTGATGTGCGTAGATATTCTGTACATTAATAAGTTTAGTGCGTAATTGTGAGTTTTTATCAATCTTTGCATGGGATTACAAAAACAACGAACACTTAGGAAGTACTTAAAATAACTACAGATAAAGACATGTGCGAAAATATATTTAGATATTGTAGTGTGTCACAGTACCTACGTATAATTTGTCACAGCTGGAGGCTTGCGAGGTCAAATGACAACCGCCTTATAAAATCTGCAACTTTTGCCTGCGTGGAAATTTATTTGAAACTTCGTCATTTTTGGTAGTAGCGTTTTCAGTCACAGTAAATACTCTTTATCAAACTTTGTTACCAATGGGTGCAAGTTTGTATTGAGAATATACCTATAATCTTGATCCATTGGATCCTCTACGATGTCTGATTTCGACCACCATGCGGACGAAGTCGCAAGAAAAAACTATTAATATATTTAATTTAATATATGATTAAAATGGTCGCGAATTCCTAGCTAGTTAATTAATTTAAGATCTATGTTTTTATTACTAGAATTGCAGTATTATAATGTATATGTATAATGCCGATGAAAAACAATAAGATTTCTAAGTTTGCACAAAGAAATCTATCTTCAAATTTATGTTTTTACTCATCTAAAGAGCCTTTTAAACTTAGGAGACTTAATGAAAAATGTTGCAAAAACGTGGAACTTTACTCCTTTCTAGCGAGACGCAGACGAAGTTGCGCTGGTTTGGCTAATACGTTATACTTCTAAGCTAAGATCAAATAAAAAAGTTAATATGGTACTCTGTGTACAAAGAAGCGAGGCCAATTAAAACTACGCCTTGGCGTGTACATACACAACTACACGCAACGAACTACGCCTTGTCAGGCAAAACGTAATCAACAATGTAAACAATATTGTTGTGTTCTGAAAGGGTGTAAAATCAAACTACAAGAGATGATGATGATGATGATGTCCTCCCAGACGTATCCGTCGACGGCCACACCCTGTCACTTTTCAACAGCTCCGTTTACGCTCATGCGCCCGTACGTAACTAGCAAAACCGAATTTGGTTTTGAATACACTGTCACATTAGGCACAGCCAAACGCCAACTTCGAAAAACTCGTCCTTACCCCTCTTATAACTACACTTACAAGAGATAGTTAGTAGGTTAGAATCATTACACACATAAGTAAGCGTAGAAACCAATATTATCAATAAAATAAAATTATGATGGCAGCACCGGCCACCGCGATCACGTTTATAAAACCGGCGTCACTTTGTTATTCGCAAAGTTCCATCTTAACTTTTTTTATGTGATCTGAGCTTCTAAGTCAGGGAACGTGGGTTCGATTCTCGGTATTACAAACTACAACTAAATTTCATGTCATTTCTGCTAATATATTATACGTTTTCGTTTACTTATGATTGACGTAAAAGAGAAACCCTTAATTGTAAATAAGTACTAATGTATTTAATAAAGCCCAATAGTCTATCTTTGTGCGTCATTACGTGTTCAATTCGTCACGTATTTCAGCTCAATATTGTTTATGGTGTTGCTCTAGTAGTTAATAATCCAGACTGCAGAAGCAGGAGGACAAATATTTGTGTGATGAATACGATAATTTGTTCTGTATCTGGGTGTAATGTGTGTGTAATGGTTATATGTATATGTTTAGTAATATATAAGTATGTGTTTATCGGGAGTCTAGTTACCATAGCGTAGACTCTGCCTTTTTTTTGAGATCAAACGGCCGTGCGCGAGGTTTAAGTTATAAGCCCATATGTATAGTCTATGTTACAGGTTAATTCGAATTGTTCCAGGTATTTGACTTGACCTGACTTGACCTTAAGAGCTAACTCTTCGAATCGAACTTACCAGGATAGTCTCAATCCCAGTTCTTTATGCGATAAAGGGTGTTTTAATGACAAAAGTCACAGCAATAGGATAGTTTTCAAATAAGCCTGATATTATTGCAATAATATTAAATCATTTATTTGCCACTCATAGATAAAACAGTGTGAAGGAATAATGTTATGTACCAGCCAGTATATGACATGTGTCAGGCGAGGTGATCATGCCTAGCGGGCCTCGCGGGTCGCGGGTAAAATATAACCTAACGTATGACTAAATCATGTTATTTCAAAAGTTTTTACGTATAATTTGACGGAAGACACCACAACAAGGAAAAAATTAATTATAGAACAATGAAATGAAACAGTAATTTCATTGTTTTATATTTCCCAGGCCGCATTAATACTTTTGCACATGCTCGCTCTAGAGAATTAAAAAAAAACTAATGTTTATTTTTATTTTGATGAAGAAAAAGGAGAGACTGGCCTGTCATTCAGGGCATCATATGCCAGGGGTCGTAGACAAATATTATGTGATGAGCACGATCATTTGTTCTGTGTCTGGGTGTAATTTATCTACGATGTGTATGTTAGAGGGCGTCCATTAGCTAAATGAGGGGTTTTCGGGGATTTCTGTCCCCTTCCCTCCAGTGAGATGTCGTGAGATTAAATTCAACTACCTCCCCTATCCCCCAACCGAAAGTTAGGGTTTTTAAAATGTATTTGTAGTGTAAAGGCGGTGTAAAGGTTGGCGGTGGCGCGTAAACAAACGACGGGCTACTGGGCAACTTCGTGGCACTCGCAATACCATGATAAATATTATTGTATAAGACTTGGTCATGTTTACGTGGAGGTCTTAATTTAACCCAGTTTTCTCGCAATTTTACTCTGTTTCTTGCGGATAAAAAATTACTTGATATTTGCCGAGACCCCCACTCTCTCCAAAGTAAGATTAGATGGGATTAGGCTCGACCCCCTCCTCCCCCCTGAACGCCTCACTTAATTAATGGACACCCCCTTATTTGAAATATAGAAATTTATTAGCCAAATGCCACTATGCTTGCTTTGTAAGGGACCTATTTTGTTAAAATCATACATTTCCATATCATAAGTATAAGGTGCTCCAGATGTCTTGATTCAAGTTTCAATCTCGATAGAGTAAATGTTCATCATGACGCTAGTTTTAGCTAAGTACTCTAAGTAGTTCTAATCATTTGACAAACAATATTTATTAGAAAATAATATTATGTCGGTACATGCGTTGTATCATGTCACTTGAAGCAATTTAAATAAATAACTTTACCCGATCATAATATTTATCTTTACAAGGTGATAGGTGACAATTATGTATTTGTAATCAAAGAAGATACATTTATCATTCTTAATCAAATACATATGTGGAGGAACGGGTGTCATGTCCCTCCAACACAAAGGGAGGATCCTCCGACCAGGCGAGGTGATCATGCCTGGCGGGCCGCGGCCCAACGGTTGATGTTGGGAAGTTGTATATATGCTAATCGGCGAGGGAATTCTTCATATCGCGATACAGGATTAGCAATTCTTATTTAGTAGTTACTCCGTAGTTCGGTGTGTCTTCATTAGATGGCGCTGTAGTATGTTTATGTGTCGAGTCGCCACATCACTCCCCTCCAAGACCGGAGGTCGATATATGATGAGTCAGCTGTCTATGCCCTGTTGTGGAGCGTGCCAGTGCCAGTAGAGAGTAGTTCCAGTGAGTCGGAACTGAGTGCCGCTAGTTCCAGTGGGTCGGAACTGAGTGCCGCTAGTTCCAGTGAGTCGGGGCTGAAGTCCGCTGATCCCAGTGAGTCGGGATGGCGTGCGGTGCGCGGTGCTGCGGTGAAGTCCCCAGTGAGTCGGGGCGGTTGCTGCGTAGTGGCTGGCTGCTGCGTAGACGGGAGAGAAAATGCTCTTCTTACGTGGACCGTAGGTGCACTGTGCTTGTGCCTAGACGCTGATGAGGCCGTAGAGGTAACCAGGCTGAAGCGGTCGCTACCTGCGTGTGGTATCCCTGTAGAGGCCGAGGTTGCTGGCTGGCTGAGACTTGATTACTGCTCATCGCTGTGGGAGTGTACACGATGGTGCTGCTGATGATCTGCTCCTTTTGAAGGCTGCTTCCAATCACGTCGGGGTATCCACTGTGGAGGAACGGGTGTCGTGTCCCTCCAACACAAAGGGAGGATCCTCCGACCAGGCGAGGTGATCATGCCTGGCGGGCCGCGGCCCAACGGTTGATGTTGGGAAGTTGTATATATGCTAATCGGCGAGGGAATTCTTCATATCGCGATACAGGATTAGCAATTCTTATTTAGTAGTTACTCCGTAGTTCGGTGTGTCTTCATTAGATGGCGCTGTAGTATGTTTATGTGTCGAGTCGCCACATATATACCCATATATACCACTCATGTCTCTCTCCAAAGGGGTAAAGAGGGCCGAACAAAAACGTCATTCCCACTAACGGAATTAAGGGCAAGATTATTGACGTTGTAATTTTTAATGTTGCTTTTTCTTTTTGCTCTTCTTTTAAATATTCGCGCGTTTTTTACTGAATGACAGACCTGTCAAGCTGTTTTCTTTTTAATTCTTTATATCGACATAGTTTGTGACGGGTTACTTTGTCTCTGAACACGTACTCGTATCACATCATTTATTAAACTTTTAAAAGTACAACACCAACTTATAGATGACTTTCAGTACCTATTGACGGCGTTTCTGATGTGTTTCAATGAAATTTCGTGTATTCATTAAAGCTTCCCTAATTAAAAATGAGAACTATTGTTTTAAAACATTACAACTATTAGTTACAATTTACTAGTGTCACTATTTCGGGAACTGTTCATATTTAAATTATTATAAAGTTACAATGATAATTTTGGCGTTACTTATATTATAGCTTGATACTTAATTTAAAAACTTTACAATGTTGCTTATCAATATAAAACCAAAAGTTATTAATAGATATGTTGTTTTGTATGCACATAAATAAAACTTTCCTATTACTAAAAACATTCATTATTGTCGTGGGCATATGTAGTGTGATACACTGTAAATTTATTGTTGTTCATAATGAATTGCGGTTCGGTCTTATTCCGTAGTATATTACCTTATCATGACAAATTTAATATTGCAAGCGGCAAAATTTTGCGCACAGCTTCATGACAAGTCCCTATGTATATTATTGTGTAGGTCAGAGCAATATAAACTTAAACTAGGAGTTAAGCAATATAAACTTAAACAAAAACACAAAGAAACTTAGTTAAGTACTAAGTTAAAAGCTACTTTTAACTAAGTTAGTGCATAGTACAGGCTCTGCCTAGTTTGAGATCAGACAGCCCTGTGTGAGATGTGTGAGGTTATTATTATTATTACTTTTTTAGTTCTAGGCTGAACAATCTTGTTAGAAAATTTAGAAGTATCTTTATCTAAATCTTATCTTACTTATCGTCTGCTGTATTTATTTTTCAGAGTATTACCTTTTACACTATATACAGGCCCAGTTTTGAAACCTTGTCAACATACCTGTTATTCCAAATTTCACAAAGGGAGTTGTGAAGTCAGTGTAAAAAAAGTGTTTTAAAAATCCAAGTCTTCAATTTATTTCCAACTCCTTAACAACCCTACAGTGGCGTCATTTTGACGTCATTGATTATACCATAATAATACTATTAGTACGTAATCATCAAATGTAAGTAATTTTAAAGTCTTACTTATCAGTCGTGTTCATATCAAACATTTAGTATCACTTTACACTGTCGCATTGGATTTTTTTAACCGAATTCAAAAACACAAAAGAGGAGGTTATCAATTCGTCTGTATTTTTTTTTTGTACGTTTGTGGACCGATCTTATTGTGCATCGGGCTTGGCACCGACTTCAAACAGACTAGAATGGACTATTGCTACTATAATGTTACCGGTTATATTGAGGGTACTTATTATAGTTTTTTTACTTAGATTTGTAATTATTTTTTATTTTTAGTACTCTTTGTCAGTGTTGTTTGAAGTGGGTTCAACTTTTTTTAAAAGGATTTATTAGCAGAACTACTGTATCAAAGTTGAGAGTACATTATCTTCTCTCTTCTCTTATTTTAAAAAGGTATCCAGAGATAATTTTCCTTATTTATTAGACACAGACGGATAAGGGTGCCAAGAGCATGTTCGCCCTTTAGGGACAGCAAGGGAAGAGAGTGGTCTCCACGCACAAAACCTGTAAGCCGTCTATGATTCGGAATTCGTGGTTGTAACAGGGGTTTCGTTTCTAGGTTACACCTGGTTCCCTGGGTACTTGTATTCGACTTAACCACCCCACCGGCAATCAGTCAAGTTTCCAATTCAAGACTTGCATATCCTTTGCCCGCCGTTCTCGTCATAGAATAGAATAAATTTTATTGCACACCGATTTTTTGTTTTTCTTTTTACAAGAGTATATCAAATTAATGAAGATGTATTAATGGCGGCCTTATCGCAATTTATAGCGATAAGACCGCCATTAATACATTCATGAGTAGTTTTCGTTTGAATATGTGTAAAAGAATTATGATAAATGATATTAATATTTCTGCAAGTAAATCTTTTTAGATGTTTTTACAAGTCGGATTTTACAGCTAGAAAGCGCGGGCATTTCCTAAGACTCACTCTGGGAAAAAACGCCGAAACAAAGAGTTATTGATAACTGTTTTCTTAAACTTAGTTATTTTTTTTAATTGTCCCGCCTGAAAACGATGACGACATTCCTAAGGAGAGCCATAAATGAATGAAGGAACTTGTTTTTTAATTTGTTACAACAAATTAACAGTGAATTGGAAGGAGAATTACGAGGAGTCACAAATCCAATAGTGGACTGGAGTAGCCAAATATGTGTTAAAAAATATCCCTGGTTGATTTGCTTGTAATAAGAAAGCGTATAAAATGATTAACTGAGCAATATCTGAGCGATATAAGTAACAAGGTCAGTAATAAAATTATATTTATACATGTAACTTTATGAGAAAATTGTTGTGGATTTCCGAGTTGATAACACATAAATGACACTGTGTGCTGTATAAACAGAAAGATATTGTGATAGTATATTTACATACGTTGAATGTCACACGAAAAGACCTAATAATAATTAAGATTGTATTTTTACCAGAATTCAATAAATCACATACACGATACGGAAACAATTTCTAAAATTAATTATTTAATTGCTTAATTATTTGTACTGGCTCGATCGGAGTGATAGCCTCAAACAAAACAAATGAGTGAGGTTACCGAGGCGCAACCCCACCCGTCTCCCCAATTCCAGGTGTGTGGGGGAGGGAGATACTCAAGGGCAGCAATCCACTTGTGACTCTTGAGTTGCAGGTGTTCTTGGGCGGCAGTAGTCACTTGCCATCAGGGCGTCAATTCTGCTATTTTATGTTAAAGATCTTTATTTATGTATGCACTAGCTATCGCCTACGGCTCCAACCGCGTGTATATCGGTTATTGCGGTCCATCGGTGAAAGAATTTTTAAAATCAGTTCAGTGGTTTTAAGCGTGAAAACGTAATAAACATACAAACAAAGTCACTTTCACATTTATAATATAAGTAAATGGTATGGAAGTATGAATTGGTGATGATGATGATGATGATGAATTGTATGTATAACTTTGTATGTTTTCCTCATCTCTTAGCAATAAATCACTAACAGTTCCGTAATCAGTCGTTGTGTCCATATTTTCTATTTATGTATCGACGCTTATTTATCTAATGATAACGCTCCCGGTTCCTACGGTTAAAGAATTTAATAGTTACGTTTCTCGAACTACCGGATGGATGAATGCTGAATGAATGAAAGCTTGGCACCGTCTTCAATGCGCCTATATATAATCGACTGCCTCTTAATTCCTTAATTTTAAACATTTTGTGGTGGTATTTTTTTCCTCAAACTTGCGTGGTACCAAACGGGAAATATCACTTGCCAAATAAATAAATATTTTTCCAAATTAGTTCATAAATAAGCAGGCAATAATTGATGACACCCGAATTGAGGACGTCATTCTTTGCCTGGTGTCGGTAACAAAGCTGAAAAAAGAAAGAAATTACCTAACCTAAAGAGATAATGAATTGTCATAACTCATGACAGTCAAAACCAAAACCTCCTTTCTAAGGAGAAGTCTATAGCAGTGAACTATTAAGAGCAAAAAGAAAAAGGCACGTTTCTTTCTGCTATATTCTTCCTATTATATAAAAAATGATTACCTGAAGACCTGAATAGTTTAAAAAAGATATTAGTAAATTTTTTGTACTTCTACATATATGCAGTAAGCATTCCAAATGTAATATGCTACTGTGTGCCGTATTTTTTGAGTCACACAAATAATTATATCAAAAGAATTTTCTTCAATTCGCTTCGCTGTGGCACAAAAAAATTGATAATAAACATCATTGAAGCGTGTATATCGTGTCAAATTTTGAGAGCAATGGGTGCAGAACTTTTGGAGTTTTTGAAGCGTACACAAACCAACTTAACATATTATACAAATATATAGATATACTAAATCCAATACATGGTCTCAAACCATACTTCAAAATTGAAATACTCGACGCTTAAACGAAACACTTTTTCTTTATTTCTATTTATGAAATCTTCATCACTATACGAACCAATAATAATCTAGGTTGTCTAACAATTGGCTTCTCACGCCGGTATTTCGAACTAGATCCCGGTCAAGCACCTCTGACTTTTCAAAGTTCACGTGTAAGATAGTAACTCGTTATCCCGAAATCATCGCATGCTAAAAAAAAAGCTGCATTATTGAGTGCTTTAACATGATTGCCCAAGTTTTCCGTTTATTTTCTTTCCATTTTTTTTTATAATATAGAGGCAATCGAACAAATGGGTCACCTGTGGAATGTAACTACCGCCGCCCAAAAACACCTGCAAGTTAGGAGTCACGAGTGTATTGCCAGCCTTTGAGGTGAGTTTTCCTGAAGGTTTCGAGGTCGTATCGGTCTGGAAACACCTCGGGTGACAATTTGTTCCACAGAAAAGGTTTCTTGAAAAGTACACAATGGTAGATAGCAAAATAACCAATTGAAGGGAATTAATGCTTTGCCGCATGGAACGATGGTGGAAAGCTGTGGCCGGTATTAGGGCCAGCGCAGACCGAGAGAGGATATTTTTAAGACATTCGAATATAAACCTTAACACTATTTTTATAAAGTGCATACATGTTTGAACCTGCGCTCCTCTCGGTCTGCGCTGGTCCTTAGTAAGCCAATCCCTACTAGGTTTTGTCCTAATCTCTTATAATTCATTAATAGCATTAATATTGTAAATGTGAAAATAAATTTGGTTACGCTGTCGCTCGCTAACTACTCATCAGATCATCATACAAATTTGTATACACGTTATCAGGGACATAGGGTACCTGACTTGATTAATAAAATATACGAAAATAATACAAATACACAAAACAAATATACAAAATTTAATATGTTACAACCGATATATACTAATAACGATTGTAGTTAGGTCAACTGAAGAAGGCATTATCATATTCTGACGTTCCAGCTTTTGCCATGTGTCCTAACTTTCACACTTTAGACTTAAGTCATTACCTCTCAAATTAGGTAAGAGTAAATACACCAACGATGAAGATCGCGAAGAGTTAACAACAAGAATACTAAAAGCCGACTCTTGAGTCTGGCCAACGCTTCTTTACAAAATGCTCCTTAAAAACTAAACAAATAATAAGAGAGACAATCCCGGAAAACTTCATCCGGTCATTGTGTTGTGACTTCATTGGCACGATGACAAAACTGTACATTATATTTAATCATGTCACACCGGCAATGCAATGCACTTGGGACTAGGTCACTTGGGCGATACTCTCTTTACTAAGGGGAACCAACTCCTGGCTGGACAGTTGGAGTTCTAGAAGCTCAGACGACAAAAAACTATATGTGCCTTCTTATGACGAAACAACATTTTTTCTAGTTTTACTCATTTTTGTACGCAAAATTTACGATTTATGAATTTTTGGCATTTTTTTTTTTCTCTGTATCAAAATTGGATATATCGAGATGATACGATAAATTCGGTACAATCTGGATTATTATACCATTATGCCACTAGTATCATTAATGTCATCTTCCTATCAACCTTATAATCAACATTTCACAGTAATTTCTTGTAAAATCTCGATTGTAATAAGGCCAGATGCCGTCGAGATTTTACTAGTATTTACTGGTTACATCATAAGCTAGATAGAATAGCGCTCATAGCACTAAATCAATATCTGAAAACAATGATAACCAAATTGACCTTCACCTTTAATAATTATAACATTCTAAAATTGTCATATCAAACTACCTATCGCGAAAACGTATGCCATGCGTCCAAAGTCTAAATTACTAAAAACAATTTCAATATTTAAATACACGACTGGCTTTGGGCACTTCATTCTAAACGATTAAAATAATTTATTCGTACACCGGCAACTGTCAAACATGTTGATCAAGAAATAATATTAATTAACATCTTTATGCAAATAAAATATATTGTATCCATACTATTATTAAAAAATGCGTGTGTGTGTCTGTCTGTTACCTCTTCACGCTTAAGCCGCTGAACCGATTTAGATGAAATTTGGTATAGAGATAGTCCGAGTCTCGGGAAAGGTCATAGGGTAGTTTTTATCCCAGAAATCATACTTTAAGGGCGTGAAAAGAGGAGTGGAAGTTTGTTAGGGGAATCAAGAACCGCTGAACCGATTTAGATGAAATTTGGTATGGAGATAGGTACTTTGATTTTTGATGAAAGACATTGGCTACTTTTTACCCCGATAACCGATATTTATTGGGAAAAACTCGACTGCGTGAAAAGCCATCTAGCCGTTTACTCTACAGAGCTTGCCAAATAAATATACATACATACACACATACAATTGAAAGACTTCTAGCACAGTCGGATAATATGAAAAAAAAAAGAAATGGGAAATTTTATTCAATGAACGATTTCGTATTGTACATGTTCAAAAATATTTTATCTCAAAACTCTGGGCTAAAAAGTTCATATCGTATGCAGCGCGGAATGTAGAAAAGCATTTAAAAACAAAACAAGGCAATAAATTCTTTTCCAATCGTGTAATTGCATATTTATATTAGGTCATATAAAACGTGCGATACCGCTAATCTTCTGCACTATTCTTCTGCGCTATTTATTAATGAATATGTAAACGTCACACCTTTTATTAATGAAAGGGTGTACAGAGCTATATCCCTCAAATTTCCACAGCAATTTTTTTTAATTTACTTCGCTAAAACTAAGAATTTCTTAAAGGGAAAAATAAAACCAATAAAAATTGGTCTGAACTAAGAATCGCAGTCTAGCGCACAGAATTGTACCATGATCTTCAGTTCAGTTCTTTCAAAGTATATAATTATCTTGCTATCCTACTCGTATACTCAAATTCATTCCCAATCAGCGCAATTTATAACATTTTCAGAGGTTTTGGCTAGTTTCCTGGGCTCAACAGCCAACCTGACGCAAATCTTTCATGAAAATGTAATCGCTTTTATATGAAACAGATGAAGAACTGAAGAAGATAAAGTGGAATAGAAGTAGGATAGGAACGAAGAAGATGGGGTGAGAAAGCTACTGTTATAATGTTGATCATCATTTAAAATAAAACATATTAGATGGTCTTCAAGTATATTATGATTAATATATAAACAGTGAACTTCCGTAAGTACATCATGAGCCTGTAATACTGTCTCTATCATCACAGTCCCTCTGCACTCTAGGGATGTGTACACTTCCATAGACTATATTTAATCTACTCGACTATTACTTATAACAGCTAATGATAAGAAATTGAACTGAGATTGCGGTGACTTTGGAAGGCCGAAGTCACGAACTCGTAATGTCCTGTATTTGAAGACGCCACTTTTTATTGGTATAACTCGATAGAGAAGTGCGTTGCCGCAAAGAGTTAGGGAGAGGGGAGGGTTGGACTTTCAAATGTGAAAGGAAGTGAGAGGAAGGAAAGAATGACTTAATAACTTGGTATCATTCCGGTCGAGCTGGCCCTTATGGGCACAATCATGGCTCTGATACGGTGAAGTGCACTAAGACAGGGACATCTGTATGCGACTGCTGTGATGCGGTCTGGGGTTCGATTCCCGGGTCGAACTAAATGTTTGTATGATCTGCGCATATTTGTTTCGGAGTTTGGGTGTTTTCTATGTTAAAATATATGTCTAATGTAATGTCTAAATACTCGTATAAGTATTCCATCTAGCTTTCATAGTACAAGCTCTACTTAGCTTGAAACAAGATGGCGTTATTTGTCAGATGTCCGAAAAATGTGACGGTGACGGATCAAGATTACGGAAAGTCCCCACCCCTATTCATCCCGTGGGTGTCTACTACTACTTAAGAAAACAGCACTGCAAAGAGAAGGAAAACTTGACAAAAACCCTATACCAACCCGTCTTGCCAGCGTGGTATAGTAGGCCAAAACCTCCTTTCTAAGAAGAGGCCTATGTCCAGCAGTGGACTATTAAAGGCTGTTGATATGATGATGTTGATGACTCGAAAAAACTTGATTATAAGGCACACTAACAAACTGTAATACAGCAAATAACACAATCAAGGGTAATTTCATAAGCGCACGACTTTTATATGAAAATATACGACGGACATAATATTTTCATAGCCTAGTCGAATCACTCCTGTACCTACTGTAAACAAAATTATATTTACATAAATGATTCGTTTCTGCATATTTTTTGTATTTCTATCAACACAATAATAACATGACACATTTCATACAAGGAAGTCTGATCAAAAAATAGGCAGAGCCTGTGCTATGGTAATCAGACAACTCCGTATGTCTTACTAAAAGCAGTTCCCGGATCCCTCTTATTACAGGCGCAGAGTGGCACACCGTGTGTTTTTAGTCGGTCCGATTCCGACACACCACGCCGCCGCAAACCTGAGGGGGCTGCCACACGTAAATGGTAACCAGAAAGCTAATAAAGTTACTACATGTATACATATTATAGATCAATTACGCCAAGACGGAGCCAAATAATAACATCTTATCATCAATTGCAAGCCACTTAATTTGATCCTCGGCTTCGAAATGATATATTTGTTTAACCATGACCTTTAGAGAAAGTGACCTGTTTTTTATTTACTCCAGAATATTTGAAAATAAATATTTTTATGAGCCTAATGTAGGTAGGATGATAATATAAAGAATTTGAAGGTGTGTACTTACAAGTTTATGAGAGCTAAGATAATTATTTGATATAAAGCTTTATAGTGATTATTTCTTTATCACTATAATAGTACTCCATTTAAATATACATGATTAGATCTATGATTTATATTATTCATGGTAGGAGAGGTGGGGTCCCTGATTAGAAGACATCAAGCTACTGACAACTAAAGCAGCACTCCCCTAAAGTCTTACTGCTTGTTTTTCAGAATGGAGAGACATTGTAACTACTCCTTCTCCTCCTACCTTTCTCAACAAGATGGCTGACCCTAGATTCTTCCACATTATTGAACATAATCTGATTCAGAGCTCTGGAAATCCTAAACTGTAATCTGTGCTCTCAGAAAGTGTAAGAAAAGAAATCATTAAATTTACAAGGGTTATCTGTGGGAGACTTGTTCCATTACAAGTAATTGTGCACCTAAATGTTTAATAACAATCAAACTAAATAGATGATACCAGAGTATTATACTTGATCACTAAAAAGATTTGTGACAAAAAAATTGGCAATACAAAGGAATACTGGTAAATATCTATGGCTGAGACAACTGCAAATAATTTTTCAAGATGCAGGTAGATAAATATATTTCAGAAGAAAGATTGTCTAGAAGATTGACAGTGTAGCATGGGTTTAATTTGTAGCTTAGATCAGTTTGGAATTCACAGTATATTAAGAAAGTAGGTAATTCTATAAAAATAAACATTATGGCTACAGTTCAAGGTCTTCAAATTTTATATTAATTGTTGTATAAAATGTTATGATAAGTCATTAGTTGGAAAACAAAGTTTTGTAGAGGTAATAAAGCTTACAAGAACAATTTTTAACACTGTTAACTGTTTGAGAAAACCTTAAAATGTCCTACAAATATTTATTTATTATGATATATGTACCTATATGTATACTAGCTGGTGACTCTGCTTCTCTCATAGGGAATAAATTTATTCCATTTTTGCAACATTTTGTTACTCTGCTCCTATTGGTCATATTGTGATATGATATAGTCTAGCCTTCCTCAATAAATGGGCTATCCAACACTAAAAGAATTTTATAATTTGAACTAGTAGGTTCCTAAGATTAGCGAGCTCAACCAAACAAATCATCTCTTCAGCTTTTTTATTTTTTTATGAAAGATTGGGCAAACTAGCAGACAGGTTACCTGATGGAAAGCGACTACCTCCGCCCGTGAACTCAAGAGTCACAAGCGCGTTACTGGCCTTTTTTCATATAATTTTATACTTTTTTAGTTTTCAGTTTCTATTTTGGCAATCAAAAACTATATAACTTGATTGAATGTAATTGATGTCAATTGCATATTGACATTACATGCTGTTAATTTAAACTTATTTCATTTATTACAGGACAGTACTGTATAAACAAAGAAATAATGTCAGAATGTTAGTTCTTTGTTTCTACGTCTGTAAGTGACACAGGTGAAGTTGTGCGGGTCAGCTAGTAGTAATTAAAAATAAAATTGTGTTACTATATTTATGTAAAACTATATACAAACCATATCTTTTCATTGTTAATAAAATAGATGCTTAAGTATTTATAAAATAGAAAAGATGTGAAGATTTTCTGTGTGTGTGTGTGTATGTAAAGATAACCAGTCAGTTTATTGGGGCAACTTATACAGAACAGTTCTAGGAGTGATTATGATTTTTGTACAAATAAAGTTACAATTTGAGGATAATTAGGTACTTTCTTATTGAATATAAGATCTATGACTTTCAAGAAAAGACATAGAGATTACACAGATTAAAATTTACTCAATCAGAATTAGCATTTCTAGAACTTTCTAAACCTTCTTACTAATATGTGTTTGTAAGTCTAGTAGTGCACTGCTGATAATTGAACATGTTGGTTACTTGTAGTTAGTGTTGCGGATATGTATATAACCAAACTAGTCAAAGATTTAGAAAAATGGGAAAAAATACACTAGTTTTACTTATTTTTTACAAGATAGTAATAATCTTTGTTTAGAAACCAACAAGTTATGAGAGAAATGGTTAGTACAAAGTTTCCAAAATATGTGTAAAAAAGTTTCCAAACCATATTTTTTTTATTTTACGAATATAAAAAAGTTGAAAGATAATTTTTGGATAGTCATATTAAAAATATACTTACGTCTCAGTCCTTTTGCAACGGACACCGTAAAGTTGTTTAGCACAGACATCTTCGGAGATCACTTAAATACAATTATCATAAAACTATTAATTCAAAGTCTCTTTACGAATGTCTTATCTACTGTTCTAAGCGCAAATTTCAATTTGTTTATAAAGTTCGATATCTCGTACACAAATCACAGAATTATTGAAGAAACACGTCGTTTTCCTATCACTTACGGAAAGCCACTGACGTTATTTTATTCATGAAATTGTTATTCATTAAAGAGAGGCGTGGTGATTAGATTAAATACACAGCTATTATTTCTCATGTAAACGAACGTTGATAAGCAATCGTCACTGTCGTTTATTTATAGAAATCCCGTTGCTCAGAGTTAACGTTTTATTTGACAAAGACAGCTGTCACTAGCTAGTTGGTTGACATGTGAATAGCGACACTGACAGCTGACGTCGATGCTAACTTAGCGTCGACCTCAGCTGTCAGTAATTATCTCTTGTTGACGTTGATATAGTTCGTTCGGAATTACCCATAAAACGAAGTAACTTATCGTTTTAAAAGTACTAGTAAATCGCGTGGATGCGGAATTAAGCCATTTTATAAAACATTGTTTTATAAAATACCTAAGGCTAGCTACCTTACATGAACTGGAAGCTATTCTGCACATACACATTATCTGTGTATGTCTAGAATAACTTCCTATCTTTTCCTAGTATAATAACAGCAGAGACATCATCTACAGAACAGTGTTTCTAGACTTGAAAAACTACCCTGCTCTCCCTATTTCTTGAATACTAATGGAGTTACTTGTTTGCCTCACAATAAAACTTTAAAATATGTATACCTTCCTACCCTTAACTCTTCTAATAGGTACTAAAGGCAGAGGCAAGGTACCTACATTTCCCTATGATGAATAAATATAAGTTTGCCTACTAAGTTTTACTTTATTATCGTAGTGCAACATCATTTTCATTTAGGAATCTCCATTATATTTGCAGGGAATGCGTTGCTCTCATACGTCACAGAAAGTCAGTTACAGTTCTTGTATGTAGTAAGTCCGTTTATATTTCATATTAATCTATAAAAAGTGACAGATATCTTAACTTAATCATCAACAGCCTATAATAGTGCTGCACTGATGGACATCGGCGTGATGACACAGATCCCGTCGGGGTGATAGGGATTTCCTTCCTAGGATACACCTGGTTCCCTGGCTACCAGTTGCCCGAGACGGCGTCCGGTTTTTAGTCGGTGCGTGCCGATATAACCACCGGTCGAAATGTCCGAAAAAACCTCTTCTTCGAGAGGAGCTTTTGACCTTTATACCACACTAGCCAGACGGATTGGTATAAGGTTTTTGTCAAGTTGACTGAGTAGTTTGCCCCCTTAGTCGGCTCATACGACACCCACGGGATGAATAGGGGTGGTGACACTCCGTATTATTAATCCTTTACCACACCATCTAAACTTAAATTCGAAAAAAAAGAACAAAAAAGGGAAAAACGAAAACGCAATTATTAAAGTTTTAGTTGACTTGTCACTCGTCATGGGTAAACGAATAAAACAACACATAACTGGGTACTTGTATATTAGTTCCATTATAAAATAGCTAATCAACGATACAAGCAATAAATAACAAATTCAACAACACTATTCACTTGACTCACCTTATTTACAATATTATGAGAATTCTTCACAAACTACCTCTCCTAAAAAATTTAAGACTTCCCGCCAATATTTAACCAAAGAGCTTTAGTTACTCCTTACATTGTCAAACTCATGGTTAAAAATAAAAAAAATATTTTTTTTAAACTTAAATACAAAATAAACAGAAAATTGGCTACTTTAGAAATCATATTAGTCTCGATTTAGCCGAATGTAAAGTAAATTTTATTATAAGTATTGTTTTCTTTAATCGGTAAATAAAATTAAAGCACACTGGAATTTTTGCTTGTAGTGATTTTACAAATATTACCAAATAGTAGCCAATTCTCTAACGTTACTGTTACTAATGCGTGTGCTATGTATTTTTATTTTCTGTAAGTATTTTTTGTTAATTTTCATAAAATTATTATAGTACAAAACATAACCAGATACATTCTAATATACATTAAATATTTTAAATGATGCCAAAATGTTAGTCTAGGAATGTCTAAGGGTTAAATAAATATTAATATTTTAGAACAATAATAATTCTGACTGACTGATAAGTTGCTTTTTAAGGGACAAGTTGCAGGAAACGCATTTCTTCTGCGACTCTTGTTAGGATTCTATCCATCCATTTTAGACTCACGAACCAATAGTTTAAGATACAATTCTCATTGTCATTGAATTTACCAGAGAATAGTTACTTAATAACTTTTGATCCAATATCTGTATAAAATTTTATTAAATAAAATCATACAGTTAAAAACAAAATCAGAAGATACAATGACAGTACAACCGACCCGCCATTTTAACTCAGATAAAGTTATTTTTATACTTAATTACAAAATGGCTATTTCAAAATATCTGCATCAATTTGATATAACCTTTTTTTATTTTAACAAGGATTATTATATTGTAATGGGTTGTAACAATATTATTAAAGCATAGAGTAAGAGTAATTATAATATAATGTTCACGTCTACCGCCATCATGGTTGGAAAAACTATGTAAATCTTATTTAATTTTATTACTCTTACTATAAACTCGCATAAATTCCAAAAAAAGTTCTTTTTTAACTCTGGCCAAGACACATGCTCAAATGTTTTCTTTTTTTATTATAATTTAAAATAATAATGATTAATAACATTAAAAGACGTAGGTACGAAGTTAAGGTTACGAAGATAAGAGGACAGAGAGTCGAATAGATGAAAAGTAAACTTAATATTCCAGATGTCTAGAAATATACCTTCTTGCGTATAATTGTTCAATCTGGGCAAAGTCGGGTCGGGCTATTTGTAATATGACATATTTAATAGTAGCTAAGTAATGCCGTACCGAAGACAATAGGATTACCCGCAGTAAATAAAATTGACATTGAAGTTTCTTCCTAAATGCAATCATCTTTGTTTAACGCAAATTAGTAGGTTGACTAGAGAACAAAGCATATTTAAAGCATACGTTTTGAAGAGAGAATTAGAATATGGAATTTTAGTATTAGCATTCTACTCTGGATACGAAAGTTTTTTATTGAATAGGAGGCAAACAAGCAGATGGGTTACCCGACGGAAAATGACTCCTCCTACATATAGACGCCTACAGCTCTGGAGTAACAAGCGCGTTGCCGGCTTTGAAGTAAATCTTTTAGCAGTTTTGATAAACATCGCCTGCCTGATAGAAAGTAGTAAATAATACCTATATATCTTCTATCAAAGGGCAGAAGATATTTAGGTATACAAGATATATAGGTAGTACGTGTCGGTTAGCTTTAAATTTTCTATAAAATGAACACGTTTTTATACCACTTAGGTTTTAAAACGATGAACAAAAAATTTGTCATATTTTTTTGTCGAACACTCGAATTGCAATATTTCGACTGCCTGTTGCACACTGAAACATGGAGTGTATAATAAAATAAGGTATTATCTGGTGGAAATTTAACTAATAACTGACAAAGATAAATCAACCATCTACCCTTGATTTATCTCAAGGAATTGACTTAGATAAGGTGTGTAAACCGAACTTGCTAAATATTGAACTGCTCACCAATATTAGTAATTTCCAATCTTAATTTGGCACAAAGCGATCATCTATTAAGGGTACCTTCATAGAATATTATGGAGCTACCTATACCAGATAAGGCTGTTTATAAGATGTTGAAGGTTTTACTGTGATTTTTAGTAACTACTAATTAACTAATAAAAAAGTATTACCGACTTCAACGTGTCTACATCATTTATTCCTTAATTTGCCGACCTTAGATGTAGCAGTATGTAGTAGTACATTTAAAGAAAATCACTTCTAATGGAAAGTACCTATATCTCCCTCCCAAACGAAAACAAAATCACATTCGGTTCATAAATGACTGAGTTAGGAATAACAAACATAAAAAAGTAACCTGAATTGTGAACCTCTTCCTTTGTTTGAAGACGGTTAACAAATACCGCACATTTGTAATGTAAAAGCTCTGTTTACTCTGCACGATCGATTTTCTTTTTAAAAATGACCGGAGAAATACTTTTATGTAGCAAATGTATATCGGCAGTGCAATACGCATCTAAACAAATGAAATAATTTTATAAGTTTCGGGTAAATTCGTCAACTAATAAATTTACTTAAACCGACTTCTTTTTACATTTTTGTTTCATCAAATTTGTTATTTGTTTATTTCTCAAATAACTTCGGGCATAAAAAAGCTATGAACGACTCTCGACGCAATTAAGTCCCTGGACCTTATAAAGTCCTCGGGCGCCGTTAAGTCCTTGGACGTTATTAAGTCCTCGGATGTTATAAAGAGTCTAGACACTATGAAGTCCTTGAACGCTATTAAATTCTAAGAATTTAAAGATCGTGGAGGTTGTGTAAATAAAATAAATTAAATTAGAGCTAATTAATATTAAGTACAAGCCTGACAAATAAATATGGATTAAAACTATAAAGATTCGTTTACAAGTAATAGAATTTATGATTCGATGAAATGTTTTTGTTTTATTATATACGCGGCAAACGAGTAGAAGGGTCACCTGATGGTAAGTGACTACCACCTCCCATGGACACCTAAAACTCAAGAGTCACGAGTTAAATACCGCTCCCCTAAAATCGGGTAAATAAAATTCAACAAAATTATTTGTTTAACAGCGGTTTTCTGTGAGGCCGTGTAGACTCTAATGTGGCGAGGTTTATGTGTGGACCACGTGAAATACTCGTATTTCTAACCTATTTATTTTACTTGGAAGAAACGACCATAAATAATAAATTCTACCTAACTGCCTAATTACTTACAGTTAAGAAGCGAAACCTTGGATAATACCTTATAGGGCTCAAAAGGTGATGAATTATAGGGCAATTGTTTGTTTCTCCTAGCAAAATTGTTTTCTTTTATTAAGTATTTCTTACAAAACAGTATTTTTTTTCAACGGGGAGATAAAGGTGGTTCGTTGTAAACAGATAAGAAGCTGACATTCTTTAGCAGTTTGCTAAAATTGTTAACTCTATAACGACAGGATCTATAATACCATCTATGCTATCTAAATGTAGACTATTTAGCAAATGGAACATATAATTTCCTAGGTTTTGTTACCAATAACATTAATAAATATAAAGAGGCAGTAGATGTGTGATTTTACCACGAATGTTTAAATGTTAAAATTGCAGTGTGAGGAACGGTCACCTCTTGTCCAGACAGTTCAGTCCTGTCAGTTCTCACAATGCAAAATTCCAATGACCAATCATGTTAAAAGCTTTGTACGAAACGATAATTTCTTGGAACCTGATTGGACATGGGGCGGGGCTTCGTCGATGCGTCACTAATTTCTTAACGCGAATGGTATACATATATATATATATATATATATATATACTATTCGGATATGTAAGTTTACAAGTTGAAAGTTTAAAAATCTATCGACTGACATTTATGATTCTATGATTCATTTATGATTTCTATTCTATGATCTTCGACTGACAATATAATTTATATTGTAGACTGTGTTTCTTGATTGGGGATAAGATTCTGCCTCGTTAGAATTATCAATAGTATTGTTGAAAAATATAGAGAAAATAATTTGAATAATTTATACATTTAAAAAGGCACGTAATTCATGTTGTATTTTTAACTTTTTTTTTAAATTATTTTATTGTAAAAAGCTAATCCACATAATTCGACCACTTTAGAACGAGCTAGGGAATTACATGAAACATGTCAAATTTTTATATTTATTTAATTGTAATTGTAAATATTTTGTTTATGACATGACATAGACAATAATTTACAAAGGCCACAAAAACGATATATATTTTTATGATTGTTAAATTATATATATGATGATATTATTATTTTCAATGACATTTTCTTTAAAAAATGCATCTAATGTTCTTAATTTGAAATGTCAATTTTATGCTTTTATATAATCTTGGGTCAGAATTATGCGGTATTGCGCAAAAACCGTATCATATTCGTAGATACTCTATGGTTCTAATTTTGAAGTCGCCAAGGCTTCCACTGCGCATATCTAAGTTATTTTTATTATTCTCTCAATACTAAAGTAGGATACTACTAGAACAGTATCGAGTTCTTGAGAATGTTATGACAAATATAGACATATGCATACACACATACAGTCACGCCTATATTTGCGTAGCTGTAGGCAGAGATTTATTGGATGCTGTAACATTGCCATTATAAATATAATGAAATTTCATCGCTTAAATAGTATTTAATATTAAGTGCACTCACAAGTAAGCGCCCGTTCTTAAGTAGTCTTGATATAAAATGACAATATAATAATAGTTTTTATTGTCAGTCGTCAATAAAGACCGCCAACCGAGATCCAGCGGGAAATTAGTCTCAATCTAGCGAACTACTTGTTTTACACCTTATATGTATAATACAGATGGAGGGTTTGATAAAGATTAAAGCCTGGGGCAATTTATACATATAACTAGCTGAATCGCGCTGCTTCGATGGCATCCCTCAAAACGATTAAATATGCCCCGTTTTAGCAATTTTTTTATGCTCCACTGGTCGATTAGACCTTCTCCGCTAAATGAGCTATCCAACAGTAAAATATTTTTTAATTCGAACCAGTAGTTTCTAAGATTAGGGCATTCAACCAAACAAAGTCTTCAGCTTTATAACATTAGTATAGATAATTGGGAGTAGCGTCGGTTATGAAGTCAAAATGGTTCCGCATGTTTAGGCACTGCTATGGGGATGTTAATTAAGGCAGATATAATAATTGATTTAAGGAGAACAGGTTGGAATACAATGATTTTTTATGTCTATTGGGTACCCGTGGGAGTCAGTGAATATCTTAGTTTTTTATGTTATAGGGGGCAAACAAGTAGAGGTCACCTGATGGTGAGTGGAAACCCCCCTCAACCCCCTCGCCAACCAGGGGTATGTGGAAAAGGGTTTGGCTTCTGGTAACCTCAATTACTCGGAGAATGGCTTAACACCGGTTTTCTGTCAGGTATCACTCCAGTTGAGCCGGTCTGAATGAGCCAAAGCATGGTTTGACAGCAAAGGTCCAGTTTTAAAGAAATATTGATAGTAGGTATCAAGGAGTACGTATTTTTAAGTAATAAAACTTATTATCTACTAGATCGAGACTTGAACACAAAAAAATATAAATAAAATTACACAAATAAACTGTATGCCCATTCCGCCACACATTTGACTGCGGTTTATTTGACAGTGGAAAGTGGACTTTATTTTTAATTCGTTAAAGATTAAAATTGCTCGAGGATTTTATGATGCTCGAGGATGTGTTGCATTGTGGTCAAAAGTAGTTCTCTCCAATGGAAATATTTAAAAATTACATTTAATCAGTTAAAAGTTGTAATGACTGAATTTATAGTAGTTTAAAGTTATTTTGACTAACAACGATCAAAACCACTTTTAATCACAAATTTATAGTCAAAATCACTATTGCAAGTACGGTCAAAACTGCTTTTAACCTATCTATTCGAGGTTGCTCTTGGCAATAAGGCCGCCCTTGTACATTGTATGTCTAATATTTTTATGTAACGTACTACTTTGTAAAACCATGTATGAATAAAGAGTTTTCTAACTATTCAGTACAAATAATTTTACTGTAGCATAAAAACTAAAATCTATATTCCGATTATTATTTATGTTATAACTACCAAGATCATTTGACAAAACGAGAGCTAGGAATGGAATAATGTGACTAATTTACAAAGTCACTGCGACTTATGATGATGATTACGCGCCAGACTCGCGAAAGGTCTAAAAATATCGTAGTCTTTGAAAAAAAATGTCTATGACCAAATCATAGTAGTGATTTATAACATGTTAAATCGCAGTGACAAAAACCAATCATTTCATCATATGTTATGATTCAAAAGTAGCAACTATTTCCATCCCCAGTAGTAGCAGCTGATGTGTAACATCTGACATCTTACCTCACCTCATTGGTCAAACGAAATATAGAACGCTTCACCGGCTTCATGTACACCAAGGTTCCTTTTCACGGTCTCACTCCCACACAGTACAAGAAAGTGAGAGGAAAAATATTACACATCAAAAACCGATCAAGTGCGAGTCCAACTCGTGCGCCGAGAGTTCCGTACTAACCTACCGATCTTATAAGGGTTCTTTTTTTACCTTTTGAGGAACGGAACCCTAAAAATCAATACATATAAAATTACTTGCTTTCACTGACTGATTTATCAACGCAGAGAATAAACCGCTAGGGCTACAAACTTGAAATTTTGGCAGCTGATGCTTTTTATGTCCTCTCGCTAAGAAACTCGCACTCACTAAGAAAGGATTTTTGGAAATTTCGCTCCTGGGGTAAAATAAGTAGTAAATTTATAGGTCTACTAGCTGACCCGGCAAACGTTGTATTGCAAAACAAAAAAAAATTAGGGATGGGTCACCCTTACCATTTAGGGGTATGAAAAATAGATGTTGGCCGATTCTCAGACCTACCCGATGTGCACACAAAATTTCATGAGAGTCGGTCAAGCCGTTTCTTAGGAGTACGGGAACGAACATTGTGACACGAGAATTTTATATATAAGATAAATGATTTAAATTTGTATTAAATAAGATACGTCTTTTATACCTTAGTAATATTGCTTTTGTTCAATTAATCTTGTTTGGATCGGATACACGTTACATCGAAAGCTGTTTTTAAAGTGTCTGTAATAGATCCTAGACTATCCTTTACCTTGTGTGTATCAATATCGAACTTCACATCGTGCGCGCGCATAGGCTACTCGCAGGCGTTGTGAGTTTTTTTTAATATTCTGATACACGAATATAAATACCTATTAAGATATTTTCTTTAAATGTCCAGACCAATGCAAATAGAAGTATTCATGTATACAAATATTTGCAGTCAGTAATATTTTAATCTTCATCCAACTAAAAATAAAGTCCATTTTTCCTCTATCAATATCCAACAATATTCTATGTTACCTCTCACAGTTGCTGTTCGATAATGAGTCTTTGTTTAGTAACAATAAGTTCTAAATTGACAATGTCACTCAGTCTTCTTTCTTCTCCTGTACGGGTTTCGGCGACTCCTCCGCGGAGGGGGGACGATCCGATTCATTTTCTGAGCCTGGAAATTGTGGGTATATTTTAACTTTTTTACACTTTCATTTATATAGTATGTAATTTTTGCTTTATATTAGACATACCTGGTCAGCGAATTTAGACCATAATGCACTAAGTTTCAATAATTTTATGTCATTACCAGTCTAACTTGAACTCTCACAATATGGAATTTCCATATCATGATAGGTCAACGTATACACCTACTAGATCTGTGGTCGTGTAGGAATATTTTTTTAACTTTACCTATTGATAAGAAACTTTATAATTCCAATATAAATTAAGTACAGACCTATACCCAAACTAGGGAGCGATAAGATAAATTAAATAAATGAATAATAATAATAATCTCCTTTTTCTTCCTACCCATTTCCCAAATGTACTTTTGGGATCTGTGCAATGAGTTTTCTCCTTCCATTCTCATCGATCTCTGGACATTCTCTTTCACACACTTCGTCAATTCATTGCGAAATGGTTTCGGTTTTTTCTTTTAAGAAATAAACGACCTATAAATGTTTAAATATACATACCAGGTTCTCTGGAAGCGTCTCCAACATTCTTTTCTTCATCACTTTCACTGCCCGAACTGGGTATCGAGGATTCGTCACCACCACCTTAAAAAGACATGAGATATTTATACTGAAGGCTGCTTCCTATCACATTGGGATCACCACTGTGGAGGCGAGGTGATCATGCCTGGCGGGCCGCGGCCCAACGGTTGATGTTCGGAATTTGTATTTGTATATGCTAATCGGCGAGAGAATTGCTCATATCGCGATAAAGGATTAGCAGTTACTCTGTAGTTCGGTGTGTTTTGGCTTGATGGCGCTGTAGTATGTTTTAAGTCGCCACAATACAAATAGCAGAAGTGTACTATATCGCCTATCTTCAACAGTGTAGTTTAGGCAACACACTTGTGTCTCTTTGAGTTGTATGTGTCTATGAGTGGCGGTAGTCACTTACCATAAGGTAATCCGTTTGCTGTATCCCCTCTATATTACGAAGTAAAATGATTTTTGTTACTCAACGTTACGATTAAATTGCAATGATCGTCGTCACTAGAGTTAAAAAAAATACGAAAAAGATTGTCGAAGATTGAGTGTCGCCTGTACTGTAGTACTAATAAATACGAGGGAGTCTTAAAGTGTTTCTTAAGTTGTTTGATGACCAAGTCATGTAACATCTGAAGGTCAATGGGGTTATTGCTGCAATATTATAAAAATATATCAATGCCTCTCTTTTTTTTCTTAAACCTAATTTGCCGTTTCCGGCAGGGTCTAACCACTAGACCAACAGGCTAGTCAATTGAAGTGAAAACTTCTTTAGTTGCGTTGTACACTTTTTTGTAATGGGTAAAAAATGTTAAACTCGCGTCAGGACACGTAACCCAGATCGAAAATTCGTAAGACGGATAGAGAGTAGACAGCCGGCGCGGCGTAGAAGAGGAAGTATCCCCCTCACTTTCTACGGCGCGGCGAAAATGTATGCCTGCGCCTGCTGTTTCGTTAGGCGGCGAAGGGCGCTTGCGCGAATGTTCGTTTATCTGAGAGATAAACTTTTTTTATAGGTAGGTAAGGTAGACTACCGCTACCCATGGACACCTGAAACTCAAAAGTCACAAGTGCATTGCTGCCTTTCAAGCCTGCCCCTCCCCCCTTTAGAAAATGAAGGGAGCGGAATTGGGGTCCGGTAACCGTACTCCGTTGAATGTGGAGTGTAATGAAGGTCAGCGAGTGCCCTCACCGTTGAGAGCGCGCGGCTGCAGCGCGGGCAGGGCGCGCGCGGCCAGCAGCGGCGCGGCGGGGCGCTGCTTGCGCGCCGGGTTGTGTCGCCCGCAGTACGCGCACACGTACGACACGTACTCGAACTCCTCCGCCATCGCCATGCCTGGGGGCGGTACAACGTGCACACTCACTCTACAGGATTTATGCCGTTTTACTAAGTTAAATTATAACTTAAATATAGTATATAAAGCCATTCTTCTATATCTCGAAAATAGAATATATTTCGAAATTAACGATACCTCAAATCCGTACAAAAGGTACATGAAACATTCTTCATAAAATTTAGCATACATTCATGAAATTTTGATGAATAGTAAAGAAATGGAAGTTTAACAACACAAAGTCAATTACTCATTAATAATAGCAATTAGAATTGAAGTAGACTAATAATGAGAAACGTACTAATTAACATACTAATAACACTAAAACCACGATAAAAATCAATTTTTGCGTATCATTTTCTAAAACATGACGGGCCTGTCGATTTAATGATTAGTGGCCTTAATTGTTAGGGGGTCGCAGCTTCGATTCCCACTCAATCACATAGACCAACAAGCCAGTCAAACAATTTTGTGAGTTGTACTCACCATTATGTGAAAAGCATTCAGAACATATTAGTGCCATGCGATGGTTAGGCCCATCTTTTAATAAATAGTCCACAACTTTGTCCAGCGCTGAGCGGTTCTTGTCTGGCAGAGGGCGAGGCAGTTGATCAGACTGGAAATAACATATATATTATACATAACAGTAATGTTACGTCATCACTGTCATCGAAAGTGTGGCATTCACATACATCAAACAAGCTCAAAGCCTTCTAGGATCTAAATATTTTAAATCGTTTGTAGATATAGCTACCTAGATGGCTTTTGCCGGATTAGACCTTGGTCTATGGTTCAAAATCCTGTGCGAATCGGGGCTATATTACAAAAAGTAGTATCAGGACACTCCTATGGAAACTTCCTGTAAACCAAAAGGCAATTACCCTTAACATCAGCCTAGCTGATTCCCTGGTTGCAACAAATATGTCACTGTGATCAAACTCTGTATAGTTTCGTAGTCTAACATAACCGTCGTTGATCTTCGATCACAAGACGGACACACGGCGACCCTGGCCTTTTCAAACTACTGCTGCATTCCGTTTCCCATCTGAGAGTTGTCAGCTAAAACACTTTGCACTGATACACAATTTTTTGCGTTTAGAAGCCGCCTTGAGCCGTTATCCCACCGGGGTTTGTGTCGGAATCGAACCGACTAAAATCACACGTTATGCCATAATGCGCCATAAATAGAAGGGATCCGGGCACAGCTTTTATTAAGATATCTGGACCCCTCCTAGCGGTCCTGGCGTAGTGTCTGTGCCGAACTTGAATAAAATTGGATGAAGTCTCTAACAAACTCTATCTTAGACCTCTAACGAATTGGTGATGCTATTAAAAAAAAAGATTCATATAAGTGTACTTACTCGAAGTCTGGGACCTTTGTATATAGCAGTTGGGGAGTTCATGATGGGCACGAGGTTCCTGTTATTAGAGAGCGGAGTGGACGTCAAAGCCAGCTGTCTCTGACGAAGCTGGCCTGGAGTCGCTGCAATAGACAGTTTAGAAGACACTGTTTTAGAAAGGTAGTAGGTAGAAAAGTGTTTAACATTTTGTCATTATTGCCAAATTAATTTGACTGAATGTTTTGTTTTCCTTTTCTTTTTAAAAATATGGTGTTCACGATCGCGGTTGCTCTTTAATGCCAGGGCACATAAAGGTTAACTTTCTTTTAACTGGGCACCCCTCCATTTAAAGGCTTGGTACTTACAAAATTGTTTAACATCGACTTTTTCACTCCTTCTTGTCTTTACGTTATTTTAAGGTATACAGGGCATACGAGCAGACGGGTCACCTGATGGTAACTGACTACCGCCTACACCCATGGACGCCTGCAGCTCCAGAGAAACAAAAGTGATGCCACTCTAAGTCACCTCTCCCACCAAGAAAAAGAGGAAGGGGTGAGCTTTCGGTAACTTTACTCACTAGGTGAAGAGCAACGAAAGAATTGCTTAACACTGATTTTCTGTGAAGCTGTGGCATCACTCTGGTCGAACAGAAGATCAATTCTCGTAGTAAAAGTTCGGTCACAATTCATATAACTGTCATAAGGTATTTTCTTAGTAAAGTATTAAACATCCAACGTTGACTGTAATTATATCTCTTTGTAAACGAAAATCGAATCGGTAATCTGCTAGTCTTAATAATACTTTACTACGAAAATACCTTTTATTACCTTTTTTTTTTAGTTGCGAGATTAACTCTTTATACATTCCACCCCTCTGATATGCCACTACAGTGTAAATTGCTTTCACCGGTAAGCACTGTACTCTGTTAAGAGTTGATCGAAACTGAATTTTCATCAAACTTTTATCACTAGGATTGGCCTTCAGACTTCAGGCCCATATGTAACAAAGTATGAGAGTGAGCATCCCAGGATTAAATGTGTGTAATGGTAATTTCTATCATCACAACTGTGGAATAATCATGCTAGGATGGTGTAACAGTCTACTAGGAAGGTACTAGCTACATCTAAGTCTGGATTATATACAGAGGACAACTACCTGGGGTTGGTGTGCTAGGGGGGTTACCAGGGACATTGTTCGTAGGCACGTATGGCTTCAGCGCTTTGAACTGCTCGTCAGGGCCGCCGTATTTGTCCAGAATTTCTTTTGCTACCTGAAAGGTAAGCAAACTAATTATCCTGTAAAGAAATTCAAGCTTGTTCGGCTACAAACATTTTAACCCCTTGTGGTGGTGGCACTCTGTATTTTCAATCTGTCACCACACGATCACTGTATATCAATATGAGCTGACCTTATAAGTTTCGGTATTCATAACTTCCTCTAGAATCTTCTTCTTCTCTTCTCTCATCTTGTTCAACTTGGTTCTGTTTTTGTTCAGGGTCCAGTTGTAGTACCATGATATAGCCGACCTTAGGAATATCACTCTGAAACAGGATAAAGCTGCTTGTAAAAATAATAACTTAGTTATGCTTAGTTTATACTTAAGACTGCATTCTTTGAAGTGAAAACTTCTTTAGGCGCGTTGAGCGACTTCTGGTAGGAAATAAACTCGTTTTGACCAGGCTAGCGACGCGTAGTTCTATTGTTTTGAGTATTCACTTCTGTCGGCAGTCCTTATGCCTGTCTCGGTGTTTTTTTATGTAATAGAGGACAATCGAGCAACCGGGTCACAAGGCAGAATGTGACCGTCACCTGATGGTAAGTGGCTAACGCCGCCAATTGACATTCGTAACTCAAGAGATACTAGTGTGTTTAGACCCTTTGTGAAACCTACTCCCCACATCCCAATATGCTGGTGGTGTTTCCTCCAGTAATCTCCAGTGCGGTCGCGGTGCTGTGCAGTCAAAATAATAACGGAAATATGAGTTATATTAAAATCGTTGAATCATAAATATCCATCGAAACGCTCATCCTTCTAAAATAATCTAGGTAAGTTATGGTAGAGCGCTAATTTATATTCAATTCAATTTGGTATTATGTGCATTAAGAGCAATCGTGATGATTCGTGTGCTTGTTAACACACGAATCATCATCATTCCGCCGAGCCTTTTTCCCAAATTACAACGTAATTCTGCTTTAAGTCTACGATACGGCTGAACTTGAAGTTTGTTATAGTCTAGTTATTCATATACTTACAAAATCGGCAACACCAGTAACGGCGAGGCGTGCAGCAAGGAATGTAGCCAGTACTGGCTTCTTCCCACGTACATATAATAATACAAAATGGCGAACAACACGTATAGTCCAACGGAATACGCCATGACATATCCTATAACACGCTTATGCGTCTGCTCCTTGTATTGTCCATCTCTTTCTATCGATTTTATGTCTGTTTCGAGTCGTTCGAGGATATCTGTGGTTGTTTTCTTGCGCTGTAAAAAAAGAAGTTAATTACTTATAAACTTTTCTTGCAAGTTATAATAATATAGTTATGTTCATAGGAGTTAAAGCTATCATTTTTACAGGTACCATTGAATTGCATGACTTCGGTGAACCTTCATGCAATTTAAAGGATAATAAGATAATACCTAATAACACGATTTGTTAAAAAACCTTAAAAAGGAATCAACATAATACATATAGGTTGTGGAAATACCTGTAGATCTTTTTTTTTATACAGATATGTGTACGGCATAAATATATTTGCATAATAGTTGATTAGACTATTTGGAATAAGTATTAAATTCTTTGCAGGCAGTGTAAGAATAACAATTTAATAATACCGGAATAATATCAAATTTATACTTAAATCATTTTAATGAATGCCGGTTTAAAATGAAGAATGCCGCCAGCTTGCCGACGTTAGCCAGCAGAGCTAAACCTTCAAACCGGTAGTCATTCAAACCGATTCAAATAGGAGCAACTTCATTAATTCACAAAACAATCTTTTCAACAAACTTTTCACCTATTTACATTACATTTACAGTTTACAGTCAGATTCAGAAAATAATTAGATAGTTTATTTAACGCTCTAGGGGCCGTATAAGAAGAGAGACTTTATTAGAGGCAAAGAATAATAAGAACACCATTACTCTTAAGTTGTTTTGGGTACTGGTGTATATATATATATATATATATATATATATATATATATATATATATATATATATATATATATATATATATATACTCTTGTATATCTATATCTTATATATCTATATATATTATATATCTGGGTATATACTCTTGCAAAATAAGGTGATTAATTTTAATATTCATCTTCGTTATGATATATGGAACATTTTTTATCCTTAAATTAGAAAACAAAATTGTCTTTGGCAATAAAAGGCTAACAACCTACCACCACTTGTCACGTTGTTTTATATAGATATATATATATATACATTACAACAGACGGACAATACGATCAGTTTACTATTTATAAATCAGTTCCAGTCTACTGACATACTACAATGTACAATAACACGATCATCTGAAACTAATGTCACAATTATTCAGCGGATTCACCTGTGAGCTGAACTCTGCTCCATTGTAAATCTGACAAATATGAATGTTCCTTTTATTTATATCTGATAAAATAATAACGATTTAGTTATACAACTAGATTGAAATCAACAGTTTTCTATAATTAAAAACTAATTGTCAATCGTCAGGATCATCAATCATCATCAACAGCCTTTCATAACTGGCCTGACGGGTTGGTATAGGGTTGTGTCAAGTTTTACTTCTCTTTACAATGCTGTTGTCCTGCGTAGTTTGCACCCTTAGTCGGCTCTTACGACAACCACGAGAGGAACAGAGTTGGTGACACTCCGCATTCTTTATCCGTCACTCACGGATCGGCGGGATAGTAAGTGTTATATCAGAATGAAATTCGTTACTTTTCAGACAGGGACTAGCACTTTAACTACTTGAAAAAGTGAATTAATAAAGATAATAGCGTGTTCATTGGCCAAATCAAATACAGCGGTTACCCATCATTTTTATGGTTTCACATCAATACTTCAATTTTATCCAGTTAGTGGATCGGATCATTTCTGTACATGAACTGTGATAGGTGTCAACATCTCAAACAATGAAAGAAAGTAGATATCGCAGAGACTGTACACTCTCCGTTATGACGTTGGTCGATTACAAAACTTAAATTGGCATTTGGTCGGTGAAAGGCTATAACATCGTTAGTAAACATTTGGCTTTTATGAGTACTGGGCAAAGAATTCTTTCAGCAGCATTATTCGTAGTTTTGTAGACATCCACGGAGCCACATAATTTTAATAGCTAGATACAAATTGTGAAGTTCATATATATATCCTGTACATTACATCACATTAAACTTACACGAGCAACATTATTCTAATAGCAATTTACAAATTGTGAAGTTCAAATTATTGATTCAATTTATCGAGAAGGGTATCGAGAAGGGTATCGAGAACAGTACCTATAGTAAGATAGCTTTGAACATTACGCTACGATCCATAGGAACGAAGCAGTGATCATAAACGCAGATGAAACTGCGGGGAACGGGTATAACATAAAAAATACATTTTTGTAGTTATAATTCTGGCAAAATTTAAGACCTATTAAAGTAATATTTGGTAAAGATGCCAGTATCTCTATAAATTTCTAACGACGGCAATGTAGCCGCGGAGATGTAACTTTAAAAAGAAAACCGGTCAGGTACGAGTCGAACTCGTGCGCCGACGGTCCGTACCTACCCAGATTTTACGTAGATTTTCGCGTAAATTTGTAAGTACTAAAATTTACAGCACAAGTAAAGAGAAAATTCTGAAAAATAAAAAAAGTTGAAAATTAAGGTAAATTTTGGTATTTACAAGTTTTCGCGAAAATCGAAATTTGCCCATGTCTTTTTATCGTGTTGACTCAGGACCTTGATTTATACACCTAACAGGGACCATAGACCTCAGTATCTGGTATAAATTTCAACTTGCTAGGTCTACCCGTTCCTGAGAAAATCGGTGGTGACACTCGGACAGACGGACAAGAAAGTGATCTTATAAGGGTTCCTTTTTTACCTTTTGAGGTAAAAATGCACTAGAAGATCTAAATACAGCGCTTGCGTCAGTTATTCACATGTTATTGATTCACCCGCAACTATATCTGCTGTAATATTGGTTATCTCATATACAGATCTGGTGGTATTATGATAATAATATTTAACCTATATTTTTACTATCTCGAATGAATTTTATAAATAAAAAATAGCTAAGAAATATATAGATAATGTGGCAAATTCCTGCCTCAATCAAGTTTTCTAATAGTGGCAAATATTTCTCAAAAGTAAGTACAAATTTTACGTCGAAGGTCGTGAACTTCATTCGCGACTTTTAATTTGCAATAGAACTGAAATAGTAACCTGTCGATGTTAGGAGGTAAAAGTCACCTATCACTGACTGGTGGATACCCAAGACCTGGACGGTGTGGAAGTATATGTAAGAAATGTAAGATTGCCATGATTTGTTCTCCTATAAGTAAATGGGGTTAAGTGAAAGGCTAAATCTAAAGCTTTGTTAGGGCTTTCGATATTTTCCGATACATGTTTGAATATTTTGTTCACTTCTGGTAACGCTAACGATTTCTTCATTTTAGGCGCAAAGCAAAGTACATGAGAGAAATTGGCTTAAATAAATAAACTATTTGGTATTAGCTATTATCGGTTCTTCTCACGTCAAACTGATAAAGGTGGTGTTTCGTCAAAATTAAACTTGTAGCATGTGATATGATATGGTATTTTAGTACGGAATACGTAATCCATAACGGTAACATAAAATAGGACTGATAACCTAAGAATATATAGCTAAACCTGGTCATGAATGCCCGCTTTGTTAAGAAATTTTACGTATAAAGGATTCATCATGCCTTTTTTTTTACTTCATACCTGAAACCCCTCGGGCCGTCACCCCACCGGGGTTTACGGCGAGGTGGTGTGTCGGAATTGGACCGACTAAAACCACACGGTGGGCCACACTGTGCGCCTGTAATAGGAGGGATACGGGAACTGCTGTTTTTAAGACATCCGGACCTCTCCTAGCGCCTGCAGCAACGGCGCGGGCACCACCTTCGGGTAAATTCTTTATTTAGGTGACGTCCCATGCTGCCGCCCTGCCCATTCGACGATAACCAGCATCCACGGCGGCAAAGCCAACACGTAGTCCCTCCAACCGGGACGACCAACGAGCCATTGTGGCTCCGCGATCGGCCTCACGCCACTCGTGTATACATTCGGGCGGGGGCCGACTGCCACTACCCGCCTGCCAAAGGATTCATTATGTCTAGATTAACATATGAGTTCAACAAACTTCATATATCTCTGTTATTTTTAATTTATATACAAAACAATAAATGGAAACAAAGTAATGTACGTATGTATGTAAATACTGATTCAGAACTTTATTTTAATAACCGATTAGGTTCTTTTAAAAAAATTAAGCAATCGTAGCCAGGTCAGTCAATGGATGGGTTGATATGGCTATGGATGACACGGAGACCTGGAGAGCACGTTAAGCCGGCGGTCCCGGTTGTCATACGAACATCTCTGGCAATCGTCACGGGTAGTTGGACCCTAAAAATTTTGACAACAGTCTTTCTACAGAACATCGATATCGCCTGTGGTACTTGTGTTGTGGTGGTCTGATGGCAGTCGCTCTGCGTAAAAAATCGAAGTTCAGCCGTGTCGTTGTAGACATAAAGCCGACTCAAACCTAGATTGGGAAACAGGTTCGAAGGAAGATTTCAAGAAGCGATGTTAAGAATTCAATACATGTTATGTGCTGCGAAGATCTCATCATAGTAGAATACAACGTATCCACCTTTAGCCAGAGTTTCATAGGAAGATGAATATAATTGTCAATAGTGACCCACGGACCCGCCTAACATCAGAGTGAATGTTTACCAACTTTTAGAGTATAGAAAAATTAAAAGACCTAATACCCCAAACTAAGAATAGACGAAGATAATAAGGTATGTAGGGCTGGCAACAATTTGATTAACTGGTGAGCCAGAGGTCGTGATTATTTGTTCAATTATTTCCGTGTTTGGGTCTAATCAATCTATCAAATGTATATATTTAGAAAGGCTTATCAGCAGTCCGATTAGTACAGGTTCGGCCTAGTTTGGGATTGGACTGCCATGTGAAGGATGACTCAAGTTCTTATTGTATTTTAGTAAATTAATAGGGTAATGAACCGACGAGACCGTGAAATATTTATTTATTTATTTATACTTCCTGCAAATACATTGCATAAGGCAGACTTAAATATCCTCATTAAAATGGATAGACGATCAAAGAATTAGGGAGCCGTTGAATTAAAGTGACTCTTAAACATATAATATTAATGATATATGTCAGGCTAAGGAGGCAAACTACGCAGGGCAACAGCACTGCAAAGAGAAGGCAAACTTGACACAAACCTTATAAAAACCTCTTTCCTAAGGCAGGCCAAAACCTCCTTCCTAAGGAGAGGACTATGTTCAGCAGTGGACTCTTAAAGGCTGTTGATGATGATGATGAAAAAGTCTAAAAGCCTCATAACCTATAGACCTGAACGGTCATTGACTGAAAACGTGTAGACATCATAGTTTTGGCCCAGCATCTTAAAACATTCACTTTCCTTGAAAGTATTAAAATTACTGGGCCGTGTCCAACGCGCAATACATTTATGACTCTATTAACCATAGTAATAAAGATGCAAATAAAATGTGATTGTACTCCAACGGTATTTTCAAAACTGAATACTTTTGCATACGACGATAAGGGTGACTTTTGAATGATTTTGCTTAAAGATAAAATGTGTATTTGATCTGTTTGATAGTCATAAGACCGCGACAGTTAGAATAGTGAAAGTTAAAAATGATTTGTCGCTAATAATAAATAGGCTTTTACCATGTGCTATTTGAAAATATTTTTTATATCATTTAGAATAAAAAATAAGTTTTTAATTGTCAAAGGTTTGCGGCCTTTGACATTATTTGTATTATATTTTTGTATTTTTGTTAAAACCCTAGTTATATAGAAGTACCGAAGATTACTCCGGACATACAAACTCACAAACTTTACCTCTTGATAATATTAGTATGAATTAAAAAATCAAAACATTAATAACGAAATGTCCTTTCGACATACAGGTTTCACAGCACACCCTTAGTTCGATACCGGGTCCAGGTTTTATTTATGATATAGGAGGGCAAACGAGTTAATAAGTCACCTGATGTTAAGTAACTACTGTCGCCAATGGAGTCCTTCCCCCAGAAACAGCGAAAAGAGGGAATATAGTTTCAGGTCCTTAACTCACTCGGTGAAAGTAATGAAAGAAATAATTAACGCCGGTTTTCTGTGAGGCCATGAATACGTGAAGTTCTTTGTACCTTTTTTTAAACAAATATGGCGCACGGAAACTCATATCAAATTTGGCATACTTAATGTTTTTTGTAGAATAAGTGCACAAAGCTAACATTTTCAAACAATATGTGCTATACAGTTAAAAAAATATAATATACGAATTGTATTGGTCGTAGCGTGATTTTATATAGCCCATAGCCTTCCTCGATAAATGGGCTATGCAACACTAAAAGATTTTTTTTATTCGAACCAGTAGTTCCTGAGATTACCTCTATCAACCAAACAAACTCGTTAGCTTTTTAATATTACTATAGAATAGTATAGATATATCAGAAGTCTAGATAAAATAATATAATATCTCTATAACGATTCTTATATGCATGTAGTTTATATATATTATACTAGCTGACCCGCGCAACTTCGTCTGCGTCTCTAAATATAAATTTTCTCTGTTTTTGAAACATTCTTCATTGGTGCTCCGCTCCTATTGGTCTTAGCGTGATAATATATAGCCTATAGCCTTCCTCGATAAATGGGCTATCTAACACTTAAAGAATTTTTTAAATCGGACCAGTAGTTCTTGAGATTAGCGCGTTCAAACAAACAAACAAACAAACAAACTCTTCAGCTTTATAATATTAGTATAGATATTTGTTGGAGCGTGAGTTTTTAAAGCAATGAATGGTTAGTGCACACACGATTCTTTACAGAAACTGCAAAATCGCGTTTTGCACATCTCATCGAGCGGTCATTTACCCGTGGCTTCTAAACTAACAAACCAATTGTTTCTTTTGTAACCTTTGATCACATGAACACTTCTCTTTGTTTTCAGGAAACATTTTAACTTTTTAAGCCAAAGAACAGTTAAGAGACCTCCTTTAACTGTTCTGTGTTTTAAGCTATCACCCAGATTATCACGAAGTATGTATTAATATTATTGTTTATGGTATAAGGGGCAAAGGAACTGGCAACGCGTTGATGAATGAATGTTTTTTACTAAAATAAAAGATTATCGATTTTTTAGTTGCAAGCGTTAATCTCTTGCACTACCTGTCTTAGTGGTGAAGTGGTAGCGTATGCGACTCGGGTTTTATTCCCGGCTCGGACCAAATATTTGTATGATCTGCAAATATTTGTTTCGGAGTTTGGGTGTTTTCTATGTATAATATGTATGTATTTAAAAAAAAAGTATATAAGTATTCTATCAGTCAGTCTATTTTTCGTAGTACAAGCTCTGCTTAGTTTGAAACTAGATGGCGTTGTGTGTAAGATGTAAGAAATATTATTAAATATTACCAGTTTGACTTAACGAATCTTGTTTCATTTAAGAGCCCAATTCTTGAGAAAGGCTATGGACTATCTTACATCAAGTTACGACCGATTAGGAGCGGAATAGTATCAACAAAAGAAGGTAAAACTGCTGTAAATAGATATAAATTATCGTGCGTTTTAATTGATATATAGGCTACCTTATCAGAGCAACACACCCATACGGTATACACAACGGTGAGCTCAGAAGGTGATTCATGAAGCTTCTTTGTTGATACATCAGATGAATGGAATAAAAATTGTTTACAATGACAAATACACAACAATATTATTGTGACACGATGTGCCAAAGTGCATTTAAATAAATCCAGACAATGATAGGACGTTTTGAGTAAGTCTGTAAATCTGACAGATAATAACTGTCACATAATATATATGTGGATTCAGTCATGAATTAACATATATATTATGTGTGTGTGTGGATTCACTCAGAAGTTTTCATGCATGATCTGGTCGCAGATGAACCCCTCATCTGCGACAAGATCCTGCATGAAAACTTCTAGAAACACAATACCGCGGCAAAAAATATTTTCAACAACTAGCAATGTAATAAAAGCACCAACAACAACAAAGGCGCCATTGCAAATTTCATATGGCAATTCGGCGAGATCCTGTTCTCAAACCACTAGCTGTTTTGCCGATTAGCTACATGCACTCCTTGGGCAAAACGTCTGACATAACTCCTGGTAAACACATGCGCTTAATACCTCTGTTTAACAATAACAAATGACTGAATGACCTTAATTTACATTATAATATCCAAGAATATACAAAATATGCGAGTTAAACAATGTGTTATACTGACGATTCCTATATTATTATGCATTGTTTTCGATAGTGAACTTACTGTGTCATGGTTGCCAATCATCCGGAATATATTTTATTTCTATGAAGAAGATACCTCTTCTTCACAATGATCAAAGAAGTAAAGGGTCATAATAGTGTGATTCATTTAACGGGTTTCTAAATCACTAGTAGCCTCAACTGAAGATAAATAAAAAGCAATGAACAGATAAAAAAACTAGCTGCATCCTGCTACTCTTCGCTGTGGCACATTGCGGTTGAACTGATGACCGAAAAATAGAAAAAAACAATGTTTGAAGCGGTTTGTATAACATGTCAAAATTGAAGCTCAATCGGTGCAAATCTTTATAAGATTTTGAAGCGTACACAAACCAACTTAGTACTTTTATATATATAGATGTAACGATTGGTGACATTTAGGCGGCTTCTAATGCCCTATGACAAATCTTTACATCGATATCTTTTATTGGAAATAAAAAGTTAATCAAATCGTTTTAATGGAACTGTCTGTCAGTAGATTTGTAATAGACTTCATCATTTATTTTCGAATACATAGATTGGCTTTATTAGATATGGTGATGTGTATTAGTGTAGATTAGGTTACAACCTCAAGGAGAACCAGTGACCATGAACATACAATTGCAAGGAACGACTAGTGTTCTACATTATGCGCAGTTGTTTTTCTTTGCGTATTCTGACTAACAGAGGATACACTGACTAAACATCGAGTGATCATACGAATTTGCGGTTTGTAGTTTTTTTTCAACGGTTGACAAGGCAAAGATATTCGTTCGGCCTAACTCGTAACTCCAGCCACATTAATAGACAAGAATGTTCGCTCTACGAGTTGTGAGGAATAATAATTTGGTGATAAACTCGCAAATGTCCTGTTGATAAAGAGGATAGTAAATTTCAAATGATAATTTTGTTGATTTATCTTCGGAGTCCGGAATTCGTAGTGATTCTTGTTCTTGTCTTTAATTAACAATTGCAATTATTATGAGTAAGCTGGTATCTTCTAAGGAGAGGCCTATGTCCAGCAGTGGACTAGTATAGGCAGTTGATGATGATGATGATGATGAAGCTGGTATCTTTAAATACAATTCAAATAATAAATTATTTTATAAAATTGCATTTAAAACAAAAATTTTACAATAAAAACAGGATAATTATATGGAGGAAGTATCGATGAGCGTCTGTATATCTGACTAATAAAGCACTAAACAGCTTCGAAATCTAATGCTTAGTTCTTATTGTTATAACTTGCTCTTGTCCAGTAAACATTTAAGGCTTTTGAAACCAAAAACGAAAACTTTACCCTGGCGAGACACGTTCTACAGCATAAACCGTTGTGGTAATTCTGTATATTATGTGGGTATCAAGATCGCCGGCATCTTCTTAGAGGACAGTGGAGAAAAAAAGGATTTTCTTACGGTGTATTATGCACCTTCTTAGTAATTTTAACTTAGTACGTTTTAAGTATATTTGTATACGTTTACGGGACGTATTACGGCATTCTTATTACGGAATATTCTTACTGGTCCATCTCGACCCTAAGCAAATCTATCAGTTGTCTAGTAGCCATAGTACCTACGTACTATGGCTACTAGACAACTGATATAAATACATATATACTTTTTTTTTGTAAATACATACTTATTAGACATAGAAACAACTATACTTTAACTGTATATTTACAGTAATCAATCTAAAGAAACCGAGCCGTTAATGGTACGTCTGTATTAGATATTCGGGTACAAAGTATCCGGTGTTTCTAAGCATTTTGTGAATATTTTATTTATTTTATCATTTACGAATCTCCGACTATCCGACCGGATACATAAAAACAAATTGAAGAACATTCCAATTTATTGACATTGCATGATAACAAGACAATTATTAGAATTTCAATACTGACAGTAAGTATATTAGAATCTGATTAATTACTACATGATCTAAAATTCTAATCCCTTTCCTTTGGCACTTAACACGGAACTCAAAGAGTTGCAATGCACTTGTGACTTTTGAGTCGCAGTGTTTATGGGCAGCGGTTGTCACTTGCCATCAGGTGACCCGTCTGTTCGCCTGTCCCACATTTCATAAAAAAATAGGTATCCTGTTATATCGTGAGAAGCCCTAAGGGGACAGGAACTGGTCTGGTATTTCACTGCGTGTGCTTATGGTCGAGAAAGCAATAATTACTATTGCTTTCTTCTTCTTTTTTAAACAGTATATATACGTAAGAGGTATTTTAACCCTATTATAATTTATTTATGTTAAAAGAGAATATATCCTGTGTCGCGGAATACTTGACAAACATACATGAAACTGACACAAAGAACACCCAGACTTATAGCAACAATTTGTGGATCACACAAAGTGTCGTCCCACGTGGGGATAGGACCCAAAACACTGAGCGTACCGACCGCTCAAACCACTACGCCATCCGTGCAGTTTTAGTACTTAGTGTACTGTATTGGTCAAATAAATTATTTATTTATGCTTCAGCCACAACACTAGTAGCAGCCCTAATCCGCAACCTAAATACGCTTTAAAATTAATGATCACCTGACACCGGTTCATGGTTTAGAAGTCGATAAGTCGTTTCATAAGATTTAATTTTATATATTATTATATGACATGTGAAGTATTCTTTGTATGCATTTTATTACTGTCCGTGTAGTGACGGATTAAGAATACCGAGTGTCAGCCGCTATTCATCCCGTGGTTGTCGTAAGAGCCGACTAAGGAGCAAACTACGCAGGACAATAGCACTGCAAAGCGAAGGAAAACTTGAGATGAACCCTATACTACCCGTCTGGCCAGCGTGGTCAAAACCTCTTGTCTAAGGAGAGGCCTATGTCCAGCAGTGGACTATCAAAAGCTGGTGATGATATTTTATTAAGAAACATGTAAAGACAGGAATGTGGTATTTGCAATAATTAAACTTTATAATTCGAAGAAATGCAGAAAGCTCACATTTTACATCTCTTCATACTGATCTTCGAAATAAAACAAGAAACTGAAAACGGTCGAAATTCGACCCGCAAGCATTGGTATTTAATTAGTTTAAACATGATATGCTAGAAAAGGCTATACAATAGCTGTTCAAATTAATATTATTCAATGAAATAAATGAGAAATTCACCGAGTTGGTGAGGTTACAGAACGATCGCCCTCCCTCTACCCACTAATTGGTTGGTGGGATCGGGGAAGTTACTCAAAGGACATCTGTTTCTTGAATTCAATTGAAACAAAACAGAAAGCAATTGAACTTACAAAAAACACCTACTTATTGTAGCAGTGAAACACATTTGTTGCACATTCACAGAATTTTTTTACTGTGTGGATGGCGTAGTGGTTTAAACGGTTACCACACCGCTTCCTACGGTGTTGAGTGTTGTGGGTTCAATCCTCACATGGGACAATCCTCACATGGGACAATACTTTGTGTGATCCCCAAAATTTTGTTCTGAGTCTGGGTATTCTTCGTTTTCGTTTCATGTATGTTTGTAAAATTTACGCGACCGCGACACAGGATATACTCCTAATGCGGGTTTTCTTTTATTAAAAAAAAAAAGAAAAATATTATATTTTTCATTGCTCTTCCATAGGCTATTGTATTTATTCATTTTATTTTTTAATACACATTACATTACTAAGACAAAGGAAACAATAGACAAGGTAGATCCATGAATTGTGGTCTAGCAGGTGTAGGCCATTAATACACCTGCTGGTCACATATCATTAATTTCAATTTATTGAATACCTTGTATAAGCAATTGTCTTAGTTGTTTAGTATTTCAAGGTTAATTTGTCAGCCAGAATTGGTAAATTTTTTGTCTGCAATGCTGAATTGACAGAATTGAATAAAAAATTCACTGATTTTGCATAACCTTTGACATAAATCTTGACAATTCAAAAATGACTTGATGTAATTAAACTGGTAGGATTGTCTAACCCTGGTCAGCAGATAAGTAGGTTGGATGTGGAGCAGGCTTGTAATTTTGTTTTAATGTTACATAGCCCATTTATTGCGAAGGGTTATAGGCTATATAATATCACTCTACGGCTAGAAGTTAAGAGACGAGATAAATAAATAATGTCGTAAATCGGGGTAAATTTATTCCTTTTGAGTGCACAGGTTGGCTAGTAAGAGCTGGAGAATTGAAAAAAAATATAAAAATTTGACTACGAAACAGTAGTTTCAGTAACAACCTGTTATTGTTTTAATTAATTTCACTGTTATTGTTCCCCGGTTACGACAACTTATAGTCACAATTAAAATTAGCTTGCCTAAAGAGTTGTAAGTAGGCAAAGATTGTGAATAAGAGTTCAGAGTTAATTCAAGAGTTCATTGATGAGAAATCAATTTTGTAGCATATTGAACTCTTGAAGTAACAGTTTTTTTGCCGAAAAGTCTCATGTAAGTACACAATTTGTTTCACCTATTAATCTGGAATTTTGGGCACAAGTTTATCTGTTACACATGCCATATATTCTGGCACTTCTTCTATATAATAAAATTTTTAAATAATTCAAATTTCACATTCCTATCTTTGTTTTCACTTAAAAATTCTCCTTACATAAGAGTATACAGATTATGCAATTAATACTTGACTATCACTAAAAGAAATAATTATTGCATAGTTTTATGTGACCACATAAATAATTATGAAAGACAAGATACTCCAAATATTTCATTTTCCAAATTGTATGCAAGCACTGGAAAAAAGGAGCATGAATTTTGTCAGATTAATCCTTCTACATTATGATAATATATATTCCTAATGTACTGTGGCGGGTCACCAAGAAGATGGGTGGATGAGGTAAAAGGCAGACAGCAAGAGTGAAATGGAGACAATTAGGGGAGCCAACAAAAGACACATTACCGGGTGTCAAACAAAACAGTGACTATTTTAAACCTATCAAAAATAGATTAATCGTAATAATAAGAAATTAATGTGATTGAGAATATACTATAAAAAAATTAATTATTATTGTAATTATATATTTTTATTGTATATGGTGTCTGAATAAATTCTAGTATTATTATTACTGGCTATAACCTACATTACTTCGCTGTGCCCCATTGAATTGAGAAACAAAACAAAACAAAAAAAAAATCTTTGAACCGAGTTGTACATTAAGTCAGCACACACAAACCAAGTTATCATTTTTAAATATTTAGATTTTAATCCCCTACTGAAAACTTACTGATGAAAAAATGTGGAGAATTGCAGCATTTTGTCATGTCTTAAAAGAATCACAAGTTGAATGATGAAGGTGATGGTTACTCAGATAAATACACATACACATGTTGTTTAACCCAGGAAAGGTCGAGTTAAATTGATTGTTTGTATATAAATGGCACTCCATAAGGAAGCCCTTCGTTCAGCAGTGGGTGGCAATAGGTTGATGATAATGACAATAGAAATAAAATATAGACTACTAATTATTTTTTAATTAAAGAATCAGTAGGTACAGAATGGAACCGTATGTAAAACATAGTTTTTAAAGGTCATGAGCTATGAAACTATGGAAAGTTGAATAACATAGATACACTGAATTGAACTGATTATAGAAGTGCTTTAAAAAACACTGAGACCTTACTCCTTTGGGCTGTAGTGTTTTTAATTATAACACCACACACCTATGCTGTTGTAGTATGCATATTATTATGTATGAATAAAAAAATCTACATCAAAATCATACATAATTATTTTATTTTGGAATGTGAGAAATCTATTTTGAATACTTATAAATTGAGAATGCAAAAATTCATGTTTTAATTTATATATAAACTGCATTTTCTACAAAAAAAACATGAAAGTTAGCAGAGTGAAAGTATAGAGATTAAGTAATTTAATGCTGACAAAGAATTTAAAATACTAAATATGTAGACTGATAATATTAAAATATATTACAAAAAGACTAATTGATAAAACTATTTTTAAATAAATAAGAAAGATTTTTTTTATAATGATGTAAAAATTAAGTTTATTTTGTGGCTGCACTATTTAGTTTGACTTTTATTATCATGTTTTGAATGTTAAGCAGGGTTTTTTTTCTTTCTATCTAAATGACTATGATAACATTGTAATGTTCTGCATACAGCCTACGTAAAATAATAAGGAAATTTCAAATAACAAATATAGCACGTACGGTTTGTATGGCCGATTAGGCTCGTACCTAAAATCATTGTGCCAGGGACACAGGTTTGAATTACCGCCAAAAGAAATTTGAAAGCTATCGAAATAGTTTTGGCTCAATTACAAAACATATGTAATAATTAATCAAAAAGAAAGATACTTACGCGAAATCTGGATATGATGAGACCCATTTTCTTGACTTCGTAACTTTCAACGTGAAGAAAATTTAATACAGAACACTTTAGAAACCTTATCCACAACTTCGTTACAGCGGTTCAGCAGCTAAAAATAAGTTTGGCATAACCAGAAGATAGGTGATGACGACTGTATTATAACCTATAACGCCGATTTGGGAACATTACAAAAATATAAAATGCATTTATTCGGCAGTGTATTAAATCATCAAATCACATATGCACTCAATATTTCCGTTTTAATAACATTCACAAAATTCACTAGTAGAGATTCTGAACAAATAATTATGAAAAAACATTTACTTTCAATAACGATCCACAGATAAAAAAATATTCAGTACTGACAACAACGTCACCTGCTGTCAACAAAACTGCTCAATCCTATATTTCAATCATTTAAACATTGAGAAATTGGAGTTTGAAATAAAAGTAATAAGACGTTTTAATATTGTAGAAAGTTTATTAATTTAATAAGCTATTATAGTTCTATTTAATTTAGACTAAGGTCTTAGATTCTTTAAATTATATTGATGAAGTACTTGTTGATGATTGAGTACTACTGAAGTCCAGCACATTTCATTCCTACATGAGGTATTTTTAATTGTTTTGCGCAAAGAGATTTTCTTCCTCTTTCGTGTAACAGGGTGTTAGCAATATAACCAGAGTAAAAAATATATTACCTGTTTACAAAATAATTGACAAACCAATTGAATTAAATTAATCAAAACATTACAAATAACTCTACTGCTATACTGAAAGACAAAACCTGCCTAATTTTTAAATTTCAACGTCACACTTAAAATTTATGTATCTAAATCAAAATACAGTGTAGATCGATAAATAGAAAGAAAACTCTTTATTTGTACACTATTTAACAAGTAGTATATGATACATAAAAATGTTAGACATGTATTGTACAAGTATAATGATATAGCTAGATATGACGACCATTGACCTCGCCTTTTTGTAAATGAATTCATGAAAATCAGTTTTGAAATAAATTTTTTGTACAGAGAAATATAGTCACGATTTAAGTAATGATTCAAATCAGAAAAACTCTAGGATATAAGTATTTACTCCCAAGCTTTTCTGTTACAGTATTCTAGTTACCCTAAATGAAATTGCGAAACCAGATTGCAAATTATGGTGAACTATAATCAAACGATAAAGGGACAATAAAAGGATTATTTGAATATACTTGTTGTAAATGAAACTTTAATTATATTTATTGAAGTACAAATTTATCTGAGAACATTTATGTTATGATTCATATTATTAAACTAACAATCCCTCCAATCAGGAGTAAAACAAGATAGCCGAGTAACATCAGAGTTTTCTTTTGTTGTTTGTCTACCGTCTGAGTCCACGCAGTAACATAAACCACGACGACATTGTATACTTCTGAAGTTGCCATTCTTACAGCAAACTGGTTTTTCATGTGCTGCTCCCATTAGGTACGACGTCATGGCACATTCTAAACAAGAATAATAGTTTTTAGTGTCAATGTATAGGTATAGTAAGTTATCCTAATAGTGGACTCTATCTTTATCTTTCTTTACAAGCATTCATGAAACGGACACAATGAACACCCAGACTCAGAACGACATCTTGTCCCCCACTACACCCAGAGCAGTAGGAAACGGCGAGACGGCCGCTTAAACCACTACTCCATCCGTGCAGTCTAACTCTAACTACGTATAGGTAAACACTTATGTGGGGAAAGTGTTTTCCAGTGGGATACATGGGAGGACCTGAAATAACATGGACCGGGTCCTCCCAGAGTAGAGCACCTGAGGCCGTTTTAGTGGAATCACAATAAAAATTAAAATAAAAAAATCAAGGTAAATACTTATGTGAGTGTGTATTAATCTTTTGTAGAATTACGGTTTGTTGTCAGGAGTATTTAAAGGATATAGGATGAGAGACTGATGATGACACTCATATTTATTTAAAACAGCGTAGCGGTCAAAGTTATTTCTAATAATATAATTGACTATCAATTTGTTATTGTGGTGATGGATTAAGAATACGAAGTGTCACCACCCCTATTCATCCCGTCGGTGTCGTAAGAGCCGACTAAGGGAGCAAACTACGCAGGGTAACAGCACTGCAAAGAGAAGGAATACTTGAAACAAACCCTACACCAACCCGTCTGGCCAGTTTGGTATAGTAGGCCAAAACCTTCTTTAAGGAGATGCCTATGTCCAGCAGTGGACAGTTAAGGTCTGTTGATGATGATGATGATTGGTACTATATATACATTATAATGTATTGTCATGTTTATATCGTGTAACGATTGAGAGCAAATAATTATTAACAATAATACCAATTGTAATATCCTTAGTGAAAGTTTATGAGTGTGTTAGTTTATTTTACCAATTTACATAAAATATAGTGATCAAATGCTTTACTTATATATTTTTTTAAAGACAACTCTCCAGCCATCTTACGAAAATCATCACTCCACCTGGCCTCTTTATTATTTATTAATAGCATTAGCTTATAAGAATAGCTGTTATAAACCCTTTTTGGAAAACTTACTGCAATCAGTATTATGAAAATCTTCGGTCCCTGGTTTTGCTTCGAAGTTCCGGATCCTCCGACCACGATCATCAAGACATATAATGCTAGAACAAGTAATACATTTAAACTTATGAATTCGGTATTCTAAGCAAGCAGGATCTGACACGAAGCTAAGTTAAAGCTGTTTTTTGTGCGTGTGGAAACTCCGTTGGACCGTCACCTCACCGGGATTTGCGATGAGGCTGTCAATGAGGCGGTGTATCGGTATCGAACCGTCTAAAACCATACGGTGTGCCATACTGCGACTAAAATAGGAGGGATCTGGGAACAGTTTTTATTAAAACCTTCGTACCCTTTATTTTAAAGTGTGGCAACCCCCTCGGGCCGTCATCCCACCGGGGTTTGCGGCGGGGCGGTGTGTGAGAATCGGACGGACTAAAATCACACGGTGCGCCACTCGCGCCCGAGATAGGAGGGGTCCGGAAACAGCCCGCCCCAGCCGTATGACGGCAGGTAGCGAGAGATCCCTTTCAATGACTGCAACGAGGACCCGACGCTGCGACGCCCAGGACCGGCAAATTGCCAGCGTGTGCTGAGCCGAGTCCTCACTGCAATCGGAGTGGTGACAGGCAAGACTAAATTCCCTCCTAGCGTACCTGCGTCAGCCGGAAGGAAAGGATCCCGTGCTGCTGCCCTGCCCACTCGACGATGACCAGCTGAAGCGCCTCCACGGTGGCAAAACCAGCACGTGGAGCCCCTACCCCTCGTGGCTCAGCGAGCGTACCTCTTCAGGCCGTACCTATCCGCCCAGAACTCAGCTGTCCGCCGATATACTTTGGCGAGCATTTCCGCCGCTAAATCCCACGGGGGGTTCCGGCAACGCGCACCCCGAATCTGTCGACAGGGTCCTGTAACCGCGTGTGGTTCTAACCGCCAATATCCTCTGAGGACGCCAGAGGCGTGCTCTATTCTGGGCGGTCATAGACGCTGCAACTGACAACTGACAACCCCCGTGTACAGCCGTCCTGACGCGACGCTGGCTCCACCCAAATTGGGCATCAACGCCGACCAGCTTTGGAGCAAGCTGTCGAAAGTGCTCGTCGACGAGGATCAGGCCCAGATACTTCATCTGGGTCTGAACCGGGGGACCGAGTTAACAACGATAGTGACGCCAGGGGGAGGACCACGACGGGGCCCATGAAATATGAGGGCTTCCGTGTTATCTAAGGCCACCCGTAAGCTCAGCGCCTCAATGCGCCCGACCACCAGAGAGACTCTCTCTCTATTTAGGTATTGAAAGGAAAAGTAGATTGGAAAAGAACGCAATGGCAGGAAAGGAATGGTTCTAACTAGCTTTTTCCTGCGACTCCGACGGCGTATATGTTATCGCTGTAAAAAGTAGCCTATGTCCTTTCTCAAGAATTATCTCCACGCCTAATTGAATTAAAATTTAGTGGCCGAAAGAGTTTCTTTCGCATTTATTATATTAGTGGAGGAGGGATAGCTAAATGGCTCTATTGAATGATTGACTTAGAGTCTAAGACGATTTCTAATAAATTTAATTTATTTTTAAGTAATAAAGATAGTCTGAGTTTGATTTTGCTATTCATAAAGCAAAATCAACCTGCTGCTCGAATGTGTCATTTCCAGAAAATTTAAGCCTTCTAACTCATAATAATATCATTGTGTAACGTACGATCCTGTCATTGTTTGACCCAACCGTCCGTAGGTGCCGTCAGGATAGCATCTGGTGAATCCTCCTCCGAAATCAACGTTAAATCCATCTTCTATACTCTGCAAGACAGCATTCACCCTTTCATCTCTGTTTTGAATACAAGTTGTAGTGTATTTGAAGGGAGGATCACCTCGACTGTTTTGCCAGTAGTTGTCTAAGAGAGGGTCATCTGAAAGTAAGTAGGTACACATTATGAATGGAGTCGCTTGCAACAGATCGGAAAAATATCCTCTGAATTACTGTCCTTAAGAGATTTAGACTTTACTTGAATTGACTAAATCCATGACAAAATATAATTCTTTTGGGTGCACTAAAAGTACGGAGATTCAGGTGTTTATAAGCGGCAGTATTCGCTTGCCGTCAGGTCAATCTGGTCGTTTGCCCCTGTACCATAAAAAAATCTATCGGATATTGTGTTATATCCGTAACACTAATATTACAAGGCTGAACAGTTTATTTGTTTGTTGGGTTGAATGTGCTAATCTCAGGAACTACTGATTCGAATTGAAACATTCTTTTAGTGCTGGATAGCCCATTTATCGAGGATGACTAAAGTCAATATAATATTACGCTATGATCAAAAGGAGCCGAGCATTGATGAAAAGTTTGGCAAAAAGATGAAAAATTTATTCCTTTTGAGAGATGAAGTCGTGTCGGATCAGCTAGTTAATATTATATTATTATTGTATCTGTATCTAATATCTATAACATCCCTACTTACAACAGGGTAATTCAGTGATAGGATGGGTGTCCAAGTTTATACTTTTGATTTCAGTTATAATAATCCCAGTGACGGGGTTAACGCAATGGCAAGTTCTGTTAAGGCACTGCACGGGGTTGAAGTTTCCATCGATGGTGCATCGAGGACCTACGACTGGTGCCGTCATTCCAGGAGATATATTCTTCTCGATATTTTCGTGCAAACGTGAGCAGGCTGAAATAAAAAAAAAGGTATTATTAATTAATTTTTATTAGTAATAATTTTAGTACACAACGAACACCACAAAGAACACCAAGACTCAGAACAACAATTGGTCGATCAGACAAAGTGTCGGCGGATCATACCCATAACACTCGGCGCAGTAGGAAGCGACGAGGTGACCGACCATACCACTACACCATCCGTGTAGTCATCCAGTCAAGAGTGCAAAAACTGGTATGTTTACAATTAGCCGTGGGAGAGCCATGCTTTGACACAAAGCGGCCAGCTCGATTGGAGTGATACCTCAGCCTCACAGAAAACAGTGTTAAATAATTTATAATATATATAATTATATATTTGACGACCGGATGGCGTAGTGATTTGTGTAACAGACTGCTCTTTCAAAGGTCGCGGGTTCGATTCCCGCTCAAGTCAAACATTTTTATGCATGATTATTTAATGTTTGATTTGGTCTTAGTGTTTCTTTGTATAATATGTATGTATTTACAAAAAAATGTGTTTACATCAGTTGTCTAGTACCCATAGTACAAGCTCTGCTTAATTTGGGACTAGATGGCGTTGTGTGAATGTGGAACAATATTATTATTATTTTATTAATATTTCGTTGCTTTTCACCGAGTGAGTGAGGTAGCAGGCCAAAACCTTTTTTCTAAGGAGAGGTCTATGTCCAGCAGTGGACTATTAAAGTCTGCACGATCGACTGCACGGATTGCGTAGTGGTTTAAGCGGTCACCTCGACGCGTACTAATACACTGAGTGTTGTGCTTCCCATACCCACATGTGTGGTCTACAAATTGTTGTTTTGAGTCTGGGTGTTCTTTGTGTCCGTTTCATAATGTGTGTTTGTAAAGTCCCCCGCGACAGAGGATATATTCCTAATGTGGGAGTTGTCTTTTATAAACAAAATTAAAAAAAACAAAAGGCTGTTGATGATGATGACGATGATGAGTCTTACTGTCTTATCACGTACTCACTCACTTACTATCAGATGACCTGTCTGCTTGTTTGTCTTCCTGTTATAAATAATTTTCTATAAGTTCAAAAAGAAAAATGGGTGCTAGATCTAAATTTTCTAAAAATATTTTATCGACAGACATTGGTAAAAGTAAATTGATTATATTATAAAATATCGATAAACTGATTTTTCTTTTTGAACTTATAGAAAATTATTTCCTACTTTTACCAAGCTAATACGAGTAAAAGTGTGTTAAAAAGCTTAAAAATTTTTCGACACCGGCTATTATGTAACTTTTATACGACGGCTTTTAATTCCTGCCAAAATTCTAAAATTTCGTGAAATTAGATCAATTTTATTAATATAGATATTAGAGACAGCCTCGTGGTGGAATTTAAACCATGATTCATTAAGATGTTTTAACTATTTGTCCAATGTAACTTGAACTTTCACTGTATAGATCTTCCGTGTACTCGCAGGTCAACATAACTCTTTTGAAGTCTTTAAGTATTTCTAATTTCATATTCCTCTGTTTGCGAAGTTTTCGTAAATAAATTAATGTACATAATATATACTAACCACATTGCATATTCCTCAAAGTACTTGGGCCCAGGTATGACGCTTCACCAAATATTCTTTCGCCTTCCTCTGACTGACAGAAACATCTAGAATAAAAAAAAAAGATAAATATAAAACCCTCACTTCTTAACCATTGGCTTGCTTACCATTAGTTTCAAAGTAGTCATCGTTTTCCTGTCCCTTTCAAGCTCAATTTTATTTGGGGTCGTCACAATACATGTTCGGCGTATATGGGCCAGGCTCGACCGGCGTTATACCACAGCTTCACAGAAAACCGTTTGTTAAGCAGTTCTTTCATAGCTTTTCACCGAGTGAGTGAAATTACCGGAGCCCAATGTCCCCCGCCCCACCCCTTGATTCTCTGAAGGGCGGAGCACTCTTGTGGCTATAGACGGCGGTAGTCCTACCCATCTGATGTCTCGTCTGCTCATTTGCCTACGATACCGTGGAATACCACTGCAAAATCAGCCAAAACATTGCTGTGCAAAGGGCTTTGGTTGAATTCTGTTACAACGGTTTATCAAACCGGAACCCGTTGTTGTGTGGGAACCGTGGGGTTCCAACACAACAAAATAAGAGTTTTCTAATGGTCATATTGTGTACTTAGTATATAGTATTATTATGTACATACGTTTGTGTGTTTACGCACTGCACAGGTCCGTGTTTCCCCCTTCCATCACACATTGGTCTTATTACCAGCATTCCTAGTGTCCCCTCAGCTTCAAGTTGGACGTATTGCTCTTGTAATGTATGGCAGGGCGAACTCACTGAAAATTGATAAAGATGAGGGCCTCTATTATTCCATTTTTATCCAACTGGCCGAAAGGAAGGGTTTTGTGTTTGCCTTAAGCGTATCTATTTATTTATGGCTAACCAACAATGGTTTACACCTTACAATTTATTTACAAACTTATTGCTAACACAAGTGTAATCATTCATTAAAGGTTAACACCGCATGCTTAGAATATTATACGTTTACAGTTTAAAAATGGAATAAATCTTATGTTAGAGAAATAATTATTATAACATTTTTTTTAATATTTACAATTACAAATTAGAAGCTTTGTACAATGAATAAATAAAATCAATTCAATATAATTTCATCAACACATTCAATTTATAAATTAACCAATCTTATTATAAAAGTTGACAATAAATGTAAAAATTCCCAAGGTTATCGCTATAAATATCTACTTTGTCACTGCAGCCGTTGATTACATCTATGTATTTGCGTTCCCATTTTGCGCAACTACTAAACGAATTATGCGTTTCCTACAAAAGATATATCCATTATGGTCATAAAAATAACCACCTACAATTGATCCTTTCTGAATATTATCTCTAATTTTGCTGGAATTTTATCACATCCTTTTCACATAAAGTCATCATTAAATATAATTTCATTTTTATTTTTATTCAAATGTCGTCGGTTGCATTTTTAGTGCTAAAATCAATTTTTAAAATGCCTATTCGTTGTTTTGAAAAGATTGTTTTACTTTCTTGTTATTACACCCTGCACCTACGGGAACGCCCTTTAAATACCCCACGTATTATAGTAGTATATATATTAAACCCACGTAAATATACATCCACAGCCAGTCTTGCTTACAACCCGTACTTACTTCTAACACACCGCGTCACGCCATCAGTAGTATTTAAAGCACAAGTGAGGCCGTCTCCGCAGCGCCCTATCGCGGTGCCCATACCTGGACCACCCAAAGTGCAGGTCTGTCCTTCAGCTAAAATTCCAAACACAAATAAAAAGAAGAATACATTAAAAAATGATCTGATTAGCACTCATTTAATCACTCCTATTTATCCCGTGGGTGTCGTAAGAGCCGACTAAGGCAGCAAACTACGTAGCGTAACAACACTGCAAAGAGAAGGAAAACTTGATACAAAACCTTACCAAATCGTCTGACCAGTGTGGTATAGTAGACCAAGATCTCCTTTCTAAGGCCTATGTCCAGCAGTGGACTATTAAAGGCTGTTGATTATAATAATGATGATGAACTAAAATGCTCGTATTAAGAGTCGTTTATTAAAGATCGTTGAATATGCAATCTTTGCTTGCATTATCTGTCTTATGTGACCTAATTTGATCTCAAAAAAATCTGATGCATCAGGATTGGCTAAAATTGTTGAATTTTGATAAGCTAGTAGCGCCTCTCGTGTTATTGGTGTGATTTGTTTCCCAATTGCATGAGTAACATAGTTAGTAAAAATAAAAAGGCTCCGGGTTGCATCGTTTACCGAAACCATATTTCTTAAATTAGTACATAAAGAACTAGACTTTTTCCTAACAAGATGATAGTTTTTTTTTCAACTTTCGAATATAGGTTTAATATTACTGTTCAATATCATTAGATAATGCTACCTTCCCGCATAAATACATTGCCGTGTTATGATTACAACATGACTATGATTCATGAACAGAAAAGTTACTACCTAATAATAAGCATTTTTGTTTCACTCCCTTGTAATGCCGTTCAAAGTAACTCTGGGCGTGGTTGTTCGAGAAGCATCGATACATGATAATTAACCTTAATAAAATCAATACTCCGTCGTAATAACAAAGTATCTTACCAAAAAGGGGTAGGCAGAATTCGCAGCAGTTGCAAACGGTAGGTGATGGCATTCTAACGCCAAAATGCGTGGCATTATTGATGTTACAATGGGCAGCTGGAGTTGCGCAGCCTGTCTCGGATATGAATGCCTGTGAATACATGTATACTTATTTATTAAGTAGTACAAACACATCATAAATATTTATGACTAGCAGCTCCGACAGACTTTGTTCTGTCAAAAGTTAGTGTAAGATTTTTGTGTCAAACTTTTTTCACATGATACCTATGTGGTTCTTCTTTTGAAAAATGTGCAACATTCGATTTTCGGGAAGCTGGTCCTGTTAAGGAAGCCGGGACGGCCTGCCGATTCGGTCGCGGTCGCCTACAGGCCTATCGTGTTGCTGGACGATACGGGTAAATTGTTTGAGAGGGTACCTCTACGAGGGGCCCCGATCTGTCGGACTCCCAATTCGGTTTTCGAGCGGGGCGTTCGGCGGTCAGCGCTGTGCTGCGCCTGAGGGCCGTGACCGAAGATGCGGTAAGCTGTGGCGGCGTGCTGTTGGCGGTGTCCTTGGACAGCTGAATGGCAGACTATTGAATGCCATTCAGCTGCATCAGGGAAGCACTCCATTATCATGGGATGCCAAAGTACCTGAGGCGGCTAGTGGCAGACTATTTAGAGGAGCGTACCGTCGTGTACGAGGACCGAGATGGTAATCTGAGGTGTCGGCCCATGTCGTCCGGTGTTCCACAGGGGTCTGTACTTATGTCGGGGCACCAGGGACTTCCTTTGTAGGGTATACCTGGTTCCCCGGCTATTGGTACCCGCGACGGCGTGCGGTTTTAGTCGGTTCGTGTCCGACATGCTACCGACAGGTGGTATACGAGGGGATTTCCGCACGGAAAAAAGAAAAAGGGGGTCTGTACTTGGACCTCTCCTGTGGAACGTACGGTACGACTGGGCCCTTCGAATTGATTTTCCTCCTGGGCTGGGTGTAAGTTGTTACGCCGATGACACTTTGGTCACGGCCCGGGGACCGAACTTTCAAGGGCCCCAGAGGAGTCTCTGTGGTGGTCGGCTGCATTGAGGCGCTGGGCTTACGGGTGGCCCTCGATAAGACGGAAGCCCTGTTATTCCATGGGCCCCGTCGTGGTCCACCCCCCCCGCCCCGCCCCCCGGTGCCCCAATCGTGGTCAACTCGGTCCTCGTACCGGTTCAGGCCCATATGAAATATCTTGGCCTGATCAAAGGCAGTACAAAATGCTTTCACACAGTTTGTCCTATCGTAAAGGCATAAATGAACTTCCGTTTAAATGGCAGAAATTTATATATAATAGGGATAAATATTTTGATTAAATAAATATGTTACATCTTAGAATAAAACGAGTATAATTTTTCACGTCAAATCGGTAATTGAATACTTTAAACCCTTATAAAACGCATTTCAGAGTCATTAATTAATTAATTAATATTAATTTTCCTAATAATTGAGACGAATTTATCTAATCCAAAATAATTCCTTAGTTAATATAAATACCATTAACGAAAGTTTCGTCTGTCCGTATGGTGACGAATTAAAAATACGGAGTCTCACCACCCCTATACATCTCGTGGGGTCGCAAGAGCCGACTACGGGAGACAACTACGCAAGATAACAGCACTACAAAGAGAAGGCAAATTTGACACAAACCCTTACCAAACCGTCTGGCAGGGGTGCCATTGGGGGTGGCGAGCAGGGCTACCACCCGGGGCCTCGCGCACTCGCGCAACAACAAGGATTTCCCTTGTTTTATTTCGCTTGTAATTTTGACAGGTTTCCAGTGTCGACTGTCGTCGGCTTAGAGATACTTTTGTATTCGAGCAGCAGTATGTGTTGCGTTGCAATATTTGTTTCAAGTATCATCATGAAAAGGAATTCCATAAAGACAAAGGTCCTGCAATAATCCACCCGCCCGAGGCCTCGCAAAGATCTCCCGCCCGGAGCCAGGCAATTATCTACCCGCCCAGGGCCTCGCAATGGCTAAGGCCGCTACTGCCGTATGGCCACATGGTAAAGGACACCAAAGAGGAGGAAAACAAACCCTAGGCCAATTCATCGGGTCAGCGTGGTATAATAAGCCAAAACCTCTTTGCTAAGAAAAAAATTGTTCTAATATTGTGCAATTTATTATACTTACGCCAATAAATCGATGGATATTACCGATATGAGATAGAGCTGATTAACAACAAAGTGTCTAATGAAAAACACGGATTTGCTCATTTTATTACAGCAGCGATATCTCGATTAGTTTTTAAAACTTTCATGTACCAATATTATTAGGATAAATGAAGTAAATGTTTTTGTTTGTATTTGGTTAATAAAATCAGAAAATACTAAGTCGATTTTTATTTATAAAATTTTGTTTCTATACATGGTTGTTTATAATAATTTTATAAAGGGGGCACCCCGTCGAGAGATTTTTCATGTAACATTTACGAGCCCTCTAACATTTATCTTACTAATTTACTAAACATCTTAACAATAAACAACTTACACTACAAAATTCCTCAGTGCACAAACTAGAACTTTTAACTAAATTAAATAAATACAACAATGAAACAAACGCCAAACATTTTAAGTCAGCCATTTTGTGTGTTCAAACAAGCACTGATTTCGCTATAAAGATACTATTATAATTATCAAAAGATATCTTGATACTATAAGATTACTATAAAAAAGGAAATAATGACGCATTATTGATAAAATTGCTAGTGTTATCTATGCTGTCCTAGTACTTGGGAGGTAAAGTTCGTTTAAGCATATTACCCATTTATTTATCATATAAATAGTTAAATAGAAAACACTCAAACTGCGTTAAACCATTGCGCAATACGGAGAGACACTAACATTATGTTTCGAATTTAGCGCTATTTGTAGAATAAGGGTCCGGTCCGGCGCTTTTCTTTTTACACAGACCGGCTATAACAGCAGGTTAAAGCGGATATTATGGAATACTTGAGACCACGGAAATATCTTTTAAAGAAACACTCGGAAATGGACATTGAAAATTAAAAAATTGACATTGAAAATTTTCTGAAATAAATATATATGAAGTAGAAATACAGAAAGTGAAAATCGGTAACTACAATAACAACTGGGACGAAGAAGTGAAGCTAATTCAGATATTTCACAGTTAATTATGTTTCCATTAAGGAAAAATTCCAAAATTTTTATTCGTTTTAGAATAAAAACATGCCGGGAGACTATCAAGCTTAGGATACTCTTTCCTTATATTTGCAAGACGTTGATCACCAAATTGTTATTGTTGCTCACCAGGACACTTTCAGTGACAATAATTTACGAACGGGAACCATATTTAAAGCTGCATGCTTTTTAGATTAGATACTTATGACTAAACATTTTCATTTTATTATCACGGGACTACAATATGTTCTTCTAATAATATTTCAATAAGAACATAAATGTATTATATTATGTATAAAGAGAATGTTTCACCAGTTATTAAAGGTATCTTTTGGATTTGATTCTTAGGCTTAGGCTGTAAAAATCTCCATTCCATTCTAATAAAAAAGAATAAATCCAAAAGTTTGTTACGATTCCGAAATTAAAACGGTCGAAAAAAAGTAACTAACGTCACGCATATGATAGGGATAGAACACAATATTTACGTAACATTTACGTTACAGTTATGATGTCATATAAAAGCCAAATTTTAAGTTAGTACTATGTCATAATGATGTCATACAATCGTACATACGACATCATTTCAAAGTCATCAATAGTCATTTTTACGGTATACCTACGGTAGTAGACAAGGTATATTTAAAGTAGGTTGCTAAAGACAATAAACCAATTACAACATTTGCACCTAATCCCTTCACAGTAAAAGGCCTACAAAAGGGACATTCAAGTGCGAAATGAAGAAACTAGACAAACTCTTAGGAGCAATGTGATGCACTTGAAAAGGTGACGGTTCGACTTATAGTATTAATTTAGTTTTACACGGTTAAGGACTATTTAACTATTTGTATTAATCTGTAATGCATTAAATTGTTGTACTTAAAAACACATTAATAAAACATATGTTGATTTTAGTATCCGAATATTGTGTGAATTTCCTGTTATAACAAAAAAAAATTGCAATTCTGTCGGCACTCTAGGAGTGACAATGTTTTTTTTTAGGTTACCGCAGACCCAAACACTCCCCCCACTGACCTGTCTGCTCGATTGCCCCCTCATACCATAAAAACAAAATATGCAGGTATAGGTATAGGTATGCAATGACATATTATAATATATATCATTGTAGGTATGATATAAATTACGCATTTTAGTAGTAGCTGAACCAATTGATGTGTAGGAAGTTATGAGATTGTGTTTGATCTTCTTTTATATCCATTGCACTAAATAATGTTAATGCGCTTACATCACTTTTACTTTACGGGATTTCCCTGAGACACAAACAACCAGTTTTTAATATTTGTGGCGATAAACATCCGTGTGGACCAAATACTAAAGTAACTACCAAAGCGGTAGATTTTGAACAGTCGTAGATTTGCATGATACTTCGCTATTTATTTTGTTTGAAAATGTATTTTGCACTTTGTTCCTTGTTTTGTTGTTTGTTTTTTGTTGTTATAGTAGGCCAAAACCTCCTTTCTAAGGAGAGGCCTATATCCAGCAGTGGACTAGTATAGGCTGTTGATGATGATGATGACTTTGTTCATCGGTAACCGCTACAAATTTTTTATTGAAGATGGAGCAAACGAGGAGACGGATCACCTGATGAAAAGTGACCAATGCCGCTCAGGAACGCCTGTAACTCAGGAGTCACGAGTGCGTTGCCGGCCTTTAGGAAGGAGTAAACTCTTTTCTTGAAGGTCGTATAGTTTCCAGAATACCTCAGACAATAACATGTACCACAGATTGTTTTAGAAAAGTTGCACTGCAGTGTGCGAGTATATCCGCGAGTAAGCTACGATAATACTCTAGTAGAAAACATCTCAGTGTAAGGTACAGTCTTGGTGGCTACATTTTGTGCATTAGTCATAAAACACGAAGGTTGGGTACAAGACAAGCTAATAGATACAACACAAGTATTGATATTATTTTCCAGTAAGGGTCAGCACAGCAAGAGCTCCACAGGAATTAGTTAGTATTAAGTTGGTGTCATATCTGGTGTTTTTGGCAACGAAAACTACTTACTATCTAAAAGAAAGAGTGTAATTAAATAATATTAAGTTACAGTACTTTAATAGATTTAACATTAGTAGCATTAGGTAGAAAAACTATTTAACGGAATGGTAGCCCTGACCATCGAACACATGTAACAAAACAAAAGTCATCAAACTGTCACCACAGTAAGGATGCCCGATTTTTTTATTTGAATTGATCGGTCGATGATTTTATTCGATTTTGGAAGATCGTATAGTATTTTTATAAAAATACAGTATGCATGCAAAATTGTTTATTATAACTGAATGTATTATAACTAATACAAAGTGTACCACAGAAGTTGAAGGCTGCGAGTTCAAATCCCTTAAATACTCAAAAACACACATTTTGACATAAAGCTGTATTATGTTGTCCATTGTCTCTCTAAATTTCTATTTTCGAAAACATTGTTTACAATACTGATTTCAAATTCCAACTATCTACATAAAGACTTTTCAAAGATTATAATTTACATAGACACACTGGATCTAGACTATTACGATTATGTGTCAAAGTATTTCCAGCTAGAGAAAATTTAAGTTTTAAGGGGAAGGACGATTCAATGTCAGATACTGTAATGCCAAACAGCTTAAATCCGGGCCAGATAGCATTCCTGGTGCAAGCAATGGTTCTCTCAGGAACTGTTTTAAAATGTCATTAAATTTGAAATATTTTTATTAGATTGGGCAATTAAGTGGCTATGAAATATGAAAATATTTTCATCTTCGTTGAGCAAACTGAAAATCACATCCTGCGTCGTTGATGAATCTGTATCGCCTTCCAATGATTTAAGTCCATCGCTGATGTCATTTAATGATTTTTCCCATGACTGAGCGTCAGTCATCATCAACAGCCTTTAATAGTCCACTGCTGGACATAAGCCTCTCCTGAGAAAGGAGGTTTTGGCCTACTATACCACGCTGGCCAGACGGGTTGGTATAGGGTTTGTGTCAAGTTTTGCTTCTCTCTGAAGTGCTGTTGTTCTGCGTAGTTTTTCCCTTAGTCGGCTCTTAAGACACCCACGGGATGAATAGGGGTGGTGACACTCTGTATTCTTAATCCGTCACCACACGGACCACGGAGCTTCTAAAACTACTATATCTAAAATGTATTTGAAGCGTTTATCAATTTCGCCTAATATTTTTGCTTTAAAATTCTGAAATAATGTCGGAAACATCGGAAGTAGATGCAGTATTAGCAGATTCGATCGATTTGGTCATACAAAATATAATTGGAATGATAATACTACTTGTGACAAAATCTTGACCCGAGATCTCTTTAGTAACGTTTTCGATAAGGGACAAAACATTAATAAATCCTTTTATGATGGCAATTTCATTGCTACTACGTTTGATTTTATTGGAGGGGCCATATTATGAAGTATTTTAAACTTATTGCTTACGCTCACACGCTTCGTATCACAGTAATGCAAAGAAAGAAAACAACCAAATCAGAGAACGCTAATACTGCTAACATACCCAATAATAACAGAAATAAAATTAATATGTTAATATACTTCAATAATTTATGGTATCACCTACCTTCATATTTCACCCATTACCGCTTTTGATATTTGATTGATGTAACTCGAAACTAAAACTTTGTTGTAGTTAGTATGGTTGGATTCAGTTGATGTTTAGGTTTTAGTTGATAAGATTTTTTCATTACGATCTTAGATTCATACAATTCAATCCAGGCTAGGATCGCATCCCGTTGAATTGATAAAAAAATCGCTTGATCGTAATGCTTTGATTCGATTTTCTGAAAGATCGAATTCAATTTAAGCATCCCTACATCACAGTGCCCAAAGATAAAACAATAACAGTACCTGTGTTACTCCAAACTTGATAATAAATTGCAACAGCTATAGAAGAATATTAATTTGAGTGTTAAAGTGGTTTTTGTTTAAGAATTTTTGTACATTTCATCCAAAAATGGGTGCTTTTATATCCAGACTTCGTGTAAGTATAATTGATTATCTTTAAATAAAAAATAAAAACTTTATTTAGGAGTAATAATTATATCAGTAAGATGGTACTTTTGTTATCTTTATTTGTGAATTTGTGACAACCACAATGTTAATACAACCATATTCATTGTAAAGTTTGTATGAATGTAATTTACTATAAATTATTTTTAAATTATGATATCAAATTCATTTGTACTTATATTCCACTATTAAATTTAATTTGTCTTGACCGGTTTCGCCTTATGGCAGTATTTATAATGTATGGGTTTGATTTCATAATTTATATCAACAACTTCCATAAAGTGCCGACAATCGAGAGTACAGTTATTGAGGCGGAGATCAGAGGGTCAATTCTCGTAATAAAAATTGGTAAAAAATTCGGTTTCGATCTACTCTCGATCACAAAAAGTCATTAAAAGTGTTAAAATATTTATTTGGTGTTATAAAATTACATGTTTCAAGTGCTTACACTCAAAATCAAGATTTGCATTGAAACATGTAATTTTATGTATGAGCGAGTAGAACCTTCAACAAGTTATGCAAACAACATGATCTTGATCCATTTTAAATTAGTATACCTGCTGCAGGGAGATGCTTGAGATGTCTGGTGCAGTGTGTGTATATGTAATTACAAATACACACATACGCACACCAATTCTCGCTCAAGTCAAACATTTGTGTTCATGAACATTTAATGTTTGATTTGGTCTTTATTTCTATGTATAATAAGTATGTATTTTCAAAAAAAACTATATATACATTTATATCAGTTGTCTAGTAGCCATAGTACAAGCTCTGCTTAGTTTGGGACTAGATGGCATTGTGTGAATATTCTTCAAATACCTGATTACCTTTAAAAAATGTCACTTCTTCAAATATAAAATAATAAGCGTAGTATCTATTTATATAGCTGACTTCATTTTTAGTAAAATTTATAAAAGCGAAGACCTGTATAGCTTTCTAATACTATTTTACTGTTAATCTGTTGATTTAGCTGTAAGTCTTCCATTGAATAAAGAAACAAATAGATTAATAAAATAATAATAATATTTTTCAGATATCTGATACAAATCGCCATCTAGTTTCAAACTAAGCATATCTTGTACTATGAAAGCCAGATTAACTGATAGAATACTTACGTAGTTTTTTTTTTGTTAATGCATACAATATTAAACATAGAAAACACCTATTTATCATATATTTGAAGATCATACAAACAGTTGGTCCGACCCGGGAATTGAACCCTTTTTTCTTTTTTTCCGTGCGGAAATCCCCTCGGATACCACCTGTTGGTGGCACGTCGGACTCGAACCGACTAAAATCGCACGCCGTCTCGGGTACTAATAGCCGGGGAACCAGGTATACCCTAGAAAGGAAGTCCCTCTCCGCACTGCAGATGCATATACTACCACTGCACCACCAAGGCAGTCAAAATTAGATAACAAAGATTTTAAATTAAAACAAGGTCCTTCATAAAATTATAATAAAACAAATAAATTATTTATTTAATATTAAATAATATTTATTTATTAAATAATAATAATTAATTAATTAATTAATTCAATGTCAAACCTTGAATTATTATAATTAATTAATAGATGAGAACGATATATGAAAAACATTATGTATGTAGTTGTTATTATTGTCAATATCATTAATATTATATTCTTACATTGAACTATAGATTAGTACATTTCAACAGCAAGAAATTGAAAATTACAGTAATCTGTCATTCATATTATAAAAGCATTTAATAATAAGTAGTCTGATCTTTCCTTAATCAAGTCAATTGCACGGATGGCGTAGTGGTTTAAGCGACCGCCACGCCGCTTCCTATTACGCCGAGTGTTGTGGGTTCAAACCCCACATGGGACAATTGTTGTTCTGAGGCTGGGTGTACTTTGTGTCCCTTTCATGTATGTTTGTAAAAGCCCCCGCGACACATGATTTATTCCTAGTGCGGGAGTTGTCTTAAATAAGAAAAGAAAAAAAAGAACAGAACTGTAAGTTTTGGAGACAGTCATGTAATTTATTGAAGATTTTTGTCCGTCATCAAAACTCAACTCATGTTTAGTTAGTTAGTTTAGTTAAGCTGGAAAAACCTGTTCCGACTTAGCTTATGGTAGTCAGCTATATGCTTGTCATTGTAATTATGTACCTTATAATTACAATAAAATGCATATAGCTGACAGCATCAAGTCATATATGGACAGTCCATTCGGTCGGCTATCATTTCAAGGACCTTGTTGGAGTTGCCGCTTATCTACAAGTAAAATTTAAAAAAATACTTTCTACTAGTTTTGACGAATCTTAATTGTTATCACCGAATTAAATTATTTTTTTATTTTATAAAACCTTTTCTTTATTACAGCGTTACAAAAGTAAAGCAGAACTTCTAGAAATCCTCGAAAAAGGCATAAGAAAAAAGGAAAAAGATAGACAATTTAATCTGCGTAATCGAGATTATGTTAAACGGGGTGCAATCATCACTGCCGTTGTAGTATTTGTGCTACTCATCATACTAAATCTCTGTTCTTTTGTGGCAGATATTGTGATACTCATATACCCATTTATGTAAGTATAAACACTAATTAAATATATACAACCTCTAAAATTGAACGTGACTCATCATATTTACTATTCAATTTTTATATATGGTAATTCAATGTCTATAATGTTTACTGTCACTATTTTCTTAACGCGAACAGCCTTTAATAATATGAGAAGGATTACGATTTAGAACTATTAGAAAGTAGAGATCGCCTGGCGGTCGAATTTCAACCGTTTTGAACGTCTTTTCAAAGACCAAAACAACTGGTACCGTCATTTAATAGACTTTTGTGACATAAGAGTTCAAAATATATACTGGAACCCTAAAGTTTATAAAATGTTTTTTACTCAATTTATATCCTGCTCTTCTACGAATAACCATTTATCATCAGCCTTCCAGTCCACCGCTGGCTTCTCCTTTGAAATGAGGCTTTGGTCCACTACGATACTACCTGCGGAGGCCAGACGGGTTGGTATATGGTTTATTTCAAGTTTTCCTTCTTTTTGCAGTGCTGTTGTCCTGCGTAGTTTGCTCCCTTAGTTCGCTCTTACGACAACCACGAGATGAATAGGGATGGTGACACTCCGTATTCTTAATCTGTCACTATTTCTTCACATCTTAATATTGTTACGAGCGGGGTTTATAATAAAAAAAAGTAGTCAGCTAATTACTTTTATTGCACTAAATTTAAAAACATTCACTATTACGAACAAGAAATCACTATATAACTTGTTAGTCGTACTAGAAATACGTTTCGATGTTAATTCGCTGTGTAGTAAAACGAACTAGTCCCTTACGGGTAACACGCTCTGCTTTTATAGTTGTACTTCACTTGATATTAGATGGCGCTGACCTCCAGACACAACACAAGAACCACTCAATCCTATGGCGCAACAATATATAAATAGCTAATAATAATATAAAAACCTCTTTTATTGCAGAGCTATACTCATAATAGTAATTATATCACGAACCTACACTATAGCCTTAAAAAAAAGCCAGTATAAGCTGTACATGATGAGAGAAGAAAAAAAGAATCTGCTAGAGGAAGTGAAGATCTCTGAGAAATATTTGGTAAGCATTCTATTTCTAAATGTTATTAATCTAATAAATATAAAAGCAATCTTTGAAATAATTTTATCTGCTTGCAGACGAACGAATGTATTAAAAAAGAAAGAAGTGAAGGTTAATTTTATTCTCGTACTAAAAATTCGTTCAAAATTACGGTCTACTGTCAATAGCGAAAATGTCATAAAAGATATTCTCGGTGTAAAATAGTAAAGTATTACTAAGTCTAGCAGAAGACCGATCACAATACGATATAATCACATTTTGTTTAACAATTATGTTGTGATGTTTAACAATTTACTTGGAAAATACCTTATAACATTTTTGTGATCGAAAGTAGATTGAAACTGAATTTTGAAATAAAATTGTATTATTTGAATTGACCTAGAACTACTGTTTTGGGTTTTATTTTAGTCGGTTTAGTGACACATTTATGGTCGCCCCAATTTGAAACCTGTAGAACTAATCTATCTATCAGTTCATTTTAGAAAAGGGGTCTCTTGTCCAAAATATTTTGGGAATCCCTGTTCTAATTGTATCCAAAACGTTAATAATGGATGTAAATATTTGTTTCTTGCAGGTTGCAAAAGAACTTCTAGAGAAGTATGGCAGCTCTGAAGATCTGTTGCCCGATTCCAATTCGACGAATAATGTGCACAGTAATTTCCATAGATCTACCACCATCAATGTTGAATAACCATAGCTTTGTTTATTCGTTTGTAGGTATTCGAATCTCTCATATATATTCTCATACATTTCCAAATTCAATATATCTATGTATTTAATTGAATTATTAACAGTTACATAATTTATCGTTTTTTGTTTAGATTTTATTAAACGTGTGAGGCCATACCAGGCAGGGGGGAAGTTTCAGAAATGTAACCAGCTGTGACAAGGATGGGGAATAGTGACGTAATTTATGGATGGCCCCAAGTGTTACCGTATTATTGACGTATGCAATACGTAAATTAGTATCATTAGTTAGATATATAATAATTCAATTAAAGCAAGTGGAGTGAGTCACTCGTATTTTTTCTATTTTGACAGTACGAAATACATAAGAATACTGAAAATCAGGCGGGTTAGTTACCTGTATCTATACGTAATCATAAATGAAGGTTTGTATTAAGGGGTCCCCTTGGCAACTCTTTAACCCCCCCCCCCTCCCCTCCTTATGATAATTCGTGATCTTTTTTTTCAAACCCCTCCCTCCCCTTTCGAGCCTCACGTGATTAATGGACTATCCCTAGTATCTATGCATTCAAGCATTGGCTTGAATATTTGTAAATACAGTTAAGTTTTATATTTTATACTGTTTTACTGTTTGCAAGATATGAGCGAGTGTATGTGGATTATGTTTATATTTGCATTTACTGTGATTGTGGTTTTAGGTATACGGTGCTACTCATAATGCCTAGTTTACATGCGCGCCGAGGCTTGGCAAACGTCCATAAGCTCCGTGTCCGAGAGTAACGCTTGGATGCCATTTACACGCTTGCGAGTGTGCTATTGTGTTCCGGACAGGCAAACATCGCAGTCGTGGTAAATCAATAGAGCATTGAGACCGTATGTTGAATTCCGACTGCTCTACTCTCTACTACAATATTTGTAATATCGAATTAAGCAGTAGGGAACAAGCACGCGCCAACGCGAGCCGCGAGCTTCCTTTGATCTGTGTTCAAAAACCGACACTAGTACTGATCGACGACGAGCCTACGCGAGGCGAGCTAAACAACCCGTTTAGACGCTTGTGATTGTGGACACTTGTCGAGGCTCGCCATGCGTGTAAACGGCCTACTATAATTTATTACAAACTCTAATGTATATAAATATCATAGATGCGACTGATCATATTGCCATTATTAATATAAAATTCAATAATTAACTTAAAAGATAGAAAAGAAAAGACATATTCGACTTAGTAGATTACAAAGACACAATGCTTCAAATTAAATGATATTTTGTTATACTTTACAAGACTGATGAAAGTTATAAATCTGTAATAATTTATGAAAAAAATTATATTGGAACATCATTTGTATTTTAAGTTAGTTGTAGGTTGCAAAATGAAAAAACTGCTGTCTGTATTGTACTGGGTCGCAACTAGATGGCGCTAGCAGTATATTTTTTATGAAAAAGTTATCTGGTAATGTAATGATTTGTATAAACAAATCTAAGTCTAAAAATGATTTATATCTTATTTTTTATATATTCAAATAAAATAAAATATAAAATATATTTGCGTAAGTGTGTATATTTTAAATGTGTAATAAACTTGCAGTCACGTATTTTGACTTTAAATGTATTTTTCTACGTAAAACAGACAGGTTATTTTATTTAATATGCGTTTAATATTCATGTGGCTAAGTCACTAAAATGTACAAAGTACATAAATTATTTTAATTGTTTATTGTTAACGTAACAAATATATAACATTCGAACATGGCAACCTTTTTATTTATTGTCCACAAGGGATATAATATCTCGTGATCGGAAAACATATTCTGTCTTGATGATAAGTATTGGTGGCGCTGAATTACCAATTATGGGGGTAAATATTGAATCTTTATATTTCTTTAGTTTTCTTCGTCAATCTCCTGCAGAAAAAACTCATCATTTGATTCAAAATCATTGATTAATATTAATGATTTTGTATTCTTTCACATATGGAAAGTAGATTGTTAAAGAATCCTTTATATTTTATACGTGTGGTAACCCCTTTAGGCTGTTACCCCGTCAGGGTTAACGATGGGGCGATGTGGGAATCAAACCTGCTAAAACCAAACAGTATGCAATACATAAGCCCTAAATACGTGGGATCCGACAATAGTTTTCATTAATTAACACATTCGGATCCCTCCTATCGCCTGCCCGCAAAAGTGCAGGTACCACCTTCAGGTAAAAACGCTCATGTAGGCGACGGCGACGTTCAGTCACATGACGTGTAAGTCGTCCTAATAAGACGCCCGCACTTGTCTATGGATAAAGGTAGTCGCTTACCATCACGTAACCCGTCTGCTTATTTGCTCCCATATATCATTTAAAAATATCAATAGGATCGATGAAAAGTTTTATTCTAACAATTCGGTTTCTTTGCCGAGGTATTGGAGAGAAAATTTAAAAGATGGAACCAGATCTTATTACAACATTATTATGGGGTAGATTGGTATCAATGTGTCTGGAAATCGTGGCAATAAAACAATAACATACGATTTAGTAATCGATATTTATTAATATATACCAATAACACAGAACCTAATAATAACAATTATTTATCCTGGGTGAGAATAGAATCCAAGACCTTTGGCTTAGCAGCCAGGATTTCGGACATCTTACACACAACGTCATCTAGTTTCAAACCAAGTAGTCAGTAGAGCTTGTAGCTTGTACCTTGTAGACTAGTTATATAAATAAATAAAATAAAAAAGCCATTTATTCTACTACTAAATTATCTTACAATACTTGATGAGAATCTAATTAGTAATGCATTGTACATACAAAGTAATTTGCTTATTCTAAATATTAAATAACATTGCAGTAAATTTGATAATAACCAGTAAATTGATGCTAAATATTAACTAATCTTTCAATAAATAATATAATCATTAATTAATTGTGGTAGGTGAAATAAAAATAACATTGTAACGAATTGAAAATAATTAATTAATTGTGCTAAATAATAAATAACATTTAGTGGTATATTTCATCATCACTATAAATAATATATATCTTATTTGATTTTTAAAAACCTTAGAATATTTTTTAAAAATTAGTTCATTCTGTATCAAATCATTTTAAACATTAATTCTATGTGTAACATTGCATGCATGTATATAAATTAATATTATTTTATCCATATTATTTTAAATTTTTATTTACAAATTTTGACTAAGTAGTAGTCGCCTCCTTGGCGTAGGCCTCCCCCATTTCCTTCCAGTACTGCCTGTCTCTGGCTTTGGTCATCCAGGTAGGTCCTTGTCTTTCTAGGAATACATCTGCCCAACGTTTCCTTTGTCTTCCTTGTGATCTTTTCCCGTTTCTAGGGATCCACTCCGTGACCTTTTTCGTCCATCTATCATTAGCCATCCGACATATATGCCCCGCCCAATTCCATTTCAGTAATCTTATTCTTGCTGTAACATCTGTAATTTTGGTCATTTTTCTAATTTCATGGTTAGTAATTCTGTTCCGTAATCGTATCCCTAACATGCTCCTTTCCATTTTACGTTGGCATATTGCTAGCTTTTCCTCTTCACATTTTCTTAATGACCAACTCTGACACCCGTATGTTAAACAAGGCAGAATCGCTACATCAAACAGCTTTCTCTTGATATTGATATTGATTTCTTTATTTTTCATTATTTCTTTTAAACCCCAGTATTTCTTCCAAGCTATAGCGATCCTTCGACGTACTTCATCCTCGGTGTGGTGTTCAAAAGAAACAGATTGACCTAGATATATATAATCTTTGACATATTCTATGTCCTGACCATCAATAATGACTGTATTTTTCACTTCACTATTTGTGATTATTTTGGTTTTTGTGAAATTGATAGACAGACCCACCTTTATACTTTCCTGTGTTAGTTCACTCAGCATTCTAGACAAATCTTCATGATTTTCAGCGAAGACAACTATGTCATCTGCAAAACGGAGATGGCTTAGATATTCTCCATTTACTAGCAGTCCCTTCTTCGACCAATCTAGTTTTCGAAATATACTCTCTAGAACGGCTGTAAATATTTTTGGTGATAATGGATCACCCTGTCGGACACCTTTCCTTATAGCAAATTTCTCTCCCTCTTTTTCTAGTCTAATCTTTGCACAGCTTTCGTTATATATGTTTTGTAACACAGTAATATATTGTGATTCCACGCCTTGTTCACGAAGTGTATCCCAGATTATATTGTGTTTTAAGGAATCGAACGCTTTTTTATAGTCTATGAAACATATATACAGTGTTTTGTTATATTCCTTGACCTTTTCAATTGCCTGTGCCACCACATGAATATAATCCAAAGTGGAGTAGCTCTTTCGGAAGCCTGCTTGCTCACTTGGCTGGTTTTCATCCAAAATGTTTGTTATTCTGTTTAGAATTAATTTAGAAAATAGTTTGTATATGTTCGACATTAGACTGATAGGTCGGTAGTTATTGAGTTCACTCCTATCACCTTTTTTGTACAATAAGACGATGGTAGAGTCAGACCACTGCTTCGGAGTAGTTCCGGTGATCAATATGTTGTCAAATAAAATTTTTAGAGTGCTTTGTAACGGTTCTGATAGAGCTCTCAGTAACTCGTTGGTGATATTGTCTTCGCCCGGTGCTTTATTCATTTTTTGTGAATTTATGACGTACCTAATCTCTTCCTTAAGCACACCTGTATATAAAGTTGATTTATGGTCTAAACATTGCATGGGTTGGGGTTCGATGGACAGCGCTTCTTCCGATGCATATAAATTCCTGAAAAACTCTGTTGCTACTTTCAATATTTCCGGTCTTTGAGTGACATGTTTCCCGGCTTTATTCCTCAAATTAGGTGCCCACTCTGATTTGTTCCTAAGATCGTTGAAAGCTTTCTTTATCGCTCCAGTTTTCTGTATGTATGACTCAAAAATTTGTTGCCTGTGGAGTTTGTCGTCTTTCCGTAAACTTTTATTTATTTCTTTACTTATTCGAGTGATTTGTTCTCTTACTTGCTTCGTTCTTTTTAATTTGTATAGTTTTTTACGTTCCGCTAACAATTCTTGAGAATTAGTGCTTATTTGTTTTTTAATAATAGCTTGTTTTGGTAGTTCTTGGATAACCGCTTTTATCTGCGCCTCGAAGCCATTGTATTGGCATTGAATATCTGAAGAATTGTTAATGGCCAACTTTAATTGATTTTCCCAGAATTTGCTGCTTTGGCCTGTTATAGGTGGCAAGTTCCTAGCGTATGGGGTACTTTTTTTAATGAACTTTCTGCTTTTTTTCATATTCAGGTTAAATGCACATCGTATCATACGGTGGTCAGTTGCAAAGTTGAGACTACTAATTATATCGAAGCAGTGAACTTGCCCAGGTTGATTCGTCATTATATAATCCACCTCGTTATGGTATTGGTGGTTAGGTGAGTGCCATGTCCATTTTTTATGAGGTTTCCTGTAAAACATACTATTTACTATTTTTAATTGGTGTTCAAGCGCATACTCTACCAACATTTGACCGCGTTCATTTCTCTCGCCACTCGAGTACTGCCCGAAAATTGTTTCCTCACCATGTTGTGCTTTCCCTATTTTGGCATTAAAGTCACCCATCAAGATAAAATTTTTGGTATGTATCGAATCCATCGCTTCATTTACAGTCTGGTAGAACAGGTTTATTTCTTCATCTTTGTAGCTCTCTGTTGGTGCGTATATTTGAATAATAGCCCATATTTTGCAGTTGATTTCAATTTCGAGAACCGCGACCCTATCTGAATAAGCTGTCATTTTAAATATGAAGCTTTTTAGGGATTTTTTCACCAAAAAGCCAACGCCGTTTCTACCTTTTTTACTGGATGAGTTGTATAAATGAAATCGTCGTACTCTTCTATTAATTCATCCTTTCTTCTGACTTCGCAAAGTCCAATGACATCCCATTTCATACCAGCAAGTGCATTCCTGAGTTCTGTGATTCTGGTATCTTGAAGCAAGGTTCTAACATTTAAACTAGAGATGTAGATTTACTTATACGCTCTGTTCCTATTTCCACATGACTGCGTTTCGCAGGTATTTGTAAGTATTTTGTGCGGGGGGCTTTGGTCTACTTCCTCCACGGCGACCGCCCGGATTGGAGGAGGAGAAGGAGGGACTATCCTTAATCGTTTTTTGTTGGGTTCATCACAGTTGAATTTAATTCAGATGAAATGCTCGGGGATGCTGAATTCATATAGTAGGTAATATTCTTTGTTTTATTTTTCTTCTGAATTTGTTTGACTTGTTTATCGCTACCATTGCCGTCTATAGTGGCAGTGCTTTGTGATTCAGGAGACTCAGTTAGATAGCGTTTTTGTTTACGTGTGCCAGTTTTTAAATTGTTTGGGCTGCCTTTTAGTATAATAATTTTATCGTATCGTAAAACGGCATTTTTTCCCAGGGCACGCTCCTTTTCTACTTCTTCTTGGAGCTTTTTACGTTTTAGTAAAACTTCTATAGGAAAGTCTTCTTTGATATTTATAGGTTGAACCCTTCAGTAGCCCTTTTTTCTTTAGAATTTCCAACTTTCGCCCCATAGTTGTGAGCGTCACTGATATGGGTCTGGTTTTACTGCCTTTCTTACCCAATCTCCTAGCCATTTCTATTTCTGACTGGTGAATATTGATGTCCATAAATTGTTTCATTGTTGACAATAATAATTCTTGCAGGCCTACATATCCATGCTCGGTCTCTTCAAGTCCAAAGAATATTAGGTTTTTCTTTCTGACCTGCCTTTCTAATTTATATATTGTTTCTTGTTGTTGGTTTATATTTTTTTCCAAATTATTAGTTCTGTTTTCGATCATACTAAATTTTTCGTTAATATTACTATTTATTTCTTGTGTAATACATTCCCGCATATTTTGCATATCTTGCTTTTGAGCGGCCAGATCGTTCTGGATTTGTTTCAAAACCTTCATTATTTCATTCATGTTTTGGTACAAGTGTTGCCCTCCAGTGCTTAATATCAGAACTAAGTAATAGCAAAATAGCTGGTGCGTAGGCGCAGCGGTATTCTACTTGTATGTTGCTTGCTTACTAGATGGCTTCACAAGTCCAATTTTTTGTTTAGAATGACCTTTAGGTTTTGTTTTTAGGTTATAATATAATATTTTTTTGCTATTTCGCTCAGTTTTTTCTGCCACTTAATTGTTTTACACAGACTGACCTTCAAGAATGATTCTCAGTTGATTTTCCAGGGTGGTTTGTCGATTGTTACACAGTAAACTGTTATGATGCTTCGTGCCGGTCTTGTTCTTTATTTTACATAACAAAACAGTTTTTCGGGAAAAACTATTAATATTTTTCACTTTTCACGTCACTGTAACTGGTTTCGATTCGAATTTGGTGATAAAGAATACTAATTATATTTTTATTGCTATAAAATGTACGGAGCCGAAGTGAACACGAGCACAGTAGCGCTCTCCCTAGACTAGTTATATACTTTTTTACAAATATATTTTTATATAGATACATATTTTACATAGAAAACACCCAAACTCCTAAAACTTATTTGCAGATCATACAAACCTTTGGTCCGACCCTGGAAACGTACCCAGACAGCAGTCGCATACTGGCCCTAGAAACTGGACCTTGCAATATCGTTATCAAGTCTGTCATGGGTCCAGGGAATTCCGAGGTTATCTCTGAGCTGGCCAGTGGCGTAGCTAGGCGAGCTAGGCCTCGCACTTCGGGGGGCCTCGCGAGGCTCCTTTAAATGCGATGCCCTGAGACTATACCACAGATGACTAATTATGACAATTACGCTCAAAGTGTTTGTTTCGGGCCTCCCAAGAAGCCCGATCTTAAGTGCGACTGCGAGGTCATTGTTACTACCTTTAAAGACCACGACCGTTAGATTAAGGGAAAAAGATGCTTTTCAGGCATTAATAGCTATGAGCAGGGGCGAATCGTGAATTTTTGGGGCCCTGGGCTACTACTAATTGGGTTTTTTTTTTTGTATTTGGGATTACCAGTGCCTGCCAGTGCCAGTAGAGTAGGAGTTAGGACTATGTGGTTTTTAGCTAGGTATAGGCGGCTAATTTCCTCCCACGGATCCCCTAAATTAGACAGCAGCCTCTGTAGGGACTCCGCCACACTAAGAACTCCGCGCTAAATACTCCTTGAAGCTCCAGCGACAGTCCAGGGTGAGGCCGAAATACTTGTTATGGCGTTTGACCTTGATCTCTGTTTACCTCACGCTAATGAGCGAGCGGAAGAGCTGCACTTCCGCGTTTTCTGTTAAACAATAGGGATGCCGTCTTATGGCGCATTAACCGTAGGCCCAGACCTTTTCAGATCTTTTGGGCGACACAAATTACCCCTAAATCCACCGCGTAACAAACGACATTTACTTTTACGGAAAAACTAGTTCTTATGTCTGCATTATGCGTAAGGTTCTACAGAAGAGGTCTTAGGACCGAACTGGGGAAATCAACTTGTAAGGGAGGTAGGGAGTAAACCCTTAAACATTCTTCGCCGTCTCGATCCATAATCAATATGGGCCTGTCGTGAAAATAAGCTCTGAAGATGTACCGCAGGGGAGCAACTGGTTATACACCAATGCCTTCCTAATCACCCACCACGGGAGGAGGTTCAAAGCGTTGATTATGTCTTTGTATATTTTTATCTATGTATAATTTTATATCATGTTATGTATAAATTTTGAAAATGTATATTATAAAAATTATGATTTATAAATAATATTAGCACACCTGTGACTGATTTACAAAACCACTGCGACTTAATTATTATTATTAAGCTAGCGCAAGACTCGCGAAAGGTCTAAACCTAAAAAAAACGGTCATAAAAAGAATTTTGATTGTTTTTAATTTCATTTATCTTTCACAAACACATGTGAAATCGCTGTAACTAAAAACAATCATTTTAACAAATGTTGTCCGGTCCGGGAATCGAACCCACTAAGGCAACGCTTTTACAATTCGGGCACCAGCCAGTCTGTAATAAATATCGATTATCGATTGGTAATCTGACAGAAATTAGGGGACTCTATCGATCGAGGGGCACTGGGCACGTGCCCAGAGTGCCCAGTTATAGTTGTGAGACTAGAGGTAATGAAGAAAAGGTATGACGCATATGAGACCATAATTGTAACGTAAAATGTGGTCCATTACGACCCATTTTCAGCAAACTAGATCAGATAACTACATTTCAACACACTGTAAAGTTCTAAAATACCTTGACAAATATTTGCTGATCATTTAGAACATTATACATCATCTCATCATTCCGTTATCACCGCAGATAACGTGGTACATAAAATATTTCACAATCTCTGCTTATGTTGATAATAATTGAAACACAGGTGACATATCATAAACCAAATAAGTAACTTAGTTGTGTATTTACCGTGAATTGAATTGTTTAAATATCATATTGCGCGTGTTTAATTCATTTAAGTACATTTTTTGTTAAGTACCTTCTTGATAACGTATATTATGATGTATAAAATAGATTTATACGAGTATGTACCTATATAACGAGTAGGTATTAAACTTAAAGACAGTAATTACTTAATAATAGTAGGTATATTATGGGTACAACAATAAAAATAATTACATACTATATTCTTATTCAATTTATTATTACACTTATAAAAAAAGAAGGGCACAATACAATATTTACACACCTGTTACAGGCGTTACAAAGAAAAAAGTACCAGAAAGAAAGAAATAAATAACAAAACATGTATCGTTTGAATGACATATTAGACGTGACTCCACCTTATCAGCAACATATCCACGATAAATACACGACATATACACTCAGGCACAGAAGCAATGATCGTGCTCATTACACATTTCACATAATTATTTGTCCCGGGTGGGAATGGAACCTACAACCTCTGGCTTAGCAGTCAGGCTCAATAACCATAAGACCAACAGGCCAGTAAAAAAAATTACAGCTGTATTGATAACTCCTCTTTTGTATTTTTGAAGTTGGTGGAAACAAGACATGCCCAGGTCGGGAGAATCCCGACCGTTGAATGTCAGGCGATCTAGATTAACATAATAATATCAGAGGTCTAAGTGTGAGTTTATTTCATATCTACTCGATCGTCACAGTGACCTCGGTCGGTGCTGTGATTGGCCAGCGCTGAAATCTGCACCAAACCCCAAACGCGCTCGCTGTCGAGAGCTGTCGAAAACTCTTAAATTTAAAACTTAATATATACCTATATTAGTTTCTATTATTTATGTAGCTAAACTTACGTCCTGTAAAATAAAATGAACTGCCCGAGACCGGGCCGGTTGACCGGGCCTCTTTGGGGGAGCCCTTCGTTCAGCAGTGGACCGCATTAGACCGAATTATTAAATAAAATGAAAATTAGTAAAATTATTGTTTAAAAAGACAACTCCCGCACTAGGAATATAATTATAAGTATTGTGTCGCGAGGGAATTAACAGACATACATGAAACCGACAAAAAGAACACCCAGACTCAGAACAACAATTTGTTAATCACACAAAGTGTTGCTCCATGTGTGCATCGAAAAATCATTTACTTCAATCATCACAATCCTTTTCCCAAATTTATTTGGTGTTGGTGCAATGAGTTTTCTTCTTCCATTCTTCTCGATCACTTTTTTTTTATAAAAGACAACTCCCGCTTTAGGAATATATCCTGTGTCGCGGTGGACTTTACAAACATACATGAAACGGTCACAAAGAACACCCAGACTCAGAACAACAATTTGTGGATCACACAAAGTGTCGTCCCATGTGGGGATCGGACCCACAACATTCAGAGTAGTAATACGCTTTACATCCTCTTTCACTCCTTCACTCCTTCCTCTCTCATTTCTTTTCTTTCTTTCTTCACTCCTTCGTTTCTTTGCGATATGTATTTGGCTTTTTCTCTTATAGCCGCCTGTCTGTCTGACGATAAATTAAAAAACAAACTTAAAACTAACATCAATCATTTTGTTGAAATTTTATTAAACCTTGACATGTTTCTTGGAGACTATTAAAGAACTTGTTTTAAAACTATAGGTATTATTTACCCACTCCATTGTTTAGTGTAGCCATAAAATAATCAGTAGGTTTTACATAAATTTTCCTTAGGCAACACACACGTATGAAATCTTAAAGGTATGGCAACACAATTAATCAATTTGTTTATCTATTTTTTAACACAATTGAACAATAAGGTCTTAAAACTAATAGGTATTTTATTTCTTTTATTACCTTTCTGGAAACAAACAGATGCAAATTAAAAAAATTATGTAAGTACAGGGGTAAACAGTCTTGACTTCCTTTCTAGGGTATACCTGGTTCCCCGACTATTAGTACCCGAGACGGCGTGCGTTTTTAGTCGGTTCGAGTCCGACAGGCCACCGACAGGTGGTATCCGAGGGGATTTCCGCACGGAAAAAAAAAGGGGTAAACAGTCTATGTACAATTGTGCAGTATGCATACGCAGGGATGCGTATAGTTTACATCTAGTATAGGAGGTACATCAAAAAATACTATTTGTCTACAGTTTCTAGAGTTTTATAGTAACTACATTGGGAGGTACAATAATAATAACTCACACATGGCCGGCAGATCCCAAACTAGGCAGAGCCTGTGCTGTGGTAACACACATATTATAGATAACTTACACCCAGGCACAGAACAAATTAATAGCAATATAAAGTAGTAATATAAAGGGTCAAGTAAAGTTTTTGTAAAATTGTGTTTTTTAAATGCCGAGGGAGACACACAAACACATAATGAGATTCTCTATCGGTTAGCACTGACAGAGAAAGAAAAAGGATAACAATGACTCGGTAAATATAAATTTGCCTCTCCCCGCTCGTCTCCCCTTTTTAGTGCTACAAGGTCACAAGCAGTAACGTGTCCATATTTGCCGAAAGCACGGTACAATTATAATACAGTAGTGTAACTCGGCCGCATGATAGAAATAAATGCCTACAGCCGCGCGGTACGTAAACATGCGTTAGGGCTGCCCGTCTCCAGCATTTAATTATATTTGCCTACTTTCTGTTTCTATTTAGATTTGTGATTGGAAATATCCTTTTTATATAAATAAATGAAATACTTTGTATAATGAATAGGAAGTTTTCAAAAAAAATGCGTGTTGTTTTTTGATTAGTAGATTTATTATTTTATTTTCTTTCTGCATTGGAGGAGTTCAAGTTTCAATTTTCTTTTTCCTGGAGTGTTGCTAGAGAGACTCGTTGAGGTTTGAGCAAAGATTTCATTTGTTGCATTTTCAGTCTGTGTACTATTTTCATTTCCTACCAACGGAGCAGTTTGGGTTTGTTTATCTTCTTTTAGAGAGACTCCTGGATCAGTACTAGCTAAGCTTGGCAGCATCAATAATGGTAGGGCATTCTTTTTTAAAAGTTTTCTATTTGATGAGTGTAATAAATCCTCCAAATTAAAAAGTTTTTCACAAACTTGGTAGGAACTAAAGTTAGGTTTGTTTTCCAAATCATCTCGCCGTATCAGTTGCAACCATTGAAGATGTCTGAAAAAATAAATAAATGTGGCACTCTCGGTGACTGCCGCGGTAAAGCTATTGCATAACATTTTTTTTTAAAGAAAAAAATCTGCGTGGTGTCAGGTATCAAAAATTCTTTGGTCACCAATTAATTAATTATTAAAAAGCTGAACAGCTGACTACGAATGTTTTAAAATCACAACACTCAAACATCTAAATATTATATATGAGTCTAGCTGTTGTTGTTAATACCGAGAAAATAAAACCAGTTTTTTTATTGGTATATGTTGTTATAGCAGCAGCAGAAACACTTTGTGAAAATTTCGAAAACTATCAATTGACACAGACGGAAAAAAAATTTTTCTAGTAATATTCATACACACGGATAATAAACAAATATTATTAATAATAAAATACCACGTCTTTACTTTGAATTATGCAAAGTAACAAAACACACATGCACCGAAGTTTTAACACAAGCGTAAGTAGGTAGGTACCTACCGTATCATGATTCATTCAGAACCGCATATAACTACCTATTTCACTCGTCTCAATAACTCTCCGTTTTCTATTCGCTTTATTTATTAATCCAAACACCTTTTTTTTCGTGAGATAAAAGGAAATACTTATCAATTAAAAAGACACACATTATGCACCTACCTACTAGTAAGTAAAATTATTTTATAGTCTTACCTTTCAGAGTTTAGAGGTAATTTAAAAAAACTTATGTCTGGATGCGTTATTGACGAATTCATACAACCAAAAACAGCACAATATTTCCTACTCGTCATATTAACTGATTTTTAGAGAAAAATTCGCGCGGTTATTGTTAAAAAAACAACACACCGTCCGTTCGACACTGCGGTACAGCCGTGACTCTCTGCGCCCCGAGCGCACCCCGAGATCGAGGCTCGTAGGTATAGCTCGCGTTTCGTCCGTTTGTATGAAGTTGGAGTACTGTATTATAATTGTACCGTGCCGAAAGCGAACCGTCAAATCTTTATTTTATTCGTGTTTGTGCAAAAAACAGATGATGCTGGTTCTAAACTTTTTTATTAAATATAACAATTTGTTGTTGCGCCTTTATATTTTACAAAATTTAGTAAATTTTTGGGTCGTATTCATAATAGATCGCCATATTGTCAAAAAGTTGAAAGTGTTTTTCCAATCACTTGTAATTTTTTTTTTTAATTTTTTCAAGGCTATTTATAGTGCAGAGTTATCAAAGATTAAATCTGCAAAAGTTCACATTTTTAACTTAAATAATAAGCATTTCATTCGAAAAATAAGCTGGAACGTAAGAATTCAGAATCTTTAAACGCGATTTCCAAATATGTAGTTACTTTTTTGTATTATGCCTTTATATTACTAAGGGTGCGAAATGATCTTGCTCATCACCCAGTTATTTGTCTGGGTGGGAATCGAATGCAGGACCTCCGGCTTAGCAGTTAGGGTCACTAAACACTAGAACAACAGGCCCGTCAATATAACACTAAACATAATTAATTTCTGTTCACTTCTAAACCATATTCTTTGAGCGCATATGTTGCTACTTTTCGTTTCTTAGTCTTCTCTTCTTCGCTGCAATGGTGAGCCGTCATCCGTTCATAAAGAGAGCAACTCCATGACAGTGTTTACTGGCAATACTGTCGACGGATAGCTCTCTTCATTAACAGATTATAGGCCTCTTCTTTTTTCTTCATCTTCCTTCACTTAACAAGAATCTCTTAGATATTTGATATTAAAATAAAACAATTTATGGGCATTACTTCTGACAAAGTCTAAAAGTCTTAACTTGACACTAACTTTAAAATATCGCGTTCCATAATATGTTTACGGGAAGTGATGCACTCCCCATCGGTATTAAGTACAGGGCAAGTGTCTTGTGGACTGCTACGCCTAAGTTCGCGGGTTCGATTTCCGCTCAAGTGAAACATTTGTATGTATGAACATTTAATGTTTGATTTGGTCTGGATGTTCCTATGTAAAATATGTAAGTATTTTAAAAAAAATGTCTGGATTTATATCAGTTGTCTATTACCCATAGTATAAGCTCTGCTTAGTTTGGGACTGCGTTGTTTGGATGTGGTAGAAAATTATTATTATATTACACACATAATTTAGATAAATTAGATCCAGATACAAACCAAATGATCATGCTCATCACACAGTAATTTACCCCGTTTTATATAGATGGGAGATTAGGTACCTGTAACAAAAATTAAAAAATATTGAAAAGGCACCCATTTCTGTACGATCCTAAAGTTGACTAGGTGAAAATGCCTGTTGCATTAAGTCCGCCATTGTGCGTTTATTTTTGTTTTAGTTTAAATTAAAAAAAAAGTTCATATTATAAATATTTTTTTACAAAAAAAAACTTTCTCGTGCTTTATATGACTGTCATCTCTACATTGTATAAAAAAGTTAAGCGTCTGTCTGTTGGTATGTCTTTTCTAAACCACTCAACGAATAATGATGCGAATTCCATCATCAGTTCATTTTTTAAGAAGGGTTTTCTTCTAATAATACAATCTAATTCAGGTTTAATGTAAATAATAGGTAATAATAATAATCCTTTATTCGACACAGGTGGAGTGACGATTTGCGCAAGATGGCTGGCAGGAGCTGGATGCGAGCCCTAAATCGATCTAAGTGGCGTGCAATGGGAGAGGCCTATGTCCAGCAGTGGACTGCGATAGGCTGATGATGATTTGCACAAACATAGTTACAAACAGATAGATTTCCCTGACTCCTGTACTACTCGGAGGTGTAGGAACTGTGTTACAGGACCCAGTGTCCTCCCTTTATTGGTTGCCCGCGGCTCCGCCCGCGTGTATGTTTGTGATCGCGGTAAAATGTAATCTGTAATCACAAAATATGGGTCAAGAATCAAACTATCTCTATACCTAATTTCATCTAAATAGGTGTAGCGGTTATTGATTCCCCACACAAACTTCCAGCCCCCTTTTCATCCCCTTATAGGCATATTTCAGGGATAATAACTATCCCATGTCTTAGTCTAGTACTTCAGAATTCGACTGAATTAAAATTATTTAAATTCCTGTGATTTAATAAGTCGTTGTTTAGCTACTAGGTATTCCCCGCACTTTATATATTACATTATTAGTATTGCATCACACTTGAAATTGCATTAAACGCTATTCTGGCTATAACTGTTAAATTTAATTTTATATAATAAAACTTTATCTTAATATTGTTTGCTATCCCCTTTGCACTTTTAAAGCACGGCTACAAAATACTTACAATTGTCCTCTTTCTCACTATTTAAATGTTCCGAGTTTAAAAAATAAACTTATCTTTTTACGTTTGAACTGCCAACACTGTTTAAAAAACATAATTAATGCATCTGTATTTTACTTTTACAAAAGTAATATTTGAAAAAAGAATTAAAACCTACTCCACCGACTTCCGAATGTAAACTAAAATCGTTTAGCGTCCTCCACGATACTTGGTCATGTAACTTCAATGGTAAAAATTTTCGCGCCGCCTTCCTTCATGGGACAGACATTTTGACAGGTAAGTGTTAAGTGGTGCAACACGATATGTGAGCTACTATTTGCTTTACTTTGTAACTAGTTTAACGGGACGTAAGGTTGTCACAATGCTTTGTTGTCACAAAATTGGCATACAATATTTGGACTAATCCCTCCGACACGCCCACCACTGTAACTCCTGTACACCAGGATCAACAGCAGAGACCCACGAACACACTGACTTATGACACTTAGAAGTCCCAGGAAAAAATAAACTGCCTTGGATGTAGCAACGCAATTAATCAGAAAAAAGTTGAAAGACTTGGTAATATGTATAATAAATCCACTCCCTAGCAAAGCGGGAGACAAAATGAAATAAAAATAGTCATTCACCCTCACATTCAAATCACACACCTAGCTCACTTAGACAAATAAGTCCTAAGTGAGCTAGGTGTGTACGCATAGTTATAGAATTAAGTTTTAATATATTTTAATATGTTAAAATTTAATTATATGACTTAGATATAACACAATACGTAGTAGTACTGATTCCCAAATTAGGATAGAGCTTGTATTTTGGGAGACAGTGACACTATAGTGAATTATTACATTATATTACACGTAATTATAAGGGTAATAGGTACAGGTTTTTTTCTGTGTTTTTTTAAAACATGATTTTAAGGTTTTAATTACTACTATACAGGATTAAATTTATTAAGGTTTCATGTGAATTTATAAATTGGTAATAAAATACCATTTATTCATGGTATTTTTTTTAAATTAAAACGCAAGGTACTGTCTTGAAATATGAGTTAATTATTAAAAAAGCATCACATATGTCAACGAGTTTAAATGATTATAAAATTTGATAAGCTGTATTCTGCATCCCTTAATGTACTTTTCATCCTTAAAAGTTGTATTTTGTTGAATTTATAGCGAAGATATCACGCGATATAGCTAAAATAATTAGTTGAATTAAGAACTTCTTCCTTTTCGAACCGAATTCTGCTTAATCTGCTTTGGGTTAAAATTGAAGTTAAAAAACCACTTCAACTCACGAGTGCAATAGCAGTGACCATAAATTACTGATGAAAATGCGGGTCAGACAACAGCTAAGACGTACACAATTTCTTCTCCTATAACACGACATAGACAATATTTTTTTCTCGTACACAGCAACCCTAATTCTACATCTGTAAGAAGCCGCCGTATTGGAATACGAGTACTTATACAACATTCATATTCCCACACGACCAAATAGTTTTGGACATTTCAACCCTATTTGGAGCTTACCCATTAAGATTACTTAGACGCCTAAACCTATCGAATATTTTCTATTTCTAGTAAAGATTAACTACACTTACAAATCTTTAACAGTAACAGTACTTTAGAATAATCAATTAAATAAAAATATCTTTTGCACTTTAAAACTAATATTTTATACGAAAAGTACACAACATTAAAAAAAATATATAACATTAAATAAAAAAAAAACAAACGGCCACGATGACATTTTAACTTTTTAAATCTATATATATAAAAGAAAGTCGTGTTAGTTACACTATTTATAACTCAAGAACGGCTTTACCGATATGGCTGAAAATTGGTGGGGAGGTAGCTTAGAGCCAGGAGACGGACATAGGATACTATTTACTCCGAAAAAAAAAGAAAAAATAGTTTGCACGAACTTTGCTTTACTCGGAGATGCCACGTTATTATACTTGGAATGCTTCATCGAAGAATTTTCAAAGACGGAAGAATTAACTTACTAAATTCGAAAATCGGCTTATTTATTGCCTTTAAGGCGGAACAGAGTTCGCCGGGTCAGCTAGTTCAATATAGAAAGGAAACATAATTCCATGCAGCCTTTAAACCTAAGTCTTCGATTTTAAAACGCAGTTTTCAACACAAACGTTTAAAACAATTGCCTATAAATACCAACTTTATGGTTCTAAATGATTCTTAGGAATGTTGTGACTGCGCTCTTAAGTGGGATAGATAATTTTAAATAATTGAATATTATATTTATAGTGAAACTTTACTAAAAGTAGTTAAAGTGCACACAAACAGATATTGACAAACAAACAGAACTTGTTATAAGTAATATCATTGTGGCATTGAAAAGTTAAGTTAACGGTAACTAAATTGTATATTTGGCGAAGGAAAAGAGGAATGCGATTTCAATTTCAATGCCCCTATTCTTAAGTAAATATTATATGTGTATGTTTTAGTGTGATAACGTCCGTCACGTACATCACAAACCATCATCAGTTAGATAGATATGTAAGAAACTGATTAATATTGAGTTTTAGTTATAAACACCATTGGTTTGTTGCTCCTATACCCACACTGCAATGTAAGGTACATTGCAGTGTGGGTACTGTACACCAAAGATAATACGGAGAGTACCAATAAAGGAGTTTCAAACTGTTAGATATGTTGTCTTTTCGACATTCTATTTACAAAGTACAGTAATATATTACGAGGCAATTCTGTTTCTATTATTCTTAATCTTTAAAGCCACGCATAGAACTTTACAAATGGACCGAAAGCGAGAAATAAATTTGTTAGGTACGTGCCAAACATCTCGAAATCCCGTGGTGTCATCATCGCCCTGAGGAACAAATTGTCATACCGTTGTAATATTTAAAAATCACTGTACACCATACACACTAGATCTGAAAAGTTGGGAACTGGTCACTCCGAACCTAATAAAATTAAGTCGGAGAAATAGTCTACCGTGAAAAAAAAAAATTATTCCACTTTTTCCACCGTGCACCGTGTGGAGATTTCGATTGCCAAGCACCCGTATAACGCGTTCAAATTCGCGACAATTAGCGTTAATTCGGTTAGTATTTCTATTTAACTTTTATGTTGTATGTTTAATTGAAAATAAGGTGATTAAACTATGTTATCTAAACAAAAATTACACACAATATAATATACGTAAAGACTGATATACACGAATACAAATAGACTTTGTCATTCGTAACTACAAACTAAGTACATTATCCATTGACAAAAATTGTTAGCTCCGGATCTTTGGGAGGCGTGAGGGGGGGGGGGGGGGGGGGCAACCCAAACCCAATACTATTTAAAAATAAATAAAAAACCAAAAATGGTTACCTCCCCATCACGAGTACCTTAATGCCAACCATCATAATAGATTTGTGTTTTTAAATTATTTACCCTAAGCGCTGGAGAGAGGGCGCTATATTACTAAGTTTCTGCCCCGGTTCCAAAAAATCGTAGATCCGGCGCTATAAATTGTTCCTATTTCAAAATATTTTTTTCTAACGGTTCATCATTACCTTGGGCAATGTCGACAATCAAATTAGTCCAACGTGAGGATCCACTTCTCACGTTTAGAAACATTACGATAATTGACAGGTTGCGTTCGTAAACGCTTTCGTAAAATTTGTCTTTTGTAAGCAATTATTTAGTTGTATAAACAGCTAGTAACTTTTAAATAAGAAAATTTACTCAGTATGCGAAAGCCATAGCCATTGTAAATAGATGTTTTTTAAGATTGAAGTATGTAGGTAATATGCATTTATTTTCCTCAAGTACAAGCTATTTAAAGCAATTAAATCTTTTTTTTTTAAGACAAGATTTTTTAAATATATCCTGTGTCGTGGGGGACTTGACAAACATACATGAAACGGACACAAAGAACACCCAGACTCAGAACAACAATTTGTAAATCACACAAAGTGTCGTCCCATGTGGGGTTTGAACCCACAACACTCGGCGTAGTAGGAAGCGGCGTCACTTTAACCACTACGCCATCCGTGCAGTCACTTTACACTTTAATTTTAACATGTGAAAAATCATAGTTATTTAATTTTAAAGTTATCTAATTAAGATTACAAACTAAGTTTATTTTCTTCGATTAGTTTTATTACTTTTATCTAATATCCAAACATCTCAACAAAAATGTTAGCTATTCTGACAACGAACAACACAAAATATATGTTCTACAAATCCACTTTTAAACGGTAGTCAACACTAAAAAGCATATTTCGTGTATTGTAACGCAAATTTCATAGAAAATGGTTGCCATCTTGTCGGCCATTTGCATTTTCTTTTGTTCCTCCATATTGTTCATTATGACTGTGAGTCGTTTGTTGTTCGAAAGGAATATGTAATTCTTATGCAACTGTATGACCTATTTTCGATGACATTTAGTTATTAAAACATTTTAGCTTTTGACTTGTTTTGAAAAAAGGTCTAATATATTAAGTAAAGAAAGATATACATAGAGTATATCTTTTTCTACCCTTATTCATCAAACGATCAAACGATAAAAGTTAGGTCACAATTCAGTTCCCATTAACTCTCGATCTCGCATCTGTCATAAAAGTGATTTTCTTACGAGAATTGGAATTCTGCAAAATGAGAATGACAAGAGATAATCAGTGCAAAAACAAAAGCATCTATGGCGTTGGCAACGCTGTACCCATCTATGTGCCACGTCTATGACATTGAAGTCCCCCAATTTATTTTACTTCTTCTTCTCATCCGAAAGAAGTTCACTTCTGGACATAGGCCTTCCCCAGGGTGAAGTGGAATGGTTTCTAGTTTTACTTAAAGAAAATCGTTGTAATGGTTTAGAAGGTATCAGCTTTTAATGTACCTTTTAGCTTCTATATCATAACATAGTTTACACATACATTGAGTTCCTAAATAAGGTTTTATTTTTAAACGAAATCGTGTGACAATTGTTATGAATAGAAGGTCTCCTAGCATCACACAGCCACAACTACAACAATGTATTACAATTCTACCTACCCTCGGAGCTAATTAACATGACAAAACAGAAGGTTCTTATAGAAACGAAGAACTGTCATGACGTGTCTGATATATTTAAGTAGATATTTTAAAAATAAATTGAAACGGTGGATTTTTATTGTCTTAGTCATAAAATAGACAAAGAAAATTTCATTTGCGACTTAGTAAATTTATCTGCTCTTCGAAAGGATAAATTGAGACTTAACAGGTGAGTCGTTTAAACCATTTGACAAAATATTTAAGATAGAACGACAGAACTTAGTGTCAAAAAAAACAAACGAAACCACAAAATTAAGAGGAATGATGTTTATTTTTTTCACATCATCACATCACATCAACAGCCTTTAATAGTCCACTGCTGGACATAGGCCTCTCCTTAGAAAGGAGGTTTTGGCCTACTATTTATTTGAATTCAAATACGAGTAAATAAAATGCTGTTCGAAATTAAGCGAATTACTTGAGAGTTGCTGGATAGATTTGGACAAATTTTATTTTAGAGCATCCCTAATAATACGAACTCCGTTTTAGAAAAAGAAAAAATAATAAATGTTACCCTTAGGTTAGAATAAAAAAAGACTTAAAAAGTTTTGATAACGTGTTTACACGTGTTTACACGCATATTGACAAGATCGGTATAATCAATGTTTAGGAATTGTACTGTACCTCGTTTGTTTTTAATCTAAATCATCTTAACATCTTAACCGACATTAAAAAAACTGGTTAAGTTCTCTCTTCCCATTTTACATTCATCATCATCAACAGTCTTTAATAGTCCACTGCTGGACATTAGAAAGGAGGTTTTGGCCTACGACGGAACATTAGATAACTTAAGTTATTGAGGAAGGTATGTAAGGAAAGATAATATGACGAAAGCAACAGTGTCATAAACATTCAAATGAAATGACTATAACTATGGGACACTGCTGGTGCTACATCAAGAGGATATGAAATAATTCTTGTTTGAATTCTTTATATATTTCTAAGCAAGTACATCATTTATTACAGAACCTAGTAATCATTCTAAACTAAACTAAAAATCACTTAAAATTAGTTTAGTCCTGTTAGAGAGTTTTCGAACAACAGAATTAGCACCAATGTCTTATTTTGTACGTTGTCTCCAAGTTATAATAATACTTTAATGTACCAACTTTAATGTCAATTCTTTGTTATCTAGACTTCTATATCTCAATAAATAGTAATTTTAATAAAGGGTTTGGGGGAAGTTGGACTTAAAGAGCGGCACTTGTAACTCTCAAGTTGCAGGCAGCGGTAGTCACTTACCATCAGGTGACCATGACCCGTTGGCCCATGATCTATGTCCAATAACAGCCTAAATTATATCTCTGTTTTAAGTGATTTTATTAGTATTAGGTCTAAAAAAGCAGCACACTTGTTTCTGAGAGGAACGCGGTAGGTTTTGTCTGTTCACAGAAATGATGTTGAAGACAGTTAAACTAGTAGGAGGACCTGATAAAAAATTATCTCAAAGTCTATAAGGTACTAAGGTCGCTCCTTTGGAAGGAGGTTTTTACCTACTATACCACACTGGCCACGGTTGGGGTAGGGTTTGCGTCAAGTTTTCCTTCTCTTTGCAATGTGTTGTTATCAACTATCTAAGTATAACCATACTACTAGGTATAACCATGCCTTTAGGTAGGTAGTATACGTATTCTACCTCTCTCTTATAATCTATGGGCACAGGCTATGACCTCTTAAGACTACAAATAAAAAAAGAAAATTTGTTCAAAAGTCGGTTTCTTGTCTGAAGTATTAACTTCATATTTAATCAGCTGATTATTCCATACATAGTAAAATCAACTTTAAAGTCGAAACTTTAAGATTAAGATTGCTTTATTTTTTTGTTATATTTGAACACCTACCTACATTAATCAGTCGACGACTTCTGTTCAAACAATATTCGTCGTTTAAAGAATGTTTATGATTCAGTATTCTACTTAAAGTTACATTATATTAATTTATTGTATGTTTTTATATGTAACTACCAATTGCCCTCGGCTTCACTTACGTGATTATTTCGTGTTTCTAACTTTTAAAAACACAAACTTTCATGGAACCGTTCATCAATTGATGAAGGGGTGGTAAAATTATTTTTTTTTATTAGGGGTGAAATTTCCAAAAATCCTTTCGTAGTGGATGCTTATAGCATAAAAAGCATCAACTGCCAAAATTTAAAGTTAATAGCCCCTGCGGTTTAGGTTGATAAATCAGTCAGTCAGTGCAAATAGTTTTATATGTTTTGAAATGTTATCAAGGTTCACCAGAGTACCACCCTATGTGGTATCAGTGGTGGTTTTGTAACCTTATGGGTTCTCATACACAGTGATACCCTTATAGGCGGACTGTGTTTACACATTAAAAAAAAACGAAACACAAAAATAGTTTTCTATCTCCACAGTTATTTCACAGATATTTTAGCAAGCAGCCAACTCTTGCGCATAAGATTATGTACAAAACCAATTACTATCTTCATGTAAACCACACTACGTGTTACAAAATATATTGTTATACAAATTGGAGGCTGGCACGGATATAATTTTACATAAACATTGCGTTAACATATATTTATGTCCGTTTGTTTGCTTGTTTTGAAATTTGTAGATGAAGACTTTCTGTTCAATGTAGGCCTTGAATATTGACAATTGAAATGCTAAGTGTAAAAGTGTCCATAGAATATTTAATATCCTAGCTGTTCCCAGTGGCACATTGATGTTGCAATGACGAGAGATAAGGAGCAAAAGTGACACGAAAATAGATAAAAACCATCTTTGAAGTGTGTTGCAGAAGTTTTTGAGTGATGATGATGATGATGAGATGATGATGATGATGACCTACACAAAGAAACATAACATTTTTATGAGGTTTTAATGATCCTCTGGAATTAAATAATGCGTATAACTATACATTGTTATCGATGGCGTTAAAACGAGACATTTTAGAGACCTACAACTCACAAGTGCCTTACCGATCAGGGAAAGGACGGGTTGTGGCACGTTAACCTCACTTACTCGGTGAAAAGCAGCGAAGGAAATGCTTAACAACCGTTTTCTGTGAAGCCGTGTTACCTATCACTTCGGTCGAGCCAGCCCGGTGAACTTCTAACGGCAAATTAATATTTTACCAACCAATTCAATCATTCAAAAGTTAATATTTATACCGCTGGACAGCGCAGCGGTCCTAAGACAATAATTATTCAAAGACGCGGCCATGCTGCCAAATTGTATTTAGAACGACTTTTCAAAAATAAGTAAGGTTACAAATCGGATAAATTACTTTAAATGTTTTTTACTTCAGAACTCCGTCATGTAATTTGTTTTTTATTTTATTTGATAGGGTATACTCGCCGTTTGAACTCATTCAAATATAAAATAAAAATACTAATAGGTCTAAATGGATCGAACACAATTAAGGAATGAAGAATAATTACATTACAGATACTAATGAAGAGTTATTACAATACAGATACTTTTTATTTTTAAGAAATTCGCTGTATGAATGTACCACAATCTACGAGTACTATTACTCCAAAAGCGTTTGGTTACAACTACGATAAGGTATCAATATTACAGATATTGTATCTTGATTATGTACAATATCTACGTACACAACATAACCGTGTGTAGGCAAACTTGAGGGTGAAGGTGTGAACTACTTCATATCATATTTAACTTTTTAGAAGTATTATCTCAAGTGGAAAGTACGCGACAGTCTACAGAAGTTCGCCTAGTACTTGGGTCGTGGAGGGAGTGCTATTCTCTAAGGAAACAGCCTTCCGTACAGCGCTGCCACAGCATCGAATTTCAAACAAAGTCAGTTTATAACACTGCAGATGACATTCCCTCCGCATAAAAAATCGGAGTTCAGCCGTATCGTAGTCGACTTAAAGACGACCCCAACCTAGTTTGAAAAAAAAACGGGCAATGTATATTATACTGGATTTTGATATCCGACTTTTAAAAAAAAGTAGACAACTGTGTGAGAAAAATATTTTTTGATTTGAGTATACTAGCAGTTTGGTCCCTATCAAATTTAAAGAAAAATACCACTCTTGAGAGTAAAATTATGGAATGAAGTATACCAATAATTAAAAAACAACTTATTACGATGAAGAGCATTGGAGTCGGTTATGAATACATATAAAATTACTTGCCCTGACTGATTCATCAGCACAGAGCCTCAACCGCTAGGACTGTTGATGCTTTTTATGTCGTAAAAACCACGAATGGAAAATGGAGGACAATTCATGCTGTACTTTAAAATATTTTATTTAATGATTCAGGCGAAATAATTGACATTAAAAGTCTCTACCCTATTTTCTTTGTAATATTTGTTTTGGAATGCGTCAATTTGTAAAATAAATGACAAAAGGCTTATTTCACTTTTGCTTAGCCTGCCTCACTCTCTACAGGAACGTGTCTAATCACACCCAAGAAATACTTCCGTTCATATTGCCGTGGGCACAACGAACTAGGCTACGCATGATTGAACGTTTATGGTAAACCTTCGCATGGTTGCCAGTAGCGAAAACAGTTCAAGCAACTCTACTAGAATTGTTTTATCAGTCTCCAACACTTACTATTTTTAATCTTATCAAAATATCATCATATATAAGTTTTCTAGATTCGCACGTAAAACTTCGTGAAAGTTTAGACGCGGGTGAATTTCTACGATTTAGGTTTTTTCTACATATATATTTTATTGAAATAATGGACCCATATTGTGTGAGGATATTGTAGGTATTTTACTGTAGGCTGTTTTGTCTACATTTTGCTCTTTTCTACGTATTAGTAATGGAGATAAGTAGATTATAACTCCAACTTCTCCATGGTGTTTCTGACTAGGTCAATGGCCTTCTAGATCTAAGACTGTTGGCAATAAATACATACATTTGAATAGCCTGACATATTATGAGCGCGTTAATTCCCGTAAACATAATCCGTATATTCTAGAACTCGATAGTTAAAAATTTAGTACTAAGGTTGGCTGTGTGTATGGACATACGTAGTGGTTTATGCGGTCGCCACGCCGCGCCGTTTCCTACTGAGCTGAGCTGAACATGCTGAGTGTTGTAGGTTGGATCCCCACATGGGACGATGCTCTGTGTGATCTAAAACTTGTTGTTCTGAGTCTGGGTGTTGTTTGTGTCCGTTTCATGTATGTTTGTAAAGTCCCCCGCGACACAGAATATATTCCTAATGTGGGAGTTATCTTTTGACAATAGATAAATTCACGTTGCTAACTGCCATATTCAGTGTACTCTCGTTACTCCAGATGCACAGTTCTTGTAACTGAAGATATTGGCCGTTTAAACCAGTCAGTCGCAATTGTCATACTTTGTGTCTTAAAAGCGAGAGTTCTAAAAGGGTATTCTAAGCATATTTACCTTAAAAACTCCTTCCGTTACAAGGATCGATAAGAAAAGATAACCGCCCACGCATGGGCTGAATTTAACCCTAGTGGTGTGACTATGTCATCCATTTTAACACCAGAAGATTATTGAGATCATTATATATTAACTTGTTGCAATCTAGAAAAGGAAATAGCCATGTCGCCATAAATTTTACCACTTTAAAACTTAACTAAATAGTACGTAGTGTTCACCGTGATAACGCTTTTGTTATCTCACCGAGTTTACTGCACTTGTAATCTGAGATATCATTTTTTTATTTAGGTACTGTAGCAATGTGTCCCCGAAATGAAATTATAGTGTTATTTTAAAGTAAATGTTTGGTTAAAACATTTCATTGGTGATGAGGGTTAATTTTTAGTAGGCACGTGCAGGTTCATTTACGGCCAAGAAAAAATAACGTAATTCGTTAATAAATGTTACTAATGTATTGGGCTTAAAAATTGTTCATGGTGGAGTAAACTTATTTTCTGTATCTATGTTCACGTGCCTGCTATTTATTGCTTTACCAAATTAAAAAGTTACCGACCTAGAACCTCACAAAAAGTTAAAAATTGTCTTAGTCTATTGGCGCTGGATTATTCTTCCAGTAAAAAAAAAACTATATAATAATAACTAAATTAAATCTGGCTTATATGTTACGCAACTATGAGTAAACAATTATATACTTACTTACTTTTAAATTATTTTTAACTTAGTTACTTTATGAATTGTTTTTAAATTTTTGACAAGTTTTAATATTTTGTGCTTACTTACTTTTTTTTTGAAAATAATCATACAAAAAAGTAGCTATTCCACCTATATATTTATATTGACCTATAAGTATGTAAAATAAATACTATGTTTGCGTAGATATTCTTAGCGGAGTATTACAGTAATTACAAAAAATTAAAATTTCTTACCAAAAAAATTATCTTCTATAGGAAAACCTCTCTGAAGTAAGCGCCATCTTGAATCACATGTTTATCTCATTAGTTGGTCCATCGCTATGACGCCCCTACCGACAATCATGTGACCAATCACAGACCGGGAAAATTTTAATTGTTATCTAACAATGACAAAATAATCCAATTGTAGGTAATAAATCAATAACATTAATAACAATGTTTAAATTTATACTTCGCCGATCAAAAAATATAAAAAATATCACTACAGTAAATCACAAAGTTACTTAATTTCTCAAACACGAACAAAACAAAACCATTAACAAATAAACGTATGTAATCTTACTAATTAATCATTTTCATGATTTTGAACGTTTAAACAGTAATTTTCCGATAATTATTTCGTTAAATAGTTTCTGAACTGATTTCGGAAGGAGCGCGCATGGCGCCTAGAAGAAAATGGCGGCGTATCTTGCATGTCGAGTGTTTTATACAAGTGCACCTGTTACGTCACACCTGTGGCTAGGATGCCGCGATAGGGCGTGTTCACACGATTAAATAAACTAAAAAGTAAGTAGGTACATTTATCAGCAGGTTGTTGAATACTATTTTATAGTGTTTATATAGGTGGTCTATCGTTATCTTGCTCAAGCGTAGGTACTTATATAATTCTATGATTTCAAAGTATTTGGGCACCTTGAAGCTGTGTTTCTAATCAAATGGCTATATCTGCAATTTTATGTTTAAATATTTGATTGTAAATTATACGTATACCCATTAACAAAACTTCGTCGTCACTTCTGTTCTGTTGAGCGAAGACCACCATACCACTTATGTAAGTAGACTTAATACCTACAACAAAATTAGTAAGCGGCTACTATTATCTAGCGTTCATGAGCAGAACTACTTACCTACCTATACTTATGAAAAAAAGAACCTCTAGTGGGCCTGGAGAAATAATTGCTTACCTAAGGCTTTCGTAACTTGAATGGGTCATAAGTATTTAATGAAATAAATTTGAATTAGCCAATTTAAATTTTAATCCAACAAAAATGTCGAAAAGCGCACCTATTCTCATTAAAAAAAAAAAGTGTTCTATGTGTTTGCCTATTAATCCTCAGTTTTACAGCACATCGAATTGTTGGCCGGTAATTTTGGAATCAGTGATTTTGACACTTATAGTCTTATCATTCATTCAACCCCTAAAAACCCATACTAAAAATCCTTTATATCTTTACATAAAGGGCTCATACTATCGCTCTACGGCTAACGGAGGTAATTTCTCAAATTTATTTTTAATGTCTAATTTTTGTTAAAGTATTTTTGAGGAAGACAAAGATATCAATATTTGGGACGTATAAAGAAAAACTGAAGCTAAGGAGAATGACAAACGGTATGTGATTTATTTACATGAGAAATACATTTATGTCTCATGTTTTGTAAAGAAGTACCTAGTAGGAAGGCAAAGATTTTGCACGTCCATCTAAAAGTACTACACTCGAAGGGAGGTTGGTTTATTTTAAACGCTTTTAAAGAAAATGAGTGTGGTGACGGATTAAGAGTACGGATTGTCACCACCCCTAGTCATCCCATGGGTGTCGTATAAGCCGACTAAGAGAGCAAACTACGCATGACAACAGCGCTGAAAAGAGAGGGAAACCTTGAAACAAGCCCTTTACCAACCCGTCTGCTCAGCGTGGTATAGTGGGCCAAAATCTCCTTTGTAAGGAGAGGCCTATGTCCAGCAGTCGACTACTAAAGGCTGTTGATGATCGATGAAAGAAAATAGGCTTGGTACAAACCCGCCAAACACCAGATATAAATTACGTTTATTAAAATATGCGCGGACTAAGTCGCAGGTATCAGCTTGTAAGATATAAAATTGTAGACTTAAAGTTGACTATTAATGTCAACTATCGGTTTGAAACGAGGCTATTGTCCGATAAGAAAGTAATATAGAAATCACAACAGACACCTTCGTAATACGTAAAGCTACGACAGGTGCTAATATTGAACTACAAGGAGGTTCTTAGAAGGTTTTTAATCAAATATGAATGATAAGGTCATCTGGGTACAGGACAAATAAAGGACAGGACAAGTAAAAATATAAAGTAAATATACATTTATCATTTGTAAACCTCACCATTAAAAAATCAGTTTAGTTAAGTTTAAGACAATAGCCAGTTTAAATTACAGGTTTGCGACTATAAATTACAGATTTGCGACTATTATTATAGGTTTGAGACTATAATTTACCTCTGCTATTGCTTACCTCCCCAATTCATCTATTTAAGTAATCCCTACCATCGCCTACCATATACATATATACCCCTTATAATAATAATCATCTAGCACAGTCGGGTAAATAAGGGTATATAAGGGTAAATATAAGGAGCTCGTGGCTAAGTGGTAACCGAGTAGTTTAGCAAGTTCTAGCCAAGTCAGTCAGTTTTTTCTTGTTTGTAACAGAACAGAATAATTACTTAAAAAGCTTGACTGAGTTTCTTGAGTTTTGCAGTTGCCTTTTTTCAATTTTTTTCCAGCAGATGCTACTTCAACGTCCCTTCTTGGTCCCTCCTTTGGCCCATGTATATGTTTTTAAATAAAATAAAAATAAATGCACATCATTATTAGATTTATTTGTTTATTCACAATTGAACACAAAGAGCTATGTCCGACGGCAGTGTAAATGCAGTTTTACATTATTTTCTTATCGCCAGGGAAAACGAGCACCGACCGTATGAAACTTGCACAATTTTAGAGACTTTCAATTTTCAAACAATTGTTTATTAGTTAAAAGCATTTCTAAGGTGCTTTTCTAAACTGAACATGGCGTTGTTATTTACGTCATATTTGTAATGTTTTACATAATGTTGTTTATTTCTGGTATAGGCAAGTGCGATGCCCCCTAGAATCAGGGAGGGGAGATTTTTACTCCGGTAACTTCACTCACTCTTTTTCAAAGACAACTCCCGCACTAGGAATATATTCTGTCTCGAGGGGACTTTTACAGATATACATGAAACGGGCACAAAGAACACCCAGACATAGAACAACAATTTGTGGATTACACATTGTTCCATGTGAGGATCGAACTCACAACACTTAACGCAGCAGGAAGCGGCGAGGTGACCACTTAAAGTACTACGCATTCTGTGCAGTAACGATAATGACGTCGTTGTCAAGAAAAGAGCGTCTCCTTCGCGATTATGACTCCTGAGGTGCAGACGTTCCTGGGTGGCGATAATCCCTTTCCATCAGGTGACTCGTCTGCTCGTCTGCCCCTCTAACATAAAACAAGACGAAAATCAACGAAATAATGGCTTAACATGGATTTTCTCTGAGACCATGGTTTCACTCCTGTCCGTTTGTGGCTCAGCACCGCCGCCTGCAATATGAGTAAAGTTTTCAGAAGCCAACCAAAGTGAAAATCAACCTCTGGGGGCACTCAACGGTTGACCATCAGGTGACGCATTAAAAAATAGTCCATTAATACCAATAAAGACAGGAATGATACTGACACAGGACCGCCACTTATAGTAAGTATCACATCACATCATTACATCAACAGCCTTTAATAGTCCACTGCTGAACATAGGCCTCTCCTTAAAAAGGAGGCTTTGACCTACTATACCATGCTGGCCAGACGGGTTGGTGTAGCGTTTGTGTCAAGTTTCCCTTCTTTTTGCAGTGCTGTTATCCTGCGTAATTTACTCCCTTAGTTAGCTCTTGCAACACCCACGCGATTCTTCTTTAATCTAATAGGTAAGTACCAGGAGTCACAGGAGGTATTAGACTCTGCTTAAAACACAACACCAGCAAACTGTATATACTGGGAAGTTAGCTATTAATTTATTATAAATTAAAAAGGTCTAACCAGTCAGGAAAAACAATTTTACGCGTGTTAGTAAAATATCATAAAATGTACCAAAACCACAGTATTACAAAATCTAATAAATATGTGTATTTAACAATGATATTTTAAGGTTTTATATATTATCATTGATACAAATTGCACAACTCTTACTAAGTAGTACATAATAATCCAATGTGAAAATATAATATATTTCTTTAGGCAAACGTAGTGTGGGGCGCCATGCGTCATGATTGACCGGCGACTTGGGAAAAATGGCTGGCTGGTTGGATGCGGACTGCCCAAGACCGGGATAGTTGGTGCTCCTTGTTCACGGAGGTATTTGTTCAGCGGTGGACGGCGATAGGCTGATGATGATGAATATTTTTTACTACTATGTAAGGCCACATAGCTCGTGTTAAACCGGTGTTAAGCAAATCTTTCGTTGCTTTTAACCGACCAAGTTAAAAAGTTTTTTTTTAATGTTTAGCGTGTGAAAGTGACCATCGACCCATGAACGTCTGCAACTCAAGAGTCACAAGCACGTTGCCGACCGAGGAAGGAGTACGCTGTTTTTTTTTTGAAGATTTGAAGGTCGTTACGGTCCGGAAATACTCAAACCCCCACAGAGGTTGTGCGAGGCAGAAAGTGTCTTGAAAAGTGCACAGTAGTAGAGCGCCATCTATCCAGGTGATAGGGATAAAAAAATTGTTTTGTGGAACGTGCGGCTGGTGTTATTCTGAACAATTCCTCGGAGCACTCTCCACAATGTATGCGATAGAGAATGCAGAGTGATGCCACATCTGCAGTTGCTTAGAACCTCAACACCTAACTCTAACTGTGAACAGTCTGCTCATCATATCCTCTAAGAATGTAGTCTTTGGTAAAATAAAAGTAATATAATGCTGAATAGCTTACAGGTGACATCTGGGGCTTTATATTATGGGGATTTTGTGTCAACTAGGGTAAATTTCGTGCGTTTAGGCGATTCTGCGAAATCAAATTTAGATTACTTAGAACCCATAATAATCCGTTTTGATTCCCTCTTTAAAAGGGTTTATGCCTATTTAACTTTATTTTGTCTCCCGCTTTGCGGAAGTGAAGTGGATATATTATATTTCCAACTCCTCCAATTTCTTTTGATTAATTTCGTTGCGAGTCCCAAGACGTTTTAATTTTTTCCTGGGACTTCCCGAATGTCATAACTCGGTGTGTTCGTGGGTTCACTGTTGTTGATCCATTACCTGAACCTTAACCCTCACTTTAAGTGCAGCCTTTTTAACTCTGCTCGCTCAAAAAGCGACAACTCACTTGTGTCTCTTGAGTTGCAATTGTTGTCCATGGGCGCCGTAGTCACTGACCATCATATGACCAGTCTCTTCGATTGCCCCCTGTTAACTATAACATAAAAAATCATTAAACGTATCTGATCTGTTTCTGAATGCACTTTCTACCTACCTAAAACATTCAAACCGATCTCTCGTATACTGCTAAGTCAACCCAGAATGTAGGTGTACGTAGTCGTACTTAGTTAGAAATGCCATCAACTATATGCTATTTGCACACACATAAACAAAAATATATAAATTTCATCACACACAAAATAATAATAATAAAGACGAATCCTAAACGCCATTTATGGTTTTACTAAATTCACCACTACACATTTAATTATAAGGTATATATAGCACTTTGTATTTATTTCTGCAAACCGTTCGAGACAGTACTACGTCAACAGAGAGCTGTCAGATTTGATATTTATTGTCAGGGGGCCTAGTGTGAGATTATTTGACATCAAGTCGATAGTCACGACCACGTTCGTTGTTGCGATTGGCCCGCACTGAAATCTTCAGCGATCGCAACGTCGAGAACGAGTTGATGTGAAATAAACTCACACTGGGCCCTAAGGTTTGCTTAAATTTCAGTATAGTGCTTGTTATTATGATAAAGGCGGCGAACGAGTATACGAGTCACCTGATGGAAAATATAGTAGTAGTCAATAGTATAGTTGAGTTTTCAGAAGATTGAATCACAACGGTTTTACATTTTAAATTTCATAATACTGTCGAGGAACAGGCGAGGCGAGGAGATCAAGCCTGACTACTATGGTTCAGCGGTTTATGCTGGGTCTTAATAACAGCAGTTTCCGGATCACTCGTATTTCCGTACGACATTATGCTGTGAAAATAACAGAAGTAGATAAGTCGTGCTGTATCAACATCAGTCAACTCTCGAATTTTTCTTACTGCGTATGCTGCTGAGCTGAGTCTACTCGATAATTTATCAATATGTGGGCCCCACTGTGGGCCCCACTGCTTAGAATCCAGTGTTATACTTAAAAATGTAGTAATATCCACAAGGTCTAACTCGAAATCCTTAATCATCACAGTAGGTTACACTGGCTTGACGTTTGGCATAGTAAAACGTATACACTTTTTTGTTCATTTAAATGCAAATTGTTGACGTCAAACCAATGAACCACTTTCGAAATGGCGCTGTTTACGTCTGTGAAATTAGTAAGTGTCCATTTTAGTCTAAATAGTAGTAATGTATCATCTGCAAACAACACAATCTCAAGATTGTCCTTGACAAAGTGAGGTAAGTCGTTAATATATACTAAAAACAGAAAACGATCCAGAATAGAACCTTTAGTCGCCCATAACGACATCCACGGGATGAATAGGGCGGTGACACTCCGTATTCTTAATCAGTCAGAATCTATCTATATACACTCCCGTCGAAAATATTTAGAATAAAATAAACTTCATATGAATCAATGTTTTGTTCTTTCAAGTGGTGGCCTTAACGCTGAGAAGTAATTTCTTATAGGCAACCTTTGGACAGAAAAATTTTGACTGTAAATACTTCGTCTATTGACAGTCGATTTGTCTATCTAAAAATGTAGTAAGTTATCATAGGTAGCTTGGATGTGAAGAAAAGTAATAGAATCATAAAATATGTATACAGCAAACAGCAATTTATTTAGATAAAAATTATGTACCTACGAGAATATGAAAATGATTGCTCGTGTTTCTATTACTTATGAGCGTTTGCTCACAACCTTCCCGTCCCCATGGCAGTTCTTATTTATTCTCAATTTCGTGGGATTCTCAAGTCGTCATGACAGAAAGTAGATGAGACAAAAACCAGGGAGTTGAGAAGCCTGATATGTTACAAGCGTTAACGATCTATACTACTTCGGATCGTAGTAAAAAAAACTAGATATAATGAAAAATAACCTTAGATCTTCTACAAGAATATTATCACACTTTAGACGCAAGTATCATCAATAGACTTGCTGGAAAGTCACCAACAGATAAGAACCACAAGTTATCATCTAATATTGTTTTTGCTTAAATGAATAGGGTCTCTTAAGCCTAAACCTAAACAGCCTAAACAGTGCCCATGAAGGGATGTTATAAGATTAAATTGTATATCTATGTGTCTGTAAGTTTGCGGAAAAGACTTAAGAAACTGACTTGTTCAAGAATGTTCTGAGTGTTCTTTTATTTATTACACATGCACGTTTGCTGCATTGGCTGACTAATGTATTGTCTACTAGCCAGCCATAGAAGTAACTACGTGTATTTCAGCTAGAGTTAATTTTAAATGTTATCACATCACATCACATCACATCAACAGCCTTTAATAGTCCACTACTGGACGTAGGCCTCTCCTTAGAAAGGAGGTTTTGGCCTACTATACCACGCTGGCCAGAGGGGTTGGTATAGGGTTTGTGTCAAGTTTTCCTTCTTTTTGCAGTGCTGGTGTCCTGCGGTGTTTTGTGCCCTTAGTCGGCTCTTACGACACCCACGGAAAGAATTAATAATAATAATATAATATAATATTCTACCACATACACACAACGCCATCTAGTCCCAAACTAAGCAGAGCTTGTACTATGGGTACTAGACAACTGATATAAATACATATATACTTTTTTTTTTTTTGTAAATACATACATATTATACATAGAAACACCCAGACCAAATCAAACATCAAATGTTCATGCACACAAATGTTTGACTTGAGCGGGAATCGAACCCGCGACCTTTGGAATAGCAGTCCGTTACACAAACCACTACGCCATCCGGTCGTCGTCGTCGTCGGGGTAGTGACATTCCGTATTCTTAATCCGTCACTACACGGAAATGTTATACGAGTATAAATTACATATGCCTACACATTTACCTAAATACATATAAAATTATACAAATACATACAACCGTAGATAGGTAGATACTAATTACAATTTTAGTTGTAAAATCATGGGCAATTTTATTCTGTTTGACCAAATATTGACTTTTTTATTAGATAGGGTGCAAACGAGCAGATGGGTCATCTGATGGTAAGTGACTACCGCAATCTATGAACGCCTGCAACTCAGACTTCAATTTGATATTTTAATAAACTTATTCAGCCTTCAAAGATCATAAGCTCTTTTGTAATCGTTAATGTTTTTTTTATAATTAATGGAGTAAGTAATTTCAATTTTAAACCATTTGTGATTCACATATTTTTAATTGTTCATATATCTGTCAGCCTATCTACTACGTGCTAGTTTACAGTTTGTATAAAAATTACCAAATTTATCTTTATTTTAACTACTCAAAAATTATACTTCCTAACAAAAAAACTAAATTCCAATTCATTAACAGTGACTCCTCTTTGCGCATTCTGATATAAACGTGCTCATTCAATTTCCAACTTTCCACTTAGGCAATAAGTTAGTAACTTGATTACATAGCTATCTGTACTAGATGCTGCGCAAACACGCCACAGTTTGTTTAGTTTATCTCGTGATAGTGCGTGATAATGATAAGAAATGGGGACAAGATAGGGAGGCTGAATTTTATGTCGGAATGTATATCACAAGCATTACTAGAGAACAGATTCAAATATTCTAAAGACAAGACAGCTAAGAACCTTTTCTTCTCTGTTTTTTACCAGATTTGCATTACTTTTTTATGAAGGAGCTATAGGACAGTTTGTGTAGGTATAATAAGTTTTACAAGTAAAAAAATTGTTGATTATGGTTGACAAAGCTGTGTTGTTTCAATATTTGACCTCTGGTCAATCGATCACGAGTTTTAAACAAATGAAAACTTATAGATTCTAATATTATAAATGCGAAAATGTGACTGTCTGTCTGTCTGGTAACGCTTAACCGCTGAACCGATTAAGATAAAACTTGGTCTGGAGATAGTTTTATTTTTGAGTAAGGAAATAGGGTAGTATTACCGCGATAACCTACATACACGCGGTCGGAAACGCGGAGAAAAGCTAGTTCTTTATAAAAGCAAACTAGTCACTTCTTCCGTAAAAAAAATATTTTGATGCATTTTAATGCGTACAGTATTTTATCATAATTTAAAGTATTGGCAACATTGGCCTTTAAGATATTTGACCTACGCCCTTAGTAGGGTTCCACACGGAAAAGAGGCCCTTAGTATGGTAGGTAATTGCCATAATATATTAAAAGTTACTAGAATTCTCTGGGTTTGCGCATGGATATGCGCCATTACACATCATACAAAGTACAAATAACACAATTGCAATGGTACCTTTACCTACTCAAAAAGTTTTGGTAGGTGTTGCTTTGAAATCATCGTCCCTTAGAACAAGCCAATTTATTTTATAAAATTTGTTATAAATAAGTAACCACGGTAACAAAACGATAGTGTACACTTAGTTAACTTTTAAAAAGTATCATCAACTACAGTGCACCGACGCGACATCATGAACTATTTAATTATATCCTGTGTCGCGGGGAACTTTACATGAAACGGGCACAAAGACACCCAGACTCAGTACAATAATTTGTGGATCACACAAAGTGTGGTCCCATGTTGGGATCGAACACAACACAGCGTAGTAGGAAGGTGATCGCAGCGATGAGGTGACCGCTTAAACCACTAAACCATACGTGCAGGCAAACCACACAATTCGTAACTGAATTCTTGATACCTTAATTTTCATCCTCAAGAATATTATTTTTCTTCATATTTAAAAAATGAGTGGTATACCATTTCAAATAAAAAAAGGAATTTCCCAAATCGATTGATTAATGACGAAGGTAATTCGTTACCTTTTTTTTTTAAGTCGATCACTTACCTAATGTAGGTACACTAACTGGGGCGAAAGTTAGTCGTTATAAATTCAATATAACTAGTAGCGGATTCGACAAATAAAAGATTAACTAAAAAACATTTTATCGGGGACCGAATTGTGAATTTTAACCGTTTTCGAATCCACTTCAGAGGTCCAGCCGTTTAGGAGGAGTTCAGTCACATTCAGAAGCATAGAAGGATTGTATATACATATATATATAAAGATAAGTTATAGTTAAAAGCTATACAGTCGAAGTGTTTAGAATCCCTACGTCGTCGCAAACCGTGACAAAAATTATTGTTTTCTAATCCATTTGTAAGCAGAATTATTTTTATTCAGTTCAGTTGACCTTAGTTAGGTGATGCCTTCTTTCCCCGGTAGAGAGCCTGGCTAGGCGCGGCGTCGATCAGGGGGGGAACTGAAATAATAGGCTCAGGGTCCTCCCCAGAGCAGGGCGCCTGAGACCGGCTGTCGAGGTGGTTTATAGTTTACACTACATACTCCTGGCTCCTGCGTCTCCGAAGAGCCTGAGATCCGAAATGATTTTCGAACCGCTCAACAAAAAAACAAAAAAAAGGTGGGTACATAACGACAAGGTGTAGTATCACACGTATCTGTACAGACAAGACATTAACAGAGAGAGACCCTATGATTTTTAATTATTCTTTCAAAGTCCTAACCTTGTCCTAACTTTGTCTAGTCTTTTAGTTGATTGCACGTTTTTCTAGGTCATTGTGTCGAAAATGGTAAACTTTTTGTAATTTTAATTCACATTACGTTTTATCTCAAAATCTCAATATAGAAATAAAAGCTCTCTCTTTGAACATAATATCTAGGAACATAATAGGATAGGATAAAAGGAACACAATAGGATCTTTGACTAAGCAATTGTTCAGTTTTTTCTATAACGCCATCTACCTTTAAAAATTACAACTACGTCAGAAAAGACTGAACAATTTCGCTACTATTTATTACTGTGACTTTAACAGAATTTGAAAATCATTTTAAAGTAAAATGATAAATCGTAAATAATAAAATTATAGAGTATTTATAACCCAAAAGTAGATATTTAATTCAGAAATCATCTTATTAAACAAAAATGCATTACTACCCATGAATTAGATTGGGTTGAAAATTTCTACTAAATTTGACTTTTAATAACTTTTTTATTAAAATCAAATTTATAAAATATTTGTTATAAAAAGAAATAAAAGCGCAACCGATAAATAATATGTCCTTGTTAATGTTTTAGAACATTTAGTTTTTTTAATTATGATAAATTTGAATTTACTGTCACTTTTAATATAGCATTTGAATAAAACATGATGTAAATAATGTCAAAACAAATGCTCTAAAGAAGAAACTAATAGAATTTATATGTCTGAAAATTATGATAGAAATTAATGTCAATGCTGTGTAAGGTATAACTTAGGATTTGCTACTGTGAAAGATATTGACTCTGGTATAGTGCGTTAATGTTCGGCATAATGGACATTGACAGTAAAAGTATAGTAGCATTATAATTTATTTACTTATTTTTAATACTTTCTCTGCCGTACATTTACTTCACCTAAGTATTGATCATTCGAACACACTGATGGCCTCCACTTCTTTCACTTCACTCTAAACAGAGAAGACATGGTCATCTTCATCTTTATGCACGCTTGTTTTCTAAAAATTATATGATATTAATATATTGTATAGTGTATACAATATATTAATATCATATAATTATTACCTAAAGCCTAGTCTTTCGTCAATTTCTAATGACATCTACTTACTCTTATCTACCGTTTCCTTATTTTCACATAATTTTAGAGTTAATTAGTTTTTAGTAAATTAGTCTCCTATGGCAGTTTTTTTTATTTCTCCTATAGTAACACTTGTGTTCCCGCTGTCAGAATAGAGCACAAAATGAGTAATGACAGCTAATATTTCTTTCATTCGCGGTAGACAGCGGATGCTAGTACGTATTATCGAAGCTAATAATTAATTGACGATAAACCCTAAGAAAGTAGAAAAAAAAGTATTCTTTCATAGTTTCCCGTCTTTCTGGAATTGTATGTGTCAAAATTTTTGTGTTATGACATTTGTCTTTTGCATGATGAGGTTATGTAAAAGTGGCGAATTTTTCAACAGTTTTTCGTGTTTTTGATTGTGTTATTATTGTTTTACAGCATAAATAACTCGGTTTGGACATAATGAGAACTACACAAATTGCCCAGTACGCCCTAAGACTCACATATTCGCAAGTAAGTTTAGTTTTCAGTTTCGTAATCTATTATCGATTTGTGATTTTCTAGAAATAACCTTGCATCAATGAATTACTTTCATATAGGAAGAAACAGCGAATCAACTTTTGCAATGTTTTTATTCTAAATTCAGTCTAAGGACATTTTATTTAAAAGTTAAATAGAAACACATTTATTTTAATTTATTTTATTCTACCATAACCAATCAATAACAATTAATACTAAATAAATTAACATTGCAATGTATTGTAAGCATATTTTCTTATGAAATGTAGAAAGTGTGAATGCAATGCAACTGTAAACCTTTAACAAATATTAATTTATCAATTACACAAAGTGTGGACATGTGCTCCTTGATTTTGAATATTTTTTTAATGCTATAAGTTCTTTTGAGTTATCAATATTTGGGAATATATCTATTTATAAATCACATTCACAATCCAGAATATTGCTATATTATATGGAATAGGAAAACTTCAGTAACACATTCAGTAAAATGTATGACTCAAAATGAAGGTACTCTAGGTAAACCTTAGTAACTGCATTATTATTACTTAGTAACAAAAAAATAACCAGAATGTAGAAGTGCAAATTTATTTAACTGTAAAATTAAACAACATTTTAAAATCATGTTGAAGGTAGGTACTTAAAATCTTTATAGATAAGAAAACTTTAGCTTGATGTTCAATTTTAACAAGAGACATATAATTAAATAAATAACTTCATATTTGTACTGCAAATTGTTATAATTTGTAACTTTTCTTGTAACTTCTTAACTAAAAGACTTTTCTAAAGAAAATATCAAAGGACTTAAGATTGTAAAATCCTAAAAAAATGGTTTTATGATTGAAACATAATATTTTTTTTTAAATATATACTTAAAATTAATAAGTAGGTTTATTTCTTCTCTTAACCCAACTGTAGTTTATTGAGAAAATATACTTCCAAGACAAAGACACATATTATGTGGTCTATTTTTAGACTTCGTAAAGCCATAAAACATGTATTATTTCAGGTCAATCAACTCATTAAGTCAAAACTGATAAATTTGTAAATTTTATAAAACTAAAATTGTCTAAATACCTTAATTAGTAAGTGTCAGCACAGTGTATGACTTAAAATGATGAATGAAAAACATCAAAACACTTCTTTAAAACATTTTATTATTAATATTAATAATAATAATAATATAATTTATTGTCTCAAAAAGATACATACAGTAAAAACACACATAAGTTATAACAATTCAACATGTACAATAGTTTTGTTGACCTCTATATATTAAGTGGATATTCTTGTGTTACAAGCAAATTATTAACTTATAACACCTGTTAACCAATGGCCCATATGATGGTAGGTCCTATCCAAGACTACCATACCTGATAGAACTTTTGCAGTAAGATACAGCATCATTGTATTGAAGTACTTAAAAAATTAAGAAGTATTCAAATATTGTGTGAAATATAAAATAAATAGTCAAACTGAGAATCTTATGGAGGCTATAAGTTTTAAACAGACTGAAAAACAACTAATTATTTTTGGTGACTACCCTTAATATCTACACATAGAGGAAGGAGGTTCCACTACACATAAACTACTCTAACCTGATATTATGGATTCAATAAACAGATAAACAGATTTATTAAACCTACATATTCACTCATATAAATAATTTCACTAAGCGGGATTCAAATATGCAACCCTCAACATGGTATTCTAATTCCCAAACACCACAAAGGTCTTTCATTAGAAAGAAGGTTATGGCCTACTATACCTCGCTGGCCAGACAGGTTCTAAGGAGAGGCCTATGTCCAGAAGTGGACTGTTAAAGGCTATTGAGGATGATGATGATAAAGGTTTTTCATCATCATCAGCCGCCTATTGCAGTCCATTGCTGAACAAAGGTCTTTGTACTGTAATTGGCCAGTGTGTGTCAACGTCTGCAGAAATACCCAGAGGCATCTTTCTCAAGGTGGAACCGGTTTCCTTGCAAAAGATTACTGTTGACATAAAGGTATACCACTTCATAGCTACAGTGAAATGGACACCTGTGGTGGTTTCCACAAGAAAAAGGTAGCAAACAAGCATACTAGCACTTCATTGTTAGTAGTCTTGTAAATGAAAGACAAAAAGAAAATAGTAATCTATTACTAATTTTGACCCAAAATGAAGTGAAAAATTGATAATAATGAAGTATGACGTCACATGTGGGTATTTCAAAAGTTTACCGTGGGAGAGCTATGCTTTCAGACTTCCATGTTCCTTGTGGCTCTTGAGAGTTACGGGTGTCCATGGAGGTATGGACGACAACACTTACCATCAGGTGACCAGTCTGCTTTGCCCCCTCTTAAGCCTACAAAAAATGTTGGACATTTTATGTGGGAGAGCCATATTCCTGCACAAATGGCCAGCCTCGACCGAAATTATATGACAGCCTCACAGAAAAACCCCTGTTAAGCAGTTCTTTCGTTGCTTTTTACTGAGTGATTGAAATTACCAAAGCCTAAACCCCTCATGTCGGTATGGTAACGGATTAAGGATACCGAGTCTTACCACCCCTACTCATCCCGTGGGTGTCGTAAGAACTCACTAAGGGACCAAACTACGCAGGACAATAGCACATCAAAAAAAAGGAATCTTGATACAAACCCTATACCAACCCGTCTGGAAAGCGTGGTATAGTAGGTCAAAGCCTCTTTTCTAAGGAGAGGTCTATGTTCAGTACTGGACTATTAAAGGCTGTTGATGTGAAACCTCTCCTAACCCTGATTCTGACGGGATTAAAAAGGATTCAACACATTTGTGACTCTTGAGTTACAGTTGTCTATGGACGGCGGTAGTCACTTACCATGTGAGCCTTTTGCTTATTTGACCCCTAAACATTAAATAAATATTTCAAAGTTTTACATAAACATGGGACAAAAGCACAGTGAACTGGGAAAGACCGGTGATTTATCATTTGATTTTTTCAGACCTAGGTTAGGGTTACTACTTATTCACGTATTGTTGTCAATAAGCTGTTTTCAGGCGATGAATAAAGACCCTATTTCGCCTATTTAACAGTATTTTTTATGCTACCATTCCCTAGATAATAATTTAAAAAATACTAGATTTACTGTTAAATAGCGTCTAATCTACCTACCTAGCAACCCCAACCTACGTACACAAAAATCGAATGATAAATTACAGTTCACTTACATGACAGATAAGTACCGTGTGAGCCTAATAATCACATCGGCTTGCATTAATTACTAACACGCGATCGCAACACGAATCACGTTGTTGACAAGTTTTGCGGATACTGCATCCGGACAAGTGTATCCTATTAATAGCAAGTAATTGTTTATTAACAGATTTGTGATACATACACATGAACATAAATATAAACACCCCAGTCCAGACTTGACCGGAGTGATACAACGGCCTCACAGAAAAATGGCTCTATGGAAGGGACACAGAGCTAACAGGTTTTGCAATTTTATATCTACCGTCTATCTTCATTGATAGGTGATCTATGTTCATTGGCGGACATCCTACAACGCATTTGCCAATGCTTGTGCGTTCGACCGTATCGGTCATCTGTTCTAAGTACCCTACCCCCTGATAGTTATCTTCATTTTCAAGGTTACGAGTGGTTTTTGTCGTAGGCTGTCAGTGTAGTTCAATTTGCAATCCTATTCGGAGACAAAAATGTGGATTCAAATGACTGTTTTGGAGCAAATTCGATCAAAAATGTTATCAATTAAGCATTTAAAGCTATCACTTACACGTTGTCAATTGAAGCCAGAAGTCAAATAAATGAGATAACATACAGCAGGAACGCTGAAACATTGACCTCATATAACGATCAGCGAACACTTCGCTGGGTCATGTAAGTTATAATGCTTATAAAATGTAAATTATCTATGTTCATTAATATATATAATATATATAATAATATAATATACAGTAGGTGGTAAGTAATATTATGGGACATATGACACAACTTTATCTAACTTTTTGACTGACGTTAAAGTAGCCGTTAAACAGTCTACCGACATTTAAAAATTCAAAATATCTATTTCAAGTTCCATTAACTAGGTAGCATTTTTCTGCAATCAAAGGTCTATTAAGTCAACAAACACCTGAAATCTATCTGCTAATAATGTTTAATTTATTATCTCATTCATTTATGGCGAAAAATTTATAGTCTCGTTTAATTGTAAATGAATCTGTGAGAGAATCTAATAAGTTCATGCTGTCAACAAACAATACAATTGCTCGAATACAATTATACATATGTTAACAACAACATTGTTTTTAACAAAGACTAGTCCATATTTTGGCGAGATGCCCGGTATTTTGTACACATAATTCAGACTAATGAATCACTTTAAATGTCGAGTCTGATATTATAACCTTTTAGATCTGCACATCCTGTTAAAACTCCAAGTTTAGGTCAATTTGTCTGCACCATATGGCTACATCATACAGAGGTCGATTATCGTCTTCTTACCCTTTTCCCAAATTAATTTGCGGTCGGTACAATGAGTTTTCTTTATCCATTCTTTTTTTTGTGTTAACGTTGTGGAAGATCCTCATGGATGTCCTTCGCCCATTGGGAATGGCAAAGGGGTCTGTCGAACTCTTACCGACTAAAAACCACCCCCGTGTTCCTCTACTTTTTAATGTTTTATAGCATAATTTCTTCAAATTTTATAGCGTATTAGTCATCAATTTATTGTTTTTAAGTATTTTTATTTATTTTATCATTTTAAACCGACTTCCAAAACACAAAAGAGGAGGTTCTCAATTTGCCTGTATTTTTATGTATGTTATGCGATTTCTCCGTCAATTGTGGACCGATTTTCAAAATTCTTTTTGTGATCGAAAGGGTATGCTCTTAAATTTTGTGTGGGTCAACTAGGTTAATTTCTAACATTATTGGCACCGACTTCAAACAGACTAGAAGGGACTATTGGTATTATAATGTTACCTGTTACATTGAGGGTACTTATTATAGTTTTTTACTTAGATTTGTAATTATTTTTTAATTTTTAGTGCTCTTTGTCGGTGTTGTTTGAAGTCGGTTCAACTTTTTTTTTAAAAGGGTTTATACCTGTACAATTTTAAAAATTGCATGCTATTTAAATATAGCGAAATGTGTCTTATGCTTTAAACATTGTAAACCACCTACTGTGACTACCACATTTTCTGCAAATAAATATTATTATTATTATTATTAATGGCCGGGGGAAGTATCGCAATTGCATTCTTCCACCGCCCCGACAGGCATTGACCCATCTCACCCAAGACATCTCTCGTGACCCGTCGCGATCGTCACCCTTCGGCCGCAGTACTCTAGAAGCGCACACGGAACACTGCGCTGCCATCGATCACGCGGTATCCTTAACTAATAAGCTTAACAGCCCTTTTGCTGCAGGGCATTCATTATCACATTATTATTGTTTTTCCCTTCTGCGTGGGTAAACCAGACATTTAAAAAAATCCAAATTCTTCACATAACTTAAACTTATCTGTTGCACTTATCCACAATAAGTATGCTATAATTACGATATTACAATAAATATTATTATTATATTTTATACAGCTATCAGTATACTGAGATAAATCGAAGAGCCGTTGAAATCGATTACTTACAACAAATAATTTTTGTGTCAACTTAATATAAATGAACAGTTTATAACTCAAATACGCAATAATTTAAGAGTATTAAGTAACCACGTAGTAACACAGCCTTACATTCACCTATAAAGATCACTCTTAGCTCGTCAAGGCCATTTGCGAGCTTAGAGGTTTATCCAGCAACTGCGGTAGTAGCGTTTTTACTAGTAAATTATTCACAGTTTTAATTGACTTTGAAAAAAGAGGAGGTTGTCATTTCAATTTTGTATGCTTGTAAATTCAGAACTCCTTCGTTTATCAGTCATTAGCAGTGTTTGTCTTATTTCTAACAGAATATTATGAACATTCATACACCTTATTTTAATCCCCTTAGGGGTGAAATTTCCAAAAATCCTTTATTGGGTGCTTACAACATAAAAAGCATCAGCCGCCAGAATTATAAGGTGTAGCTCCAGCGGTTTAGGCTCGTGTCTTGATGAATCAGTAAATCAAAGCATGTAATTATATACGAATGGAATTTGGATGTAATGTGCAGAATTAAGTGGGGCCACCGGCAATGTATCACATATTTTGTACTTTTCTTTTTGGTAATAAAAAAAAAAGAATTAAACTAGCCTTTGACTGGTCTAGGTTAGGAATTCTTATCTAATGATTAGACTAGTCCATAAAGGCTAGGTCTTAATTTGACTGATCATTTTATTGATATCGAAACCATGATTGCAATTGTCACTTTCTTTTAAGATTCTTACTCTTTAAAGAATAACTTCACATAAGTATTGTGTAATATCGTAGAGTGTGTATCGCGCAGACCTTTTGCGTTTGTCTAGACGTGGGGGTCAGCGTGCGGGGGGATGCGTCAAACTAACTATTGATTAAAGTACTTTAAATTATTATTTTAATGAATATGGAAACATACACAAGTGTTTTAACACGTATTTTCATTCACGAATTAAAACTATCCCATATTTCTGGAACTTTTGTCTCGACACAATAAATATGTTCCGATAACTTGTGACTCTTCAGCTCCATGGTCGGTGGTGGTCACTTACCATCAGGTGACCTGTCTGCTTGTTTGCTCCCCTTCCCACACCTTAAATAAAAACCTCAATGTGATATATTTATAGCACTGATAAGAATGACCAGTCTGGTCCGATTAGACCACCTGACTGGGAAAAAAATCTTTTGAAATAAGCACTTAAGAGTTCATAATAACATAACACGATAATTCGAATTGTTTTTCTTTAGTTAATGTTTTAGTGAAAGCATAGATCTATTGTCATGTACGTGACATCTAAATCAGATACAATGTGGGCTAATAGAACAAAGGAGTTCACACGCCAATGTCACTTCCGTATTAGGAACTATTTTCGATTCCTACTTGCGATACGTAACGCGAGTAGGTGTCCTTGAGAACCTTGACATTAATATCTAAACAGATTCTTGTTTTTGCATATGTAACCAGATTATATCTTCTTTCGTGTCTCTAACTTTGAAAAAAACAAACTTCCCTTAACCGTTTATCCCTTGTTTTACCCCTTAGGGTGCTTACAACATAAAAAGATTACTTTTGATTCGATTAGATTGTAATTTCCGATCTTAAAACTTGGTTTCTTATCCCTCTGTCAATATTGCTGTATTGTAAGCATATGTTTTTTTTAAATATTTTTTATATTTAATTGGTGTATATGTTAGTCAGATATATAACCGGTCTGAGGTTTTTTTACCGGCATTGGGCAGTAGTATTTTTGTCTTCTGCGTCAGCTACTATCTAGCCACTCTTCTTTATACTGTTTCTTTCGATTCTGCGTCACAGTGTTTATTTGAATGAAAAATATGTTATATTAGGAGTAAACATACTAGCCACAATCAATTCTCTGATTACTACCAATTGTCTGAATCGAAGTGCACTTTGGATTCGTTAATTACGTGTTTATCAAGTCCCACTGAGAATTTAATAGTGTTAAGTTATTCAATAACAAACATAAACAATGAAAATATTAAATCGAACTTAGCAAAGTTTCACCATGGTCATTCAGCATTGTGTTGACGTAAGGAATTTAACTTGATCGTGTAAAAAGTATTAAATACCTATGAATTCCTCAACTTTTCGACCAGGTAAATAAATAGGCGATATCGACGTCTTAAAGTGCTCCCAAATGACACGGAGGGGTCTCAATGTGTTAAGAGTGTTCAACGATCCATTGACTGACCTGGCTAGGATTGCCCATTGCTTGCTTATGGACTATAATATCTGAAAAGATACTAGGTGACAGAAATGCGATAGAATTGTACGTCGCATTAGTGCAATATGAGACAATAGATGTATATTATTTTCTTTTAAAACCTTCACATTTTTATATTCTTATTTCGTAAAATAAAAGCTGGCTATCAGCCATAAAGCGAACTATTTAGCACGGCAAGTGCATAATTGACAGTAAAAAACTTTGACGTTATTGATACTATCTAAATTTAAACTTGTTTACACTCCGTCAAATTATATGTCAGCTAACTTGCTACTTTTGTATTTAGATAAAAACAGAACTGTATTGTGCCAAAGCAACCTTAGCTACTAAGTATATACAAATATACGTCATCTATGTAAAAGTATCCTTTCTTGAAGTGTTAAGACCCCTTTGTGCACCAGAAGACGTCCTATTGCAGATTTTATGATGTTCTAAAAACTATTTATATCTAAATAAAGGATCGGTAACGACTTATCGCGGTTATTAGCAGCGAAGATAAGCGATCCAGGGGCCGATCACCTATCCAATGGACAGTCAAACGTTTAATAGCATCTGAGATGTGATGGACAGAAACTGATGGCCGCAAGTAATTTACTTCAGTCGTAGACCATTTAATGATGACCACGACATCTTATAACACAGGTTATAAGATGTCACCTTTAAAAAACACTACATGGCTTTTCTTCAAAAGTAGATAATATATCATCTACCACCTGCTAATAGACCTCCGCGGAGACTAACGAAAATTCTGATAGCCACTATTGATTCTATACGAAGTCAATGTCCGATAAAACAATAGTTACGGAAAATTTGAATCGAGTATCAATATGGAATTGTGTGTCTGTTATGTCAGCTAACTTGAATCTACATACATGCTCAATGACATTAGAAAAAAATTCTATACTTAAAGGACTTAAAACTATAAATACTTACATGCTAGTCATCCATAAGATATCCTTTTTAAAAATATCACCAAAAAACAATGACACACAAGCATCATATTCTTCGTATTGTAAATTGCGTTTCGAATATTTGACTGTTTAATCATAGCATAAATCGTCATCCTATTGACAATTTACCAACTAGAGTATCTTAAGACTTACGCTACTCCCTTTGTCGTTTGAGAGAATCGTTGATTATATCTCATTGTATCTTTAAGGTTCAAAAGTGTATCATCTATATTCAAATATAAACTAACTGGTGTGAAGGAACTTACAAAATGTACTGTGGCTGCACATGATTCATGCGGATCGGGGCAAAGTATTTTCCATTTACCTATTACGGGGTTTATAGAATGCCATGTTTTGTAATCATAATTTGATATGATCAGAGGATAAGTTCTATTTTTCTTTTTGTTAAGCACCCTTCTAGGCATATCAATCGACACTTGCTGTAATTAAAATGGACGTAGTAAATAAATCCGCTGATAAATCCGACCCTGAATATAAGTTCAGGTTACAGAACGCAATGAGCGTTCTGTGACCTTATATTCACTTATTTCAGGTGTTCGTCTTAAATACTGTTAAGAAAATTAGCGTTATAAAATACACTCCATCATATCAAAATAATGGAAATGAATGATGAAAAATGATGCCCTTGTCTACCTTCTCCCAACCTGGGATCTGTGGGTCTGCTTGCATAAAGAGGCATGAGACGTTAGGTCTGGATAGGATGGTAGCAAAAAGAACCCCTCCGCACACTATGATATGATCCCCTGCTGGTCTCGGAGCGTCAAATGTTACAGGATTGGGTTGTTAGTCGATTCCGATATTTTACATTTATACTTTACCGTGAACGGGAAGGTTTCCACGAACGTCACAGCCTCGATCATGTTTTTTACAGTTTACCTACATGTGTCATGATTATGTCTCAACAGTTACTCCTGTTGTTAGTTTAATTTGAAAATAAAATGTGCCGAGGAAAAAAAATATATTGTTTACGCGGATTGCTTAAATGAAAGGTATCAGATAAAATATAAACATTATTGTAAAGACTATGTCTATTTATGTGAACCGTAAACTTTAAATATGTAGATAGTGTGTTGTGTGTGATAAGATACTTAAATTATATCATTTGCATTACAAAGTGCGATTGTTGCTATGGGTTGAAAAAATTACACAGCCCGAACCCAAAACCGCTGACGCAATACTTTGGCGACATTTCATTTGAAAAGGTTTTAAAAATAAAATAAAAATATATTTCTTCCTAAATGATCGAATTTCCACTCCTTGTTAAATTCCTCAATTTAGTATAACACCATTAGATACCTACATAAATAGTGTGTGTCATAAAATATTAGCTTACATTAACGTTCACTGTCAAGGACGGTGTAACACGTAGTTCGCGTGATCTATTTCAATTGCTAAATGAAAAATTAGGAACAGCGTCGTAGTTTGCCTGTAAACTAGATAAGATTAAATGATGTATATTTAAAAATTTTATACTTGAAACTTGAAGGCCTTCAGAAAAAGCAGCATTATTTGTTACCTCAAAAATTCGTAACTTTTTTTCAATTTTATTTTTTGGGGACTCCCCTTTTGGTCTTATTCAAATTTGAAGGCAATTTTACTTCTACCTACTACCTTACTTACTACCTAATATTTTACTTACCTATTAAATTATATACGTCCTCCTGAAACTTGATAGTTTAACTTTAAATTATTCTATTGTATGTTTCCCGCGTGGCATAGTAGGCCAAAAAGGAGAGGCCTATGTCGAGCAGTGAACTATAAAAGGCTGTTGATGATGATGTTTCTCACATAATGGAAATATGTTGTTTATGAAAAATAAAAGTCTTAAACCATGTGTTAGAAAAAGCTATGCAAGCATGTAAGAAAAGAATCAAATGAAAATACCTTTCCGGTGGCAGAAAGTGTAAGTTTAAATACATATAATATTGCTTCTAAACTTTCTCAGAATAATCCAGACATTTTCGGAGGCAATAACACTATTACGTCTTTATTGATAAGTGCTTCTCATTATTCATTGAGATGAATCTGTTTGTTATGTCTAAAGCCAGAGATAGTCAAGTCAATTTAGCTAGATATAGCAGTGCCTATACGTGGACATTGCGCTTGTCACGATAAATTTAGATTGATTGTTTGAATTCAAATGTTACACGTTGATTTTGTTGATACTACGTCTTGCTTTGGTCACAGTTTCTCTCGCGTGGTAAACTTGATAGAGTAATACTTCAGACTTCAACTTACAGAAAAGGCCTTAAACAAATTTCGTTGCTTTTCATGGAGTGAGTGAAGTAACAGGAGCCCAAACCCCTCCTTCCTATGATTATGAGGGAGGACTCAAAAGGTGGCAGTGTACTTTATACTCTTGTGTTGCATATATACATGGACGACGATAGTTACTTACCATCAGGTGATAAGTCTGCTCATCTGCCCGTTATGCATTGTCAAAATTTCACGATAGTCGGTTAAGTATTTTTCATGTGATAGCGTAACCAATAAACTTGCTTACGCATTTGTATGATCAGTTAGGTTTTTCTTGATTCTTATGGTTTGATGAGTAAAACGTGATTGATCTTTAGAGTTACAGAACTGAACCGAATGAACTGGTCTAAAAGTTCTTGTTTAAACATGTTTTTTGTTTTATTTACCGATATTTTTGTGACCTTTGAGGCGTAATTATGTGATATATTAAGCGACTTGATTGTTTGATTGATATTGATGACTTGAGTATTTAGCTTTAATTCAAGAAAAATCAAGCCTTTTCAGTTTTATAATTGCCATATAACTAAGTTTTAAAAAAAGCAGTTTTCCTTCAATAACTAACAACACTCTTGGTGATTTATATAATCAAAATTAAACGGGTTTCCGTCACCACTTTTCTTGAGATGCCTCTGCCTTCTTGAGAAGTAATGATTGTGAAATACACCTCTGCTTCAGCTTGCTTCATGTAAAAAAGCCGAAAACAGCATTTAATTTATTACCATTTGAATACTACGACTTTATTGTAATTCCTCTAACCCCTGAATACAAAGCAAACTTTGTAAACAATAGCCTCATTACTAATTAAATAACGTAATTTAAAATGAATTTCAGACAACCAATCAGTCAAACAGAATATAAGGAGTATTGTCATGTCATTCTCATTCGTTGAATCAAAAATAACTATTTAACTAACGCTTATTTTGCATGCCTATGAAGGTCAGCCTCGCGATGGCTACTCGCCAAAAATCACACGCAAAATCTTAATATAAATGCCGTTTAAATTCGTCGTACAATTTTATAATACAGTCTTCGAGATACATTTTTGTTTATATTTAGGAAATGTTTACGGGGCTAGAACTGTTTGATCTTCAGAAGTAGGCTTAACGGTCTTGCCACTTTATACTTGGAGATCTCGACATACATTCATGTAATACTGGGGTCAATTCGCCTAAGCGTAGATAAGATAAGTCGTCAACACTTAGTCAATTAAAACGGACAATTACGGATATATGTTAAAAGAGAAGTGAATGCAATGGAACGAAAGCAATATTGGATTGGGGGAATGTAAGCTATCTTGAGCAGGTCAGTGTCGCATACTCGTAACTCGGCTTGCCCTACTTCGGAGAAAATGAAACTGAATAACACTGTTTGTATAGTATTGTGTTCGCGCCGGTGATTAGACCAACCAACCATTTACCAGTGGTATTGTTAAATTGCTACCTTATATGGAATGTATTCTTATTTTGACTTGTATGGCGCAGTGGTACAACATTTGACTGCAAAAGTCATCCCTGAAACTCAAACCCATTTTTATTAAGTAGACCTGGTTACAGCACACCTTCAATAGGATATAAAATTATCATAATAAAGAAATCGAGACACTAGAACAGAGATTCCTCCTTCAACAATACAAATATTTGTCCAACCAACATTTTTTTCTTTTAATTTTTACATAGAATGTACTTGGTGTTTCTTACCTGTTTTCCTCCATATTATCTACGTCTTGGAATAGGTTTAAAAAAAAAAAAAAAAAACCTATAATTGAAATAAACAATTTTGATTTTGGTTGCGTTTTAGTAAGTAAGAATTCATAGGAGAAAAAAATAGAATTAATCACCATAGCAACAAAAACTAAGCAATTCATAATCGCACTTCGTATCTGAAATAAAAGGTTGTAAATTGACGCATTGACTTTCTCGCAACTGTTAAAGCCTTGAACTTTTTGTCTACAACATGAAATTCTTTAGTCTTATCTATGAAAGATAAAACATGATGTCTTAGCGAATAACGTTCAGTTTTTGTGATATTTGACATTATGTAATCAATCAATGTTATCGTTGGCGATAAGTTGGCGCCTTGCAGTCAAACTGTTATTTTAAAAGACGTATTACTGCCAAGAAATTGTTTGTTTCGTATATAAATATTTCTCCTTTGGTTTCAATAGTTAAAATACTTGAACTTGAATTTACCAAACAACTCGGATAATGCGGATATGAAGCATATTCTTAGGCTCGGTGACACAAGTAACTTTCCAAACACTATCTTCAACCGTACAACTTAACGTGGAATAAACAAATTTAGGTAGGCCTTGCTTTAAAGTCAAAAATTCCATTTTTAGGTCAAAATGCTCGTAGACCTTACAAAGCTCTGCGGTCTGCGCTCTGTCCAATCCTGTAATAAATCAGGCATGTTCGTCTAGATTGTTTCTAAGTTACGATGCGTTATAGATGCACCTACCAGGATTCGAGGTAGCTGCGCCAACAGCATTCTAAGCATTATCACGAGTCGACTAGACTGCTTGTTTATCAATCACTGTTGCGCAATTGCCAATGAGATTGTGCAACACTGACTAATTATAATTAAGAAAACATTAACGATAAAATATTATTAATGTTTTCTTTGTTTTATGTTGTTTTAATTATGTTTGTATACACGAATAAATTATTTCTACATCTTTTAAACAAATGTACCATATTTAGAAAAGTTAACGTTTATATGAATAAGAAGTACAGAAACCCATGTATGATGAACAAATTGTGGTATTAAGTTAAAAATTATTTAAAATCATTACAAGCCTCTGTTGTTTTCAGTGCATATTATGACCTGTCTTAATAAAAAGTCTATACAATGTCTATACGAAGGTTTCTATAGTTGGCTGGTCAGCAAAATAAAACAACACTTTCATAATGGTTGACAGTTTTGTCAAAATCGACACAGATAATAGATGTCTAAAATAAATGAACAAACAATGATCATAATTTTTAGCTCCAATGTCTCTCTGGCTATGTCTAGCGCACATTTGCGAGCAATATCGCGAATGTTCGAGCAATTTGGACAAGTTCGTATAGTGCGCAATTCAGATAGATAAACATTTTTTTCTAAGAATATCGAATCGGCATTTGGCCTTTGCTATTAGGACGAGAAAAAATCGAGTATTCGTACTTCCTCACAAAGTTATTCGTAGTGTGGTCGATACGATTTTCATCTTTATTTGTAATGGAATAGGAATAATATTTTATTCACAGTTTAAGACATCTGTATTATAACATTTTCATCTATCAGATTCTACCAATTACTTCATACGCAAATTCCGGATCTGGTACCATTGAATATTTCCAACACACTACTACCTGTTTTTAATTATAAACGTCATGTAATTTTATCACTAAAACAAGACATATTTAGCACACCCGACGCCAAATTGTACTTAATTATCTGATTGGCGCATTGACGAATTTGATAGCTTTATTACTTTAGTAAATTATTTTGTAATTTGTACAATCAGGGAAAATATTTTTATACATCCTCCTGCACTAAAATTCAAAACGGCATTTCACTGACGTTCGATAATTACAAGCTAACATTATCATTTTATTAGATTTCTTGCTGTTTTATAAAATTCAGCTGAGCAAAAGTTTTCTTGCAGTAGTGTTAAAGAGGATCAGCGAAGGATATCGAAACAGCGTTCAACAAAAGTCAATGAAATCTGATTATAAAGGTGGTAGAATATTTATTCCTCCAGCAGCTTTTTTTTCCCCACATTTACTATCAGAGGCTATAAGGTTTATACAATTATTCTTCAGCAAAGATCGTTTCGACATAAAAACACAAACCGCATTTCTAAGGCCCGACAATTACAAATTATTAATTACGAATTATCGGCCATTTATCAAAATCACACACAAACGACAAATATATGTACCATCATGAGATACTGTGAGGGAGAGCCATGCCATGCACCGGAGTGATACCACGGCACCATAAAACCGGTGTTACACAGTTCATTTATTATTTTTCGTCGAATTAGTGATGCCGGAAAACTAAATTCTGGGGAAAGGGACTCAAGGACGACAACGGACTTATGACTCTTGACTTGCAGATGTCCATGACCGGTGATAGTCACTTACCAGGTGATCCATCTGCTCGTTTGCTCCCCTATGCCATAACATCACTATGACGTAATGTTTCGTTTTAATTACCTACCTACATTACCTACTACACGAAAACTTAATTATGTAGGTATACCTATACTGATCTATTATATTATTACTAATATATTACTAGCGATCCGCCCCGGCTTCGCACGGGTGCAATGTAGGTACTACTAATCTGGTGTCAGTATAGATTAATTAATTATACTAGTATTATGTTAAGACTATACTACGGGATATCTTTAAATGCAATATTTTTATGCCCGCTCCGATCCTGCGGGCGGCTGCCACTCAGGACGGACGTATGGCTTGACAGTCGTTGGGCCCCCGCATTTTAAACCTCTAATATCTTTTAAAATATTCGTTTTACTGACATGCTCTGAAAAACAATTTTAATCTACATTAAATGCACAACGTATCTAACGTATTTAATTGGATAGGGAATAATAACGTATTCTTTAAAATAGCTTCGTAAACAAAAAAAATAATATTTTTTTGTAATATTTAAAAGATAAAAATGGTTACTGTGGGTTATCTTTAGGAGATAAACATATACTATCGCGGACTTTTTTTGTAGATTTTTAAGATATACAATTCCGTAGTACGATATTTTGGTCTATCTCGTAAGGTTTAGCCAGCGTTTGCAATGTTAGCGTACAAAAACATGTATTTTTCGACACATCTTTGAAATTCTCGGATTTCCTCTACTATAATATGCATGTATTATACATATAAAACTTCCTCTCAAATCACTCGCTCTATTGGTGAAAATCGCATTAAAATCCGTTGCTTAATTTAAAAGATCTAAACGTAGAACACAAAAAAGCGTCTATATTTCATACTATGTAAAGATATAACACACACTAGATTAGAAGACATTAACACAATGCCGTCCGTTTTACTTGCGCATGAAAGAGAAAACGTTCTTCAAGGCCGTCGCTCTGGTGCCGCCGACGCGAGTGACGACGTCAACGAGAGTACAAGAGTGTGAGTTTGGTTTTAAACCGAATCAAATTGATTATTTGTATCGTTTAAAAACAATGCACAAAATGTTATTGACCGACAGAGTTTTAAACTTATCAACAGAGTTTTTATAACTTAGGTAGGTAATACCTACGATGGGTCGGACGGACCAACTAGAACTAAACCCGCTAAGTATTTCAATATCAGTATATCACACTATACTAAACACTTTTTAAAGTTTATAGGTACTCCGTCGTATCCCTACCTCGGTAAAGTCAAAAAAATGTAGTTATACAAGTAATTAAGAAAAAAATAGTCATCAACACCAACCGTTTTAAATCGATAAAATGGTTTTAAACGGTTTTTCTCGTTTTAAACGGATTTGTTTATTTGATTTTAAATCGGCCTTACATCTATACTCCTGACTATGTACATGCGAAATTTTAAAACGACCAATTAGCTAGTTAAGGCTTGAAATAGCAACAAATTAATCAAGAAACTCTCAGTCGCTTATATTATTAGCAATTTAATAAAATAGCTTTCAATTCTAAGATAGTTTGTTAGACTATTTATGTTGCACTGTGTTGTCATTAGCGATGCCTGCTTATAAAATATTACCACTTTAAAAATAAAGATTTTGATTTCGTCACCACACCACACCACACAACAGAGAGTACGCGTGCCCTTACGTTTGTTCGAGCGATTATACATTTCCGTTTTACTTTATCGCAAATTATAATATTATTGTTCTTGAAATAGAAACAAGGATACGTTGGTACATACTCATTCATGAATTGATTCCATTAAAGCAATTCGAAACCGTACACCTGTCATTTTCAATGGCTATTGTTCGCCGGATGCATGGATTATCACTACTCGTACAAAATGATTATGCGTATTGCACATGCATGCCATTGTCATTTTTGCACAAGATGCATCAGAGACAATGACTCTTGCGACAAACGCCTTGTGTGACCCTGAATGAGGAAGGTGGACACCTGAACTGAAAGATGAAATCGCATATTTTCTACAGGCACCTTAATTATGCTAATCAAAATCATCAATTTGATTATAGAGACATATAGATATAGAGGCAATCTTCAAACAAAAAACAGATCAGAAGAAACTTAAAAAAATTTTATGACAGTAGAAAAAGGTTAGGTAGAAAGAAGGAAGGAAGGTTATGTAAGGGCTGTTGTCTCTGCCTAATACTAAGTAAGAAAAACGTGGGCTTATATGTAATAAGTCAATGTTTTCTTTTGCCAATTATTATTATTGCCATTCCGGTTCCTAAGTATTTTAAATAATTGAACTTAGTCAAAGAAATTCACCGAAATATTAGGTTTAGTTTCGTAGCAACCGTTTTAGATTAGGCATGTGACTCACTTCAAGAGATCTGGGGGTGAGATTGCCGCTTTGACCGTAATCGTGAAAAGCAGTATTCTGCTTTAACACATAGGTATGGGCCGAAACGACCGTGGTGCTGGGCCCTGTATATTATATAAATTTGATTACTATATCAAGGGCTCTGACTAATTTGAAATCAGACGGTTGTGAGATTTGTAAAGTTATTATTACTATTGTAAACTAACATCAGTTGTTGTATGTTTTATGTAGTACTTCACTGAAATAAATACCAAAGTATGTTTGTTTGTTTATACTCAAGCTAACTTTCGCTCACATACATAAAATACACAAAAACTTTGATTGAGAGAGGTAGCCCATACTGCGTGAAGTAATTGATTGTGATGTTTAAATTAAGATAATTCAAATGTTATACAACAATAGATGTTGGCCGATTCTCAGACCTACCCGATGTGCACACAAAATTTCATGAGAATCGGTCAAGCCGTTTCGGAGGAGTACGGGAACGAACATTGTGACACGAGAATTTTATATATAAGATAAAACAGCTCATTTCTTGTCTACCATTTTTATCCTTAATTTATAAGCGTATTTAATTATAATGCGTAATCAAATGTTTACTCAAGAAGTAGACAGAATAAAATGCAATGCGCAATTTCGCTAAAAAAAAATTGTGTCAAACAAAAGATAACTTGATAATTTAGTCTGCTTTTATTAGGTTAAGTGTGTTGATAATTTGAAATGTCTGAGAGGATTTTTTTTTTTGTTTACCTAAACTTGTACTTGTGCTATACGTCTGCAGTTACTTACTACCTACTAGATTTATTCTGCATCACCCCCCGATTGACTCATAAATTCTGTGTATGCAGATCTGCGTTCCTTTTAAAGTATGAAATTAAATTAAACCTTATAATATACCTACTTTGTGGTGAAATCGTTGGTTTTTTTTTTTAAATCGCAATGTCACCGTAGCTAATTTGTGCTCAATGAGGAGGAGTTATGAGCAGTATTTACCATGATCATCTCAACCTTACTGGGAATTTAAACAAGCCTACCCACCAGAAGTTAAGACTGGTGGCTACAAATAACCGCTAACAGGGTCAATGGTCTGCTTACCGTATCTTAACCACCTCTCTATCTTCTTCATCTACATAAATGTAGGCTGAAGATGTCTTCATTGTTGGTCGGCTCAAACTCCAGCAGAAGTCAGTAAGTTTTTAGTCAAAGACTTTATAAAAACTCCATAGGGTTAAATTATTGTCAGAATTACTTGCGCACTCGTAACATGACCTCACAATGATTACAGTTATTATTTTATGAAAGCAATAAATCTACATTTTTATTATAGATACCCTCATTTTGTGAATAATGATAAGTACTGATACCAAATAGGTCATTATCAACATCCATAGCCGCATTCCTTTGTGATATGACGTTATAACAAATATATTATTTAAATAACACGCGAAATGCACAAACAGGTAAGAAAAAAAATTGTTTTGAAGGAAAACTCGCTCTTGGTCGAGCTTCCTAGCAATAAAGCCAGTTCATCTTGCAGGCAAGATTTTAACCTTCTTTGCGATGAGCTGGAAGATCTACTACTGACTATAAACCACACGTGTTCTGCTGCTTGCGGCGCCGCTTGGGGAGCATAAATCAGTGTCTTCCTCTCGAATGTACCTTTTACATTCAAGAAACTCTCATAACTTCCAAAATAAATTTGTGAAATACGCCAGAGGAGTATGTGTACTCCTCTGGTGTATTTCACAAATTTATTCGATATTCTTGTAGAGAAATTACCAAGAAACTCTTGATATTATAGAGATAAACTGCATGACACTATAGCAGTCTGTAAAGGCATCACAGGCCTCAAAGTTTACGTAACTGCAAATATATTGTGTTGTCAGTCATACGAGAAACACGTCTAGTCTATTTTCATTATTTCTCAAATATCTTTCAAACTTTTTTCTGCAATGTACGAACTAAAAATATATTATATTACCAGCGCAATTGCGACACTTATCGTCAAGGTAACCTGTGCCAAATATGTTATGTAACTTAAAACTCATTGTGATTCTAACAAATAAATAGCTAACTGTTAAATCTACTATACGTTTTGCAGAACACCTGTACGTGGTAGGAACATGTGACATCACCTTGCTATTGTTAAATCAAAGTTTAAAGGATTAAGGCCAGAACTTCCTTCTCAAGGAGAGACCTATGTCCAGCAGTGGACTGTCAAAAGCTGTTGATGATGATAATATTTAAAATATTTATTTTAAGTGTCACCGCCTTTGTCTACACAGTGATGAATTGCAATAAACTGTATTTTCCATTCCTTAATTTTTTACCCTTAAAAGTGGTATTTTTTACTTCAAATTCTCTACGTGAGGTAAAATCTTTAGAAAAAAAAACAGAATTTGAAACCGGTTCACAAATGTCGAAATTCTGAGGTAACGAAAAACAATACAATTAGGTACATTGTGAACCTCTTATTTTTCTATTGGTTAAAAAGTGTAACCACATACTGAATACTACTAGGCGGTACTGCTCATTTTTTTCAACTAGTGTTACGGCCTTCATAACAGTACTAAAATGACGCATGTTTAATTTACGCATGCGGAGTACAAGGCGGAAAAACCAAATTGTACCTTGTTGTGCAGAAATTATTCACAAACTGGCTAAAATCTAAAGTACCTACATGTGCTAAAGTGTAAAAAAAATACCCGTTTTTACAATTGATTACTTGATACTTACTAGACAGGCGAAATTAGAAAACTCTTGAGCTATTAACAGCACGGCCTTAACGTTGTATAAATGACGACCGGATGGCGTAGTGGTTTGTTTAACGGATTGCTATTATAAAGGTCGCGGGTTCGATTCCCGCTCAAGTCAAACATTTGTGTGCATGAACATTTAATGTTTGATTTGGCCCAGACCAAATCAAACATTAAATGTTCATGTTTCTATGTATAATATGTATGTATTTACAAAAAAAAAAGTATATGTGAATTTATATCAGTTGTCTAGTACCCATAGTACAAGCTGCTTAGTTTGGGACTAGATGGCGTTGTGTGAATGTGGTACAATATATTTTATAAATATAAAATGTCCAATAACCCAAGTTTTTAGTAATTGAAATTAAGAGTACTTACTTTTCTCTCAAAAGAAATGGTTATTATACAATTTCAACTGTAAAACATAATTCCTTATTTAACTTACTTAGTTATATGACAAAGTAGAAGCGCCGTTTGGCACAGTCTCAAAGCGTCGCCATTTTTAATACATAAATAGACTCGAAAATCATATGACTTCGACCCACGACTCGTTCGCTCTGTGTAATGTCATTGTACACTTTTTTTACTGTAGGATATGCGCTTAGAATAGATGGTAATTTTTAATAGACGTTCTTGACGTTACAGAATAGCTAACTGTGATTGAAGCCGGAGATATACTTAGTATTAAAACCCGATGGCACACGACGAAGCGTCGTCTGCATCTCTCAAAACGATTAAATTTTCCTAGTTTTCGCAACATTTTTTGAAATTAAAATTTAAGTCTTTATATAGTTCGTTCTTAGCTATCTTTCTATTTTAACTGGGTTGTAATCCATACAATGTTATCTTCAATTTGGATATAAAAAAATAAAATATCCGTACGCTGAACAATTTAATCGATTATGTCACGTCATATAGAACTAATTTATTGTTATTACTAGCTGTACCCTGCCACACTTCGCTGTGGCACATTGTGATTGCATTAAGTATGAGGTATAATAATAATAATATCTCGCAACATATCTCACACACTGACACATGGCCGTCTGATCCCAAACTAGGCGAGCCTGTACTATGGTAACCAGACCGCTGATAAACATACTTATATATTTCTAAATACATACATATTATAGATAAATTTTACCCAGACACAGAACAAATGACCGTTGCTCATCACACAATATTTGTCCTGGGTGGGAATCCAACCTACGACCTCCGGTTTAGCAGTCAGGGTCACTAACCACTAGACCAACAGGCCCGTCAAATATGATGTTGATATAAGAAATGAGGAACAAACAAAACAAACACGACAAATAGATAAAAACAATCTTTAAGGGGGTTGTATATCATGTCAAAATTTAAGCTCAATTGATGCAGAACTTTTCTTTTTCATACACAAACCAACTTAACGTTTATCTATACTAATATTATAAAGCTGAAGAGTTTGTTTGTTTGTTTGTTTGTTTGAACGCGCTAATCTCAGGAACTACTGGTCCGATTTGAAAAATTCTTTCAGTGTCAGATAGCCCATTTATCGAGGAAGGCTATAGGCTATATATCATCACGCTAAGACCAATAGGAGCGGAGCACCAATGAAGAATGTTTCAAAAACGGAGAAAATTTATTACTATTGAGAGACGCAGACGAAGTTGCGCGGCTCAGCTAGTATAATATATAAATAAAGAATAGAGTATTGGATCTACACATAGATATACATACTGATCAGACGATTATTTTAAACTTCCTGCACAAATAAAGTGCCTAAGGCGGACTTAATGCCAAATCGATTACTGCTAATAAAACTCGTAGACGAAAGATAATCACCATAAATGATGATTCCCTAAGAGATAAATTAACTAAATTATTTCACTTTGTGCTAATGAAAGTATAAGGTTTAAACTTCAAAGAAAATAATTTGTATTAGTTGTAATAGCTATTTACTATGGCAAAGATTTGGAAAATATTTCTCTCTCATATCAGTACACAACAAATATTAAAGATGGCGCTATTTATGATTTGACAAATAGATGGTTGGATTGGTTGAGCTTTGTAGCTTTTTTTCAATTCCAGTCCAGTGCAATTGTATTTTAAACCAACCAGGAAACCATCGAAATACCTATATGAAATTTCAACCCAATCGGTTCAGCCGTTTAGAAGTTATGTGAAAAATATAAATACGAAACGATAACGTCCCCGTAGTTGGAAAATTAAATAAGTCCGGTTTTGGCGATATTGACTTTTCCCTATTTTCAAAACACCTAAAATATATTTGAGCCGCCGCATATTTGAGCCTTACAGGCATTTTCGTATCTTATTCCATTCCAAAAATATAGCCATTTTTGTGGGACAGATGGAATAATAAATATCTTCAGACTAACACTATATTTTGAAGGAAAAATAAATAACTCAGTAAATAAATCAATAACTGTGGTCAATGATAAGTTAAATGGCAAATTAATGAAATAACATACCTATTTTGAGTTTTTCATACTTTTACTTACTCCTTAAGTATGTCTTTTGTAATTAGGTCTCTGATTTTAGAGCCTTATTGTTATTTTTTGGGTTTAAATTATTTTCTGTTTTGATTTGAAAGAATACTTTAAGTTAATTTGTTTCCACTTGTTATAATTGCTATAATTTTGTTTATTTTTTTAAGTTTGTGGCAAGATAAATATCTGTTTACAATACCCTTTTTTAAAATTTTATTGTACTTTTATATTTCTTCCAAAATATAATTTTATTAATATCATAATACAGCTTTTATTTTATATGAGACCAATAATAGCTAAAAATATCAAAATAATGTAAAATACAAAGCCACTAAGTTTTACATTTAAAAATATTTCGAGTTTGATAAATTCAATAACTGTATTTATTTCACCAAATTTTACTCTATAAATGGATTTAGCTTGTAGGAAAACTAAATAAATAGCCGAAATAAGTAGCTAATTTTAGTTACGTTATAAATAATAGTTGTGGCAAAATTAAACAACTTGATTTTTAGTGTTTTATTTTGTTATAGTTAAAGATACAGTTCAGTTGTTATAGCAAAATATAAAAGCTAATCAGGTCCACAAAATATAAAATTACCGACGGTAAAATTGTCTCACATTTTTTAACAAATGTACATTAACTGAAAAAAATACACTGAATCGCGTTTATCTCAGAACTACAAAATCATAGTTATTTAATTTTTCAACTACGGGGACGATAATTCTTACTACATGTTGTCCTATTTTTTACTACCTACCCGTTTTCCCGTAGGAATGAAGCATTTTCCCACGGCAAAAAGTAGCCTATGTTTTGTTCATCAGGGATAGTGTTGGCTTCTAAGGGTAAAAGAATTTTTCAAATCGGTCCAGTAGTTTCGGAGCCTATATATATACAAACAAACGATCAAATCTTTCGTCTTTATAATATTAGTGTAGATATTTTTTTCAAAGTATGCAGTTACGGCACGTGCTGTGAATTAACTATGCACGTATGCGTCGCATTTTATACTGTGGGTATTTAAGATAAAGTTCTTTATTAAATGATACAATATTGTATACACAATAACTTTTGCCCTAATCTGACCACAAAGATTCTCATTCTAAATAATGTATCCATAGATTAAAATATATTTATCTTTTGTTGCAGCCGGCGAACCGTGAGAAAATGGTATCCAGGTCTGCGTTACTGCTCGCAGCACTCGGGCTTGGCCTATCCACATTCAGCGTCCGTCAAATGATTCTACACCAAACCAGACGATTTTAAACCCTAATTAGACAACAATAATTATCGATATCATTGCCAGGTCGCGAACACATCAGTTTTATGTCCAAATACCGTCTTAAAACATGATAAAAATCTACCATTCGACACTATAGATATCTTTTGAGGTAAATTTGTTTGCGGACATTCAAATTCATTATTCGCCGCCTGGCTTTTAATAAAAATTGTAATAATGCAAATGTATGAGAAAAAAATCGTATTATTTTTTTTTTCTCTTGTGTGCGTAGGTAAATAGGTTAAGCAATGAATACATGCAAGAGTGAGGGTCTATGTGTGTTGGTTCATAAACATGTGATTATTGCCTACCTGATTTTAGACTGCGGAGTATTTGAACGATGCTGTGTAGAATATATATGTCGACGTAATTTGAGAGTGTTTTAAAGAAGCAAGTGATAATTGTGATTATTTTCTCTTTTCTGGCACCTATAATGTAATAAAAACAGTATTGTGTACTAGGAAAGATGTTATTAAGGAAATAAACAAAGACACTAAATGATTCTTGTGGTTTCCTTTGTTCAAGCCCGTTTAAAGAATATGTATACCATAATACCTTCAGAATTAGGTTAAAGCTTTCCAATAATAACACCAGCTCAATAATAACACAGCGGAACCCGATGTGTTCTTACGTAAAGCAGGGTAATAAAACAAATCAGCAATTTAAGCATTCTCTTCTTTCTGTTCTACTGAACGAATTTTCGTTTTGTTTCCACATAATAATAAATAAATAATAAACTTTACAACATTGATTGAAATTATATGGCGTATTACATTTAGACATACCCACATTTGACTGCACGAATGGCGTAGTGGTTTAAGCGGTCGCCACGCCGCTTCCTACTACGTTGTTTGATCCACAAATTGTTGTTCTGGATGTTCTTTGTGTCATCATACATCAGTATGAGCGTGTCAGCTGAGGGACCATTTTGCTATTTCGTAAAAAAAAATCGTAAGATTTAGTAGTAGACTTAAAATTAATTTACTTACATTGGTTTTACTGTAAAGTTTTACAAATTTCTTACCTATTTGTTTCTAAACACTTTTGAAACAAAAATCTAATTATAACTTTTTTGTGGGTTGGTTCTTGGTTGCATTAATAAGTCCAATTGTTTCAAGCAGGGTTAGGAATATCGTTGAAAATATGGTAGTTACTTTTGCTTTGCACATGTAACGATACTTAAGTGACCATACTAAAAATTAACGTTACTACAGGAACATCATGAATATCGGTAAAATAAATCGTTACTAGCCATTTTAACGTTTACGTTACAATTATACATAACTGTGTGCGTTTCGATTGCTCCCCACGATATTAAAACCTAAAAAAATATTGTCGAAATTTGTTAAGTCGAAGGGAACAAACTAGGGATGGAATAAAATGACAATCACATGTGAAAAATCATATCATCACACCTGTGACTGGTTTATAAAACCACTGCCACTTAATTATTACTGGTTTATAAAACCACTGCCACTTAATTATTATTATGACGCTAGCACAAGAATCGCGAAAGATCTAAATCTAAAATAAAAAGGCTTAATCTTTGACAGTTTTCAACGCGTGCATCTCAAAAATAATATTCGGTCATACAATGTTCAAGTACCCTACTTAAAGATTGTATGTATAACCGCATAACTTTTGAACCAGTGACCGACATGTTCTGATATTTGGCGACTAATTCGACAAATTAGCGACTAAATTTGGGACAGGAACAGATCTTCACTAGGTGCCCTTAGTTTGGACATTCAAGTGTGGCATTGCTGGGGAGACTGACTCCAGCAGGGCCGCCAAATTGTGATATTCGGCGACAAAGTTTTATCAAAATTAAAAACCATAATGGTGACCATGCCAGGGTCAGTGACACACAAAAAAGTGCTGCTGGGACAAAGTTATCCCAGCCGAAACAGTTTTTTGTGCATAACTCCCCAATGGTGGGATGCACAAAGTTTTACTTACCATACACAATTACACGACGTTAATACTAAATATCTGTTTAACTCAAGTAATGAAGTTCGAACGTTTTCCGCTGGGGCAACGCAGACACTACAAATTTCTGAATGTCCTTCAAAATTATTTGCTCACCTGCTGAATAGGGGGTGTGACCGTTTAAAATCTAAAATGTCTCCTCAATTCAGTCGGACATGGCACCTAAATAGTTAAAAATTATATGTACAGATAGTGTTCTTTTTTCTTTGTTTTGTCATCTAATGGAGATGAATTGAACTGCACTGAACCGACAGAAGTGGTTATGGGTACCCCTTTTCAGTAGCACTAACAGTTTCACTTGTGCATTTTGCTACAATTCAGTTTTTCATGTAGCTCTGAGAATCCAGTGTTCATAAGAGCCTGTTATAGACCATGTGGTTTCTGACCATTCGAGTCTTTCAGTCCCGGTGTGTCGACTTGTAAGATGAGGCCCAATATTCTATTAACAAAATGTTGTCTCTTGGGGATTCGGTCAACCAATAAAACAAAAATTATTTACGAATAATATATTTGTCTCCAAATATTATGCAAAATAATTCAAAAGAAAAAAACTGCTTACATACAATAGTGTACTTAAATGCTCCGTAGAATACAATGTTTTAGGTATAAAAGCAAAAAAAAAGTAAAGTTATACAATGTTATTAGTTCTTAATGCCTAATATAAGCTAAAACACACTTACTTTAAGGATAGTTTTGTTATCTGTCGTTGTCTTCTTCGCACACATATGATAGTATATTTAATACTTAACTGGCATAGTCTATTGGTTAGTGATACTGATTGCCGAGTATGAGGTCGTAGATTCGAATCCCATCTAGGACAAATAATTCTTTACGAGCACGATCAGTTTTTGTACATGGCTTTAGGGGCGTATACTTTGTCTTGTATCTCTTTAATATTTATATTGTACTAAGGTATTATCTGGTTACAAGTAGATTATATTTACCGGAAAGACCTTATTTAATTTTACGTACTATCTCGCCTTGTAAGGATTGCCGTTTGTATGTATATATAAACTATAAGAATAATCAATAGTTTAAGTCAACTTATTTAGATTTAAGGTCTAAGCTTTTCATACACCTAATACTAGTAGTCATTTCATACACCTAGTGCAAGCAACTGTCACTCACGAGAATCAGTTTAAAGACACATGTCGAGATTATGATATACAAATGAGGTAGGTATATTATCTCTTCACTGACTTAAATATATAAGCATTTAACACATCATATTTCATTAAAGTTTAATATAACATATAAAATTATACTGAGAATGCATATTTAGTTACAAGTAGTTTCCAATACCATATTTAAAACTTTCACCTTCCATTATATTATCATGGTAATGTACGTGAGTTAAAGAAATCACCTAACAGGTGTTACCTTTTACTTGCCTGATGTTTCGACCAAGATGCACTGGCCGTGGACACTGTGATCGTAATACGTACACATAATATTAAGGATCGCCTTTCGTTGTTTTAATTATTTATAGAATTACATTATTAATTATGATAACCTTACAATCTCAAACACGACAGTCTGATCCCAAATTAGGCGGAACCTGTACTATAGTAACCAGACTGCCGATGAACATACTTATATATTTCTACAGATTATTAGCTAAAGATATATATGTATATACATATATATGTACAAACTACTCATTTGCTTGGATTTGAGAGGCCTGGGATACGTAACACCTAAATTACAAACTAAAGAAAGTAGGGTTTGACATAGCCAGTGGCGTAGCATCACTTCGTCTCGAGGCGAGTCGTTTGTCAGCTCACGAAAGGCTGGTAAGTAAATTTAGATTGATATGAAATATTGTCCGTGAGAAACGGATTAATAATACGAAGTATCATAAGAGCCGACTAAGGAAGCAAGCTACGCAGGGCAACTTGCAACAACTCTTGTACCAAATCATATACCAACCCGTCTGGCCAGGGTGTTATAGTAGGCCAAATCCTCAGTTTTAAGAAGAAGCCTATGTCGACCAGTGGATTATTAAAGGCTTGATGATAATGATAAAATATTAATATATAAAACTGCCTACATTTTTTTTTAAATAAATAAATAAAAATAAATAAATGTAGGCAGTGGTTCTTTCCATATATTATAACACTACTGTTTCTTTAAGTGGGCGTCATACCAACACATACCAACCAACATAATAAATTCTGGACACTCGTAATTTTTCTTTGATCTCAAAAAAATATATTTAAGAATGTACTACAAAGTTTCAAAAATATATATATTTAACTTAGTGTAATAAAAACAAATAATGAATTATTGAAACTGCATAGAAAGTGATGACTACCATGATATGGACAAACTTATTTGTTCAAGATCGGAAAGTCCGCAGCTTAAGGGACGCCGCAGCTACGCACCTGGGTCTGTCTACCTCTACATAATAATATAATATTAAGTTATAGAAACATACATAATAATTATTTATGCACTTTTATTACCGAACCGTATTGGAACCACATACAACAAGGTGCATTAATTAATACTTACCAATCTAGTTCACTTGCAGAACATACTTATATAAAATTTACAACGCAATGGTTTGACAATTTCTACTTAAGTTTTAAATACAATTTAACTTATAATTTTAAATACAATATACTAATAGAAAATCTACGGTTCAATGGTTTAACCATAGCCACTTCATATCTAAATATAACATAAACTTACAATTTTACATTTACTTTTTTATACTCAAATATAAAATTTACGATGCAGTGGTTTGACCATATCCACTTTATATCTAAATACAATTTATTAATATTAAATTTAAACGCAATGGATAAATATAGAGCATATTCACATTTCATCAATGTGAAATTAGAATGTACAACTTAAATTTTAACTATAATTTACTAATGATTCTTACAACACGTGGTTTGACAATGTTCTCTTAAATTACATATATTTACATGTTTTTATGTATGTTGCTTTACCCTCCTTTACTTGTAATTATTAAGTTTCGAAGATGTGATAACCTACCCCTACCTACCTAATTTGAAAATATAATTACTAATATAAAATCTATGATGCAATGGTTTGACCATATCCACTTTATATCTAAATACAATATATTTACAATTTAATTCATAATCTTAAATACAATATACTAATATTAAATCTACAACGCAATGGCTGTAGACCATGAACACATTTTATTAGCGTGAAATTTGAATGTACAATTAACCTTAAATTTTAAATATTACTAATGTTTCTTACAGCAAGTAGTTCTCTTAATTTATATACATTTACATGTTTTTATGTATGTTGTTTTAGCTTCCTTTTATTTTAATTATTAAGATTCGAAGAACCTTAACCTAATATATTAAGCTAAATATGTTACATCAGCAGAATGCAAGTGATCAAACTCAAAATGTCATCTGTAGAGAAAAGATCATCCAAAAGAAGAATGTACAGCAATATATATAGTATATTTATTATATAAATAAATATATAATAGGCCTTTTTAGGTATAGAGTAAAATTAGAAGTGATGTAAGATTTTTGTCTAAAAATATTTTTTTGTATTACATAGATGTAACCACTATTGTTGATACATTTATATTTGGGGAACAGACGCTGACACCTACAACAGTCTATACCAACGCGGGTGACAGAGAATCCTGTTTTAATTGTGCAATATTAATATTAATAAAGAATATTATTATGCGTTTCGAGCGCGGTCATTTGCATTCTAATAGTGTCATATTTAACTTAGTACTAATAAAATTATCTTTTACTTAATTTTAAGTACTACCCTAAACTCAACGACATTTTATGCAGAGTATTTGCCTAACTATTAACTGCTATCATCTTCGTACATCTAAACCTATAGTACACTCAAGCTAGTTTTAATCTAAGCTTAACTTCAATACAATATATTAAAATTTCCTTTATTTAAGCCAGATTTATATTTCATTTTTTGTACATTACCTATTTACACTTACAAATAATTATAAGACAATGAATCTAAATAAAAATACCTTCACTAGCTCTTTAAGATCTCTCTTAACACAAAATCTAATGCGTCGCGGTTAAATATATTGCATTCTCAAAATGAAAGTGACCCAACACAAAATGCAATTCGTGGAACCTCTTGATTAAGTCTTCAAAAAGGATAAACAAGAAAATATAAATATGTTAATGCAATAATGTGTAAAAAAATCATAAAATCCCTGTTTTTTTAGGAATATCAAGTCTTTCGAGACTTGGCATTCCTAAAAAATCTTAGGGACTATCGCTCAATAGTGGACCTATATTTAAGATAAAAACCAATTTAACCAAACTGAAGATGAAAAATTTGACAATGGTGCTAATTCTGTTGTTCAAAAACTCTCTAAACTAAACTAAAAATCACTAAATTTTTTTAGTGATTTTTAGTTTAGTTTAGAGAGTTTTCGAACAACAGAATTAGCACCAATATGTTATAAAATTAACGAGACTATGTTGCGAAAGGCTGTCTGTTTCTACTTATTGATAATTTGGACTCTTTCCCAACACGATGTTACAGTGAGCTTTTAAGGTAAGTTTATAACAAATGAGAAGTTCCAGGAATGCTGTGTTAAGTCCACATTTCATTCTAATGGCGCCAAATATAACTAAGTACTAATTATCGTCTACTTAATTCTAAGTACTACTCTAAACACAACGACATTTCATGCGGAGTATTTGCCTTAACTACTTTGATTTGTCTGAACATTTTTGATAACGAATTTACTGAATGTATCTACACTTACATACTATTTTATGATAATTAACCTGGGTACCTACACTATAAAATTGCTTCCATCATAAAGTAACCATTAAGCTAGAATCATACTACATACGTAATGTTATTTGGACTGAATTCTCAAAACGCGTAAATTTACATCTTATAGCAAATTAGTATACATCTAACATTATTATACTATATTTTATATTACTTCTACTCTAGATTATGAACTTGAACCTACTCGAACTCAACGACATTTTATGCGGAGTTTTTTCCATAACTAATAAAATTAAAGTGATTGGAACTTCTTTTTATAATTGTACAGTACCTACATATCTAACATATACATACTTTTTTTTTCATATACAGGGTGTAAGGGACATCGTGACGAATACTAAAATAGTGTATTCAGACCCTCATTCTGAGTCTAAAATCATTGAAGTTTCGAAGAAAATTAAGCTTTTTATGCAATCAGCTGTCAAAGGTTAAGGCCATTCCTGGTATCACACAAAAGCCTAACTCAAGTCACACTAACACAAGTTGACCGCCGGAGGATTGTATTTCAGTTTTTGACCGTATGCGGTATTTATTAATTTGTTTTCGGTGAAATGTTCTGTTTACTCATTGTGATATAATTTTAAGTAAAAAAAATGGAAAATTATAAAAAAAAGATAAGTTTACCGGCAGAAATTTTCAACTCAGAATCATGGTCTAATAGCAAAAAGCAATTAGTAGTTGCAAGTTTTCTTGGTTTTGTTTCAAAATAATCCCATTCATATACATCATGTTTCATCGGCGCTCAAATAGTGACTGAACTAAACTGTGCTTAAATGCTGCTAATAGCACAGTTGTGCCATCAGACGCTTCGCGCTATCGGTGTGACGCATCTAGTGTATTCGAAAAAATGCTCGTTTTTTTAGAAGCAGATTGCCCTTTCAATCCGAGGGCCGGCGTTTACGCTAAACCGGGGCCAAGTATAGAATATCCGTTATTATTGGATTGTTTATTTATCTCAATTATATGCCTGACTGTGAAAAGTAATATTATGCTAAACTTACTAGTCCAAAAGTTGAATACAAGTTTAGATTTTATTGTGTAATTATTATATCATTCCATTAAAATTGTTATAATTCTATTCTATATTTTTTTTCTTCGAATTAAACATCCTTATATATACAAACTATTAAAATAAAAGTAGTAATAGACGTGCAACGTAGTTAAAGACCAGGTATTAAGGTGTGCTCTAAATACTAAGATTTCCCCTCATATCTATTATAATTAAACATTAAAGGGGACGTCACGATCAAATGAAATAAACCTTTTTGCACCGAGTCCAGTCAATTTACAAAACGTGTCAGTAAAACCAATTAAAACTGTACAAAAAAAAAATCTATCAAGAAATATCAATTAGTAGTTGTGATTAAAAAAGGTTTTCAACTATTGTGTTAGAAAGAAACTAATATAAGAAAGGAGTTTATAATGTCTACTGCTATTTAATCAGCTACTTCAGTCTTACAGAGCAACTTTAATTCCTTGTTTATTTCTACCACACACGTCTAATAGTTTTTTATTATTATAGTTTGATATAACCAAGTACGAATTATTCTCTACTTAATTTTAAGTACTACTATAAACTCAACGCCGTTTTATGCGGAGTATATTTGCCTTAACTATTAACTGTTGCGATTGTCATCCTTGTACATCTATCTAATTTTATAGTGCATATCATTTGAGTTCTCTTTAAACGTACAGTAACTACCTACACTTACATATAATTCTATTTCTATTAATTCCTATTATAATACCTACATATATAACACCTTTTTAGTTCCCTTTCAATATGCCAATAATAATTAATGTCTACCAGAAAATATCATTTAACGATCAAGGGCCGCGCTGACTGACGTCGCGGCACAGCATGGTAAAGGATTTTATTTCTGATCTAATTCTTTTTCATGTGTGTGTCATGCCCTTTTCAGACGTGTATCAAGTGTAGCCGAAAAAATACTAAAACTTTTTGTAAAAACAATTAAACCGGGGCCAAGCATAGACTACAGCATAGACTAAACCGTTATTACTTCATTGTCTATTGATTAATTATATGCCTGATTGCGAAAAGTAATATAATCTAAACTTACTAGTCAAAGAGTTGATAACAAGATTAGGTTTTATTGTGTGATTATTATATCCCACCACTAAAATTATTATAGTTCTATTCTATAATTAAACTGCAAAGCGATCTCTTAAATATTTACAACACTTGAAATGTACAGAACAATGACGAGTTATGTAACTACAACTTATAATAATGGCTGCTATGATAGATCCGTTATTTATCTTTGAAGATAATTAAACCTACTTAGCTATAGGATAGGAATAGGCGACGTAGATGTAAACTAAATAATAAAGTATGCTCTATATACCAAAATTTCCTTTATTTTCTATTGTAATTAAAATGGTCGTCAAGATCAAATCAAATGAACCCTGTTACGCGAGTCGAGTCAATTTACAAAACGCGTCAGTATTACCAGTTAAAACTGTCCAAAATTATCTGTATTCATGTCGAGAAATACGTTAAAAAAGGTTTTCTAACCATTTCGCTAAAAAAGGAACTTTGCTAAAGAAACACATTTTTTTCATGGTTTTGCATAAATATCTAATTCCCAGTTGTGGATTGCACCGTTCCTGCACAACACAGTTTATAATGTCTACTGCTATTTAATCAGCTATTTCAGTTTTACAGAGCACACTTTAATTTCTAGTTTATATCTACCACACACGTCTAATCCTTTTTTTTATAATAGTTTGATATAACCAAGTACAAATTATCCTCTACTTAATTTTAAGTACTAGTCTAAACTCAACGCCATTTCATGCGGAGTATTTGCCTTACCACACTATTGAACGCTTTTCATCGATCGAACTGTATATATACACACTTACATGCTATTTAATGACAATTCTGACATCTACAAAAGGGTACCTACACTATACGCTTGCTTCCAGCACTTTCTCACAGAGCCTCTGGCTTGTTAATGCCAGCCTATATTTAAACTAGGTGTCGGCGAGTGTGTATTTATTGTTATCAGTTCGCTAATTCAAGGTTTGGGTGATAAATTTATTAGAAGTTACTGAAAAAACGAGATTAATAAAGGAAATCACAAAATTAAATTAGAACGCGCTGGGCTCCTTGCTTGTGTTATAATTGAAAATCTTTACTATTGTTGTCTAGCTAGATACGTTTTATATATGTAATATTTCAAACAAATCGTGGGAATATTTAACATAATCCAAAAATATTGCCGAATGAAGCGAAAATACAAAAGTATCCAGTAACAGTGTACTCGTGTGCGTATTTGTGTTTGTATGGTGGAGAGGAACACAATATTTATTCTCAGTAGAAATTATTCAAACAATGATGCGATTACATTTTATTACACAAAAGAACTGAGGCCTCTGACGGTGATATTCTGCTTTTTTTTTCAAATATTAGTTTGCTTTGTACCTGAGCCTCATTTTATGACAAAATTATTTAGATTTATGCTTAAAGAATAACGTGTATGACTAAGACGGAATTTCTTCTAGAAATTGCTTATAATTTAATAATGAGAGTAAATACTAGTTTTTAGACATAAAGACACATTTCGTCCTTTAAATGATTGTGTTAATCTTGGTGGCGATTTTATCCTGAGAAGCGAGAAGTATTTTTTAAACCGCATTTATTTTTCATCAATAATTTAATGATATAGCAGTTTCGTATTAGTTTTTCGACATAAAAGTAACAGATCTCGTATTCATGAACAGAATCGAATGTTGGTAGAAATTTGATCCTGAGAATGACAGAGAGAGAGTGACAAGCGTATAAACTAATAAATATATATATATAATAAATATACATAGTATAATATATAAAGAAACTTACTTTGTAAATATTAATTACTAACTAATCATAACTATGTCAAGAATAAACGTGTGAATGTACATTTTATAGCAATTTGTTTACATCTAACACCCTTATAGTATGTCGGCGCACCCAAATATTATATTCCAAACATTACACTATATTTACATTACTTCTACTCTAGATATGAACTTTGACCTACTCTAAACTCAACGTCATTTAATGCGGAGTATTTGCCTTAACTAAACGTTACTTGAACTTTTTTATTATAATTGTGTAGTATCTGCCATCTACCCTTACATATAATCTTATGATAATTATATGTATAAGAGTACCTACATTATAAGTTTTGTTACTGTTAACTTACTACAAAACATAATTAATTTAATTTACATGGTAACTGGTTAAGTCGACTTAGATACTTGAGGTTGTAATAGCCATTATTACTAATAGATTTCACTATAAAAATAAAATATCCCAAACCTAACCATTTATAAGATATTGGACTTTTAAGATTTAAAAAAAAATTGCTATCTAAGAAGTCTGGGTTTGTGGTAGTATCACAACTCATAGAAAAAAAACTTGGATAAATGAATAAGAATTAGCGTATAACCCGATAGTACCCAATAAAAACATTTGCTTGTATTTTTGGACTGTTTCCTTTTCTATTCGTAACTATTGCTTACTGGACTTTGGATGAAGATGCATACTATACGAACGAGGAATATACTGATATTCTCATTATTTTTCGGACATTTGTTGAAAATTGTTAGGTTCAGAATATGGTGGGAGTCCGTACATAGTCTTGGTCGGACAGATCGGATAAAACCTGTCACCGCCAGCATTGATCACGGAGTAGCGGGGGATGGGCAGCCGTGGGAGACCACGGCTGCTCATAACGTCCTCGCAAAAAGAGATTTTGCGAGGACGTTTTGCTCCAGAAGGAGGCCGCGGATCGGGATCGGGAGAGGGCCAATCCCGCTAGAAGGAGGCGGTAGAAGTCGCTAGCTCCCCAATCGCTGCCACATATTGAGGCCATGCGGGGCCCACATCATGCGTTTCCCCAACGGAGGGTATGGTGCGTGAAGCATTACCGGCGTAAAAAAAAGTTTAGGATATGGTTTTGCATGATGAAATCTATCAGAAATGATGGCAACTACAACCCCTTAAATTATCAAGGTGGCTTAACCAGTAACCCTGTACATGCAAGACAACACATGCATGCAAAAAAGCTTACTTTGCTCTTTATAAATCTTAAGCTTAAAGCATCGTTAGTAGTATAGAGTTCGCAAAATGTGTGAATGTACATCTTATACCAAATTAGTTATCATCTAATATTATTATATCAACGCACTCAAGCATTAAATTACAAACATTACACTATATTTACATTGCTTCTACTCTAGATATGAACTTTGACCTACTCTAAACTCGACGACATTTATTAATGCGGAGTATTTGCCTTAACTAAACGTTACTTGATCTCATTTTTATTGTACCTACCTATCTACTCTTACATATAATCTTATGATGATTAATATATACGAAAGTACCTAAATTATAAGTTTGCTACTGTTCACTTAATATAAAACATAACTGATTCAATATATATGTAAACAATCTTACTATGCACTATAAATCTTAAACCTAAGTCATTGTTATGTATTGAGTTCTCAAAATGTGTAAATGTACATCCTTAAAGCAAATTATATTTTTAACTTTTTTATAGTATTTTTATTTCTTCCCAAAAATATATCTACACCTAGATGTAAAGGAAACAGTTACAATTAGATATAATACGACATTTACAAGAACAATTATTCCGAAAGAACGATGACGTCACTAGGGCCTCATATCTTGAGACAATATCTTAGCAATATTTACAACCTCGCATAAAATAATTAAATTAGCGATCACTTTACAACTACACTCTGCTTAAATAAGTCTGTTATCATGCACGGACGTTTCGCGCTCGCGCTAGCGGGAAGATGTATCAAGTGTAGCAAAAAATGCATAATAATTTCATTCAATCCGTTATCAACTACCAGTAAAAATATGTAATGTATGTGAATCTAGCTCATATTGTAATAATTAAATAATCTATACTGTAATACATTGCATTCTCAGAATGAGAGTGACCTAACTCAAAATACAATTCGTGGGACCTTTTGCTCAAAAAGAGATAATAATAACATAAAAGTGGAATACAGCAATGAGTAAATTTTTATAAGAAAATACCAGAGTTTATAGAAATGTTTGCTCTCAATAGAGAGGCTAGCTAGCTCGGAGAGACCTATGCAGGCAGACCGTATGTCGCAATGTATAGGACAATCCGGTTTACCGGAGAAAATTGCACAGGCCGTTGCCATACACGCTCCGGTCTGTCTGCGCAGGCACACCTACACATATGGACCTCTCCGGTAAAGCGTAGCGTGTGTGGCCGGCTTTAAAGTCTAAAGTAAACCGACAGCTGCGCCTTAAGGGCTAATGCTCAGTAGTAGACTATATTGAAGATAAAAACCAACTTAACAAAAAATATAAACTTAACAATTCAAATAAAATATGTAATTAACAAAAGACCGATATAGGCTGTCACTCTAACTTTTCATTTGGATTCTTTCTTCTTTCTTTTAAGGTCGGTTTATAACAAATGAGAAGTACCAGAAATGTTGTTAGGTCCATTTCATTCTAGTAGCGCCAAATATAACTAGGCACTAATTAACCTCCACTTAATTCTAAGTACTACTCTAAACTCAACGACATTTCATACGGAGTATTACCACACACTATTGAACAATTTATATACTGAACCATTTGTATATATCTACATTTACATACAATTTTATGATCATTTATGTATATGAGGGTACGTACACTACTAAATTGCTTTCATCTCTTTCTCACAGAGCCTTTAACTCTGGCTTGTTACTATTTGATATTTAAACTAGGAGTCGACGAATGTGTATTTATATAAAAAGAGGTATTTATTGTTATCAATGCGCAAATTCAAGGTTTGAACAATATTATTGGGAAGTTACAAAAATAAACGAGTTTTGTTAAAGAATATAACAAAATTAGATAAGAACGCATTAGGATCCTTCTTTAGTGCTTTACGAGATAGCTGCGCAAGAGATATGTCATAAATGAAAACGTATTTTATTGTTACCTAGCTAGCTATATTTATAACAAATCGACGGTATTTTTAACGCATTTGTAGTGGAAGGACTATATTTATACTCTTCAGTAGAGATTATTAAAAAAAATGTACGACTGTAAAATTCTGTTTCAAATATCACCTTGCTTTGTGTCTGTAACTCATTTCATGAAAAATAATTGAGATTTATGCTAAATGCTGAAAGTGATAGTTTTCGCCTGTATGAATTTAGTAAATATTTTTTTTTTTTATTATCTACCGTTTAATGAAAATTCGACATACACATTTCGTCCTCTTAAAGATTATCAATTAGGCAATTTGATCCTGAGAAGTGACAAGTGTTTTTCTTAACTTACATAATAATAAATATTAAGCTAATATCATACTTAACTAATGCATTATCATGTCGAGAATTCCCAAAACGTTTGAATGTACATCTTATAGCAAACTAGTTTACATCTAACATTATAGTATGTCGGCGCATCCAAAACATTATATTACAAACACTATACACTATATTTACATTACTTCTAGTCTAGATATGAACTTTGACCTACTCTAAACTCAACGTCATTTAATGCGGAGTTTTTTCCTTAACTAAACGTTACTTGAACTTCTTATTATGATTGTGCAGTGTCTATTATCTGCCCTTACATATAATCCTATCTTATGATGATCATTGCTATGCATTAAGTTCTCAATATGTGTCATGTACATCTTAGAGCAAATTACTATATATTTAACTTTATTGTAGTATTTCAATATTATATATACAACAAATCTTAAGCATACTTTACTAATGAGTTTAGGTTTTGTTGTGTAATTAATATATCCCTCCACTAAAATTATTATATGTAGTTGTTGTACTTTATAACTAAACTGCATCGCCATACCTTACTTATTTACAACACTCGATAAGTACAGAATAATAACGACTTTTGAATACCCGACGACGAATGAATACCCGAAATAACTCAGTTTTAGGAAGGTAAATTGCTTCTATTTTAAGATAATTATACATTATACTTTGATATACAAATAACTATTAAAATGAAAGTAGAAATAGACGTACGACATATATATAAACTAGATATAAAAGTGTACTCTCAATATATATTTCTGTATTAATTTACTGGGGTTAAACATAAAAGGGGATATCTCGATAAAACTGATATATTAACCAGTTTTGAGCGAGTCTAAAACGTGTCACATTAATTTTACCAATTAAAACTATTCAAAATTATCGAAACAAATATTCAGTAGTAGTAAAGATTTTCTAGTCTTTGTATTAGAAGAGGATTTTGCTACATAAATTATGAATACAAATCATTCTCATGGTTTTGTACTGTTTTATTATTATTGTACCGTTCCTGCAAAGCACGGTTCATATTGTCTACAGTTATTTATTCAGCAACCTCACAGTATCACAGAACACGTTTTGATTCCTAGTTTATATCTACCTCATACGTCCAATCCTTCCTTCTTTCAAATAGCGCTTAATATAAATAGGTACTAATTATCCTTTACTTAATTTTTTTGTAGTTCTCTTAAATTCAATGACGTTTTAGGCGCAGTATTTGTTTTAACTATTTATATATGTCCATTGCGTTTTAATACACATAATTATTAATTTCTTGCTATGTCAAAGCTATTTCTTATCTACGCCAGTTACCCTCACGTTAAACTGTAAATATGCATGAAAATCTAATGCGCCTAAGCTAAATATCAAGCATTCTTAGAATGAAAGTGACCTAACTCAAATGCAATACGTGGGGCTTCTTGTTCAAGAAAGTCTTCAAAAAGAAGAATTAACAAGATAATTTAAACGTGCAATGGTGCAATTTCATGAGAAATTGCCAGATTTGATAGATAGAAAGTTAAGTATCAATAGGTGTCAACACGCTACGGTTTACCGGAGAGGTCAACTTGTGCAGATTTGCACGCAGACCGTATGTGGTAATATGTGTTGGAGGGACAATCAATATTCAAGTGTATCGTAATGGTGTCGATTAAAAATATTGATTTTCGAATTTGCAGATGTGATAATCAGAAACATGATCATATTTGCTCAGGTCGCCCGTACAGGGTAAAAAACTGCACAGGTCGTTGCCATAAACACTCCGGTCTACATGCACAGGTAGACCTCTCCGGCAAACCGTAGCGTGTGTGGCCGGCTGTCTAATAAAATAATAATAATAATAATGACACAAAATCGCTCCTTGACGCATAAAGGGCTATTCTTGAGTCTAAATTCGAGAACCGAGAGCTCAAAACCAATACCAAAGTCTAAAATATGCCGCCAGCTGCGCCTTAAGGGCTATTGGTCAGTAGTGAACTATATTCAAGTTAAAACTAACTCAACCAGACCTATGAGATGAAAATGTTTAATACAGTAATGTAATTAACGAGAGACCGATATAGGCTGTCTCTTTCTTACTCATAATGAAAGCTCACTTAACATTGTGTTGGGAAAGAATCCAATCTTTTCCAACAAAATGCTAAAGCGAGCTTTTAAGGTCGGTTTATAACAAATGAGAAGTTCCAGGAATGCTGTGTTAAGTCGACATTTCATTCTAATAGCGCCAAATATAACTAAGTACTAATTATCGTCTACTTAATTCTAAGTACTTAGAATTAAAACACAACGACATTTTATGCGGAGTATTTGCCTTAACTACTTTGATTTGTTTGAACACTTTTGATAACGATTTTACTGAATGTATCTACACTTACATACTATTTTATGATTATGAATCTTAATAATGATGCTTACACTATACGCTTGTTTCTAGCACTTCACAGAGCCTCTGGCTTGTTACTATCCTATATTTAAAGTAGGAGTCGGCGAGTGTGTATGGTATTTATTGTTATCAATTTCAAAGTTTGGATAATATTATTAGGAAGATCTTCAAGATTATATATGTAATATTTAAATATAAAATATTGCCAAATAAAGCGAAAATACAAAAGTATGCAATACTAGTGTACTCAAGTTTACTGCAACACTTTGCTTGTTTGTGTTTGCATGGTGGAGAGGAACACAATATTTATTCATAGGTAATAGAAATTATTCAAACAATGATGCGATTAGATTTTTTTAAACAAAGAGAACTGAGGCCCGCAGACCGTTATCTTCTGCTTTTTCAAATATTAGTTTGCTTTGTAACTGAGCCTCATTTTATGACAAAATTATTGAGATTTATGCTTAAAGGGGAACGTGTACTGAATTTATTCTAGAAATTGCTTAGAATTTAATAATGATGGTAAATACTAGTTTTTAGACATAAAGGCAATACATTTCTTCCTTTAAATGATATTGTTAATCTTAGTGGCGATTTGATCCTGAGAAGCGAGAAGTATTTTTCTTAACAACTTAACTATAACTTTATAATAGGCGAACTTCAATGTTTGAATGCACATATAATAGCTAATTAGTTTACATCTAACAATATTATAGTCATTCTATTCTAATTATGAACTTGGAACCCCACTAAACTCAACAACATTTTGTGCCGGAGTATTTGCCTTAACTATTGACTGTTGTCAGATTTGTAGGCTCTATCTAAAGTTAGCCTGAGCATAAATTTACTACTAAAACGCTTGATCCTCCTCATTTAATGTACATTTAAGATTTGTTACAACTGTACAATACCTATCTAAACTTACATATATTATCCTTTTACGACGATTAACTACAATGGAAATATTTACTTCTCTCTTAATACTATTAATAATTATGTAATTCAATATGCTGAGAGTAACTACGCTTGATGTGGGTTGTGGTCAGATCTTAGAATAGAGTAGTTGCCTAGTTTAAAAAAAAAATACTTCGTTTGAATAATTGAATTTTACATCTTAAAGTACAGCCTGAAATGTCCTCCATTATCAGCTGTTTATTGTTTTTTTTTTATCTCAAAATCAAGATTAAATATAAATGATTTGTTAGTAGCCAGGCATGACGTCATGCCATCGTTTTGACGTTTAATAAAATATATTGATTTGACTTGACGGATATCTACCCTATTGACTACTGCATGTGTCAGACTTTCAAGAAACGGTCGTATTTGAATTCGGTTCTCTTTGTTCACTAATGTTCGACTGTGACATGGCACATCTGTGACTGGACATCTTTACATACAAATGCACCTAATGGCTATAATATAATTATATTGCACTCTCAGAATGAAAGTGACCTAACTCAAGAAGCTATTCGTGGACTCTTTCTCAAGACTAAGTGTAAAATTTTGTAATAAAATCCTCAATAATATGCGAATGTTAAATCTTAATAATTTTAAGTCCACAATGAAACGACTGCTACGCTGTAAGACTTTTGCTCAGTAGTGGATTATAGTTAAGATAAAAACGAATTTAACCAAACTTTTAAGATGAACAATTTTAATTCGAAAACAATATGTAATTAACGAGAGGCCGATATAGACACCTATTACTCATAACTTATTCCTTCCCCACACGATGTTAACGTAAGCTTTTTAAGGTCGGTTTATAACAAATGAGCAGTTCCAGGGATGTTGTGTTAGGTCCGTTTCATTCTAATAGCGCCAAACATAAAGGTACCCACTAATTATCTTCTACTTAATTTTAAGTATTACTCTAAACTCAACGACATTTCATGCGGAGTATTTGCCTTAACTAATGTTTCGTGTTTTTCTATATTGGCGATTTATATTATACATTAGATTTATTTATTTTATATACATTTAAAACTATTGTGTGTTTGCCTACACATAATTCTATGACGATTAATTTATATAAGGGTATCTACAGTAAGGTTATAACGGTTTTCTTAATACAACTTATGCCTAATTCAGAACATTAATCGCTCCTGAGTAAGATATCTAAAATAAATCCAGAAATGCGCGCATGACATCAATCACAAAATACTCATATTTACGTAAGATATATTAGTTATTTTTATTTACAACATCGGATAGTATAATTCAATATATTATTGATCTTTTAACGGCAATCGGTACATTAACGATAAGGATTTATTGTCGGTAGTTTTAAGATTTCTTTGTTTTTATTGAAAAAATAACCCCCCCATTGATATATTACCATGCATCTTTGATCGGTGCTCAAGAAATGACCTAGCTAAAGCGTGCTCAAAACCAGCTGAATTCACAGTTGTTCAATCAGACGCTAATCATTGTAATAAAAAGAAATTCTACTGAATGTTAATAAACGTACATCATTTTTATTGGTTTTGTATTAATACTTAAATTTTGGCTAGTTTGTTAACTCATTTCTGCACAACACGGTTTTAAATGTCTATTGCTGTAATTACCTACTACGAAACCTCATACTCATTGTACAACAGAGCAAATATTAATTGCTAATAAATAAGCAGCATAAAGCATTTTACAACAGTAACTATTTAAATACAACAATAATGCTTATATTATTTTAACTGAAGAACAAACGATATTTATAAAGGATTAATGGTTTTACTCACGTGTTTAGAACGTCCGACTAATTTCGGACTCGATGGGAGACATCAAGGGATGACGCGACCTCCCGCGTCGGTGACGGCGCTGCACTGAACCGTTTACCCTTTATAAAACTGAATATCATTCACAAAAAAAATCTCTTCTTATACAATAGTAGATATTGTCCACAAATCACACTAATTACATAGTGTGTTCAGTGTTGGCGACGGCCGCTGTTGTGGTGACCTTTCTTGTTTCATATCATTTTGGTTTAACGGCTAGGATTTTCGCTGCACATTATTGTCCTACATTATATCTTGCTCCGACGTCTTGAGTTGTTAATTATATAAATGGCTTATGGTATTATATCAGTTCGTCATTTGTATTATATTCTTTGGTAGGCGTTTTTGCATCTTACTAGGCTTACTTTAACTGCTGATATTTACGGGCACATATGTCATTTGAGTGAGCTGAGTATTGCTTGAATATATTTATTATCGCGCGTTTATCACTTTGTGCTCGTGTAGATTGTCGCTTCAATTGCTTGGGATAACTTTGAATTACAAATGGTTTACCATTGCTTTGATTTATAGATATTAATTTACCGGCAGAATCATTGGGACATCTGGACATGCACCTTTATGTATATTTCTTCGAGGAGACACCGTGATGGCAAATTTAATTAGAGAATTTTCACTCCAACACTGGCATGAATTATAAACGTTAAAAGTAAAATCCAAAACAAAATTCACACAGCTTGAAAATTCTTCCTAAAATTAAGTCTTCTTTTACTATAAGAAGAAGAACTACCTAAGAATAAACGAGACAGTCTCTAAGTGTAAGGGGGGAGAAGTAAATTCAAGGACTGTTGAACACGGTGGAGATGTCCTTGAATATCTGATGCTATGTTCTTTTAAAGTAATGCTCATCAACTCTTTTGGCGAGAGCCACAAGCGACTCGTGCTTCCGAACCGTCTCTGCAAGCTTCCGGCACGGTAGACGTGTTGTGATGATGGTAAAAACATGGCCGAAGACCAGGGCATCAAGTTCAGAAGGGCTGTGGAAAGAATTGAAGGTAAGTTACTTTATTAGTCACTATAAGTACATAGTAAAATAAGGAAATTCCTTTAAAGTCAAAGGCACTGTGACTATAGATGCAGGTGACCCCCTCTAGACGTTTGTCTCCCTGTATTTTCAGTGTTGAGTATTTTTTTAATGGGACTAATCCCTCCCACACGCCCACCACTGTAACTCCTGTACACCAGGATCAACAGCAGTGGACCCACGAACACACCGAGTTATGACACTCGGTGAAGTCCTAAGAAAAAAAATTAACCGTCTTGGAACCCGCAACGAAATTATTCAGAAAAAAATTAGTGCAGAAAATAGTGTGCAGTATATTAAACATACATAATTTATAGAATTCTTCTAATTATTGTAGTTGTAACTACGATAATTAGAAGAATTCTTGTCGTTTGTAAAATTTTCCACGACCAGCCCGAGTTTTAATAGAACTTGAAGCATATTAATAGTCGAATGGTAAAAGTTTTTAGATAGATCCTCGAGGAACTCACTATATTATACCAGATGAGTTTTTTTATAGTATAAGAAGGCAAACGAGCAAACGGGTCACCTGATGGTAAGTAACTACCGACATCAATGGACACTTGCAAATCGAGTCGCAAGCGCGTTAAGCTCATCGGAGTCAAAGTATCAGAATTCAACGAGGACGAGGGCTCCTATTTATGTCTCCGGAACTGGCCATTTACAGAACAATATTAAGAAGTAATTTTAACATTTAAATATGGAACTCTTGCTGAATAATACAATTTGTTTATACGTTGCGACGTCATTTTGAAAATTGCGTGTCTTTATCACTATGGATTTAACTCCTGAAATTTTTCGTGCTATGATTTATTTAGATTTTCAGCAAGGGGTAACTCAAAAACACCACGAAGTCCACGTCCTCAGGGACGAAGCACCATCAAAAACAACTGTGTATCACTGGTTTAGTGAGCTTGAACACAGACCGCCCTCGAGGCGGTCTGTGTTCACGGACGAATTTAAAGAAGATCGCCCTGAATCGGTTGTTGTACTTCAAAATGTTGAAGCTGTGCGGGAACTAATAATGCAAGATCGTCGTGTTACATATCGCGAGATAGGGACGTCTGTGAGAATAAGTATGACGAGTATATATAAAATATTACATGGACATTTAGCTATAAAAAAATTGTACACGTTGGATTCCGAACAAATTGAGAATTTACCACAAACGGGCTCGTGTCGTTTGGTGTAAAAAAAAATGTTACAAAAGTACAATCAGGGTGCTGCTACAATTATCTGCTATAATTAAAAGCTGTCTATAATTATCTACACAGGTGATGAATCTTGGACATCAGCGTATGATACTGAAAAGATGTTCCAAGATGAGCCGAAGCCAACAAAAGTCATTCGTTCAAAAAGCACTGAGGCAAATGGTCGCTTGTTTTTTTGGAATAAATATACATGTGGCCACAGTGCCACTATAGGATCGTAAAAAAGTTAATTCTGAATGGTACCGACTATTTGTTTGCTAGAAGTCTTTGAAGAAATAAGAAAGAAAAACCGACAACGCAGGACTCCTTTTTCATTATGACAAAGCTAGCTGCCACAGATCGGCCGAAACAACTCAGTATTTAGATCATAAGATCGAATTAACGGGTCATCCGCCGCGGTCATCCCCGCGACTTCTATTTATTCCCAACCGTGAAGAGGCTATTGATGCGTTCAAAATGCACGTTTTGGAGATACCACAACAGTTACACAGAATGGAAAAAGTGCTACGAAAACTGGTTCCAACGTATGCATCGATCATCACGGCGAATATTTTGAAAAGCAATAAAGTATAATAAATGCTATAATATATGTTTGTTTCACTTTGTTATTCCGAATACATAAATAGCAGCCCTCGTATACAAGTGTGACTAGTGCACGAATATGTTCTTAATTTCGAGTCATCAAAAAGTACTTCTTTTTTAGGGTGCTTCTACACGGTGCAAGTAGCTGGAGCGGGCAAAGTCGCTAGTTTCTTGCGTCAGTAGCATGCACAAGTTACTTGCACGTTTGGTTGATATAATGTGCATGATGCTCGCGCAGGTTACATGAAAAGGGTCTTGCCCGCGAGCTTCGCGGAGCGTGCAGGTAACGGGTTACCTGCGCGAGTCGCTGGACCCGCATAATCCTTTTCGCGAAGCAAATTACCTGCGCAAGCGCCTCAACAAGCGCAAGCTACTTGCATCGTGTTGAAGCACACTTAATATTTCTTTACTAGTTTGCTAATAATATTATACTTATTTAAAAAAACCTGATTCAACCATGACCTATGACAAATGGGTATCCCATTTGTCATAGGTCATGGTTGAATCAGGTAAATAATGTTAAATCTACTTAAAACGGCAATATCACACACTACAAACACCACTATTAATTATTATTTACCTACATTTTTTGCACAAAATGTTTGAACCAAGATACGAAAAATGGTATACGAATCTATTTTTTACTTGTCAATACGATACTTTAATATCTATATACCTACGTAAACTAATATTTATCTTACACTATGAAGATATAAATAAATTGTAGGACAATTTCTGATCATACATAACGTACGCACAACTAATAAAACAAAATCTAAATTATGTAAAAATTAAAAATAATAAACTTAACTCATATTCTGCCATTCTGCATAGTAAACAAAAATTTTTAAATTAAAATAACAGTACTCGAACTAAATACATTCATTTTATTTAAACACATGTACTTAGAAGTATGTTTATCAGTAGTCTTGTTACCATGACACGGGCCCTGGCTCGTTTGGGATTAGACGAGCATTAATTCCTTTTGCATAATTAAATCCTAGTATCATAAGGAACAGATTTGTCAATTGTGGTTTTGACAACCCTCCCTCTCTCATAATAATTGAAAACGAGAAAATTTTACTAATTTTCTATAAAAATATGGATATTATTTGTTATGGTTTTACTATTTTTTTTATCTTCAACCGTTTTAGTTAAATTAGTTGTTTACATGTAAATTTGGGTGACTAAATTGCCTAGTGGATGATATCCTCTCTAACCATCACAGAACGGACATACGGGTACACGAACCCGGCCTCTGTGCTACTGCAGTCCTGGCCTCCCCAATCACAGTACGGACATACGGGTACTCGAACCCGGCCTTTGTGCTACTGCAGTCTTGGCCTCTCTAATAAATTATCTAAACCATTCAGACCAGCATTATTTCTTTAAATGGCAGAATCTTTCGAATCTTTCATTTCTTTTGAAACATTCTAGTTTTTTAACTCCCTGATGCAGATGTTTTTATTGCGCCCGTTATCCTTACTTTTCAAATGGAAAAAAAAACTTTTATAGTAGTTGCAAATCCATTCAAATTATCTAAAAAAGAAATTTATAACGAACTAATATAATTGGCAAGACTGCACCGAGTATTCAACTTCGATTTTCAAATTGTCAAAGTTGCAAATCAAATCAAATCAAGTGTCAAGTGTGCAGGGAGTTTTCGTATAATTTCATAAACGTCTTTTTTATTTGTTATATAACCTGTCGATAAACGTAATTGGTTTAACATAACGAGTCTTCGAGCTTCGTATTCTAATCGAGGTCTGCAACATAGTTATATGACACGTTTTGCTTTCGAAGGTATCTTAACAGGCTCTCAACACTGATATCTTCATTGAGTGGCATTTTTAACGTTGCCTTTGAATCTGTAAAACGAAATAGGAACTACGTATCTTTATGAGCATGAGTAAAATAAAAATATTTTTTAACCGAGTCCATAAGGAAGGACATTACACCATTTTTTAAATCATTTCAATTTTAATTAATTAAATAAGTTGAAATAAATGTGAGAACAATCAAATTTGAAGAACACATTGCACGGCTGAGAGTGGAAAGTAAAGGGATGAAAAATATAGGGTATTACTACTTTTCTTGATTTAAGATTGTCGGTGATACATTACATACTTTTTATTTTTTTTTATTTTAAATAGTATTGGAAGCCTTATCCTCTTTAAATCACTGAGCTACTTCTACGAGAGCGCATGATTACAGTGTAGTAATATGACCACGTCAACAAAATAAACACTGTTTTAATATTGTATAAAGTAAAAAATCTGTATTCACATATTTTAATATGAATTAAACAGGAAGTCATGTAGCACAGTAATATGATATATGAAAATTGCTCTAATTCCCGCGTACTTGTATAATAGAGGTCAGTGGACTAAGCTATGCTACCTGCAGATGGTTCTCAGGACTATGCCAACTACCTATAAGATGGTTAGTTGCAAAACAACATTTTATATGTATACAACATTCATACAAAATGTTGTGATTTAGACTTGAAATTTATTTTTATTATATTTAGTTCATTTCAAGGTTTATAATAGTTTGTTTAAAAAAAAACAAAAAGTGATGTATGATAGATTAAAAATAAAAAAAAATAAACCTGAAGATTCCGGGGGAGCAACCACGTCGGACTTCTCAGACTCATGGTCGTCAGAAGTACGACCACCAGACATTGTCAGATTTAAAGGCGAATCTTTTGACAGTAATTTGCTGTCGTAGTGAGAAAAAAAATATGAAAAAATTAATTAAAAAAACTTTTTATATTGGGATTAAGTTTTTTCAGTTTTAAATAGCTCAAGTGGTTTTAGTTTACAAATAATAGCTACAAAGAGAACATCGATGGAAGTTGGTGGATTAATCCGAACATTAGTCCAAAAGTCCGACCATGTTGTAAACTTGTAACCATGGTCATAACAACGGTAGGTTTGTTAGTTTGTTTTAACAAAACAAAAAGGAACCTACGTTGATAAGATTTTAGATAAATTTCGAATAGTTTGCAGAGGTTGGACGTGCGTTGTCATTGGCGTTTATTTTGAGTTTAATATTCGATTAAGACTTAGAAACAGAGCACTGAAACATTTATTTTTGGTTCATTGCTTGTATTTTTATTTAACGCACATATTTAAACATTGAGCGCGCTTTGGATCAAATATGAACGACTGAAACAAAATGCGCGTTCGTTAATATTACTGACATTTTTTTTTCAGTCAGGTATTCGTTGGTAAATAAACTTTTCTATCAAATTCGACTTACGTGTACTAAGCAATGTGTAGAAAATCATTTTACACTGATTACTAAAAGAAAACAAACCTGGATATAGTGGTTCGAGATTCAACACTACCACGATCTTTAGAATGGGACACCGAATCCATATGTTTTTCATTGACTATCTCCAGCTCATTCAAATCATCATCGCGTATAAGCTGTAACATATCCTCATCTCCCGATTGCATGGTATCACTGACGTCATTCTCAGCTATCGTATCAAGATAATCGCTCATTTTCGAATTGGTATTTTCTTTAGGATAAGCTATTACTTCAAAATCATTTTTTTCTGTATCCGAATCAGTTTTTTCATAGAACTCGTTTGTGATGTATTCGTCAACCTTGTCGAGAATGTCTTCGCATATTTCTAGCACGCACGTATATCCTTCCTGGTCACTTTTGGTCGGTTTACAAGTTATCATTCCTTCTTTTGAAGTCATAATCACCATTTGCTTAGAGGCAAACGGTTTAAAACCTGTGTTTAAACAAGTTTTTTAGAAATATATTTCGTCGTCGTCTAATTTACGAGGGTTTTGGAGAAAATTAAAATACAGTGAGAGTAACGCTACTGTTACTAAAAATGGACTAAAAGCTACTTTTATACAACTGAAATGTGAGGCTTTGTATGGTGATTATGATAATATTTTAAAGAAGAACAATAATGGTAAAGAGCGCCTTCACCGTGCAACATCGTGAAACAGGTGATCTATCAAAGTCAGGAAGTAATAAAATATTCTACCACTCTACTTATTTAACGGCTGCACTCTAATCAATAGAGAATTGACTTAAATGGCCCTGCATAGTAATTTAAAATTAGGAGTAGTAACTGATAGTAAAGTACTACTTTCAATTATTCTGTACTGTACGCTTTCTACACGTTGACAAGTTGTCTGATAAAATTTAAAAACTCCTGTATACCTAATCCAAAAATATGGTATGCAACCTCAATCATTAGTCACTATTAAACAAATTGCTGAATCATAGCTCGAATGGAGTAGCGAACCTAAAGATCCGAACATTCCAGAATGTTCCAGAAGTTTCAATAGGGATATTCAATAAGTGAGGTTACGATATTTTTCGCTAAAGTTCTCGAGCCTTCTAGAACTTTCTATGAAAAATCTCGACGTATATCTACCCCGATGGGGTGTAGTTTAGTTTAGGGGGTATTACCATATATTTCTCGGGAATTGAAGGTTTCCCTGCTGGTATTCTTGGTGCTCATACGAGACCTAGTCTTGGTGTTACGTTCCGAAGGGCTGTCTATCTGGAACGACACACGCGGCAAGCGGAAAGCCTGATACAGCAGATATTCTTCTTGAGGCTATCACAGACAAGAGAATAAAAGAAGATGAAAGGTAAAGAAGAAGTGAAACATTTGTAATGTTATGTGGTATATCTAGGAATGGAAAAAATAATTAAGAATGAAGTCGCTATTTGATATGATCCCTACAATGCCAGTTTGCCACTTAGTTCAAAAAAAGAGCTTACTATTAATTAGCTCTTTTCTTGAATGAATATCCTTGAGGACTTAGCTATCCAAGGTCTGTTATTAGCTGGTATACCCCTCGCACAGACTTGCACGGCATACAACCTAACGAAATTGCCATTTCTCGTTATTTGTAATCGAAGTAAAGAAGTACATACGAAGGAAGTTCTTCGAAAAAAACTTCTATGACGCTGAATGGTTTTGATTTTATTTTTAAATGCTCGGGTAGGCATAAATCTTAAATAAGTCCAAATATTTTTCATCACTAAACATAATTAGTCTATCAGCTTCCTTGTCTCAGCACCATTATCGTTACGGTAATGATCCGATGACAGTATTTCAGTGGGTTCACGTCGGTAGTGCACTGGTCAGGATTCAAACCCACGACCTCTCGATCGCAAGTCCAATGCCTTAACCACTAGGCTACCGCCGCTTATCGTCCGCATTGGAAATTAAAGTCCCACTCTATGAACGTAAGTACTTTTGACATCAAAAAAATTAGGAGCATTCCGTTTTTGAGGATTCTTTCTACTAAGTATTCTTGTCTAAGTACGAATGTTCAAAATAAAATCCTAGTTCACATACCGTCATCTTCATCTCTGTGATGTTGATCATCCTGAGCATATGACGCAGGAGTGAGGTGGTGATCGGTTTAATCATCAAAGCAGCCTTCGGACCTTGGGCAGACAGGAGCGCGCGTATGTGACCGAACACGCGTGCGTCTAGGGCAGTAGGACTGGGAAAAGGGATAGGAAAAAGTGGGGAATTAGGAGATGGGACTGTAAGGATGTCCGTAGGTATTTTTGGCAATTTCTTAACATTTGTTTCAATTCAACACATTATAATAAACTATGCAGAATAGCAACGGCTGCAAAATCTCAAAGCAAAATGACTTGGTTTTAAAAGAGTAAATTAACATACCAACATTGCAGTCTAAAAGCAGAAATACCACAGATTATTTTATTATCATAGTACAAGTAGAGAAGTCCGCAGGATTATTTATATAATTATCGACTCTAACTTCAATACAATAAAGTGCAATTCTGGTTCTACATAGCTAATCACCTAAAGTTATATTTACTTAAAACCTAAAATCTCTTACAGAATTAGGAACGTTAGGATTGTATTATTGTACTATTTATACACACTGGAACTGCGCGTGTGGTTAAATTGCGTTTCCGATACTTTTCTATAATTTAAGCAGATTAAATAATTATAATTAAAAAGCTACATACTTAATGTAAGGAGTAGAAATAAATGCAGCGGTAACTGTCACCGATAGCACAATGTAGCAAAGACCAAACTTATTATAAAGTTACAAGTCCAATCCAGTATCAGGCAGATATAAATTCGTTTAGTAGTATTTGTAGTGTATAACCCAAATAAACTTAACATTTTTAATGTATCTAGTCAGAAAAAGCAATTATTTGTATTGCTTACTTCTGTAGTAGGCCTATGGCCATAAGCATTACAATATAAATTTTACATAACAACCTTACATCATAAAATATTATTTTATATCTAAGTCTATTTATATCTAAAAAGTCACTCACGTGTTGCCAAAAAAGTAGTCTCGTTCTCCCAAACGTTGGCTTAGTGAGTTACAGCACTGCTCAACCTGGAATAGAACATATATTTTTTTTTTAGTCTGTATATATTTTGTAAGCTCTTAAGCCCCTACAAGAGTTATCTTTCAAAAAAAAAAAAACTATATTGGTCTACCTATTCATTTTACTGGAACCTAGCCTTAACCAAAAAAGGAAGACAATGGCAGTCATCTATACTATTATTATAAAGGAGGAGCCGAACATCAATGAAACATGTCGCGAAAACTGGCAATGTATTCGGGTCAGCTATTAAGATGTAAGATTCATAATTTAAGTAGAAGTAATAAGATGGTGGAAGCAAAGGCTCGCCGTCCGTTATTAGACCCTGCCGCTAGGAGGCCACGTCCGCGTGTGTCGGACGTCGGGTCCTAGCGGCTAGCCGTTGTGGGTAGGAACTACGAGCGGTCCGGAGTCTTAATATTAGCAGTTCCCGGATTACTCCTATTACAGGCGCAGAGTGGCACACCGTGTGGTTTTAGACGGTCCTATGGGTCCACCACCCCCCCGCAAACCCCTGTGGGTGACGGCCGGGGGTTTACACGTAAAAAAAAGTCAGTGTCATGTTATTCTAAGAAACAAAATCTAATCAAACAAAATATTCTAACAAAATCTAATTTTGTTATTTTCTATTCAACTAGTATCATATCACTTACATCAGCCAAGACTTGTTCCAGACTCTTGTCGTACCAGTGCAGCGCCTTTAGTCTCTTGATAACCAGGTTCCTCTTGGCTCTCGTCTGCAGCCAGCCTAATGGCCATGGATAAACTGAAGAGTTGCGCACCTTTGTTACGGCATTAAACGTGTCATTATCCACCCAGGAAATGTAGAGCTGCAGGTAGAGAACACAACTTTTTAAAATTTTATACCAAATTAATTCTTCATGCTGTTTATAAGGAGCACAATTGAAAATGAATTAAATAATAACATTGTGTTAAAAACACTAAATAAACAGTAAAATAAATAAAGTTCATGGCACTTCCACAACTGAGGAGAATATAGTAAAACCTCAAATGTGAAAATCCATCTTTTGTACCACAGGGTGCCAAAAGCTGGGTACAACCAGTGGTATTAAGGAACTTAAAACCTTTTAGAATAGTGTTGAAGGTACAGGTTACTGGTAAGTCGTTCTATTATTTCTTTTTAATTTTAGGATTTGTCACCACAAACAGCCCTCTGACCCCAAACAAGGCAGAACCTATACTATGGCAACTACTGATAAAATATTTGTTATATATTACATTATTATTATTAAACTCATTATTATTACAGATAAATAAATTACACTCAGAAGCAGAAGAAATTAGGTCATTATAGTCATGTGTTTTGTGTGTGGCAGTTGAACTTTGAACTATTGGCTGAACAATCATTATTACTAGCCATTAGACCAATAGTTATTAAGTAGGAATACTTTTACGAACCTCAGCATTAACCAACACGTTGGTAATAAGACTCATATATGCTCTCATCTCAGCCTTCTCTTCTGTGGACAGCTTCGAGCATAGTGTGACGCCCTTGTTGGCTGCAAACTGTACGATGGGCTCCAGCTCGGAAACCACAAAGGCGCCGCATTTTATAAAAGGGACTCGTCCCGAAGGTGACATAAATTCAGCGTTCCAACGCATTTCCACTTCGAATGGGAGGTTGCACATCTATAAAAGTTTTAAACTTAACTGTTAGTGTTAAACTTAACTTCTTGAACTTAAATAGTGTTTCTATAAATAAAATAACTGTAATTGTTCCCCTACAAATATCTATAAATTTCTAATTTCCGGAACAATTTTATAAGGGTTATGGAAATTTCCAGAAACATTTCTTCTAACTAGGGTAATGGACTTTGTAAGTAATAAATTAACATTAAAGGCCATTAAATTAACATTACAGATATTTCTGTTAAAGACAAGTGTAAATAAATAAAGATAAATTTAACAAACTTATGTGTTGAACTAGACTGGATAGATGTTAATTTATGCTAGAAATAACAGGACAGTAATTCTCTTTGTCTTTTCTTTTTCTTCCAACTTTTTAAAAAAAGACCACTCGCTAAACTAGGAATAAATCCTGTGATGTGAGGGACTTTACAAACATACATAAAATGGATACAAAGAACACCCAGGCTCAGAGTGTTGTCCCATGTGGGAATCTATGCTGTAAAGACCTTGTTGCTTCCTATTGCACTAAGTGCATTAAGGTCGCTTAAACCACTATGCCATCCATGCAGTCATAATTTATCAGTAATTACTTAAAACTGTTGTAAAATTCAGTAAACATTAAAGACCTAACACTTACCTTTAAGAATGCCTGCACAGCAAGGCAACTGGCATTATCCGGCAGCAATATCTGTTCCACCTCGTAGGGCTGAAAGAGCTTTACATTGTCCGGCCATGGCTCTTGGGCTAAAAACATTAATATGAAATTGATACAATGGCGTCATCATATAATACATACATGACAACTAGTTTTATTCATGCAATATCAGTATGATAAAAAACTATTTACTAACAATAAAAATAATGGAGCCGTCGTGGAAGGTCTGGCAAATGTGAAACATCGAAATTATTTTATAGGAATAATGATTGAAATAATGATGAAATTTGGGGAAAGAGTCGCAGAATCACTTGCACATGGCAAAGCGTCACCACACCGTATTATAATATATACATTACTATCACAGGCATGGCGACGCATCACCATGGCAACCGCCGGTCTGACGAACATGCCAAATGCGAAGGGCATTAGATATTTTAAATCAAATCATTAGTATTCATGTTTATTAAAGTTAAACACGATATTTACATTGCTGCTCAAAACAAGATGGCACTAGGGATGTTAAAAAATAATCGATTTTTATTGAAATCGATTATTATTTTCTCATAATCGATTTTTTATTATCGATTTTTATAGTAATGATAATCGATTTTTAGTAAATCGATTATATAAATTACGTGTTTAAATCGATTTTCAGAAACAGCTCGCATCTATGTGACGAATTAAAAAATTTTGCAGTATGTTTCAATTTTAAAAACAGCGCCATCTATGCGTTGGATCAAAAATCTCTGCTCCGTCCGAAAGATTATTTTCCAAAGCGGGAAATGTGGTCAGGAAAACACGAAACCGTATTTTAGGAAAGAGACTATCAAAATTATTGTTTTTAAACTGCTTACTTACCTGAAAATTTATTATTGTTTAATCCTAGTCAAATGTAAAATAGGACTGCACATTTGTGGAAATAATTATTTTTAATTTTATTATTGTTTAAACTTGCAGATTAACGAAAGATTGTTTTTTATTTTAGTTTTAGAGACCATAACGTAGTTGTTCAGGATTGATAATGATCCTTTTAAGTATTTTATTTTAATACTAGTCAAATGTAAAATAGGACTGCATGGACATTTGTGACAATAATTATTATTTAAACTTAAAGATTAACGAATGATTTGTAATTTAGTTTAGTTTTTGAGACTATAGAGTAACCAAAGCCAAAACCTCCTTTCTAAGGAGAGGCCTACGTCCAGCAGTGGACTATCAAAGACTGTTCATGAAGAGTAGTCATTTAGTTTTTTAATTCTCATTTTAAGTGTTTTATTTTAAAACTAGTCAAATAAAAAATTCTTATCATTTCATTTTTATTATAATAAATAAAGCGTTTCATAGTACTAAAACGAGTATCAATAATGCTATTTAGTTTCCTAATTCCCTACTTTGAAATTTTTCCAATAGGTTATTTTTTTATTCATATAATTTTATTTTATTTTTAATCTGATAAATAGTTAATATGAATCTCTTAGGTTTATTATTGGAATGTGGAAAGCATATACTTTCAAATAATACAAAAAAATCGATTATTTATTTTTATTAAAATCGATTTTTGGCAAATCGATTAATTTTTAATATAGAAAAATCGATTTTTATTTAATCGATTCTTTTCCATTAATCTCACATCCCTAGATGGCACTTATTGTTTAGTAAACAGTTTACTTTGTCTATGACGAATCTATAAAAATACCATGACTGCCACCATTTCCCTAAAATAGCTAAAACGTACTATTTAAGTACAGAAATTACCACGATAAAATTTATATCACCATCCCTAATTAATATATACAATAATACAAATAACTACACAACATCATACTACAGATTATAGGTAGGTACATACTTACACACTGATACTATGATTTTGAATTATCAAGTATATTTGAAAATATATTTGAAAAAATTTAAATGTCTTCGAATATCTTTAAAAAGAGAGACTAGCACTTACTTAAAAGATGCACATGGAAATCAAACATTTATTGTGACCACAACAACATGGCTGACACACAAATAGTGGAAAGCAACTTGGTACACTATTTATTTCGACACTTTCACGCTTTAACAACCTATCTAAACATATCAGTGATCTAAGATGTTAAATTTACCTTATTTATGTTACAGCTAACACCATTTTTAACTTTAGTGAGAAGGTGACCAGGGAATACAAAAGCGATACTCAAGCACAGATTACTCAAGTCAAGACTACCTGAACTGAACTGACTGACCATTGACCATTAGTAAATTGCTTTTTGGTTAGAAACCATAAACAAAAAAAAAACGTGATCCATGTTTCCATGGAAGATTATACAGGAGAAGGAGATATGTTTTTTGGGGTTATGTATAAAACATTAGCAAAAATTAAATGACACCTGTTTAAACCACGCTGTAGCGCTAAACAGGCATCAGTTACACACTCAAACACGTTAGATAAACATATTAAAATAAATTCACGCAAAAAAACTCAAATATAATACCAAAGAGAAATGGGTCTTGCAGATTCAACTTCATTGCTAAACGAAGCTAACACAGTGTCCGAATGTTCGAAATGATGTAATATGGGTAATATACACTATTTCGGACACCTTGGTGCTAAAATTAAATATTTGTGTCAACAACACAACATTACTTTTTCTAACAAATTATGTAACTTCATTAAATCTAAACTGGCAATAAAACGAGCATTTAACTCACCATTAAGCTGTGTTATTATTGAATCTGTGAGATGATATTCCGGCATTATTACTAATTTTAAAATACTAATGAAATAAATACAATATTTCTTTCTGGAAATACCTACTAAAAATCGATAAACGCGCAATACATTTTACACTGACAGCTGTCAGCAATTTTGTTTCTTTATGTTGGCAGATTTGAAGTATCACTATTGGTACAACAAAATGTTCTGCCATAATTAAAAAACAACCTTTCAGTAGAAAACACAGTGTAGGCGCTTCCTGTGAACGCCGGGTTCAATTGAGTCTGTTGTACCTAAAATATTTTGTATTCTAGTCACGTATCTATGTGCACAAAACTCTTTCCCTAGGGATTGGGATTTCTTTTTTCAAATTAACCTTGATACCTTACCTAGATACCATGGAACCCCTGTGATGTACAAAATGAAAAATAAAAATCGCTTATCATCGTCATTAAAGCCTCAAAATGAACACATTTGTCAAAACATACTAGAAAATGTTATTTTATATATTCATTCATTTTCTGCTAACAAATTAGTTGAAAATCCCGAACATTTATCTTTACATTCTCATATCCCACCTATAGATATAAAACGCTTAAATAAAATTTTGATTGAATTGTATCCCCAAATAAATAATTTTAAACGGTTGACTCGGCTAAAAAAAACTGTGTTTTACACTTCATTATGCGCGTGAAAGAGACAAGGTTTTGTCTTCAAGGCCGTCGCGCCGGTACCGACGGTGTCAACGAGAGTGTTGGTTTAGTTTTAAACCGTATCAAATTGACTGATTATTTTTAGCGTTTGAAAACAATGAAAAAATTTTTTTTACCAACACAGAGTTTTGAACTCATCAATAGAGTTTTTATAACTTAGGTAGGTAATATCTACGCTTGGTAGGACGGTCCAATTAGAACTAAACCCGCTAAGTATATCAATATTTATTTATTTACAACTTTATGCACTTATGTACGGGCTTAATGCCCAAGGCATTCTCTACCAGCCAACCTTTGGGGGGAGTGTAGAAATCTGGTGAGGTAGGTGCACTGAGGTTGCAGTTGTTATAATAGTTATAACAAACATATACAATTACACACAACAGACACACATACACATATATAGATATAAATATACATAAAATACATATACTTTACATTCGGACACTTTAAATATGGAGGTGTACTATTACTAACTAGAATTAAACCCTGTTAGTATTTCTATATCAGTATATCAGACATATAAAAATCTTTACACAGTTTATATGTACTTCGTCATATCCCTACCTCGGTAAAATCAAGAAAATAGACATCAATACCAACCGTTGTAAATCGAAAAAAAATTGGTTTTTCGTTTTAAACGGATTGGTTTAATTAATTTTAAACCAGACTTACATCTATAATCCCACCTAATAGTATTACTAAAAACGATGTCTCAAAGTCAAAACTTACAACGAAGAGAAAGATGTTGCATAATTTACGCTCGTGGATAGCCTTTTTATTGACACGAAAATAAATGTGATCCACTTGGAGTTATTTCTAGTCTTATATGATCTAATTGAGATTGTTGAATGCTTCACAATCTTAATTAGATCAATGTTTTAGAGAATAAGAGAGTAAACATAATTATGTACCTACTTGTGATGATTACTTATTGATCTAAAACCTCAGAAAACATTTTACCCATTTGAACAAGTTTTGATATATTTTCTCCAACACATGCCACATTGTTGTTCAATAAGTTGACCCCAAAAGCATACTCTTCGTCATCAGAAAAATCAAACGGGCGTTCCGGAGGTTCAGCATCTTTATCTTTAATACTTAAATTTGATTTTGAATTAATGAGGTCGATATACTTATGGTAAATCGATTCCCCTTTACCAGTGGAAATAGGTGACAAAGATCTTGGTGTAACAGTTTTAGATTGTGTTGACCTAAGAGTCCAGCTTGAAGACAACGTGGTCCTAGCTGTTGTTGATTCTTTTTTTAATACATTATCTTGAATACTGCTTTCACTCATTTTATATTATTTTATTTTATAAAAAAAAGTATCAAAAAATGTCAGATTGCTCTGAAGCATGACATTTTGTTTTTGATATCATTGTTGACCTTTGCTGATAGCCATAAACAAGTGATTTTTCACATAAGATCTATTTTCGGCTAAAAAATTTTCCATTTAAAACGTCTTGATATGCCACTACAGCGTGCTGTCTTTAGTAAGTAATTTAATTAATTAATTGTTTTACCCGCAACGAAAATCTAACTTTTACTGACAATGCGAACATAAGTCGTCAAAAGTCCCTTATTACTTACTTGTTTTAGAATGTCCAACCCGGTTTCATAAGGGTAGAAAGATAAAGCGGTAAATTAGTATTCTACGTACGCATGGAAACGAGCGACGTTGCGAGGCATCTTTTAAGAAAAACTGTTCTTTAAGAGCTTTATGTATATATTTTTTTACTTGTAATGAATAATGCAATAAAATTATCATCAGAGAACTGCTATTGAGTTGTTTTTATTACACATAGAATAAAATCTGTACTTGATACAGTATTTTTATACCCTTAGAATTTCCTAACAAAAGTTCTGTTCGAGTAAGTAATAAATTATCATCATCATCATCAACAGCCTATACTAGTCCACTGCTGGACATAGGCCTCTCCTTAGAAAGGAGGTTTTGGCCTTTTAATAAATTATAGTTAAAAAAAAACTAAAAAAACGGTTTCGTCACTAGCCGAAGTAAGAGTAAAAAATAAATTTCTATAAGTTCAAAAAGAAAAATAATTGTGTCGTCAATCGGTGCTGAATCTCAATTGTTGTAAAAATATTTTTGTGTTGATTATTTAATTTTCATTGAAGCCATTTTAATTTTGTAAATATTGTATCTATTGTACACAACATAGTTATCATATAAGAAAACTTTTAAAAAATCGGTCCCATTAAAAGCTTTTTCCCAAAATTAAATCAATTCACCGATATCAGTAAAAGTAATAGACTAAAGATATGCCAAATGTTCTTCCAACCAATTTTCAGTTTCCACCATGGTATCCACTTCTACCTTTGGTTCGAACCAAAGGTAGGAGTGGATGCCAAGACTTACAATACAATAGCTTATAATCTGGCTTCAGGTGACTTTACATCGAAATCGATAAATTTCAAAAAACTATAAATAGGAAATCAATTCTACTACATTGACACTACACACTATCGATATCACAATTTTACACTTAACAACACTACTTGGCATTTGGCAAATAGCAATAATTTGGTTTGATTTGATTGTTTGGAGTTAACTTTGTGTTTCAACGAATTCTTGGTTATTTAGATGTTATCCGAACAATAATAAGTATATATTAGTTTGAATTATAAGCAATAATGGCAGACGTACTAGATATTGAAAATTCTGAGGAATTTGAGGTTGACGAAGACGGCGAACGTAAGTTAAATCTTATTCTGTATTATTTATCCTACAACAAGGTTAAAGCATATTTGAATAGCCTTTTTTGACTATCCAATATAGTTACCGTAGCTATTGACCGTAATTTAATTATTATTCGTAATACATTTTTCGTTAAACATTGTAAGTTCGTAAAATATTTTGTAGGTTAACTTTCTAGTTCATCGAACTGTAAATAGGTGCTTAATTATGTTATAAATGCATAATATAGACGCTCCAGCAGTTTCTTTAAAATTTAATTAAGATTTTTGTAAACGCTTGCATACATTTTAGAGGGAATTGCTCGTTTGAAAGAGAAGGCGCGAAAACGCAAAGGAAGAGGTTTCGGTAGTGAAGCAGGAAGTGGTGGCGCTTCAGAAAGAGGAAATCGAGGAAGGTAAAACAACTTTAGTTTATAAAAAAAAAAAACACCTGATGAATCTTGTATATTTAATTCATAACGAATTTTTAAACACAATTTCCTGCTTTTGCGCTCTCTTTTATGTACATATAATATGTTAGGTATTTCGAATTTCATTAAGTATGTGAGAAATGTATGATTAAGTTCTAAGATTTTTTTTCAAATATTAATATTTAGTGATAATGTAGTCAATATGATAACACAAGGTGGCCCAATGACCTGATGAAGGTTGCCGGCAGCACAGGACCGGTTGTGGTGAATAGCCTTGGGGTATCCCTATGTCCAGCAGTGGACGTCTTCGGCTGAGATAATGATGATGATAACACAAAATTAATTTTAGAAGAATTATAAATATATAACTAGAAGACTAGAAGTCAAAGCACTAAGGGCAATCTCAAATTCACCATGGGGTGCTAGAAATGTAGAGACATGAATACTTGGAAATGCCTACAGTCACGGAGGAGGTAAGCAGATATTGTGCTAAATACAAGGAGACTGCAAAATCACACAAACGAACTCGCTAGAGATCTAATTCACACCAACAATGAGACTACAAGATTTGACAAGATGGCTAGTACTAGAGTTGAACCAAAGACGCTAGAAGCCAGACATCATTGATTGTGAAATTACTGGATCATTCTCATAATATCATGAGAAGAAAGAGTCAAACGAAAGCCAATATTTAGATCTTTTGGATAAAAACATTTAAGAAATTACACCATTCTCAAGCATATTTTTTGTCACAGATATGACAGCCTTGCTCCAGAAGGCGACGGCAATACTCCAGGGCCTCAGAGATCTGTAGAAGGATGGATCTTATTTGTCAGCAACGTTCATGAAGAGGCCCAGGAAGAAGACATACAGGTATGAAGCCATTTGCATAAATATGTATAAGGCAGGCTAATTTAACCAGCTGGTTTTTATTCGCATATTTATACATATGGATGAAATAAAATAACAATCACCTGTGGCTAATTTACTAAACCACATGTGAATTATTATTACACTTATTACTAAAAAACAAAAGGTCCTAATCTTTGATAAAAAGAATTTTGATATCATTTATCTTTGTCTATGAGCAAATCACAATCACAGGTGAAATCACCATGACTAATATCAAGCATTTCAGTTTTTGATTATGATTTAAAAGTAGCAATAATTTCCAAGTCTACAGTGTAGGCTGTCAAATTTGGTAAAAGTAACACAAGTAGCTAACAGTCTGCTGAGACTGATCTCTACTTGGCTCTAAAACGATAACTATTCACTATCAATGCTACAGAAAACAGCCACCCATATTATCCTGCAGTGTTAGGGAGTGACAACACAAAGTGTAGAGAATCCTTCCCAATACGAGATCACTCCTAGAAGTCTGTGAACACTAGGAGGTTTTTGTGCTTCTAAACTTTCTAGCTTGGTTTAGTCATCTCACCATCTGAATAGGGGACCGTTTTTGAGGCAACTATAGGTCCCCACCAATACCAAAAAATTTGCAACAGACTGATTTCATTTTCATTAAAACACTTTTCTTTAAATATTGCAGAACCAGTTCTCAGAGTTTGGAGAAATTAAAAACATTCACTTAAACCTGGATCGACGCACTGGATTCCTCAAAGGTTATGCGCTAGTTGAATATGAAACCTATAAGCAGGCAGCTGTAAGTACTCACTGTTATAATTAACTGTTTTTTCTCTAAATAACGAACATTAGATATGGGTAAAATATGTTACAAAGTAATAAGTCATAAGCATTGTGTCCCCTTGAGCAATTATTTACATGGAGTACCATGTAAGTATATAAAATCACTACATGAAACCCGGAGCGCATCGCCCGCGTGCTGACCAGTCAGCGGTCAGCGATAGAAACACTCGGTGACCACGCGTTGCTCGCACTCTAGCCCTGCAGTGTCCACACGCAACGATGGCACACTGCTCCCTCTCCCTTCATTCCTAGTAAGTATCCCTGACAAACTACTCATTTACTCGGGCGACGTTTACTGCACAAGAATGCGGCGTCCACCCGTGGTCCACCTAATTCACTGGTTGACACGCATTATCCCACCTAAGCAGTCGACTTAGTGGCGTGCAATAGGAGAGGCCTATGTCCAGCAGTGGACTGCGATAGGCTGAGGATGATGATCCAACCTGGGATCACCTGTCGACAACAGAGCTCTACTGAGCTATGACCATTCTACATCCCTAAAATGTCTTTTTTTTTTTAATTGAAACAGGACCAACATTCTACTTCTTCCAACTCATTTATAAAAAGATTTCTTGAAAAATTTAGTGATGATTTCTTTAAAAAAAGTATTAAAGGTTTGAAATGTTTATCGTTCTAGAGCGCGCGCGAAGCCCTGGACGGAGCCGACATCCTGGGACAACCCATTTCAGTGGACTGGTGCTTTGTCAAAGGTCCTACCAAAGGGCACAAGAAGAGGCGATAGAATATAATGGATTAATTTATACATATTGCTTTTTATTACCGAATACATAACTAAAGTACGTAAAACGTGTATATCCAGTTAATTCTATCATTAAAAGGACCAACCCGCCACTATTTAATTCACCCTTGTCTATGTTTGACACAGATTTTATATTTTTAAGTAATTAATAAATCTTCTAAGATATAAAAGTGGAATGAAACGAACATTGTTACCAGATTTTAATCATCTTGTAAACACTGTTCGCCGTTTAATTGTCTTAAATACTAGTAGATGGGCTATTTTAGAAAATAATCTGAACATACAAGATTGACCTCGAGTCAAAGGCCTATAAATCTTAGGTACTTGCCTCTAGCCTCCATAATGCAAGTTAAGATACAGTAATAGATGTATTATATTTATAAAGTTCTCTATATTATGTATATAGTTTTCTAACACTTTGGAAAAGAAGCATTTTTGAACCCAAAACTGCTGATAAAATTTCTACTTTTGATAAATATAAGATTGATCTTATAACCTCTTTTTTTTTTCAAAGCTTAATCCATGTGTTTCATAGATCTACTAGTAGATACATATCCTAAATAATAGTCTTTGCCGAAAACTAGAATCCCCAAGTTCGTGACGTAAATTTGAGTGCACACAAATCAAAATTTAGTAATTTTTTGTTTGTAATTTCTTACAGGTCTAAATTGTCAATTATTGAATCATAGGTCGCTTTACATTATAGATTGCCACAGGTAGAAAACGTATTGGTTACATTTGGGTATTGGTACATTTTCATATTACATTGTTTTGTTAATTTTATTTTAAAGTTTTTTTTTTCATTTTCATTTTAAATTCAATAAAGCAAATTTTGGTTGTGGTGACACTGTGTTGATCAATTATTATCACTCCTATTTCTTATAACATCTATAAAATAATTATAGGTATATATTTTTAAATTGTCAATTTAAAAAAAAAAAACTCAAATTTTTTAAAAGAGGATAATGAATTTGGTCCCGGTTGCCACACGAACACCTGTGGCAATCGTTAGGGGAAGGTGGGGCAGCCTCATACAGTTTTTATATTTCGTGTTATAAAATTTACTCTGGTATCAATATCTGTATCGATTCATCAAAAACTAGTAGTTTAACTATCTGACTTTATTTCAAGAACATGTAATTTGTGTAAATACACATGTGCGACTTTTAATAAAAGTTTTTAAAAAATAATTAAAATGTATGAATGTACCCCACATGCGGGGCACTCTCATACAGGCTATGGGGCAGATTCATACATGTAAAAAAAATACACAAGTTTAGCATGAAAAGTTTAATTATTCATCAAAATAAAAGTATCAAACCACAAGGTTCTCGAAAACCAAAGCAATTAGTCTATATGAGCAACTAATACTAAGTAATAACCAAATAATACTAAGTAAAAAAGAGAATAACATAAATGTTAGGTAGTTTTTCTTTTTATGACACTGAAGGAAGTTAGTTAACCTAACAGTCTTTCTTGATTTCTTTGATTATAAATATTAAGTGTTTTTCCTGGATTGGAAACGTGCCATGCGTCATTGAAAGCTGTTTTTAATTTCGACTTTAATGGTCCAAATACTCCAACATCTAATGCTTGAAGGCGGTGAGTCGTGTGAGGTGGAAAGGAAAGGCACACAATCCCATTGTCAGTAGTTGATTGCATCAATAGAAATGTGACTTTCATGGTTGTCATATAAAAGGAATATTGGATTTTTTTTCGAACATATGGTGTGTCTCTGAATGTGCTTTAGAACATCAACAAAAATGCTCGAGTTTATCCAACCACTTCTCGTGGCTACACCTAAAGAGCCTTCTGGAGCATCTTCTATGAAGTGGTCCTTAAAATGTACTCGAGGGAAGACGAATAAGGGCGGTATGGTGTTTCCACTTGCTGAAATAATACCACCAAATGTGACCAGTTCTCCTCTTTCGGCAGACACTATTTGACCAACCTGTTTTGGGCTCTTGTCATCAAAAATTTTGGGTGTGCTCAGAACAGTAGAAATACCAAATTCGTCGTTGTTGAAAATCCGATCGGCATTTAAATTGTGTTTACGGTATATATTCTCTAGGATCTGGGAGAAATAAAAATGTGGGGCACATTCATACAGTATGAATGTACCCCGCTTACTGCTGTATGAACCAACCCCATCACAAGAAAATGAAATAAAAATATTCCTAAAAAACAATCAACTATAAATATCATTATTCACGTATCAATTTAAAAACTTGATCCTATTACCTTTTGAATAAAATAGTACTGAAAAATCTAGAAAAAAGCTTTTATTAAAAAAAAGATGTTTAAAGTGAGGTTTTAAAATTACTTACGCGTCGCCGAATCAGGTTCCATGTCACCTCATCGCTAATTTCCCACCGACTGTTGTCAAACTCCGTGAGCCAATACACACATAAGTAAGGTATGCGTACACGGATAAGTCGTTCAGTTGATGTGCGCCTAACAACAGATGTATCTAGTGTATGACGGTGCCCCTTGTATGAATCTGCCCCACTTTCCCCTACGAGTAAATGAAGCCTCCGCGCTCCGGGAGTTTTCTAAACCTCTCCCGGTCTCGCTCCGCCATCTCCTTTGCAAGCATAACTTGCTCGCACAAGGAGACCGCGGATTTCCACGAACTCTCGCTCCGTACCCTCGGCAATCATGTTACCGAGCGAGAGAATTCCCACTCCGATGGCCGCCACGAGGCAACGCCTCTGCTCCACCCACGCCGGGCATTCTGCTAGCGTATGGAGCGTTGTGTCCACGGTCGCAGTGGTGGCACTCAGGCGTTGGCTCCTTGCAGATCAGATACAGGTTATCTCCGAAGCATCCTTTCCCGGTGATCACCTGCGTCAACCGGTATGAGAGAGTTCCGTGATGCCTCTCGAGCCAATCCTCCATAACGGGTCTTACCACCATCACGGCGTGCCCAAGTAAATGGAGCCCTAAAAGGTTCGAGTCTTTCTACAGAACTTCGATATGGAGGTCTGATGGCAGTCGCTTCAAATAATCGAAGTTCAGCCGTTTCGTAGTAGGTACACTAAAAGTCGACCCCATTTAGGTTGCGAAAGGGCTTAGAAGAAGAATAAATTTAAATAAGAGATCACTCAAAAGAGATGGTGGCTAACTGAAAGAACCACAGACCACCATCTCGCTTAAGAAATCAATCGTCCCTCATTTCCGAGGGTGATCATACTCACTGCGGGACAATGTCAGCTAACGTTCTGAGTAGGTCAATGGTTCAATAGAAAAGAAGTTCCATATTTATATCCTGAGGATACCTGTGGATATCCCGTGGACTAGCGACATATTTAACTTTTATAGGCCTTATAAAACATTAAAAAAAATTATTAGAATTAATTAAGGGACGTGGGACAAGGAATTATTTAATAAACCCGGAACCTGGTCCTAGGGCAACTAAAAATGTTCTGCATAATTACATGTTATGGTGTAGTAATAGTGGTGTGGTGACGTATTAAAAATACGGAGTGTCATCACTACGGGAACAAACTACGCAGGTCAACAGCACTGTAAAGAGAAAGAAAACTTGAAACAATCCGTAGCTGTCTGGCCAGCATGGTATAATAGGCCAAAACCTCCTTTCTGCAGAGAGACCTATATCTAGCAGTGGACTATTAACTATTTAGGCTGTCGATGCTGATGAATGATTAGTGTACTATTATGTATGTATTATCCGTGTGGTGACGGATTAAGAATATGCTGTGTCACCACCCCAATTCATCCAGTGGGTGTCGTAAGAGCCGTCTAAGGGAGCAAACAATGCAGGACAACAGCACTGTAAAAAGAAGGAAAACTTGAAACAAACCCTACACCAACCCGTCTGGTCCGTGTGGTATAGACAAAACCTCCTTACTAAGGAGGGGCCTATGTCCAGCAGTGGACTGGTAAAGGCTGTTGATGATGATGTATGTACTCGGGTAGCCATCAGAGATACTTCTTAAGCATCATCTTCTGAAAAAGAATTTGGAATTAAATATGAAGTAAATAAAAGACTCGATAAAAAATACCACAAACATTTACTAGTAAATTCACTTCATATGGATCATGTGTGCGAGAGACCAGTTGTGGGCGATCTCGGTTACGTCGTCGATCTTCACTCCGGCGGCGGTCACCACACCCAGTTGGTACCGCGCGAAGGCGCGAGCGTCTCTGTAGTACAATACTTCCATGCATTTACGGACTAAGGCCCTGTAATAAAATAAAAAATATTTAGAATATCAGGCCATAAAAGAAACTCTTGCGTATTTACACGTTACAGAGTGCGTATTTTTATGTACATACTCGACACTGCGATGTAATTTACACTTTATTACGAAGAAGCTCAATGTTGATTTTCAGTTTATCGTTATTTTTTATTGGTGATAATAATATATGATTACTTGTAGTTTTCTTAAATGAATATTTAGTTAAAGCATCAGACTAGTGAGACGATGGCAATTGTAACCTATGAATTGTGATCTGAATATATTTATTTCTTAAAAATACACTTTGGCACTACATACACTACAAATCGAGTTTGTACACTGATTGGGTAGATCATGGATAATAAAGTGGGTTTAATCAGAGTAAGACTATTTATGTGACTACATTGACAGATAAACACAGCTTGTTTGTGAGATACCAGTTTAACTGTCTACAAAAATCCAACGAAATAAAAGCATAATAACAGTATTTTTTTTAATGGGCCTAATTCCTCCCACACGCCCAACACTGTAACTCCTGTACACCAGGACCAGCAATGAGCCACGAACACATCGAGTTATGACACTCGGGAAGTCCCAGGAAGAAATTAAACTGTCTTGGAACCCGCAAAGAAATTAATCAGAAGAAAATTGGAGGAGTTTCAAATACAGTAAATCCACTTCCCTCCTTAGCTTAGGAGACAAAATGAAGTAAAATAGGCATACACCCTTTACAACAGAGAAGCACCACGGCCACAAAATATTACGGGTCCTAGGTGAGCTACAGTAGAGGAGATGTATCCGTTTTATGAATGTTTGTAAAGTCTCCCGTGGCACAAGGTGTATTCCTAGTGCGATAATGGTCTTTTAAAATGAAATAACTGTTGCCTGTAACTTACTTGGCAGTCTCCTCATCTAGATTTCCTTTGTCAACTCCTTCTCTAAGCAAAGGAGTTGCCATGTACGCGCCTAGGCCAGTCGCGATGGCGGCATCTTCATATGCTGTTCCTAACTTGTCAACTGAGCCAAGGAAAGGTTCACCATCCTAGTGTAAAAATTAAAACAATTGAAACAAAGCTTGATATTTCACGGTAATAATCGACTGTAATAGAATGTTCTGCAAAACATTATGATCTCAGGAATGCTGTAAGGCTGTTCTGCATTCTTCATGCAGAGAAAATTAAAAAGGATAGATCCGTAGCTTTTATTAGCACTAGAGATATTATTTATATTTATAATGGTATGTATCATCATCAGTGTGACTAGCCCAGTCCATCTTTACACAGTATTAACTCTGAGTATCTTGTATTTCTTTTACAGTAAATTGCTTCTTCAGAACTTCTTAGTATAGAATAAAGAAATAAAAATCTCTACATTACTGAATTATATAATATTTCACAAAACGTAAATTGTGGAACTTAGATTCCAGCTTCCCTGGTCTAGGCTTATAATACCTGACGTTCACATTTTAATTCATAATTATGCGCCTTAAAATATACCAGTCATACCATATTACACTAGATATTATATTCTTAATTATATTTTATGCTCAATAAATTATAGTGGCCTATATCTTATTCTATGTAAATTTATCAGATGTGCCACCACAACCAAAGTTTTGTTGTGTTTTTAACAAAGTTATTTCAGGAATAATAACTTCACACAGCACATAAAATGATCGCGCCCATCACAGCTATTTGTTCTGGGTGGGAATCGAACCTGTGACCTCTGGCTCAGCAGTCAGGATTACTAACCACCACACCAACAGGATAGGTTATGAAATAGTGTTTGCATATAGTATAACTAGAATAATATGTACCTGAATACCAGCTACAATATAGTTGCTCCACAATGGGTCCATTTTGCAGCGTTTGTTGTACAGTACACGGGTCAACCAGCAGTATAAAGAACGCGGCTTAAGGTTGAGACCATCACCGATGCATTGTTCATCAATACTAAAAAGCAGACAAATTACAGCCATAGATTAAAATAGTATTTTTTTGGAAATGTTTTAAACTGTTGACAGGCGGGACTCAATTCCCTCCTAGCGACTGCGTGCAGGTACTTCCCGAAGCAGCCGTGCCCGAAGAGGACCTGCGTCAGCCGGAACGAAAGGGTCCCGTGCTGCCGCCCTGCCCACTCGACGATGACCGGCTGGAGCGCCTCCACGGCGGCAAAGCCAGCACGTGGGGCCTCAAGCCGGGACGACCAACGGGCCATCGTGGCTCGGCGAGCAGCCTCAATCCACTCGCGTATCTTTTCGGGCGGGGGCCGAAAGCCGCTATCCGCCCGGAACTCAGCCGTCCGCCGATATACTTCGGCGAGCACTTCCGCCTCCAAATCCCACGGGGGAGTTCCGGCCAACGCGCACGCTACCTCCGTCGATACGGTGCGGTAACCGCGTATGGCTCTAACCGCCAATATCCTCTGAGGGCGCCAGAGGCGTGCCCTATTCTGGGCGGTCAGAGCCGCCGCCCAAGCATTTAGTACTACTATTTTAGGGATATTCTTCTATAAAAGATGACACTGATCCACTAGAAAACTTGTCTTTACTCACTGTTTTAATTTCTTAATTTACTCTATTACCTATTACATCATTATCTCTAAGTTGTATTTATATGACACATTCAGTATTAACTTCATAACCATCATGTTGCTGCTCTTCTTCCAATTTTAGTCAGGGTTGGTGGCCTGCCTGACGCGACTCTTATAAGAAAAACGGATGGGGTAAGAGATGGGGCAAGTCTTCAATTCAATTTATTTGCTATACTATGGGTTATACTATAAATAGATGGAACAGATACAGCTGGTTTCACGCTAGTTAAGCTGAATGTCACAGCATGCAAAAATTAACAATAATTATAATAGCCACTATTTGTAACAAAATAATATCCAGTTGTGTCATTGTTCCAAATAATAATACAATTCTAAAGTTAAATAATACAAAATAAAAAAATAATAATAAAAAGTATAACATGTCAAAGGTGTCTGTCCTTTGTTGTTAATTCGAGACCATTGCCTCGCTCACCATATCGTTATAACTTGTCTAAAAGTATGCCAAATTTTACATGATCGAATACTTTGGCCATATCCATAAATAGAGCAATGATATAATGCCATATTTATTGATTTATGTTTCCTGAATCCCTGAATGCTCTATCACAAATAGTTCATGACTTTCAAAAAAATTGTAAGGGCTATTGAAAATAACATTTTCAAACATCTTGGAAAATATAGAAGGCAATGGTATCGGTTGATAGTTATTTAAATTGTCTTAGATAGAATAAGATGAATAGATGGATGGAAATAAGAATGCAGTCTGTGTTGTGCTTGGAGAAGCCTAGAACCAAGACTTCAACTAGCCTTTTAAAAAACAAAATTTTGTACTTGAATATGGTCACGAAAATTGGTTTTATTATTTAAAAAAAAAAAAAAGGAACATGATTCTTGAAAAATTTCCGTCAGTTTATTATTTTCATTAATTAGAATAATATTGTTTTTTTCTTCTTATTTTTATGGAAATCAATTTAATGGAGTCACATTTGCTACACTGAGTACGATTGCTACACTTTGTATTAGTAACCTTCGACTAGTTTTGAACAAGTCAAAGAAGATTTTATTCAAACTACGATTGCTAGATCTCAATAGAACAAGTGTATACACTTTGACAGTAGATTAGTATCATCATTCATAGAAAAGAATCCATTACTAAACTGTTTTAAACTAATAATTAGTCTGCTTAACTAAAACTTTCAATATTATAATACTTTATAGGCTCAACCAGTGACACTATGATCTCACAGAAAAGCAATGTTTTTGTTATTTTTCTTTGAGTGAGAAAAGTTATTGAAACTCAAACTCAAAATATCTTTATTTCATAAAATTCTTTTAAAAATTGTTTGTAATTGTCTTAGACTCGAAAGTCATAGATAAACACACACAATAGCAACAATCTGTTTTGCCAAATGTTTAGAAAAAAAAAAGTTAATCCATTATATGTCAGTGCTAACCTACAACCACCCCTTTCCAAGGAGTTGAGGGTTATGAGAAGAAAAGGCAAACAAACTCATGGCCAAAACCCATTGGAGACCAACAACCAGTGCTTTCTCCTAATTCTGAGGGGAAATGATGGCAATACACTTCTGTCGAGTTGCAGCTGTCCAACGGCGGCGGCAGTCACATACCATCAGGTGACCACTTGCTTGTTTCTTTTTTATTACATTAAAAAACCGAGACAGTCATAAGCACTGCCGACAGAAGTGATAACTCAAAACAATGAAACTATGCATCGCTAGTCTGACGCAATACATTCCTAGCATGTTGAGGTAATTGATAAGTTTTCCCCTACCAAAAATCATTCAATACGGCTACAGAAGTTTTCACGGCAAAAATATAATATTTTATCTTCACAACAACTATGATATTAAAAAAAATACTTACATTTTCTGTTCAATTATGTCTTTCAAGTACTGATAATCAGCATAATCACCACCAGAGCCAAGCATTATCAAATCATTGACTCTTATTACACGGGGACAGTCACGGAATCTAGCTAGTGTGCCATAAGACCCAAGTGTATCAGCAGCAATCACACAGCCTTTATCAAACTTGACTCCAATGACTGTTGTAGTAGTGGTGATTGGTTGGGCAGAGCTGGAATCATTGTAAATGTTTTTTGTAATGAGTACTTAAAATAACTGATGTTAACCAAATTACCATTTGATTTACCAAATATTTTGAGGAAACTGACTGACAGAGTTTAGGCATACAGTCTTCTTTTGTGTTGTATATACTATGTACTTGTATTATATGTATATACTGGTGGTTTTAATTCATAATTCAAATATACAAAGACTTATTTCTAACACATTATCATGGTAGCATTTAAAAAGGTATACATATAGAAATACTCTGAAGTGATGCTTTTGTTTGGTAAGATTTTAAGAATATTATAAATAAGGCTATAATACAAAAAAAAAGAAACTTTAAAGCTTATGTAGGTAGCAATTGTATTGCTCATTAAAAAAACAAAGGATGATATGCAAAAATGCATTATACCTACTGACTGAATGTTCGATAATTGTTATAAAAGTATATATGAAACTAGTAAATAAAGAGAAGAGGTCTACAGTTCAAAATTAGAATACTACAATACTTACTGTGCCTTGAATTCTTTTACCGAGTGGTTGCTTGGACCAAAACTCGAAGAGTTCCCAGGGAAGTTATAGAACGCTCCAGGGGCAGGACCATTCTGCCAGAAAGGGGCTGGGTTCATCATATCACCCATAAATGCCATTTTCTAGTATTAATTTTAGTTCTAAATACTGAAATGAAAAATTCCTACACCACACGGAATGACAAGCGGCAAGAAACGAATTTGACGGAAAATGACAAACAGTTTTTGATTAGAATACATGTCATTACACTTTATAGATGGGACCTTTTAATGGATTATAATTTTTAATGGATGTTTTCCTAATATACAATAATTTAAATAGGTATTTAATTATCTCGTTTTATTTTTTTTCATTTCATTATGCTCTTCTAAGATTAACTTAAAAATTACTTTAAAATTTCTCACATTACGTGATCCGGTACGTAAGTTTTCGTTCTGAAATAATGCTTGAACTCTATTTGTCCTTTATTTTTTGTAATAGTTCTCATTTAAACCTAATTTACTAATCAGGTTTTTAAATTGATTAATATTAATCTAAGTTATAAATTATCATTTGCTTGTTTATTGCTACTTTTGATTGTATTCGGGTTAAAGTATAGTGTTTGCAGTTGTAACTAACTTCACTGCAATCTTCAAGTTTGACAAGCGTCTCGATATTTCTGAACGAATCTTTTGCTTGTAAATGTATTGCTAGGTTCACGTTCTTTCAATTTCCTCTCAAAAAGTGACACAACAAAATGTCTAAAAGAGGTTCGTGAAATATGAAATATCTGTTTTAATCTAGGTTTTTCGTGTTAAAATTTATCTTGCAATATGTGTAAAGTCGTACTAGTATTATTGATAACTAAAACCCATGTTTATTTTAAATATTCACTTGATATTTCGTGAGTAGCAGTGTTGTGATGAAAATGTATGAAGTGTGGTTTTTCTGTTTTAAGGACGTGGTGGTTCAGCCGGAGCGAAGTTTCGCATTTCCCTGGGTCTCCCAGTAGGAGCAGTTATTAACTGTGCAGACAACACAGGTACATACCGTCACATTTGTGTAAGAATGTTAACCTAACCTCACCACACGTTTGATTGAACATTGGTGATGATATCTAATGGAGACACATTGAGTGTCTTGAAATATGATGATTTCTTCCTTGGCTGTGTCTGAATATGTTCAGTCTTATGTTTGTAGCGATAGGCATATTATGTTGGGTGCACTTAACCCGAACTTCTGTAGAAAATGATCTGCGCATTAATAGTCAGTCTTGGCGCCATCGCTGACTATCCTTATGTCTTGTTTTCATTTTAATATTGCCTTTTGAATGTGTTCAATGTAATTGTGTTTTGTGTGTGGTGTTTAATATAATTTTCACACGAGTTAGGTTTGTCTTAAATTAAGCTGTCAAAATGACAAAAAATTTTCACCATTAGTTATATGTAACATGTTGTGCAGGTTTAACTCCATCTGGAAACAGATCAAAATAGGAATATCTAGTATGATAATTACAAAAATGATGTGTATTTATAACCTAGTTAGGAAAACACCTATTTAATTAACAAAGAAAAGGTGTTTTTTAGCCTTTAAAGTACTTATAGAAGTCTTTTTCCTATCAGAAGTTTGGTCTTAATATGAATAAGGGTAATTTTGGTATTTAACCTGGCATTAAATTATCCAGTTTGTGTTTTGAAAAGTTTTTTGCACAACAATGTTTAAATGTTGGTTCACTTAGAGTATAAACATGAATATTATTAGAAACTACATACCTCTACAGTACCAGCTGGTACCCAGCCCTGCTCTGGTTAATGTTGGTTTTGTCAAAAATTCTTTCTTTGAAGACAACTAATCTATCTCTGTGCTAAATTAATTGAAAACTATTTAGCTGTTCTGAATTATTTGAAGAATAAACACCCATACATCCATCCTCACAAACTTAAGCATTAACAGTATTAACGGGATAGTTGCAGAAAAGTAATCTAAGAGTAAGTTAAATTCCAAAAAGATATTCAACAGGCTTTTATGTCATGTTTTACTCTAAAGACTTAACAATCAAAATTATATGAAAACCTTAAAACAAAATTCTAGTTGTAGTTTTACTAAAAGTCAAAGTACTTAAAAGTCTAAGCCTTATGCTATCCACATTCAACACATTCTTAAAACTAATATGAGAAGAGAAACACTGATCAAGGAAGTAAACAAATTGATTAAATCTTTTGGCCACTTCTGAATTTGGTTGTGCCAAAATTGTTTGTACCAACCCCACGTCTAATATATTTAATTTAAATTCAATGATTAGCTTTTCCCTTTCATTTTTATTTCTGACACAATCATTGAGCAAATGTGGTACATCCTCCACCACCCCACTGCTCGCCATTGCGTAGGACAAAGCTTGTAATATTGCAATGAGTTCGAATGTCGTAATAGATACTTCTGAACCTAGGTGTAAAAACCTACACCTAATCCATGAGCGCCCACATCAGAATACAATTTATTCCAACCACTATAGTTTGTATTTAACTCTTCTAGATGTTATTTTTCAAAGTATTGGGTCGTCCATAGTGACATTTCGCTAGTGATATGCTATCTAAATTAATATTATTAATAATCTAAATTTGTTTAAGATCCTCAAATAGAGCACTCATTTCAGAAATTAAAATATTAATACCATTTATACCACAACCTAAGAACTACTAAGAGTTAATAAAAATTGTATGCTTGTTTTCAACCTAATGAGTGTTCATAGGTGGCGGTAGTCACTTACCATCAGGGGACTCGTTTGCTCATTGTCCACAATATTTTAAAAGAAAAAAAGTTAGAAAACCACCCCTCTCCTACATAAATTGTATAAGACAAAGTAAGCTAAAAAATAATGTCTTCACTGCTTTCAGGAGCCAAAAACCTGTATGTCATTGCAGTCCAAGGTATCAAGGGTCGCCTGAACAGGCTTCCCGCTGCTGGATCTGGTGACATGATTGTAGCTACTGTCAAGAAGGGAAAACCTGAACTAAGGAAAAAGGTGAGAGATTTTTACCAATTGAAATAATATCAGCACCTTTGCTCAAAAAAAACATTACAGATTAAAAAATCAAAATCAGTTAAAAACTTGCTTAGAGCTACAAAATTTGCTCTAAGGCAAGCTTCTATTGTTGTTGAAAACTATTTTTTGTTTTTTTTAACTTAAAACCTGAAGAGTGCAACATTGTGATGATATTTCAGTGGAGGTGCTATATATTTGGTTGATATTGTTTCAAAGAAAAGTAGGGTCAGTGTATGACAAGTTAAGAAGTAATAGATTATCTTGTTATGGACATGTCACACGGAGGAATGAGGAAAATGTGATATGTGATGTGAAATGAACACACACATGAAACAAGAGAAGGGGAAGACCAAAGAAAGGGTAGATGGACTATGAGAGTGAAGATATGGCTAGGAAGTAGGCATGGGACAAAATCACAGTGAACTGTGAAATACCAGTGATTTATCATTCGATTTTTTTGTATGTAGATTAGGATTACCACTTACTCTCGAGTTGTTGCAATAAGCTGTTTTCAGACTATGCATAAAGACCCTATTTTGCCTATTCAACAGAAAATCAAGTAATTATTTTACTATATATAGCTACAATTCCCAACATTTTAGAATTTATAAAATACCAGATTTATTGTTAAATAGCGTCTTACCTACCTACCTAGCAACCCTAACTTAAGTACGCAAAAATCGAATGAAAATAACAGTTCACTTGTGATTTTGTCCCATGTCTACTAGGAAGGGACTGAACAGTGAAAATACAAATGATAGAGTGGAATTAAAGAATCACACTGGCTGCGCCAACAACAAATAAAATTGGGATAAGGGTAGGCAGATGATGATGATAGTTTCAAAGAAAAATAGACATACCAAATATTATAAGATATAAAAGTTAAAATCCTTGTTGCAATTGTCTTGCCTGACGTGTTCCTTTTACTTATTTCTTGGGCAGTTCATGAAGGGTTATGCAATGATGATACGCCAAAGGGTTTCGCTATAATGTTTTATGTCTGAATTGTAAAACAGTGTGTTGATTACCTTGGCTGACTGAGCAAACCCACTGCCCAAGCCAGATGTTTTACGTTAGTCTAAATCATTATAATGTTAGGATAATTTTAGCTTTTTCTCACTATGAAACGACAATGGCAGGCATGTATGGGACTTTTGTACCACCTTGCGTAGCTCATGGTAGGGATTATTGTTGTATTTATTTGTCTTGTGATATCATCGACAATTACAGTTTTAACCCTCTATAACTCAAGAACATAGATTTAAAAAAAAAAATGTGTACGGTTAATTAACAAAAAATAAAAATACACGTGTTTCATAATTTTTCATTTACTCAATTATTTTCCAAAAAAAATGGAAAAACAGGGAGCGTTGCCTGGGAGCAACACTGAGTCATAAGCTTAAAATCTATATATAGGTGGACGTTATGAAAGGTGGAAGTTTTTGAAGCAGTTCTTGGTTTTAGTATAGCACAACGCAACCCCGCATTTTTCGCATATATTGTGAGTAAATCCATTACACTTTGGGAACTTGCACCTAATTTTTTTATCAGACCATTGGGGCCAATGCCCAATCTGGTCTTGCCGTACTGCCATTGGAGGTGCATGCTGGGCAGGTCCTTTATGTTTTTTTGCTTGTATCTCGTTCTCCAGCGAACGGCGACTAGACATACTAGGCTTTATGCCCAATTTACATAGAGTTACTGCAACATCCAGACGAAAATCTGCTGACGATAAACGGCATGAAAGGTCTTTGTCTCTAGAGACTCTTTTATAAAGCAACCATGCGTTTGCCATTGTGAGATCCAAGTAATGGTAGAACACACGTATTTGCCATCGTTTGCTACGCAACTGTATTTTGTAAATCCCCATGATGCTGTCGATTAGATCAACACCACCCATGTGGCGATTGTACTCTCCTACAACATTAGGTCGTTTTATATTCACGTACCTGGAATTTTGTTTGTCCCATCTGCGAACATCAGTTTCAGGCTGTATTCCAGCAAAAGTAGAAGCCAGAGTTACAATTTTATTGTCTTTCCATGCCACATTAGATATATCGGTGCCGTTGAAGTCAGCTACGTATTCTTCTGAATAACCTCTGGGTTTTTTCAACATCACCTTTTCTGGTAGCAACTTACAATCCGGGATTCTATTTCGTCTTATAGTACCAAGACTGTAAATGCCTTCTTTGGCCAAATATTCCATTAGACGAAGAGAGGTAAAATAATTGTCAAAATACAATTGGTAACTCTGGTGCCTTGGAATCATGCGCGCTAACCTCACGACGATGTTGGATGATGCACCCAAATCTGGCTCTTCTGGAAGCACAACGTTTTCCTTGCCAGTTTCAATTTCTGTTTTATAGGCGTATCCAGAAACGCCACTCAACACGTAGACTTTGTAGCCCCATTTGTGTGGTTTTTGAGGGTTGTATCGCTTCAACATATTCCGTGCTTTAGTGGAACACATTTGCTCGTCCACACAAAGGTGTTCTTCCAAAGGGACCTTCTTGTAAGCTGCATTCATCGACTCGACCAGTGGTCTTATTTTAAAAATTCTATCATGTTCAGGATCGTTCCTAGGGAGATTTTTGCTGTTGTCATTGAAGTGTAAAGTTTGGCGCATTTTCTCAAATTTATTCAATGACATAGTATCCTGTATTATTTTTGTACCAAGTATTGAACTCCAGTGGTTAGTAACTCTAGGTAATCGAATAAGAGACATTAGATATACCATACCCATGAACTGCCTGATATCCATTTCTGTCACACGAAAAGTGCTGTTAGGATCATTCTGAACTTGATAAAGATTGGTCTCCTCTGAAATCATCTGAATAAGTTCTTGTGGAAAAAGGTAAAAGAAAAACTGAATAGGAGTTTCTAGCTCTAGAAGTTCAGTACCCAAGTTCTTGTTACCCTTGAACCTGAGCTGCTCGGCATTTAACTGTAGACTCTTCTTCTTCCAGCGTAAATTCGGTTTGGTGGGCTTCTTTGTAGTTTGATTGATTGATTGATTGCTCTGAGCTGATGAAGGTTGAGGAACGGTAACGTTTGATGCCGTTTCAGCGCTTTGAAGTGATGGAGGTGAGCTTTCATGATTATTTTCTAAGGTTTCTATAATAGAATCCACGTCGATATCGAATTCGGCAGTATTGTATTCAAATGATTCTAATTGAGGTACAAAATCTGGGTCTGCGAGGCTGTCATCGTCAAAATCCAAACCGTCCTCACTGTCATCACAATTCTGCAGCACCGAGGTAATATGCTCGTCTAAAAGGGTTCGAAGAGGCCGCTTACGAGCTGCCCTGGAACATGATATAACGCCCGTGTGTACACACAAACTAATACAAAATAAAACCCCTATCCGTCAATGTAGCCTACGAGCAACAAACACAAATTTTCAAAAATAAAACAAAATAATGAAAATAATTGTTATGAATAACGTAAAACATTAAATTTGATGCACTTACCTGTCCATGTTATCAAAATAAACCCTAAAAACACGAAAACCTTTTTTTTAAATACTTTTCAATTCGGAGCACGCGCGAACTTATTCAAACCACTAACAGCTATGTGAAAAAACTTCGACTTGTGACAGGTAACGACATCTAGTGAATTTTTTTAGTACTTATTCGTTACTTCTGTTTGTAAACTATGGTATACAGTGCAATATAATGTAAAAAAACTAATCGTATGAATTTGGTGGAAGGTCGAACGCTATGTTGCTTACAGTCTACATCATGATATAGAGGGTTAATTACCAGAATTTTTGAACTTTGCGTTCAAAAATAATTTTAGTTTGTAGTTTGCATACAGGCTGTACTGAAGATACCAATGACAGCAAGCTGTCACAAATGAATTGTCATTGCTGTCAAAAAGTTAATCTAGATATTTTTCGAAATCATTTGTTTATGAATGTATATTCTGGTTTCGTCTATAAAATGTTGCCCTGTTAAATAAACTACTTTTATCACATAATAATTGATTTAAAATAGTCATTCCCTTATTACTTCGTCTAATCTGTACAGTCAACATTATTAATAAAGAAATGTTTGTTTTTAACTGCTAACACTAGTGAGCTCATTCATTAATCTCGATGTTAACATAGTGTTTTTTATGTAATTTATATTTTATGCATGGCAAGTTTTAACAACGTAGGAACGCGTTTTTTTTAACAACACTTGAACGTTTAGTTATTTCAGTTGTAACAATTCCTTGAGAAGCATTTATTTACTTTTAGCAAAATTCTAAAAATATTATAATTACATGAAGATAGTTAGGAAGACTCACTTTATAAACGGTACAAATCTCATAACCATCCATCATGTATAACTAGCTGTACAGGATCTGCTGTTGTCCTTTAGCAACAGGCTCTTTACCTAATGTACTAAGCTTCTGGACTAAACTTGAAACTTGACTATAAAATCCTTCTCTGTCAACCCCTGCTTAGTTTGCAGGTTTGAATTATAGAGATGAGTGATATTGTTGAAATGTTAGTAATACTTTAGTATTACAAGAATGTTATATTAAAATGCTCTCACTTCGTAATTGTTAAGTGACTTATTAAAATATTGCCAGAACGATGTCTGTCTGGGCAGCTAGTTGATGTTAAAAACTAAATCGTATTTTTTCAGGTAATGCCGGCAGTTGTGATCAGACAACGGAAACCATTCAGAAGGCGGGACGGGGTGTTTATATACTTTGAGGATAACGCAGGCGTGATAGTGAACAACAAGGGTGAGATGAAGGGATCAGCTATCACAGGACCTGTTGCCAAGGAGTGCGCGGATCTCTGGCCCCGTATCGCGTCTAATGCTAGCTCTATTGCCTGAGGAGATAATATACGGTTAAGATAATCAATGTGTTTTAATTTTGTGCCGTTTTAAACCTTCCTTCAACTTCTGAACTGAAATTGCAATAAAAAGTAGGGTAAACTTTAAGATTACACGGAAATGACCGAATAATATAGGTAACAAACTAGCTATTGCCAGCGACTTTACTCGCGTCTCTACATCCCTTTTTGGAGTTTACTCCGTAAGAATCTAATTTTATATAAGGCGCCCGCCCCGTCTGAAAAAAATATGAAGAGTAAAATTTAGTGATCGAATAACCTCGTTACGTTTTTTGTGCGCAACTTATCGTAGGCACCTTTCACATGTGTGTGTAACTTGTATACTGTGCACTCGAATCGTTCATAACGAGTAAACTCCATTCGTGTGTCGAAGCTAACACACACTTTTTTTACCTTTTAGAGGTGAAATTTTCAAAAATCCTTGGTGATTACAACATAAATTCAGCTACTTTAATTCGAGTTTGTGTTGTAGTATGTTAGTTCTTCATTGATGAATCAGATAATTATATACATATTTAGATTTCTCTTTTAGTAACGTTGTCTGGTTATTGGTAATGCAGATCTACAAATTGTAAGAAGAAAATAAATACGATTTAATTTCTACTGCATATTTTTATGATTAATTCATAAAAATATGCAGTAGAAATTAAATCGTATTTATTTTCTTCTTTTTTTGACAAAAGATAACAAGTATTTCAGTAGAACAAGTAACAATATAACTAGGTATATATAGTGGAGGACGGAGAGGGGAGAATTGTTGAATTGAATATTGGAAATATCTCTAAGACCCTAATATAAATCAAAATGTAGACTCAGAAAATTTCACTCACCTTCTCGTGTCACTGACTTGGTCACCATCAGGGATTTTAATTTTGATCACACGAAGAATTTGTCGTGGCCTCAGTCTAAGTTTGAGATGTAAATGTCACGTCAGCTTTGCAATTTTCAATCAGGGACCAACGAATTCTGATATTTGGCGACTAATTAGCGACAATTTTTTTGTGTTATCAAATTTTAAATCCCTGATGGTGGCCAAGTCAGTGACAGTGACACCGTCTGCTTCGATTGTCAGGCGGAGTATTGACGCAGAACGACCTCCGTCCTCCATAAGCGCAGGCCTGGGGGTGACAGGTTAGGCCATCTGTCACCCTAGCAGAAGCAGGCCGGGGTGGCGGCGAGCGCGTTGCGAAGCGCGCTCGCTTCCAGGGAGCACAGGGAACTTGGGGTTCCCACACGGGGGGGGGTCGCTACTCGTCTGTAGATGACCCGAGGTATGTCGGGGTACCAGGGACTTCCTTTCTAGGGGATACCTGGATCCCCGGCTATTAGTACCCGAGACGGCGTGCGGTTTTAGTCGGTTCGAGTCCGACATGCCACCGACAGGTGGTATCCGAGGGGATTTTCGCACGGAAAAAAAAAGGCGGAGTATTGAAACAGCATGTATGAGTGTTATGGGCTCTTGCAGAGCTGAATGAAATAACTAAAAAATCGTTAATGTAATCTTTGCATGGTAACGATAACGTCCTCGTGAGTAAATAGTATTCCCAATCGATATTTTTTGTGTACAAAGATAAAAGAGTTAACACATTATTTGTACACCATAGATACCGTTACATAATTGTGTTAACAGGTAATGTAGGGGGGCCTCAAGACCGGATTAGAAGCCACTTCGCTTTTGACGCCAATCATTAATTTTTGATGTAACCTCCATATTCGTTAAAAAAATAAATTATGATGTGTCCTTTTTTTCCCTTTGTCATTTATAACTTGAAAGCAATCCTAGCGAGTTCAGTCTATGAATTAGTGACCATTCTTAACACTTTGAGACCCTGAGAGAGCACGTTAAGCCGTCCGTTGGTCCCGGTTGCTTTACAGGTAGATGGTGCCCTAAACAGTCTTTCTACAGAATTTCGATATCGCCTGGTACTTGTGGAGGTCTGATAGCAGTTCAGCCGTATCGCAGTACTTAAAGCCTTACTTAGACTTAAAGCCGACCCCAACCTAGTTTGGGAAAAGGCTAGGAGGAAACTTGATTACTTACACTAGCCGACAATAAATTAGAGTTTTATAGTAATAGGTAGGTATGTGTAGAAAACAAAATTGACTGAGCTACACGTACTCGGAGCTAAAATATCCACTTGTCAAAGGTTCAGCAGATCTTTTGCCTTTTTCCTTTCAGCCTTCAGCCTTTTTATTGCTATAAATAGTGTAACCAGGCATCTTCATAATCAGCAATTGTATAAGAGCTCTACTTCGGTGCAATCTCGTCTACATAATATAGGCATAGGTAGGGTAAGAAGGGGAATGGCGTTCACTGAAGGAAAAAAACGCTGTATTTCTTTAAATATTTGTTTTATATCAAAATTTCAATAATGAACTAAATCTTTAACTATTAGATAATCAACATTTTTAAACCAAACGTAATTATCTTTGACACATTACTGGTAGGAAAACTTACCCCGGACTTTGGGTAACGCCACTCAGGCTAACGTTGTAAATATTATTTGGCAGGAACTTATGTTTTCCCATAAAGTCACCAAGCTTCTCGTAGAAATATGTTATTTCTTCTTTATTAATAGTAGAAACCCTATTTAAGCTCGTTCCTTCAGCTTTGCGTATAGCGACTGAAACTCTTCAGTCTCATAAAGCCATGTACCCAAAACCTAGTAAATAAGTTCTTAAAATCTCCGATGCTGAGTCCAAAATACAGCGAATCTAACAGCTTAACTTGTTCAACTATTTCATTTTGATGCTGTGGGCGAAAATCGGCTTACAACCTAGTCTTGAGTAGCGTATATTATTATTGTTAATCGATCTCTCAAAGTTGTGAATTATAGCCGCCGCCGCTGAACAAAATTGAAAAAGGGGTGTCCCAAAGTCAAGCCGCAAAACAATCCCCCTTCAATCGCAACTTTAGATTGAAGGCCTATTTCGCTCCAAGTCGCTTTAGCGGTGGTCCTTTGGCGATTTCTGGGCATATCTGTAAGAAAAAGTGAAATAAATAACTAGATGGTAATGGCGCTCAGATGAGCGGTAAAACCCCGTCCCGATCGTTTTGAATTTGATTTTACATTGAATAACATTCAGAAACAAATGTTATAAATACATTACGTCATCACAAAATAGAACAATGACACTAAGGAAAGTTAAAGTTATCAGTAATTGAATAGGCATTAAAATTCTGAACTTACCGATAAGAAACGCTGAACCATAAAATTAGATCAGCGCATCCGTATACGGATAAACCCACTTCTCGGTTGCTTGTCGCAAGCAGACTGCTCATACGCGTCACTGCCCGTTTCACAATCCACCCCCTCCATTCTGATAGAATTACAGTGGTGATCGCCATTCCCCCTTCTTACCCTACACATGTCCATTCGTGGATAACTACTTAGGACAAGTAGCGTAGGGGAAGGTGGCCCAAAACGGGTGGGCCGCCCAGGACGGGTAAGCCCTCGTATATTGTTGTATCAAGCATAAGTGTCAATGTGTGCTTGTGTCGAGAGTTGCCGAACATTGACGAGTTTCGATCAGTTTCGCTCAGGCGCCGGAGGCGCGTAATGGCGTAGGTGTGTGCAACGAAAGTTTTAAAGTGATTTTGTTAAAAAAATTCAAGGTAAGTGTCTCGTAATTAGTCGAAAACCTTTATAATTCTCATACTATTAGTAGTACCGTTTCATTCAAGCACTATCTAACTTTAATTTAAGATAAAAAGTTTGCCCCATTTACCTTTCATTTTGAGGTTATAATTAATTTACAAAAAACATGTGCTCTCGGGCAAAACGGGTAGGGCAAAACGGGTACATATATGAGAGCAGCTAGTGCGCAAAATGCTATTAATGGCTTTAAATCAACTGGAATATGGCCTAAAAATTGTCACATATTTGATGAGTCAGACTTTTTGCCATCTACTTTGACGGACCGCCCTGAACCATCTTCTTCAGGCGCTATAGAAAACTCAGCAACCTCTAATTGTGCATCCCAATCTGCACTTCCACGTGGAGAAACATCTCGTATCTCTGGACTCTGACCGCACTGTCTCTCCATCTGTTTTGGAAAATGAAAACTTTAACCCCATCGATGACGTGACTGCAACTGTTGTCACTCAATGTCTAATAGAAAAAAAACTAAACCCTGCAGAAATTCAAATGCCAAATGCAGATGAACAGGCCTCCAACCCCATCATTGCCGTTTCGTCATCAAATAAAGACGTAGAGAAAGACATCAATCAGATGGCTGCCCAGGATCCACTAGCCGAAAACGTCATCCTTTCATGTTCTACACCAGTGAAATAGATTTCTCTTGGATCGATTTGTTGGTTCATGTAAAACCTGTAGACATTAGACCAATGCCGAAACTGAGCCTAAATAAAACAAATCGCAAGCGGAAGATTCAAAAAGCTGAAGTGTTAACCAGTACACCAATAAAAGAACAGCAAAGAGAAAAGGAAGAAAAGAAAAAACGTACAAAAGTTGCTGAAAAGAAAGCATCTCGCGGCAATGAAAGTTGGCAAAAACATCAAAAATATTCCTTCTACCAGCAAAACAAAGAAAGGTAATACTAAAGGTACGCAGAAAAAGTCGGAAAGAAAATATGTTTGCTTGGTTTGTGATGACCCTTATATGAATCCACCTGGAGAAGACTGGATCAAATGTGGAGACTGTAAAGAATGGGCTCACGAAGCATGTACTGCTTATTCTGGTATAGGTTCCTATTTTTGTCAGGAATAGTTTTTAACTTTGAATCTACAACGTTGATTATTATGAAAGTTTTAATAATTGTTTCTATTTTCTTTATAAGTTTGATCTCAATAATAGGTATCTCTAGACTGATTAAAAGAGCCTAAATATACTCGTAGTTTTGTATCTAATGTTATTCATAAAAATTAAAGATTATTTTACGTATGTATAATGTTTTGTGACTGAATTTGTTATATGCTAATTGCCAAAATGTTAAATAAGGTTCAATTATTAGCTTCCTGCCTTTTATAATTATGATTATAGTTTATCTGATCATGACACTTACCCGTTTTACCCTAGACTTACCCGTTTTGCCCAAAGGAGGTTACCCTTTTTAGGCTCATATGCGGGCAAAACGGGTTTTTGGAAAGGATTTGTATTTTTTTTATTAAATTAATATTTGATACAATATATTTTCAAATAGTGTTTTATTTTCAAGTTCGATAAATACCCTATCTTATAAAGTAAATCCAGCTAATTCCTAACATGATTTAACACTTTTTTTTATCTTCGTTCTTAGCTTACCCGTTTTAGGCCACCTTCCCCTACCTAGTTGTTTTCCTTTGAGGCGAGTGAAGTGACAATACCACAAATAAAAAAATACCTACGATTAACACACTGCCCCGCTCTGTGCTGCGCTCAGTATATAACAATGTACTTCGTCTGCATGGATAGCGTAGTGGTTTAAGAGGTCGCCACGCCGCTTTCTGCTGCGCTGATTGTAGTGGGTTCGATCCCCACATGGGACACCACTTTGTGTAATCCACAAATTGTTAATTGTTCTGGGTCTGGGTGTTCTTTGTGTCCTTTTCATGTATGTTTGTAAAGTCCCCTGCGACACATGATATATATTCCTAATGCAGGAGTTGTCTTTTAAAAAGGATAAAGGATGTACTGCCGTAAGGATGTAAGTCGGATGCAGATTTCTTCGCACAAACGCGTCTTTCTCTTCATGAAGGGGCGTGTAATTAAAACTATATACCTACCTTAGAACATTCTTTAACTATAATCATTTTGCATATCGAAAACAATTTGGTTATTTATAAATTATCCGATTAAGTAAAGAAGCTATGTAATATATTCATAGTTTCTTATTCGCTGGTGATACATTTCGTAAAACGTCGATTACTGAAACAGTGATTGGAATATAATTTGTCTAATTTTATATGTAGTTGTACAACATAGATAAAACCCTATGCAACTCAATCACAAAAGCAACACTAACAGGCTTTCTTTAAATCTCTCCAAGAAATACGTCGCTAAATTCTTTCCATAACGCTTCTTGAATACTGTTATCATTATTTAATGTGAAAAACACTGAAAGGCGCATCCCTTCTACATCTACATTCTACATCTCACTATGAGCACGGTACAATTATTGTACCGTGCTATGAGTCAGCCCCTGGCTCATTAATTTTAAAAACACTTATGTACTTCGCATCCTATATAGCTCAAGTATCTATCTACCGACTTCTGAAGCATTTAAAACGGCGATAGTTCAAATGTGATAAATGTATATTATTTCTTGGAAAAGACAATTTGAGAACAAACTAATAAACGTAAAATTCATTGTCTCCGAATTGAATTGTCAAAAAATGTGGAACGCTTCACGATTTTGCGTGTCATCCTTGCGCAGGGGCCATGCTAATCTTCTCTGTATCGTTCCAATTTTAGTATATGTACTGCCGAAGCAAGTACATCAGTTAGTTTCAAAAACTGGTACACATGCTTAATGACATAAAAACTGCTTCAGCGCGATTTAGATTGTAGTACATTTGTTCGAGAAAACAACAAACTTGAGAACAACGCCATCTTTAGCACGAAATAGTAATAAAAATTTATAAAAATTGTTAAGGCCTTTTCCACACATCTAATGTAAATATATATATATATATATATATAGTATAATCTAGTCTGCTGATCTCGTAAAGTGCATAAGCGTTTAGTTAAGTTTTAGTTGTATGGTAAGTTTGCTATTTTGATTTTTTATAATTATTATGTTGTCTAATTGTGAATATTTGTAATTAGGGTAGCACGTGAACTAAGTTTGAAATAATTATGTATACGAATGTTTGTGTTTATTCTGTAAATATGTCTTAATAAATAAATAAATAAATATGCAAACGATGAAAATAGACATCCAACTCTCTCTTGATAAATTTAGAAGCGCTATAGCACCAATACAAACTAATGTCAACGTTTTATTTTAAATTACTTTATTTCATTTTGTTTTATTCCTATTGTTAGTCCATGATTTATTTATTAATCAATCAAAATATTGACAGTGAGTTTCGTGTATAGGTAATCTAGATTTAAGTAGTTTATATATTAGACGACGAGTCGTAAGCGCGGCAATGAGTATTTGCAACAACTAAACACACATTAAAAGGGTAAGGCCTATATTCTGAATAAAATTGGGTGAAGATACCCCTTGAGATAACAATGACAACAGAATATACTGATTTAAATGTAACTAAGTGAATGATTTTTTATTATGGGCCCATTTTTTTTGACTTTATTTTTTACAAACACCACAAAATACATTTCTTTTCTCTCTCTCTAATATTACTTCCTTAATATTTTTTTTTTATTGATCGTTAGTCTTTAAAAACAACGGGTACCACAATGAACAATAAAATCAGCCTTTAATAATCCATTGCTGGACATAGGCCTCTCATTAGAAGGGAGGTTTTTGCCTACTATACCACGCTGGGCAAACGGGTTTTTATAGGGTTTGTGTCAAGTTTTCCTTTTCTTTGCAGTGCTGTTCTCCAGCATAGTTTGCTGCGTTTGCTGCGATGAATGGGCGTGCTGACACTCCGTAGTCTTATTCCACACAGACAACCTCTCAATACGAAATTATAAATAAGTAAGGTATTTTATTAGTTATTCACTCATATTTTTACTAAGTACTTACCTACAATAAACACTCAGAATTAAAAATTTTGGCAAGCTAAAGCACAATACCAAACTCCTATCTGAATGTAGAATCAATAAACGTACGTAATAAATAAACGTAATGTTTTACCAGTCTTGATCAATAATATTAAACGCCTTTTTATAAAAATTTGTTACCTCGTTTGATAATATAATCCGTAAAGAATTGGTAACCGTAACAAAAGGAATGCTTAGTCTGTCTGTCTGTAGTCTGATACACGAATTACATGAGCTTAAAACACATACGAGTATATGTTTAGCACATTTATTTCTTACTGAACAGTTTAAAAGATGTAAGGAGGATAAAGTCCTTCCTTTCCTCCTCACTAAACATTTCTGGATCGACAAACTGTACCAAAGATCTTATTAATACAATAATCTAGACAACTTTATAAAGAATCTGTTTTAGGGCATTTGAGCATTTATATACTGGTACTCAATTATTTCTGTCATCCGTACTGGTCTTATATTTACATTGCGACTCTGGATCCCTTCAAGTGTGTCCTCTAGTAATGACTATATCCTTGGAAATAGAATCACTAAGGAGTAAGATGTCTAATTCAAAGCAAGTGAAACAAAAAAATATTTTAATTACTAGCCCTTAGATGTTAGAAACTTGAAACCCCAAAAAAATGTGGAACGCTTCACGATTTTGCGTGTCATCCTTGCGCAGGGGCCATGCTAATCTTCTCTGTATCGTTCCAATTTTAGTATATGTACTGCCGAAGCGAGTACAACAACAGTACTCAAAATTTTGTATTCATGTTTAGTAACTTACATAGTTTCAATTGTGTGATTTAGTTGTAGTACATTTGCCAGGAAAAACTATATAAATTGAGGGCAGCGCCATCTTTCGTGCGAGATGTTAACAATAATCTAGAGGAAATTTAAGGGCATTTATGCATGCCCCTTTTGAAAATGTGTGAATCACGAAGACGAGCTTCTGTCAGATCTCATTATATTGTTAATCTGTGTAGGCCAGTTGACCCTGTTCTCGAGGCCTATCCAATCACAGATGGACATATGGACAGGCAAACCATTTGAGCTACAGTAGTTTCGATCCTGACGCTCGAGCCGAGATTTGCAAAAACCCTTGCCCTAGCTCATTTGCCCTGACCATTTTTATCACACCTATTAAGCGTATACTTTCATTCCGGTTGAAAACGATTACATTTCAAAGGGCTGGAGGTTGATTCGAAGGTTGATAAGAAGGCGGCCGTAAAAGAAACTAGCTAAAGCTCAAGCAATGTTTGCATAATGGTAATCAAAATGAAATCTTTAAAATCAATTAAATTGGCTAAATTTAATTTTTAAATTATTAAAGTTTAATAATAAAAATAAGTTATGGTTCATTTTGAAATAATATTTAAAAGCAAATGCATAAACACCCTTAAATGTCTTCATAGATCATTATTACTATTTCGTGCTAAAGATGGCGCTGTTCTTAAGTTTGTTATTTTCTCGAACAAATGTACTACAATCTAAATCGCGCTGAAGCAGTTTTTATGTCATTGAGCATGTATACCAGTATTTGAACTTAACTGATGTACTTGCTTCGGCAGTACATATACTAAAATTGGAACGATACAGAGAAGATTAGCATGGCCCCTGCGCAAGGATGACACGCAAAATCGTGAAGCGTTCCACATTTTTTTGGTAGTTCCGTTTTAAGTTATCCATTTATAGGGCTTGTATTTGGAAACAAAAAAATGTCTCTTGATAATCATTACCCTCAGAAGTAGGACAAGGTTGGTGTTTGCCTTACTTTTGAGGGGGGAAGGAGGTTTAGGGGAATCTCATTTACTCGGTAAAAAGCTCAGTACCGGTTTTCTGTTATCACTCCTATCGAGGTAAAATTTTGGGGAACACCCAAATACTCCGAAATATTTTATTCCAAATTTCGATGGTCCTTTTTTCCAAATTTTATAAAACCTAAGAATTATAATGCCTATTATTTAATATTCACGAAATTTATTTTACCGAAAGTCTTAAATGCGAATTTTTTGTTTCCTGATTTTTATAGTTCGAAGAATCAAATGCTCGAAGGGTCCATAAAACGACATTCCGATTTTCAATATTTCGAATAAACAGCTAAAATTATGATTCTGATTTAGTTAATATAATATTCAGTTACGCATGTATATTCAAAATCTTTAAACGTTTAATATAGTTTAGAAACGTCTAGTTTTGTTATTAATAATTGTGTATTATTAATATTTGTGTATTAATTTTTTTGAGTTTTTCTCTTCTTCTTATATACCTGCGTCGGATACCATCTACCATTATTGAATTCTTTGGGTTAGGTTAGGTTAGAACTGTGTGTACGCCTCTGGCGCCCTCAGAGGGTAATGGCGGTCAGAGCCATACGCGGTTACCGCACCGTCTCGACGGAGGTGGCATGCGCGTTGGCCGGAACTCCCCCGTGGGATTTGGAGGCGGAAGTGCTCGCCGAAGTTTATCGGCGAGTGGCTGACTCCCGGGCGGAGAGCGGATTTCGCCCTCCGCCCGAGGATGTGCGCGAGTGGCGCGAAGCCGCTCGCCGAGCCACGATGGCTCGTTGGTCGTTCCGGCTGGAGACTCCACGCGCTGGCTTCGCCGCCGTGGAGGCTCTCCAGCCGGTCATCGCCGAGTGGGCAGGGCGGCAGCACGGGACCCTTTCCTTCCGGCTGACGCAGGTGCTTTCCGGGCACGGTTGCTTCGGAAAGTACCTGCACTCGGTCGCTAGGAGGGAACTGAGTCCCGCCTGCCACCACTGCGACTGCAGTGAGGACTCGGCCCAGCACACGCTGGCGGTCTGCCCCGCATGGGCGGCGCAGCGCCGGGCCCTCACTGCAGTCATCGGAGTGGATCTCTCGCTACCGGCCGTAGTACGCTCCATGGCCGGTAGCGACAGTTGTTTTACCGCGGTCGCAACCTTCTGCGAGGTAGTAATCTCGCGGAAGGAGGCGGCGGAGAGGGCCCGGGAGGACGACCTCCACTCGGACCCGATTCGCCGCCGGCGAACCGGGCGGCGGAGGCCCGCCTATCACAGCCTCATGCCGCCCTGAGTGTGGCCGCGGGTGGACGGGGTGGGTTTCCCCTCCACCCGCATTAGTTTGGCCAGCCGCGAGGGGGCGGCGTCCGCGTGTGCCGGACGTCGCCTAAAGAGAGGAAAATATATTGAGACGGAGCCCGCACCAGGAGCGGGCTGGCGCTAGGAGGGGTCCGGATGTCTAAACAACAGCTGTTCCCGGATCCCTCCTGTTACAGGCGCAGAGTGGTACACCGTGTGGTTTTAGTCGGTCCGAGTCCGACACACCACCCCGCCGCAAACCCCGGAGGGGTGACGGTCCGAGGGGATTTCCAAACGTTAAAAAAAAAAAAAAAAAAAAAAAAAAGGTTAGAACTGTGGGTCGAGTGGGCAGGGCGGGGTGACGGTCCAAGGGGATTTCCACACGTTAAAAAAAAAAAAAAAAAGGTTAGAACTGTGGGTGGAACACACACCCCCGTCGATGGCTACCTTGGCCGTCGACGACGGAGAGAACGTGGATGATGTTCCGCCAGTACGGGATTCGGAGGTAGGGGCGGCTGTTCTACGGATCCGTTCCAACAACGCCGTCCCTGGGCCAGACGGGATATCGGCCCGAGTACTGGCCCTAGCCCTTCACCACATGAAGAGCGGGAAGCTGGTCCTATTGAGGAAGCCGGGACGGCCTGCAGATTCGGTCACGGCATACAGGCCCATTGTGTTGCTGGACGAGGCGGGTAAATTGTTTGAGAGGGTACCTCTACGAGGGGCCCCGATCTGTCGGACTCCCAATTCGGTTTTCGAGCGGGGCGTTCGGCGGTCGGCGCTGTGCTGCGGTATTTGCAAAATCATATTTGTGACTGACGGAATACTGTTTTTCGAATTTATGTAGCGTACCCAAAAAATTTTTATGTCTTTCCTCAATTTCGTGTCTTTCTTAATAATCAAAATTATGTGCCATCCCTGATAAAATGTTTTATGGGGATATTCTAACAATTTTATGTCCAGAGACAAGGCTCAGTCTTATGCACAAATAAATCATAATTATTCACATTCCTACACAATGAACGCATCTATGGTATACCCTAGAGCCTTGTTCTGCCATGTAAGTACTCTAAACTTCATGTAAATACACCCACAGAACACAGTCTTTGATACTTTACATTTAGTTTAAGATTTCCTTGTTTTAATAGTTATTTCAACTATGTATAACTATTGCCGGGCCTGTTGTCTAGTGGTTAGTGAGTCTGACTGCTAAGCCGGATCCGACATCCGGCTTAGGGTTCGAGTCCCACCCAGGACAAATAATTGTGTCACAAGCACGATCACGATCACAATCATTTTTTTCTGTCTAGGTGTTACATTACATCATATCAACAGCCTCTAATAGTACACTGCTGGACATAGGCCTCTCCTTAGAAAGGAGGCCTACTATACAACACTGGCCAGACGGGTTTGTATCAAGTTTTTTTAATAAATTTTTTGAAAAAAATAATAATCTTTGTCTGTGGTCTAATATAGACTTTAGAAACATTTTATACCGCCTTGGGTTTCGAGTCTTTATTGCTTTTGTCAACTTTTTACATCCGCCAAAAAAAAACAATGATTACAGACTCATTCTAAATTCAAATATTCAACAATGTCAAATTGCTATCACAATGGATGGAATGATAGACTGCATGTGTAATGTCGGAAGTGTTATCTACTTTTTGAATGTTTGGAACGATTATTTAAAGAGATAAAGATAAGCTATTGTATTTTAAACAGTAGTTAATTACTTAGGTACCTAAGTGTTGGCGGAGACGTTACGTTTATACCTATTCCTTGTAAACGTGGGCTGAGTTGTCGTCTTTTCGTACCTCGGTAAACATACATTATTTGAATTTGGTTAAAATTTACAACCTTTTCCTTTTCTGCTGTTAAATTCGTTAAGCTTTTCGCACATTTGCTAACAAAAATAACTCCCCAATAGAATATACCATGTTAGCCAAAAATTTGAATTGCCAAAAACCTCAAAAGAAGTTTACCTACTCTGTTATATGCCGTCCCCATATTTTCATATTTTGAACAAATTAAAAACCGAAGAGCGTACACTACTTAAAAATATCCAATAATATATTTTATTTATCCAGATAAAGTCCGGAGTAGTGGTGTAATGACTCGACTTTTCTAACCGGTTTGAGCATTAACCGAGTTGACTCAGTTAGCCCTTGGTTTAAATCGGTTCAGCCGTAGCCTGTATCATAAGATCGCGCGGCACCTCGCTTCGTACTGTCGCACTCGCGGCTCCTGCTTTATCGATCGAAGAAAACTGATTTATCTACCAACTGATTCTGAACCGAGTCGATGCGTCACGGCAGAGAAAATATATTTATCAATTTAACTACAAGCACAAGCTATACTATTATGTTCCTACAAATTGGATACGGTTAGCGCGCGTCGTCAGTTTCATAATAATTGAATACGTAAAACGATTTACTAACCGTTCATATCTAACGTACATATTTTACTTATATTCACCAACGTTGGTCGTCGCCACGTTGGTCGTCAATTAGTATAGGTAATGTTAAGTTTAACGCTTGTATGTAATTTGGTTGCCAACCGTTGACAAACCGTAAAACGGTGGTTTAATCGGACCCATCGAACCGGTTCAAACCCGTTCAAACCGCTTGTGGATGATAGCATGGAAGCCATCAACTTGCGTGAAGACGCTAGAAGCACTACAGAAGCGGTCTCGCTTCTGTAATGCTTCTCCGCAATCTAATCTAATCTGTTAGGGCTATCTAGCCCTAACAGCACTCTGAAGCCACTGTTATGCTCTTAAGCAATTCTGGGAACAACTGACAGGTATCATTGGTCCAAATATATTTTGTAACCAATGCCAAATAAGGAAGAGGTTGTAAATCCGGCAGTTTTTATTTGATGTTTGTAACTCCAGAACGCCCGTCCTTTAAAAACAGTTTTGAAAAAATTGAAAAAGTTATTCTCTCCGTTTAGTCCCATTTCTGGTCATCATGTATGGTCCTGAATTTGAAGAGAAAATTCTACCGCTATACAGTTTATTACAATTCATCACGAAAAAATATAGATAACTGTATTTAATGTGCCTTTAAATACAGTTATCTATATTTTTTCAAGTTAATTATTGTCATAGCGTTGAATGTCCCTGACCAAGCCATAAATAAAATAAAATCCGCAGCAGTGGCGGCTAGGATCTCATTTTTCAGTTTCAAGTTTTTCTCTCTCGCTTTATCATCTCTTTAAATTGCTGCATGGTTTTAACTGGCTCAACAACTAGCAGGGTGATTACTACCTAAACAATTGGCATTATTTTAGCAAGAGAACGTAAACTGACCTGCACATAGGACTTCCTCAATAATGTTCAATGAGATCGGTTTGAAGCCATTTGCTTTGCATCCACTGTTGAACTGCAATCTTTTTAAGGTTATGGTGGTGCGTTCGATTCCTAACCAGGACTACAAATAATTGTGTGATGATAATCATTTGTTCTGTGACTTTGTGTAATTGATCTATGTTAAGTATGTTTATGGGTCTGTTTAGTTTGGGATCAAACTGCCGCGTCTACTTCAACTATCTGTCTGTTACTATCAACTGTCTACTAAATCGCGTATCCAGAACCTTTCGGTCCCATCTATGATGCGAGCCATGTGCCTTGCCTATAGCCACTGCAACTTACCATTACAATATGTTAGATTTTTTTTATACAATAAAAGTGAAATTAATAAGCGCTAATCAATTTGATACATAGGCGTTAAAAACAGCTAATTAACAATTTAGGCAACAATATTGCAGTTAGATATTGCATTATCACAGGCTGTATGATGCTGCAACCAACGTAAGTTATTGCTTCTGATAGTTATTGCATATTAACAGACTTTTTTAAATCATGATGAATGAGGATGATGTTTTAGAGACCGTTTTCTTATAAGGACCATAGACCATAATTCCATTTATTATAAGACCATATTATGTGACCATAGTCTCAGACAATTGAAAAAAAATGTTGCATTATTTTTAAAATTAGAAAATATTTATCCTCATTGTTTTACTTATTACTGTTTTCCCGCCATGCCTGTCGTTTGTCAATAAAATTATATACATAATTAAAAGTTTCACAAATCTGAAAAGTGGTTACGAAAAATTAAATTAAATAAAAAGCGAACAGCGATGGAGACAAGATAACGCAGAAAAATAAAAAATCTCTAATTATGATAAATCTAATTATGAATAATGATAAATAATGATATAAAATATTTTTAGTTGGAGACACCTAGCCTAGTTATTTTTACATACATTAACGCATATATAATGCGCAAAAGCATGCGGACTTGTTTGCTTCTTGTTTAATTAATGTAGAAAAAGCATAAAGTATACTTAATTACATTTGCGTTAAATTAATTATTAAATGAAGGTAAAAAAGGTTAGATAGATTGTTTACTATAATAGTAATATTTTTGGACATCTAACACACAACGCCATCTTGTTTCAAACAAAGCAGAGCTTGTACTATGAAAGCTAGATTGACTGATAGCATACTTATATCCTTTTTTTGTAAATACATATATATTATACATAGGAAATATCCAAACTCCGAAACAAATATTGCGAGATCTTACAAACATTTTGTCTGACCCGGGAATCGAACCCGAGACCTCAGTACAGCAGTCGCATACGCTACCACAGCACCACCGAGGCAGTCAAAGTATCGTAATAATTTCAGCCATGGACAATCTAGTGCCGAAATTTCCGAAGAATAATTAATAATAATAATAATAATAATAATATATCTCACACACTCACACACGGCCGTCTGATCCCAAACTAGGCAGAGCCTGTACAATGGTAACCAGACCGCTGATAAACATACTTATATATTTCTAAATACATACATATTATAGATAAATTACACGTCACAAAATTAAGAAAATAAAAGCATTTGAACAAATGAACAATACTTGTTAAGAGTAACGACACATTTCATGGTCTTTTTTTTTATTCTATAAGGGGCAAACGAGCAGACGCGTTACCTGATGGTAAGGAACTACCGCCGCCCATGGACACCTGCAACTCAAAAGTCACAAGTGCGTTGCTGCCCTTGGAGTCCCCCCGCTCTAGTCAGCTTGAGGGGGGGATTTGGGTTCCAGTAACTATGCATTTTAGGATAATCTCGAGCAATTAAAAAATCTTATTTAATCAATGCGGAAGACTACATATTTAACTTACGCATTTTTTCATCCCGGATAGGCACAGACAATTTTCCACTACTAAGTGTTATTTTTTTTAAACAATATTTTTTATTAACTTTAAGAGTTTCCCGTTCCGTCACTAAACCTTTTATATACATACGCCTTTTTTGAGTGCGTGTAACATTCTTTATTACGTATACCACTAATAAAGCGATCTATCGATACATGTTATTCGAGGTCAAATTCGACCGATTTGTCCACTTACTCGTACATATACCTCGAACTAGCGAAAACTTAATTGACATTTAAAGTAAAGCGACTCCCTATTAATATAACCAGATCATCCTGCACTCAGAAATAGCCCTAAAGGTGTGTTCGTACAGCAAAGAGGGCTATTGTCCTTGACATTCATTCATATGTTTGTGTAGTAATGTATTCGCTGCAACCTGTCTGAGGTGTATGTGGAGTATGTAACCGGTTGGTTTTGTGGATTGCAGTATGCTAGATAGCGCAAGTTGTTTTTTTTTTATAAAACGATAATTAACAGTAACTTGGAACATACATCGCACTTTGGCTTCGGTATCATCATCATCAACAGCCTTTAATAATCCACTGCTGGACGCAGGCCTCTCCTTAGAAAGGAGGTTTTGCCCTACTGTACCACGCTGGCCAGACGGATTGGTATAGGGTTTGTTTCAAGTTTTCCTTCTCTTTACAGTGCTGTTGTCTTACGTATTTTGCTACCTTAGTCGGCTCATACGACACCCACAGGATGAATAGGTGACACTCCGTATTCTTAATCCGTCACACACGGTATCGGCTTCGGTATAACAAAGGCATAATGGCACTCTTTGTATTTTTAAAGGACAGCCATTTTAATTTATTTCTTTCGGTTTAATATCATAAAATAAGCATAATTGTACGCCATTTATAACTTCACATATCTCACACACGGCTAATCTAAACCCAAAATAGGTGGAGCCTGTATTGTGATAACTAGAATTCTGATAAACATACTTGTATATTTCTAAATGCATACATATTATACGTAGATAACACCCAGACACAGAACAACCCGGGAAAAAATGATCAGCCCTGATCAGGCATGAACAGGCATGAGTCGTCAGGCCTGATCAGACCTGAAAAATGACCGGGCCTGATCAGACCTGATCCGGCCGGATCAGGTCTGATCAGGCCTGACGACTCATGCCTGATCCGGCCGGATCAGGTCTGATCAGGCCCGGTCATTTTTCAGGGCTGATCAGGCCTGACGACTCATGCCTGTTCATGCCTGATCAGGGCTGATGACTCATGCCTGATCAGATCTGATTCACCGTCGAGTAGCTTTGTTAATTTTAAGCCTGAGACTCATTCCTGAAAAAATCTCTGTTGATCAAAGTGCCTGAAAAAATTATTAGATCTGTATGATTAGATCATGCAGAACTAATTAATCTAATTATCCTTTCCAGGTTTGAAATAAAATCATAATATATGGTTCAAGTAATGAAATTTTATTATCCGATAATTATATTATAAGTTTTAACAAACCGTAGAATATTAAATATTTTCTGAAAAATATTTATAAAATCCGAAACAAAATATTATAGTATTTATGGATATGATTAATTGGTAATTATCACCTTTTATTTTTTTATTAGATATATGGAAGTAACTCTTTGGTTGACTTTCTTAACGTTAATATTAACTTAAAATTATTAAAAGTATAATGTGAAACTGTATTGAATTTTTTAGCTTTTTGGATTCATTTCAGTTTTTTCCTTCTTCATGTTGTCGCGTTTATATTCAGTGATCTTTGGCTCATTTCCTTTAAAATGATTTGTCGACTTTGAATCGGCCACTTCCTCTCAACGGCTGTATGCATCGCAAACTCTGCAAAGTTCGTTCATAATGAGTCACATCACACCTCGATAATAATCCATATTTACGGTCACATGGGGTCAATTTGATTCCAAACCCAAAGAATTACGCTCCAAATTAAACAATTAAATGCTAATTATTGTAAAATTATTCTCTGGCATGCAAGTAAAATTGAGCAGTCAAATTATTGATAGATTACGGCTTTAAATGAGGCTTTCAAATGAAGTTCTTAAACCAGAGATTTAAAAAAAACGTTAGAGTCAATTTGACACAATGTTACCTATTAGGATTAGTAATTAAGAAAAAAAACTCACCAACGATCGCGCCTTTCGCCTGTTGATCTAATGGATTTACAACAGCTGATTTTTTATCTTTAGTCCTTGGAGCCTGCCCTGTCAATGTGCATCCCATCATGGCGTCGTGGTTAAAAACTCCTTCTAACAACCTTCTTGCCAAATGCGTTGATTTATGAGAAGCTTCTAGCGCTGAATCATAAATTATTTTTCGGCAGTAAACATTATTTCCTATGTTTTTCATCTAAAAAATTTATTTATTTAAAAATAAATGGTAGTATTTATTAAAAATAGCATTATTTTTTTACTATCACTTAAATACCCTGATTAAGAAATCTAATTTGAATCGATTTAAAACAATTTGAATTAATTTAAAAGCATCTAATTTGAGTACTTTATAGATATACATTTAACATGGAGGTTATCATTTTAAATCATATTTCTGAATGACGGTACATAAATGAACATGAACTCAGTATTCATTAATGAAATTTCATCAATATTTACACATAAATTATACGTACGTTCGCTGAATCATAATCAAATAAAATATAATAATAAAATATTTAGGTTTAATTTTATTTTAATCATAAAGTCAACTTACATTCTTTGAAATCTTTAGTTTTTTCGGAGGTGGTGAATTTTCTGGACTCCAGCTTCTCTTTGGCATCGATTTCGTTTCGAACGATTAACACCAGCTGTTACTTTCTTTTTTTGTTTGATTGTTTTATTGAAATCTTGCCTTCGTTTTTGTAAAAAATCGGAATTACCTATAGATATTAAATATTAATTATTGTATGTAAAAAAATAAATGGTTATTCATCAAATTTAATGGACTATTACAAATGAGAATTATTCATATATGACAGAAATGAATCTAATATTTAACAAATATTTTGGAAAACTTCACACAAAGTAATTAAAAAAATATGAAATTTATTTAAAGAATATTTCACCAGGAGTAATGTATTTACTTAAAAAAAATATTGTTTTCAAATGTTAGCAAATTTAAGTTTTTATAAATGTTAAAAATAATAATATAACCTTTATGTCGATAAACAAAAATAATTAAATATCTTACTTGAAAAGTCGATCACTTTTCCTTCATATTGTCGTTTCTTCATATTGAATTTAGTAATATCATCTTTAACCAGCTCGTGAGGTTTTTTGTTGTCATCATTATCGATGATATAGGCGCAATTGTCATCATAGATAGCATTGAATTAAAAACATGTTTGATGCCTCCACAAACAACACAGATAAATTTGTAGAGTGAAATATTTAAAGTTTAATTAATTAATAAATCACATACAATTGCACATAAACAGACGCTAGTAGAAGACGCACACAGTTTATACTCTTATTATGCGACGGCATCCATGTTGAAAGTGAATTACACCGGTGTGTCACGTGACATATAAAGTTGTGTGCTATACATGAGGACACTCACACATAGCTGTGCCCATATATATTTACTTGATGACTTGTGGCGTTTGATATATACATATGATCAGTATACCCACAAATGTATATTATGTAAACATTGCAAATAACACACTAATAAATTTAATTGTTTCAAACACAAGTTTTAATTAAATTATAAAATTTAAAAATTATTTGAGCAGAGAAAATCAAAATATTAACCTTGAAGGAAGAACACAAAGGTCTTTTCTATAACAGAAATTTACAATGACCAGTTATTTATTATTAATTTTTAATTATGTAATATATATGTTTATTAAAATAAAATAGTAATTTTGTAAATTTCAAGACTATATCATGAATTTAGAAGGTATTAAATTATCGTTGTAGTTGAAAGAATAATTAATAAAATATAAATAAATCGAAAGTAAAAAAATGCATTGGTTAGGAAATGGAACAAAAGGTATATATATATATATCGAATCAACATGTCTGGTCTGATTCAACTCGAGTTGGATCCAGTTGGTCCAGCTCGATCGATATATAAAGATATAGGAATAATAATTAAGTATTTAACTATTAATCAGACCTGATCATGTCTATTCATGCATGATCAGACCTGAACGTATTTAACACGTCAGGCCTGTTCATGCATGATCATGCCTGAGCAGACCTGCAGTGTTAAATACGTCCAGGTCTGATCATGCATGAACAGGTCTGATCAGGCCTGATCAGACCTGCTCATGTCTATTCATGCATGATCAGGCATGATCAGACCTGGGCCGTAAAATATATTCAGGCCTGATCAGACATGATCATGCATGAACAGGCCTGATCAGATCTGAACGTATTTTACGGCCCAGACCTGATCATGTCTGATCAGGCCTGATCATGTCTGATCATGTCTAACGTCAGGTCTGATCAGGCATGAACAGGTCTGATCAGGTCAAATTTCAGGTCTGATCATGCATGAACAGGTCTGATCAGGCCTGATCATTTTTTCCCGGGAAATGATCGTGCTCATAATACGATTCTCTTATTTGTCCTGGGTGGATATTGAACCCACGACCTCTGGCTTAGCGATCAGGATCGCTAACCACTAAGCCAACAGACCCATCATAATTGACTCTCTCACTACTACTACTCCGATCTCAAACACCGATAACGCACTCTTGACTCTTGCTATCTGCGCAACCTACCCTTCAACATCATTAAAAAAATCCGAACGGCGCAGTATTGTGTAAATTAAATACATTTTATAAGTTGCATGCCTAAAGTTGATAATTAATGAACAATATCCTCATTAAAAAGGTAGAACAAACAACGTTACAAATATTTACAACAGGCGGTGTTAAATTTAGTTTAGGTAATAAATCCGTCAACATCACGTTCTTATGAACATTAAAAGCATTGCTTTAATTACACGATTACGTTTAATGAATGGTTGCATGTTGGATGTCCTCATTCAATTTGATCGATTGCAATTTAAAAAGTTTTATAGTCTTTAAATAAAAAATTTAAAATATTTGTTAATAATTAACTAACAAAATATGTGTGTGTAAACATATATTTATAGTTTATTTTAGCATTTAAAAGTTGTTTTATTATCGAATTGAAAAAAAACTGTTTGCACCGTGCAACCAGTTTTATTTCAGGCTCGTGCAGGCTGCACGGATGGTGGTAGTGGTGATCGATAGTTTAACCGGTCACCGCGCTGCTTCCTACTGCGCTGAGTTTTGTGGGTTCGGAGCCCACATGGGACAACACTTAGTGCAATCCACAAATTGTTGTTCTGAGTCTGGGTGTTCCTTGTGTCCGTTTCATGGATGTTTGTAAAGTTCCCCGCTACACAGGATATATTCCTACTGCGGGCGTTTCTTTATCAAATAGAAAAAAAAACAGAAACTTGGTGTGAACATGCAGTTTGGATGACAATATTATAATTTGGTATCTGTAATTTGGTAAAGTTAGCTCCAGGCCCCCCAAAATGAATTCACAGTAATATTATCAATGCTGTTTTTGAGCGTGGATATTTATGTATGCATGCGTGTGTGTGCGCGTGTGTGCGCGCGCGTGTGTGTGTGTGTGTGTGTGTGTGTGTGTGTGTGTGTGTTACATATAGTGTATACAATTATTAAGTTTAAGACTGACTACGTCACTATCTCTAGCAACTTTTCTGTTTCTAAATAGTTTAGATAACTTTGTTACTGGCTGAATTTTGCGGCGCATCAACAAATTTAGTTTTTTTTAGCTCACGTTCAAACCACTACAACTACCTCCTTAACCACATGTTACCAGGGACCACATGTCAACAAATACTTTTTAGATACGAGCCCCACCGTGTTGATTACCTGACAAGTCATCTGTATTCCACTGAAATGTCAAGATCATTTGACTTTTATGCTTATCTCATATCTGCTCCTCGAGAGAAAACACCCCGGCTCGTGCGCAAAGATGTATTCTTTAATTTGGCGCTCCGAGCACAATAAAAATTTGACACCGTAATTACTAAACAACATCAACTTTTTTAGGTATTACTAAACCATTTTTTAACGTTTATTCTGCCTGTATATTAAGCGTTGCTAAAGCTTACTACGCTTGCATTGCAAAAAACGGCGCTGGTTGTCACAGCACATTTGACACGTCCCTCGCAACCCTCGCATACCGCCAAATTTGGTGAATATTTAATAATGCGGAATCTATTAGGGGTAATCTAGTACAGGTACAGATACAATAAAATCTGGAATAGCACATACGCTACTATTTTGCCCGGAATATTTTCAAAATAATTAATAAAATCAATATTGTAACTACGTCACTGCTCGTGCTCGACTTAACGACATACTTCATTTGTTTTTTTTTTCAAATAACTAACCATAGATGCCACCATTCTGCCTAACTGGTGGTAAGCGATAAAAATGTTGCCATTTTACGGAACACTCGCAGCTTAAGTGTTACAAGTGCGTCACTGTTATTTGAGTGTCATCAGAATTAGAGAGAGAGAGAGAAAGAGTTGAGTCTCCAGTAAATCCACTCACTTGGTCAAAAGCAACGAAACAATTGCTAAACACCGGTTTTCTGTGACGCCTTGGTATCACTCCGGTCCCGCAGGCAAATTTGAGCAAAAGCATAACTCTACCAATTTTCTTTCTGTACGGCCATCCCCTGGGATACTACCCATTGTGTAATTTTTTGCTTATTGTATGGTTAACTTTATTCAATAAAAAATATTATTATTATTATTAATGAACAACTGGTTATGTCGGACTCGAACCGACTAAAAACCGCACGTCGTCTCGGATACCAGTAGCTGGGTAAAGGAAATCGCCTGACGTTATTCTAGGAAATATTTCATTGACACCAACACACGTTGTACACTCAAGAACTAGCTAAGAATAAAATCATAATAAACCACATAAATATCCGACCTTCAATAACAAAACGTACAAGCTTAATTAAGTTAAGTATAACATTTGAATAATTGAATTATTTATTGAATGACAGCTAATGATAACATAATTTATTACAATTACATGTTGTTTAACGTCTAAATGTGTTATAATTATAATGTGGTTGAATTTAAATTTGTACTTACTTCGGTACTTAAGAGGGTGTGACCCGACAAGGTTGCTTAACACTACCAACCAGCCTCGGCATCGTTTTTTGGTAATAAATTGATATACCGGTTTTCAGTTATCTTAGAAGATATAAATATACCGTAGTTTAATATAGTGTAACAGATCATTTTAAGAGGAACCATTCTGTAATACATTGTTTTCAGATAACTATGAATTTATGTGGTGCACCGCACATGTGAGTAAAGTCGGTACTATTTTTCCGATATCTTTTACAATCGTCGCCCATTTCGCACTACGTCCGATCCGAATCCTATCCGATCGATGCCGTGCGTACGTATCGATGTTGATTGAAAGGACTGATGATCAACAACGTGAACGATCTTATGTGATGAAAATGACGTATTCTTAAAGGTGACCCCTGAATTTCTGGGACTAGAATCAGGGATCGCAATAGTGCGTAAACAATAGATGAATTCAGTCAGTCAATAAGCCTTATAAATTTAGATCTGTATTTTCAGGGGTTCGGATTTGATTCGGGTCAAACGTAGTGCGAAACTACTCTAAACCGTAAAGAGTTTTACGTCTAAGCCTTTCTTATGAATCCTTTTACTTTCATTTGAAAACCGTATACAAAACCGTTTAGTACTGTTCAGACAGAAGGAAAGACGAACATACGTGAAAGGGGACTTTTGTGTACATACTATTACGGTATTTATGTTCACTGCTGTGTAGCAACGCAGCAGTGAACATAAATATATAATATTATATTAGCAACATAGTAATGTAAATATATTATATTGGCAACATAGTTGTAGCGTGAAGTTAAATAGCCTATTTTCCTCGAGAAGAACTATTTTCAAATTCCATTGGCAGTCAGCTTACAAAAAACTTATTAGATTAATGACACATTTAAAGGCTTACAATATTATTGTTTGTGTGTACATACTGGTTATTTCACTAGGATTGCTGCATAAAATAAAACAGCAACTTACAAAATTATTCTCGTTGTGTTTTGGCCCGTTATATGTTCTTTATTTCTCATTTGTTCCTCGTACCCGAACCAATTAAATATCCTTTGTTAAACTCTTATGACTAACACAACTCAAAAGCCTTACGTCTTAATCGCCACAATGCGAGTGCTAAACCAGATATTACCATATTACTTTGTAAAACTAGGGACCTTTCTCCATTCAATGCAAGCTTCTCAATAATGCGGCTCGTTTAGACAAGTCACCAGCTTTGACTGATAGTGACCATTCAAATTATATTTATTGTACGAGTTTTAGGAATGTTCTACAGTTCAAGGTACATAATATAGCCATGCGATAATTTTGTTTGCATTACTTCTCTACCCTATCGTTTCATAAGCAGGAACGCCCCCTCCTTATGAATCTTGCAAACCTTATTTTAGAAAATATGAAATATTACCGTTGGCCTGTGTGTACATCTTTATTTATTGTAATTGTGTTTATTTAAAAAGGCAAAAGATATATTCCCACGCAACACTCGGGCAGTGAAAGACTAGTCCTGGACTTTGTTCTCAGAAATAAACTATTTCAAAAATAATGTTTTAATATGTGTATCAAAATATTCAATAGCTTGCCACCAACCGTAAAGACGTTGGCCCTACTAAAATTTAAAAGGAAATCGAAAATCTGGCTTTTAGAAAAAAAAATATAGATACTCAGTAAATGAATACTTAAATGAGCCATAATTACTAAAATACCTGATAATATTTTGTTGTATGTTGTGTTCTATTATAAATAAATGACCGGAATGAAAATTTTTACATTGCAATTATATATTTAGCATTATTTATTATTTAAATCGTTTGTTGACGTAAGCGTTATTAAATGTTGTTATTAAATCAATCTGTTGTTATAATATGCATGTACGTTTAAAATTTTGCATGTCAGAACAGACTGACGAAATATGTGATTCTCTTATGATAACTAATAAGTTGTTTAACCTATGCACTATATTTTTGCAATTAAAGTATCATTTCATGTCATTTCCAATGCAGAAGATGGCGCTAATGCAGACATGTATTTTAATAGCCAAGGTTGCAGTGCTTCAATGCTACTGATATCTTCAGTATTGATACCTATTCAAATATTTTTATTGAAAGCTACAGCCATGACCGTAGAAATTAAAAGGAAACGTGCGAGCCGTCCAGTATTGGCATATGATGGGTAATATCTGACAACTCACCTACCACCTATTGGTTTATTTTAGGACCGCGCGCGCTGATTGGTCAAATCAAATAGTGCGCACTTCACTAGCTTTCTGTTACATACTTCCGTCCCCTTTCACATAATCACTCTAACATATTGCAGAAAAGCGCGAAGAAAGACATCATAAATAAATTACAAACGTTTTTGGGGAGAAATTCTCATCCTTACAATTTATCTTCTGAAAATAAACAACTCTAACATTATATGTATTTATATTTGTCTCAAGTTACAGAATACACACTAGAAATTAAGAATACCAACAGGCTAGTTTTTGCCTCCTACTGTGTGTTTGTAAACAAATAACGATTCAAATAACTCTGCATACAATATTCTATTTTAGATTCAAGTGGAAGACGATTGCGACTACAAGTACGGTACGGCCGTCGTACTGAGTTTGGTCCGACAAGTTGAGCCCGCCGCATACTTGTAGCTTCATACCTAAAGTTCAAATTGTGCCTGTCCTGCTCGATCAAAATATTATGAACGCGCAGGATATAACATTTGCGCCATACACCCTTTTTCACAGGATTCAGCACTACCAATTTTTATCTCATAATTTACGAGATTAAAGCTATGAATCCATCTATATCCTCAACTTGCATTGGACCACAGCCCTTTGTGGGACGTCATAAAGTAAACATTTTGTGGTGACCGCCTAAATAAAATCACTGCTTGTACCCTCGTTGTTAAAGGACACAATGAATATGTTAAAAAGTTTATTGGATATCTTTATTTGTTTACAAGTCAAAATAATAAATATACAAGGAAAAATACTCGTATCTGTAAATTTAAGTGTTAAAAATGAGAGAAGACAAATAAGTAGATATCAAAATAGCTTTTAAATGATCGCCCGCAAGTTTTTGTTATATGGAATATTTCTATGGAAGTGACTACAGCTGTCATCGACACGAGCAACTCAAAAGACACAAGTGCGTTGCTGCCTTTTGAGTAACCCCCCAATAGGGTAGGGATAGGGCATCATGTAATCTCACTCACTCGGTGAAAAGCTGTGAAAGAATTGCTAAACATAGGTCTTAAGCGTCCATATCCGTGTGGTGATGGATTTAGAATACGGAGTGTCACCACCACTATTAATTGCCCGGGTGTCGTAAGAGCCGACTAAGAAAGCAAACTACTCAGGACAACCGCATTACAAAGAGAATAGAAACTTGAAACAAACCCTATACTAAACAGTCTAGCCAGCGTGGCATAGTAGGCCAAAACCTCCTTTCTAACGAGAATCCTATATCCAGCAGTGGCCTATTAAAGGCCGTTGATGATGTGAGGTCTTCTGCGAGGCCGTGGTATTACTGCGACCAAACCGGCCCATATACGCTGAAGCTTGGTTCTTCCACGGCAAGTAGCAAAGCTGTAAGTATTAATCGTGTTGTAAGGATTATTCACATTAAACTGTGAGCGATGTGAGTCGCCTAATCATAGTTTCGGCTGTGTTCGTTAGCAATGCGTGCGTCGCTCGTCCATGGGGCGGGCGCTGTACGTTTTAACATAAATCACTACTCTTATAAATGCGAAAGTTGATATTTAATCTTAATAAAATTCAGCACTAAAATATATTAGTTTATGGAATAGTACTCAGACAACGGATTGGGCCGGTAAACTCACTCGGTCAGAGAAAAGCAACCCTAGAATTGATGAATACTATACATGGTAATTACTACTACTTTTAAATCATATTAATTTGATGAAATGATAAGTTTTAGCGAGTTTAGTATAGTCTTAGCGATTTCACTTGTCTTGTGATTGTGATTTCGTCATAGACAAAGATAAATTTTATCTAAGATTACGGCCTTTCTTTAGGGTAATAATAATAATTAAGTAGCAATGGTTTTGTTAATCCGTCACAGGTGTGTAAATTGTTGTTTTGAGTCTGGGTGTTCTTTGTGTTCGTTTCGTGTACGAGTACCTATGTTTGTAAAGTCCCGCGCGACACTGGATACATTCCTAATGCGGGAGTTGTCTTAAAAATAAATGCTACGTATAGATTGAAAACTGACCTGTCAGTCTGATTATTGATTATGACTACTAAACGTAAAAAGTAATAATACTCGTAAGTGTGATGAGCACAAACTCACGTTGTTCGCATTTATAAATAACTAGCGATCCGCCCCGGCTTCGCACGGGTGCAATGTAGATACTACTAATACAACTAATGTGGTGTTAGTGTGGAGTAATTAATTATACTAATATTAGACGTAGGGCTCAACAGTCGTTTCAATCCTCTAATATCTTCTATAATATTCATTTTAATGTTACGTTGTAAAGAGCGATTCTAATTTTTTACAATTTTTTTTTGTATTATAAGATAATAATGGTTACTGTGGGTTATCCTTAGGAGGTAGACATATACCATCGCTGATTTGTTTGTAGATCTTATTAAGATTTACAATTCCGTAGTGCATTATTTTGCTCTATCTCGTAAGGTTTAGCCAGCGTTGGTAATGTTAGCGGACAAAAACATATTTTTTAAGACAAATCTTTGAAATTCTCGGATTTTCGCTACTATAATATGCATGTATTATACATATGAACCTTTCTCTTGAATCACTCTCTCTATTGGTAAAAACTGAATTAATATCAGTTGCTTAGCTTAAAAGATCTAAGCGTACAATACAATAAAGCGACTTTATTTTATACTATGTAAAGATAATGCTAGATTTTATCCACGCCTTTCCTGAAGTAATTTTTGTTTCATTCTCTTGAGGATAGTATTTTTGCGGCACCAAGGTAACAAACAAACATTATCATCTTCTGTTATAGGTATTAGTTATGACGATAGTTAGTTACGATACAGACCCGGTACACTTCCTACGGTAAATCTCCTTCCTAAGGAGAGGCTTATGTCCAGCAGTGGACTGTTAAAGGCCGTTGATGTGATGTGACACTTCCTACGCACCTCGTTATTAACACGTCAGATATTGTCCCATAAGGCGAAAAGGTCGTAAAGATAACATATCTCTGTAATATATAAGCACTTATTATATTATCTCAAGTACTTACTGATATGGAAAGTTCATCAGGTTGTTACTGATTTTTATTGGCTTTGGTAAACAAAGGTACAATCAGGCATCAATCTTTGTTGTGTTCTTTATTGGGACTAATCCCACCCACACGCCCACAACTGTAACTCCTGTACACCAGGATCCACAGCAGTGACCCACGAACACACCGAGTTATGACACTCGGGAAGTCCCAGGAAGAAATTAAACTGTCTTGGAACCCGCAACGAAATTAATCAGAAGAAAATTTGAGGAGTTGGAAATACAGTAAATCCACTTCCCTCCTTAGCAAAGCGCGAGACAAAATGAAGTAAAATAGGCATACACCCTTTTAAACAGGGAAGCACCACGGCCACAAAATATTACGGGTCCTAAGTGAGCTATATTTGATTTCTATAATATGTATGGCAGAATCGCCTATTGGAAATTCATCCTAGTTGACACAAGATCCCCATAGTATACCGCCCCAGATGTCACCTGCAAGCTATTCAGCATTATATTACGTTCATTATACCAAAGACTGTTGTTGTGTTCTATAAAACTTTTCAACCGACAACATGAAAGGTAAAGGAGGTTTTCAATTCTTCTTTCATTATCATTAGCATAGCAGCCTTTAATAGTCCCCTGCTGGACATAATAATATAGTCAAGTGTTTGCAATTCTGTCTTATTTATTTTTATTGTTAAAATAATTTTGACCGTGTGGGGATGGATTAAGAATACGGAGTGTCACTAACTATCCTATCCCATGGGTATCTTAAGAGCCGACAACGGGAGCAAACTCTGCAGGATAACATCACTGCAAGGCAATGGAATACTTGAAACAAGCCATTTACCAACCCGTCTGGCCAGCATGGTATAGTAGGCCAAAACCTCCTTTATAAGGAGAGGATTATCTCCTGCAGCGGACTATTAAAGATTCTTCATGATAATTTTATTTTCGACAGAACAACATATTATTGTATGAAAGTTAATAATTTTTAGCTAAAAAGTGAACTTTAATCGTTTTAGGAATAAAACATTTTGCTTAAAGGATAACTAAGACCTTGTCTCTATCAAGTACCTAAGGAGAACACAGTTCCTAAACTTGGGTAGGCTAGCTATTGGCTGTGGCTTGCCACGGTTGTCTGGGGAACTATACTTTTTCTCCTGAATGAGAGATACCGTATGTTTCTTTGTATATATGACAACGTTAATGCGAAACTTTATGATGTTCGGACGAACTAAACGGGAAGTATATAAATAAAAAAAAGATATTTAAATCAGTTAAGCAATAATGGAGTTCTGAGGTTATAAACAAAAAATAAAATAGAACGAAAATGGAGAACCTCTTTTTTTTAAATCTGTTAAAATAAAAAGGTTGCTCCATCTTCTAATTATAGTAATTCCCGCCTTCAAGGAATCACATTACATTCATACATGCGTAGTTGTAAAATAGACAATTATAATGTAAATATCGGCCCCGCCTGATGCAGGCACGCGGAAGCTGCGAGTAATGAGGACGCGGGATTACTGGTGTAATGTCATGATCGCGTTGCGAGAAAAATTGATACGGCATCAAGAAAAAATGTAAAGAGGTTTTAAAGTTCGTTCTGTTGTTATTTATTAGTATAAGAATTGACGAGAGCAATTGTTATTAGTATTACATACCTTTGATGATACTGATGTTTAACTTAGCTTGGCGAAAATAGATTCTCGAGAGCTACGAACTATTTAAGTAAAAGCACGGACACCTTTTAAATATATACCTACGCTAATAATGCCATATCAAATTAATGGTTTGCTTCTTACATCCAATTTTTAAACACAAGAACTTTTTGTATGATGCATTTTTTTAAGTTAGATTATTTAATGATGGATTGCAAATAGTAAAAAAAGGAATAAAAATGTCTTATGAATATGGATTTCGATATCCTTGCACAGTTTCGTTTGATTTATCATAGTCCGTGGGCATTTAACACATTAGCATGTATGTAAATTAATTCCGTCTAAATGGCTTTGGTGGTAATATGTCGCCATGTTGCTTACACTCTTGAGAGTGCAGTGGATCTTCGAAGTCTGTTGTCCATGGTCAAAAATGATTTAAAAAAGAACATGATTGTTCTAGTCAACAATTTCTTGTTAGTTCTTTTTGCCTGGTTCTTGTCGCGCTTATGCTTTTAATCTGTGTTCAGTAAAAATATAATGCAGACGTTCCGTTTTGAAACTAGAACCTGTCATTAAATATATTTTTAAACAGCATAAATAAAAATTTTAATATTAAAAATAGATTTAAAAAAACAAAGTGTTACAAACACCGAAAAGTACGTTTTTTTAAAAATGCAAAGTACAATTTATTAAAAACTCATTTGTAATTGTTTTAATATATTTCCTACACACACAATACCTAAATAAAATAGAGGAAATAAATGGTACTAGTCGTCGCCCACGGTGCGTAATTTGAGACCAATTCTTTTTATTTTAAATGTAATCGAAGTTCCTTTATAGATAAGAGTGACTCATTGTTGGCTACTTTGTTGGAACTGTCTTGGAACCCGCAACGAAATTAATTAAAAGAAAATTGGAGGAGTTACTTTGTTGTCTGTCGGTCTATAAATAAACTTTTTCTACGGAACGCGTTGATGTATCAAGTTGAAATTAGTAACTAGGCCTGTGCTTATAAGCTTACACCATACGACTGTACCATACATTCCGTGTGGTGACGGATTAAGAACACGGAGTATCACCACCCCTGTTCATCCCGTGGGTGTCGTAAGAGCCGACTAAGGGAGCAAACTAAGCAGGATAACAGAACTGCAAAGAGAAGGAAAACTTGAAACAAACCCTATACCAACCCATCTGGCCAGCGTGGTATAGTAAGCCAAAACCTCCTTTCTAAGGAGAGGCCTATGTCCAGCAGTGGACTAGTATAGGCTGTTGATGATGATGACTTTTTCGTTTTTCCATGCAGATTATAAAGTTTTTATTTTATAGCCTATAGCCAATATAACATAAGAAGAAATTTTTAATGTAACTTAGGACCTATTAAAGAAATACTTTACAGTTTTAATGTATGCTAAAATAGATTTATTTTGAATTTTACTGTGCGTCTTTCTGTTGATAGTACTCTAGTTTGACCATTATATTGATTGTATACAAGTAAATATAGCTTATTCAACGGTACCAAAGATGGAAGGCTTCCGAGTAAGGTCTCAATTCCTCGTAAGGTAACGCACAGAACGGGTACAAGCACTTATTGTTTTGTTTCGCCCACATTGCACTAACTACGCGAGACAACACCACTGCGAAGAGAAGGAAACCTTTTCTAAAGAGAGGCCTATGTCCAGCAATGAACTATTTAAGGCTGTTGATGTGATGTGATGATGATAAATACACGACGGGCCTATTGGTCTGGTAATTAGTGACCCTGACTGCTAAGCCGGAGGCTGTGGATTCGATTCAAATCCAGGAAAAATAATTGTGTGATGAGCACGATGATTTGTTCTGTGTCTGGGTGTTGGGATGTATCTATAATATGTCTGTATTTAGAAATATTTAAGTACGTTTATCATTTCGGTTACCATAGTATATGTTCTGCCTAGTTAAGGATCAGACTGCCAGTGTGTGAGATGTGTGTAGTTATTATTATTATACATACACAAGCGTAGATTCATTAAACTCTCAGTTTAATGATTTTTGGGGACTTAACAATATATTGTGTGTTTGTTTTGTGTTTTTTATGTATCCCATAAATCTCAGTATGTATATTTTTAAATAACTTTTTTTAACAAGTCTCATTATTGATTGAGTGTCAGATCTTATCACCACCCCGCAGAGAACCAATTTATTAGCAAGATTAAGGATTCTACTGAATACAAACACATATTAATTTGTTCTTTAACATCACGCATTAAAGTCTAAATTTATACGATGATATTTCTTTTATTTACTGTAGATATCAATGAAAGGAAATCGACCTTTAGCTAGAGTGCGTTTAAATCGCCTTCATATGCTTTAATTGGCATGAGATGTCACTTATTATGATCGGTGCCAAATATGGATACAACAAAAGGGCACCTTACAGTCGGTGCTTTTATTGAAAAAGTGAGATGAGTTGATTATAGGGTATACAGAAATCTGTGCGAGCAATAATTAATGGCTTGTACCTACCACTCGGACGGCAGGGCTTTTTAGAAGGTAAGTGATAAGCCGGAGGTCGTGGGCTCCATTCCCACCCAGGACATATATTGTGGCATGAGCATGATGATTGGGTGTAATCTTTATCTCTATATATATAACATAATTATTCTGTGCTAGTGTGTGACTGAACTCTCCTAAACGGCTGGACCGATTTTGATGATTCAAGTGGATTAGAGAATGGTTTAGATTCACAATTTGGTCCACTATCCACAAAATGTTCTTTACTTATTTTTTTTAGGTTTTAGGACGTTACCACGACGTACAGGACAACGTCTGTCGGGTCCGCTAGTTTATCTAATACGAGTGTGTTTAGAAATATACAGGCATGTTTATTTAAAAGTATATGTGCCCAGTAGATGACAATTATCTTGCCCTCTCTATTACGTTTGACTATTAATGATAAAAAACTTCTTGCATTAAGTAAAATAATGATATCGCTTACCTATCTGGAATATTTGCAGCCGGATAGCCCGGGAAAATTGTGTTTAATATTAATACTGTCGATTACTTTTCCTCTGTGCACAGAAAATGTAATACTGGTACAGAAATTCTATAATTAAATAACTGGTGATGGTGGTGATGTTATGACATTAAATGAATAATAATAATAATAATAATAAAAACATTGTCACTTGACACATCGCTTGTAATTAATACGAAAATTCGTTAAGGTCTAATAAGCAAGGAGATTAGAGCTAACTTTAGCTTGAAGGCCATGATAAGGCGTAATATTATTTATACCACTAATGTGCATAACAAGTATAAGTAAGCATAGAAGCTTCTACGTGCAAATTGTAAACATATCATCACATTAACAGCCTTTAATAGTCCACTGCTGGACATAGGCCGCTCCTTAAATGAAGGTTTTCTAAACTGGCCATACGGGTTTGTGTAGGGTTTGCGTTAAGCTTTCCTTCACTTTGCAGTGCTGTTGTCCTGTGTATTTTACTCTTTAAGTCGCCTCTTACAACACCCACGGGATGAAAAGAAATGGTGACACTGCGTATTCTTAACATCATTTGAATTTGAACGTTTACAATTCTTAATTGTAAACAGCTAAGCTAAGCTAAATTGCTGTGTTAGGAGTGGGTTCACGTCGGTAGTGTACTGGTCAGGATTCGAACCCACGACCTCTTGATCGCAAGTCCATTGCCTTGCCTACCACTAGGCTGCCGCCGCTTGACATTGCATAGTACGCAAAGTATGCAATACTATACACAACATTTCTCCGATAACATCAAAACTGATAAATCTGTAAAAAGCCGAGGAATACAGCTAGTATTATTTTCTTTTGTTTCTGAAATAATGCCACCTCAACTTAACCAAGAGTTTGCCCACCATCGCGTGCCAGACCGACAACATACCTATGCAAATAATCAAATAGTATCACGCCCCTACAATTAACATTTTGACAGACCTATAATATGATTTATATACAAGGTTACAACAATATTTTACAGATCCTAATGACGTAGTGGTGCCTATTGTATTAGACCATAAACTTGGGGGTCGTGGGTTCGATTACCGCTCTGTATAAAACTTTACCGCACACTGTAAATTAAAAAACAAAGGTTGAACAAGATACAGACTCTGTTGAGAGGCAGAGCAACTGCTATGCATATTTTAAGCTCTTCACGCACATAATTCACTGTTCTACACAAGTAAGTCTTTCGGTCTCGGCCTATTATTAAGATGGATCGTAACTTGTTGCTGTCAGAAGCATTGTCTCATTGAAATACTGAAACATTCGTACGAGGTAACATTCACACAATACGATCTTCTCTCAATTGAACCAATCTCAATAATACTGAAACCCAATAACCCACTTGCAAGTAGCAACGACAACTCTCATGTAGGTTGACTTAATTACAGCATAGGCGTAACAAAATATGAAATGTATGCCGAATCCCTCCGGCCATTGCCTATTTAAAAAAAAAACATAAAATTTAAAGAAGAGCGGTCGTGAAACATCGGTATACACAATTTTTACTCTCCTCAAATAATACTGAGAAGTGATTTCCTCCTGTTTATTTCTTATGTTTTCATGCCTATCTTTTTTGACAAGTGTTATTTCAGCTATGTGAACCACATTTGGTGGGTTCGACAAGTTTGCCTTCTAAAATCAGGTGAGGTGAGGGAACTTCCACTTAAACCTAATGCAGCAGAGCAGCACGAGTCTCCATTGACCCAAATATAATATGGATACTAGATTTAAACTTATTAGGAACTATTTAATTTATACAAATATGTCATAATATATAATTATTTTATGACCGTCAGCACAACATAGTAACGCTTTTTATGACCATATGATTTATGACCTGAGTAATTATTTTACTATAGAAAAAATACTTAATAAAGACGAATTAAGATCTAATAGTATCTTCTGTATTAGCTAATATTCAAAATAAAGAACGCCTGAATCAAATAGTTGCCCAGAACCCATTAATTTCCTCATTTATTATTCTATCTATCTATTTGTACTTTACCAAGAAAAAAAAATTACACAAATTCAAAACAACAATTTTATGGGTAATGAGATACCAAAAAAACTTGAAAATAATCCTGAAAATAAGATTCAATTCTTTTGATTAGACTTTTTTTAGAAATACTAAGAAAATCAGTTTCGCCAACACAACTACTGAGCCATTAAAATATGATATGTAGTGGTGATAAAAGATATTATGTAGGTACAGTGCAGTCAAATTAAGACAAAAAGCAAAACTTCAGAACATTAGTATACAATAATAATAGCCTCACACATCTCACACACGACTGCCTGATGCCAAACTAGGCACAGCGTGTACCATGGTAACCAGACTGCTGATAAAAATACTCATATATTTCTAAATACATACATTACATTCCTAAATACATACAAAATCACACTAGACAGTTACATACTTACATCCATTCATACTATTTGGTGTAAAGGAACCAAAACCCATAAAAATACCAGGAAATTTATGTCAAATTTTGGTCGAATTGCAGTCGACCGACAGGAACAGTTCACCGGCCTACCGAAGGCCAAGAGTAACCAGCACTTCTAGCACTATAGTGTACATATTTCATGTATGTAAGTTTAGTAGAACTCCAAGGAAAGTTACATGGTTGGTATTAGATAGCAAGGAACCTTTATCCCTTTGTTGTTTATAAAACAGATATTTATATTTTTAGATACTGGTAACCGCTTACTATCAGGCAAGCTGTACTGCTTGTATGAAACTGTACTTCTATAAAAAAAAGTCACACCTATTGTACGCACAGTTAAACACTGCGTTATTCCAATGACGCGCATAAAATCGGCGCGGGCGCACTGTATATAAGCAACACGCGATCCATATTCGATATCAGTCTCACTTTACGTCGAGAGGATACACATACATACAAACAAAATGTTCGCTAAATTGGTAAGTTATATTTTTTTATACCTTTAGAAAATTATTTTTACGTTGTTCGATATAAGAAAAAATATTTAAAAAAAAATGTAGGGGTTATTCCAAGGATAAAGTCAAAAGAAATTGTCCCTTTATAATCACTTTATTTAATAAAATATATGTAACTTAAAAGTCTAATTTTCCCAAATTTACTTGGGATCGGCGCAAGTAGTTTTCTTCTTCCATTCTCTTTTATCACTCGTCAGTTTACTGCTTACTCCCTCTCTACCCATATCTTCTTTTAAGCAGTCCAACCACCTTTTCTAGTCCACTCTTCAACTATCATACTCTTATAACACTCTCATTTTAAACAATTTAAAAATCTTTCGATTTATCAAAATATTATTTTGTTACCTGTATAAGACATCAACGCGTCATAAAGGGTCGAAACAAGTCGAGATGACGTATGGTAGTAAAATGTTTAAAAAAAATAACACTTTAGCAAGAAGTGTCGCAAAAAAAGTCTTGTAACACATTTTCGGTCTCGCTCCCATCCGCTCAGAGCGTGTAACACGCGAAAATAAACTTCATTCCGAAAAATAATATCTTTTTTGACTAAGTTTACTATGTAACTATAAATCGTAAAGTTTTCCCGCGGCAGAGCCAAGCTTCATCAAATACCTACGGGTAGGCTCGACCGGAGTCATACCATGGTCTCACAGAAGACCGGTGTTAAGCTATCATTTCGTAGCATTACACCGAATAAATAAGCCATTGCACCGAATAAATCAAACTGGTGGAATTCCCCCTATTTAAAAGGTGGATGGAGCTCCACACAGTTGAAAATACTGTAATTAAATTATATTGTGTATCTTACTAACAATAGTTTTTTTAATTGAAATATGTATACTAACAACTCTGGGCTTGTTTCCTCTGCCTCTCGACAGACTAAACTTATTATTATTATAAGAGGACTAACCCCCTGCCCCCTCCCCATTCCGGGCAGGTGACACAAAGGATGGCAATGCTCTTGTATCTGTGGGGTTGCAACTTGCAAGTGTCCATAAGCGACGTTAAAGTTATCATCTGGTTGGAGACTCGTTAATAAAATATCAAAACAGCGATGATCGATCACTTGAATATTTTTAAATTTTTATTATTGCATATTTATTTTCATTTTTGTTTATAACAGTTTGATGAAATGAAAAATATTTGACAACACCAAAAAATGACGTTTAACAAAGAGATGTCAATTTGACTTGACTGTTAACTAATAATTATTTAAATTGTGGGCGGGAAGTAATATGGCACAGTCGAAACATAATCAGCTGTCATTTGATTAGTAACAATTTGTCATGGTTTAAATATGTATTTATTCATTAATCAATCATAATTTACATTATATTACATGCAATGTACAACATTATTAGATTTTAATTTAATTTTATCTAATATGGGAGTACTTACTTAATATACTTACTTAATATGCTTTATAAATCAAACCTTAATTAAATTAAAAAATAATGTTTTTACGAATACTCGTACATTATGTTGATTGAAAGGATTTCCTTGTTGGTTCTATGGCATGTATTTTTTAAAGTATTTTGGTGAGGTTCAAGGTTTGATTTCTGGCTGGGACAAGTTGTTTTGGTTTTGTTAGGAATGTAGAAGAAGGACGTAGAAGCGTAAAGTTCAAGAACGTGGCCGTCGATGGGCTACTAAAATGAAACTACTTGAGATTATTTGAAAACTGGTTGAGTAATGTCCTGGGTCACATCCAGGACATTACTCAGAGGACTTAAATGAGATTCTGGGTTGCATCCTCATCTATATTGGCCAACAAACAAGACATTAATATTTAAAAAAAAAATCGTCGCACCATTTCAAACAGAAATCTACGGTACTCACATTAGAAGTGTCCAAATGTGGTAAAGAGAAAAACGCCGTGAATGTAGTCGGAATCAAATCATAAAGAGGTATCTGACGAACTTTCTCGAGTACTAGGCGTTATTCATGACACGCAGTTATTACAGGTTAAATCGATTATCTGTATCGGGTTGCGTGCTACACATAGTGCAATACTACTACACTATTGCAGTCACGCCCGGTTTCATATGATGCTATGTTAATGTAAGAAAATAGAACAAATGGTCCATTGTTCGGCTGTATATTGATTGCTCAAAACTTTTAATTATTTTGGACTGTATTTGAAACGTCTATGTTCCCCCAAAAAATAGGATGAATCTGAAGGATTGAAGGACCAGACAAAATGGTCATACCTTGTGAAAAGGGATTTACGTTGTATTTAAAAGCTGAAAAGTTTGTTTGTTTGGTTGAATGCGCTAATCTCAGGAACTACTGGTTCGAATTCGAAAATTATATTAGTGTTGTATGGCCCATTTATCGAGGAAGGCTAAAGGCTAGGAGTCGAGTATCAAGGAAAGTTTATTTCCTTTCATAGACACAGACGAAGGTACGGAGTGAGTTGATAAATTTTGAGTTCTAAATTATTAAGCACTTATTTAAAATAGTCACCATATTACGTTACGCAGGGCATCTAGTTTTAAAAAGGTATGTGTTTTTAAGTAACGAAATTTCGCAAAGGGTGGGTTCGCAATTACCTTTTTTTCATTTAATGGAAACAAAATGTACAATAAAGGTGTTAGCTATAAACAAAACCTTAACAATTTTGAAAGCTGGTACCCTATTTAAGCATCATACTATCGTCCGACTTTATTTTTTGTATCTGGCAACAATGTAGGTTAAAATATAAAATGGTTGTTATATTTGACGTATTTTGTCCACAGTTGGTGATCTTTGCTCTGGCCGCAGTGGCTCTTGCTCACGACCGCTACCCAGCTGGCCTTCACCCCGCCGTTTGCCCTAACTATCCATACTGCGATGCTGACGCCTTGGCTCGTCACACCCCTGGTGGCCAGCCCATCCCTCAATGGCAATACCCTGCTGCTGCTTATGCCGCTGCGTAAGTTCAATTAATCTACCTTTCAACTTGTAAGAAAACAGCGTGCTATAAACAAAAGATCCCACATGCACATTTGACTTTGGAGTTACAAATGTCTATGGACTGAAGTAGTAATTTACTATCAGGCGACCAGTCTGCTCGTTTGCCTCTCTATGCCAGAAAAAAAATAATAAATTAATTGTTATTATTAATATAATAGGGCTCTATTATATTAATAATAATAATTAATTTTTTTAATCAAGTAACCAGGGTTCTCATTTAAATTAGTATATTTAACATTAGTAAACTTAAGTTGTTAGTAAGGTGATACATTTAAAATAGAATACATCAGCTTGATTGTGCATACATGGCCCGCCGCTGCTACATCAAATGTTATAATTCTCGTCAATCTACTTCTTTTATCTAAAAAAATACTCCAATTCTTCCACAGTGCCGCACCAGCTGCGCCGGTAGCCCACAGGTACCCCGCTGACGTATCACCAGCAATGTGCCCTAACTATCCCTACTGCTTTTAATCACCATCATCAGTGCATCATCACAACGGACACCGACAATTTAACGAAATAACTGCATTCCATAGTTCAAGCATCCTCTAACCTTTGTATGTGTGTGTTGGGCCCGCAAATGTTAGGCTCTTCACATGGTACAGCATTTACGAACACATCGTAATTGTCGTGAATGAAATATACACACACATTTAAAGATTGAAGATGTTTGCTCATATTTTTTTCCGAAAATATTTTGTTTAAAAAAATTAGGTATTTTTGGAAAAACAAACTGAGGAAAATGTCTTTTAATATTTAAAGTAACGAAAGTACATGTGACAAGCAGCTATTACTGATTCTATATTTAAAACATCATTCCCAATAATGACAAAAAACTGACAAGTCCTGGTCAATGTAAATAATGCTCCATAGACCTATGTCAACCACTTGAGCTATATTTATAAACTAGCTGACCCGCGCAACTTCGTCTGCGTCTCTCAATAGTAATAAATTTTCTCCGTTTTTGAAACATTCTTCATTGGTGCTCCGCTCCTTTTGGTCTTAGCGTGATGATATATAGCCTATAGCCTTCCTCGATAAATGGGCTATCTAACACTGAAAGAATTTTTCAAATCGGACCAGTAGTTCCTGAGATTAGCGCGTTCAAACAAACAAACAAACAAACAAACAAACAAACTCTTCAGCTTTATAATATTAGTATAGATATTAATGGACATTTCCATACTAAAGCCCGTCCCGGTGTTTATTACTATTTGTTTTCAAATACTGTCATGTCATTTGTAAATATTAGGCATTTAAATTGTATGTATTGAAACGAAGCCGATATTTTCTTTTATAAAAATCTGTAAAATTTTGTAAATAAACAAGATTTTTTTTTATACATTTCTTTTTTTCCTAACTATATTTGGAGAGTCATGCTTCGGCACTTCAGAGCTGGCTTAACCGGGAAAAATACGAAGAGCTCATAGAAAACTGGTTTTCAAGAATTCTTTCCTTATATTTCACCAAGTAAGTGAGGTTCTAGCCTTTTTGAATTTCCTTAACACTACCATCTCCCTAACACTAAAAGGTCGGCGACGCAGTTGTGGCTTTGAGGTACAGCAGTAGTTAGGTGCTCAAGTGCTGCATCAAGTGGCACATGCTTATTTGCTCCCTTTACCATAAAAACGTATAATAAATTGAACGAAAGTAAAGAAGCTCGATGTACTGAACAGAGCGAGGCAGTGTTTCACTCCGGCCCACCGCCTTCTTCCTCTGGACCGCATCCAACGAAGAGCGACTCGAACCGTCGATAGCCCAAACATCTCCGATCGGCTCGACTTTTGGCGTTACGTAGAGATGTAGCTTCACTCTGCATTCTTTATCGCATATATCATGAAGAGTGCTCCGAGGAATTGTTCGGACTAATACCAGCCGCAAATTTCCGCCATCGTTCCACACGGCAAAATTTTCATCCTCATTACCTGGATAGTTGGCGCTCCAGTACTGTGCGCTTTTCGAGACACTTTTTGCCCCGCACAACCAATCTGTGGAACGGGTTATCGCCTGCGGTATTTCCGGACCGATACGACCTTCAAACCTTTAAGAAAAGAGCGTACTTCTTCCTAAAAGGCCGGCAACGCGTTTGTGACTCCTGAGTTGCAGACGTTCATGGGCGGCGATAGTCACTTTCCATCAGGTGATCCTTCTGCTCGTCTGCCCCCTCTAACATTAAAAAAAAATACAAATAATAAATTCATAAAGCGTATCATCATCAACAGCATCTAATAGTTCACTTCTGGACTTTGGCGTCTCCTGAGAAAAGAGGTTTTGGCCGACGATACCTTGATGATGACGTGATACCACGTTAGCCAGACGAGCTGGTATAGGTTTTGTGTCAAGTTTTCCTTCTATTTGCTGTGGTGTTGTCCTGCGTAGATTGCTCTCTTACTAAGCTCTTAGGATACCCACCTGATGAATAAAGGCGGTAACACACTGTATTCTTAATCCGTCATCACACGGTTACGTAAACCGTAAAAACGTATAATAGTAAACTTAAATAAAAGACATAACAATCCCACGTTTCTTAGTTATTATTCTCAGACAAGCGGACAAAATAATAACCTGAAAATGGAAAAAGAAATAATTTTCTATTTCAAAACATCTTTGATATTGAAGCGGTTAACCTATTTAATATTAGAGAATTGTGAGATGGGAATAAATAGAAAGTATTTTTGTTTTCTCTATGATTACGAAATGTGTACTTTCTACCTTTTATTCTTAACTTAAAATTCTGTTTTAAATAAAGGTCAAGTTCCCTACATATTGTTGGTTATTTGTTAGTATAATTGGAAAGGTATGTTAAATAGGTACTGAAATAAATAACATTAGCGAAATCAATCCGATCTCAATATTCCTTTCCTACCTAACTTTTTTTCTTTCTAAGATTTAATTGGGTCTTATCTCATCATCATCATCGGCCTATCGTAGTCCACTGCTGGACAAGGGCCTCCCCCATTGCACGCCACTTAGATTGATCGTTTTAATTTCTGCTTATTTCCTAAAATGCTTACTACTCTGTCGAAACTTTAAAACTGACAGAGATGCTAATAATTATGTAGTCGATACTGTCAACTCAAACGAGTAAGCGTAAAATAACGACGAAGCGATTCTATCTGCCAAGGTTGACATTAAACAACCAGGTACTTGTAAACAATCAGGATCATAAGGGGTACCGCACGATTTCCTTTGAGGCGGCGAGTCTCCTGGCCGGAACTCAACCGTGGGACCTGGAGGCGAGAGCCCTTGCGGCTCTGTATCAGTGGCGCAAGGAGTCAATGTCCCGAGGTTCGAGAAATCGATGACCGGAAATGCCAACTCCGCCAGGTCATCATAGGGGAGTGGAGTGAACGACTCAGGCAACCGAGCGCCGGGCACGCTGTCATGTCATGTCACACGGGGGGGGGGGGGGTTCGTCTACTCGTCTGTAGATGGCCCGAGGTATGTCGGGGCACCAGGGACTTCCTTTCTAGGGTATACCTGGTTCCCCGGCTATTGGTATCCGAGGGGAGTGCCGCACGGAAAAAAAAAGAAAATAAAAATAAAGGTTATTAAACAATGGCTATCCAAAAAAGAAACATGATTTAATCGTTAAACTTTCTGCTAGTTAGAGACAAACTTTGACAAATAAGCACAATTATGGTTAAAAAAGTGGGCTCAGAAAAAAAACTTCCATTTCGTAGTTAATGACTAACACAAACAGGTAATTTCCAAATACTCAAGACCTTAATGTTCCTGCAAGATATTCGGGAAAACTTTAGAGTTACTTAGAGTTATTGTGTATCAAAAATAAAAATTACTTCTAAAAATGTTTATAAGTATAATCTAAAATAATGTTTATAAGTCTTTCGAGTATAATATTACAGAAACTTAAAAGGCGACTCGTTTCAGTCGCTTTATAGTAGTTAATATTTATCATTCGAAATAATGTTTTCATTTCGATTTAAAACATCATAAATAATGCAGTTCCACAGTGAGAACCCATTAATCGGTAATAAAAAAATAATCGCTTTATTGCATGTAGGTAACCGAAAATCGATTTAAGATGCGGAGATGACCAAAAAGGATCGATATTCTTTAATGAAACCAGATGTGTGGTGGTTTATTTTTTTACTGTACTTTTCCTATCCATCATCAGAATAATAATATTATGTTGTCTGGCCTTCTGTAATAAGTAGGCCCTTTATTTAAATATGCTTTTAAGTCACCTTTCCTAGAGCACAAGAAAAGCCAATTCATCTACACATACTACAATAAATTACAATAAAAACTATACTATTTAGCATTGGATCCTAATTGACGACCGAATGGCCTAGTGTTTTGTGTAACGGACTGCTATTCCAAAGGTGGCGGGTTCGATTCCCGCTCAAGTCAAACATTTGTGTGCATGAACATTTAATGTTTGATTTGGTCTGGGTGTTTATATGTATAATAAGTATGTATTTACAAAAAAAAAAGTATATATGTATTTACATCAGTTGTCTAGTACCCATAGTACAAGCTCTTCTTAGTTTGGGACTAGATGGCGTTGTGTGAATGTGGTACAATATTACATTATTATATTATATTATAATGTGCCCTTATAAATAATGTATGTTGTTATTATACGCGGGAAGTCTGCGCTGTCACAATGACGTACCGCCATTTTGGCCTGATTGCACATCTGTCATCAGTCAATACACGGCCTTGCATTGTATCAATATTTGGGCAGGCCTCAGTTTATGTAGGATGCAGGCAAGAAATGCTTGATGATTAAGTAATTATTAGCATAAATTTCTAATAACGTCATAATTTAAGCACATGTAATTAAGTATTCTCGGTAAGCTCTAAATAAGTTAAAATGACTGTTTTAGGAGCTTAGAAATGTGGAGATGGTACAATGAAGAATAAATAAATAAATAAAAAATAAATAAATAAATTTTATTCTAAATGCGAATGTCAATTTGTTTATTTCTTTAGCTTTCATGTCATAATCAATCATCATGAAGTATATAAATGATGTCGGGGTAGATATCGTCGTATAAAAAGGGACCTTTTATAATATAATATGTAAACTTTATTTTATTTATTTAACACTTAAACGATATAGGTATAATATAACATTATTGTTTTTTAGGTAACTAGTAGGTAAGGTAAGTGCTCGAAATGGTCTTCATAAAGGCGAGCAAAACCGAGGACTGAAGCTAGTTTAATCCATGGACTATCCATATACTACATAGACTATGTATCCATATCCATAGACATATAACTCTTATTACCTTCAGAATTGTAACTAGCCTCCGTTTATAACCTCCGATGCCAAAGGAATTTAATTAACACAATGTATGACACTAATTGCATGAATCTGTTTTAAAGAGTGCTCTGTTTCTTAGCGTTTTGTGATTTTTTTTTTGCTATTAAAGATACATACTCGCTTTAGTCATGTAGAGTCAGAGGCGTTTGTAAAAATTACGTTCGCTGGCCAAAAGAGACAAGACATGCTTCCATATTTGGGATTTTTAATGCAAACGCTTTACAAAAGGATAAGTGTTTCGTGAAGTTTTAAAAATAATATGAATGCCAATTGTATTCGTTTGATTTTTACAAACATTACTACTATCTGACTATCCGGTAGCTCTATTAAGTTAGGGCTTAAATTAATAATTTAATTATTTAATTTATATTATTCTAATGAAATACTTACCGGTTATATAATGTTATTGTGTCATTAAATATCAAAGAATCCTTCACTTTTTCAAATTACAACAAACGGCGCAAAGAAACATGTCAACAATGTTTAAATGCAGAAGTGCAGAAAGCTATCATTTTGGTGTTTACCATTTGGTATTAAGTTAAAAATTATTTAATTATGTTAATACACACATTTACTTTACTTTTAGTGAACAATAATATATATTAGAATAACGTTAATATTGGTATTTTAACGTACGTTACGTTACGTCACGTTACGTTACGTTAGCTACGAAACGTCTAGCTCCATATCTAAAAGGTGAAGACTATCGTGTCTTGGTTCACTTCTGACTAAGGGCTTCGCTCAAAATGTCACGTATCAATTGACGCAAAAATCTGGTCGGTGGCGTACCTCGACACTTCCTGATACATTAACTTTTTATATTGTTATTACGATCACAGAGCGACAGATGATTGAGATATATTTATGTTGAAAATGCAGTAACGGGTGGTCGGTTGATGAAACAAACCCTTTTTAAGAGATATACCTAGTTGACCTTTTATACGAATTCTTTTAGCACACCTTTTTGGAACCTACTTCGCCTTAACGATGTAAAGATGTGTTAAATTTTTTACGACTTCATTTTCTGTTATTTTTGTCAATATTAAATATTTGGCCGAGAAGCCGTTGAGGCTTTGGTCAATATGACTGTCGTTTGTCTGTATGCGTATTATTTTTGTATATGTGCTCTTATTGTCGTATTTTAAAAATATTTTAACGAATTTCGGAACTCTCATTTTATTTAATATTTTAACAAGTTTTTTTTTCAATTGACGAAGACAATAAGTTGAGTACAGACTATACAATAACTTGAGTGTAGACTTTAAGAATTTTCAGTTTAACGCAAGTATCTTATCTCGGAGATACCCGATTAAATTCGGGAATATAAATGAAATTCTTATTTTTTCCTTTCTTTTCTCCTTTAGCTTCTAAAATCTTTCATAAAATACATTTTATATTTCATACAAATTTAATTTCATAATTAAATAGAAACTAAAATGGTTTCTTAAAAATGCGTCTAAAAATAATAAATACTAACTCAAGTCAAACATTTGTGTGCATGAACATTTAAGGTTTCATTTGGTCTGGGTGTTTCTATGTATAATAAGTATGTATTTACAAAAAAAAAATAGAAGTGGTACATTATATATGTATTTTTATCGAATGTGGTAGAATATTATTAACTTATCGTAATTTGAAAGTATTCGCCAAATAAATTATACCATCTGAAACAATTAATGTAACATTTTAAAGTACAGCCTGAATTGTCCCCCATTATCAATTTAATGTTTTTATTCAAATCAACATTAAATATGAATGATTTGACACTAGCTAGGTGTGACGTCACGTCATAGTATTGTAAGCAAAAATGTAATGTACCACTTCTATCTTTTTGACATTTAATAAAAAGCTACTAACTTGATTTAACAGTCATCTACTCCATTTATCTTGATTATTCTGGGAAAATACATACAAAAGGTAATGATAATGACTTATCTTAGAATCTTCTGGACAATAACTTGGAACTAACAATAACACCAAACTATTACTACCACGATGCACAAATCTATACGGGAATAGAACTCTAAAATATATAGTACCATTCTTAATAAATGAGCTCCGAAAAAGGCTTCATTAACAAAAGTAAAAAAAAAAAATTTAAACAACACGTTCTTCAAAATTAAATCACCTGCTTTTAATGTCCTGGAGCAACCTGTATAGTGTAGTTAGTGTGATTCTTTGGTACAATGTAAAACATATAACGACATTCATGTACGCTAAAACTTGAAGGAGTTTATGTTGTATCAGATAAAAAAATAAATTTAAAAAAAACTAATATTGGCACTACTTACATTTCTAGCGATACTTAGAGAGACTTTTTTGTGATATGTTTCCGAGACTGTTATTCACAGGGTCAGACCTAATAACTGATATGACAAGTAAGTCATTGTTTGTGGCGACATGTGGACGTGTTTAATAATGTACCATCCGTTCAGAACCTTAGTCTTTATTGCCTTTGTGAGCTTAAAAATAAGGTCAAATAGTAAAACAACAATATCTTTTTAAATTTCTTTAATATTTCATGATGTCAATGCAATATAAAGGAAACTGTCGGGAGCCTCCCATCAGGTGTCAGTATAGGTTGAACCCTGTTATTCTTTTTATTCTTCCTCTCTTTCGCACTCTTCACGCTAGATTCCAATAATTGGATGCTGTATTGCTCATGCACCAGTTTCTTAAAGGTTGATAAAATGGCGGCAGCTGAATATACACCGTCTGTCAAGTTGTCAAGTTTGACAGCGATTTTGGCGCAGTTTTCTGAGGTCATCTATTAAAAAAGTAGTGAACTATTAAAAAAACCTTAATTAAAAACTTATTAGTAATAAATCTATAGAGGTATTCTTCAATCATTCTTCATTTCTAATTGAATTGGTTATGCTCAAAGTAACTCCCATTGTTTGATTTTTTTTTACAACAGGTTATTACACATTATCTTGATTTAGGCTATTTTACAGTTTTTTAAATTAAGTTTATTAAGTTAAACCACGCACGCATGCTAATTTAATCAACTTATGTAGTTTCATTTATAGGAGTTAGTTTATTTGACTTATTCTTGGGACATGGAATGCCATGGCCTTCTACTTATAGAAGGTGATGTTCGCAAAGGAGACGGCATAACAGGAGAGAGCGGAATACTACACTGCCCAGTCGTTTTGCATAAGGTTTGTGTCAAGTTTTCATTCTCTTTGCAGTAACAGTCCAGCGAAAATTGCTCCCTTAGTCGGCTCTTACGACATCCACGCTATGAATAGGGGTCACTCCGTATTCTTAATCTGTCATCACACGGAGTAGCTTTATGCACTGGAGAATCTCGACCCACGGCTTGCCTCTAGCAAGTAGCTGATCACAGGGGTGATTTTCATAATCTTCCACCCCGTAAACATAAGAAAAAGATAAAATAAAAAACTAACCTGGAATACCATCGGCTTTAACTTTTGTAAGTCCTTTATAGATTCTATTATTTCTGGTTGAATGTGCCTGGCTTTCAACCAACTGTAGTTGTTAGTCTCACCGAGGGACTCTTTCAGTAACATTTCGGCCTGAAAACAGAAAGTGTCGTTTTTACTAACAGATACATTCCAAATTATCACGCCTCAGTAAGCTTTGTTAGTTTAAGAGTAATAGTCGCCCAACTTATAAAATACATTTTATGAGTAAAACTCAGGGAAAATTTCGATCGAAATAGTTTTATATTTTTTGCTAAGAAAGAAAATGAACGAGCCTCACAGCACCTAGTCGTGTACTTCATGATGTGTCTCATCTGACGGCCAACTCTACAGGCGCAGTCATCAAAGCTAGAGGAAAGTTAATTCTTTTGTTTTCTATAAAATGAAAGACAACTTCCGCACTAGGAATATATCCTGTGTCACGGGGACTTTACAAACATACATGAAACGGACACAAAAAACAACCAGACTCAGAACAACAATTTATGGATCATATAAACTGTCGTCCCATGTGGGGATCGGACCCACAACACTTAGTAGTGAGCGGCGTGGCGACCGCTTAAACCACTACGCCATCCGTGCAGTGCAGTGCAGTTAATATCTCTAAAAAACTTAGGTAAATTTGTTACTTGTTTAATACGTCTATTTATAAACCACGGAACCTTAGACGGCTTGTGGTCTGACACTCACTTGACCGGTTAATTTAATTACTAGTTTTTGCGCGCGGCTCCGCTGGCGTGTTACTCGCTGATAATGGAGCTTTTTATTGGTGAAAAAAAAAAGTTTTTAATGTTAGAGGGGGCAGACGGCTAAGGCATGAAAGAGTAACAAACAAACAAACGCCCGCGTGTATGTCGGTTATCGCGGGTAAAAAGTAGCCTTTGTTACTAACAGACAATGTAGCTCTTTATTAGTGAAAATTTAAACCTAAAACACCTCAAACAAATATAAAATACTTTTACCAATGAAGAGCCATTGGTGGAACTATTTTATATTTGGTTTAGGTGTAAAACCGTCGGGCACGCCGTCATCGCGGCGGTAAGACCCGTTATGGAGGATTGCCTCGAGAGGCGTCACGGGACCCTCTCATACCGACTGACGCAGGTGATCACTGGGAAAGGATGTTTCGGGGATCACCTGTGTCTGATCCGCAAGGAGCCAACGCCTGGGTGCCACTGCGATGGCCAGACCGTGGACACGGCTCTCCACACGCTGGCAGAGTGCCCGGCGTGGGTTGAGCAGAGGCGAGACCTCGTGGAGGCCATCGGAGTGGGAGTTCTCTCGCTCGATAGCCTGATTGCGGCTATCGTGCGGAGCGAAAGTGCGTGGAACTCTGCCGTCTCCTTCTGCGAGCAAGTTATGCTCGCGAAGGAGACGGCGGCGCGGGACCGGGAGAGGTTTAGGACTCTCCCGGCCCGCCAGGCCCGGGAACGGGCCAGGTACCGCAGGCGACTCAGGCGCCGGAGGTCGCAGAACGACCTCCGTCCTAAATAAGCGCAGGCCTGGGGGTGACAGGTGAGGCCATCTGTCACCCTAGCAGAAGCAGGCCGGGGTGGCGGCGAGCGCGTTACGAAGCGCGCTCGCTTCCAGGGAGCACAGGGAACATGGGGTTCCCACACGGGGGGGGGGGGTCGTCTACTCGTCTGTAGATGACCCGAGGTATGTCGGGGCACCAGGGACTTCCTTCTAGGCTATACCTGGTTCCCCGGCTATTAGTACCCGAGACGGCGTGCGGTTTTAGTCGGTTCGAGTCCGACATGCCACCGACAGGTGGTATCTGAGGGGATTTCCGCACGGAAAAAAAAAAGGTGTAAAACCGTAACAAACAAACAAACTCACTTTCACATTTGTTTATAATATAAGTATGGAATTATGATTTGTTTTAGTCAAAAGAGGTAATTGTTTAGTTTTAAATTAAACTTACATATTGCAACAAGTCAGATGGTAAAAAACAATTGTCTGTGGCAACCATTTTTTTTTATTCTTACTGACACGTTTATCATAACCGTTGTGGTATCCAAATAAAACCAATCTATCAAAATGGCTAATAATTGAATGGTGTATAGTTTAATAAAAGCGTTTATCTTTTGTTGACAAAGATAACTTCAACAGAGCTTTTATTAAAAAAAAAACGGCCAAGTGCGAATGTTTGGGGTTTTGACTGGTTCGAAGTATCTGTATACCTTGGATTTCTTGAGCTTATCTTTACACTTTCCAATCAATGCTCAATTCATAAGAAATACCTACCATTTGTCATTCTTTGCTTTGCTTTAGTTTTTGCCTATCTGTCCCAATACGCCACCAATTTTAACATATTTAATTTTCAAATTACTTATGTAGGATTAAATTATAGTCAGTAAAATGTTAGTGTTTAATACGCTTCAGTCTTACCCCTCAGGCAGTCAAATCATCAGCCTATCGCCGTCCACTGCTGAACGAAGCCTTCCCCAAGGTGAGCTATTCCAGTCTTTTGCAGTCCACATTAATCCCATAGCAGCAACGGGTTTTCCTCAAGACCATCGGGCATACAAACTTAAGTATATTATTACGAGTTTATGTATTCAAGAAATAACCGCAAAATAAACTTCATTGCATTACGTAAAACTTTTTTGTTATGAGATATATGTAGTTACAGTAGGTAACTCATACAGGAATTTTGATGAATTAATTGTATTGAAATAATTAAAGATATCAGCTTTTAACATTGACTTACTAATTATTGTACTTACGAGTAATTCTTAAACCATTTCGGCAAGTTCGTTCCGACATTATCTTACGGAACGCCAAAAGTAAAAACCATGCCGATAATAATGACGTAAAGGTGACATATCAACAGCATTATTATCATGCACTTGACAGAGTATGTAATCAAATCAAATATTATAAACGCGAGAGTGAGCTAGTTCTCTTGTTTGCTTCTCTTTCTCGTCTCAACTACTGAATCCATCATTACCAAAGATAGATGAAAACACATTTATGCAACCTGATCCGCTGATGAAAATGACTTGTAAATATTTGAACAAGAACAGAGTAGTTCTATATTTTTTACCCAACTTCAAAAAGGAGGAGGTTATCAATTCGGATGTTTATATATTTTTTATGTAGGTATGTTCGGTTATAACTCCGTCATATATAGACGGATTCTAAAATTTTGTTTTGTTCGAAAGGTATTTATTCCGAAATGGTCCTATCAACATTTCATATAGATCTGATGATGAATTTTGAAGACAGACAACGGCACTCTTCTAAAAATAACAGCAAATCAAGCTCAATTGCTTAGGTTTTAAGTGCTTTTTGTTAGAATTGTTTGAAGTCGGGTCAACTTTTTTTAAAAAGTTTTTTTATATAGGTACATCCTATTTATTAGTCTCGTATGGCCGGTGATAGTCAGCAGGCTATAGGAATCTCTTATCTTTACCTATAATTACTATTAAATGAAAGTCTCGTTATACCTTAAATTCGTGCATAATTCAATTTGGATAAATCACAATTACATATTACAAACAGAAACTTTATGACGTGTAACATTCTTCCACTCGCTTTCGTGAAATCTGTGCTAGTGATTTCGTGAAATTGATTTGAACAATGGGATGGGCCGTCAGACGCTAGGTTAGATGTCAGATGTTACACATCGTACGCGACTACTGTATGCCTCTTTCGTTTTTTTTCTAAATAATATTCTATCAAATTCTGTAATGGTAGGGTTCCACTTTCGGTCAAAAACTAGTTCCAGTTACAGGCGTGCAACCTTACCAACAGAACAACACACATACATTCCAATTCTCAATGCCAATTTTGCCCAACACCTACAGAATTAATTTAGAAAATATAGGTATGTAGGTCCACAGACGTCTTGCCAGATGTCGACACGCTTTGATTTTAAGAGGTCGTTTATTTTTCTAGACTCTGTGGTAGTCACAGCAAGTTGTCAGTAATGACAAATATGCCACAACTAGCTAAATCGGGCAAAAAATGCCAAATTTTAAGTATAAAATATGGAAGCGATCCAGAATATTATTACCAAACATGACTGTAATTTCACTGTATTGTCGGGAATGGACAACGCTGTGAAGAATTTATTCAACAGACTCCGGATTTGTGTTCGCGTTGTCTGCTGTATACCTATAGACCATATTATACCTTCAGAAATTTTTCAAAAGAAAGCTGATGTATACCGCTTCAGGCAAGAACTGCCACAGACACGTGCAAGAGAACTTCGGTTCGAAATGCTACCGAAATCACGGACTAGTTTAAAGAACAAAAACATAAACGAAAATTCGATTCAGACACTAATATCAAAAACTCAAATATCCAAATCACAATCCAGTTTAAAAGATAAAAGAAGTAAAGATTTTGAGAATAAAACAAAGTCACTAAAACGTCGTTCGATTTTAAAAGATAGAAAAACATTTGAGAGTTCCGAAATAAAACCGAAAATAGATAATCCAATTTTAGAGATTCCTGTGAAAAAACAACAATTGAGTTTCCAAACTTCAGAAAATAAATTACAAAGCAAGAAGGCGAAGTGTCGGTTATTCAATTGCAGAAGTAAGAAAAAATTGAAAAAGCCCGGTAATGAAGCGAGTGGTTTAAACAAATCATTGAGGTGGAGAATAAAATCTAGTACTTCTGGGAAAAGTTCAGAAAATGGGTCCAAATGTGATAAACAGGACAGCCGAAAAAAGAGTAAAAAATCGAAAACAAAGAAAAAAGATTGCATACGATTGAAGTTTGTTTGTTCAAACTCCAATTCGCTAGCTTTGCAATGCTCAGATAAAAAGTGTGTGGGAGATGGTCCTGCAACAGAATTTAATTGTCTAAATCCATTGATAGACTACACTGATGATTTTATTATGGACTATTTTAACTGTGATAATAAGAAAACCTTGCCGTAATGTATTTTCGTAAATATGCTTATTGTTTTTAAAAATACACTGTAATATTGAATTTTAAAGTTTTAGTTCTGGGTCATGATCACATGAGGTTGATCTGTAACTATATGCCTTCATCCTACACCTATTTGCATTTTGAGGATCAAGAATTTGATGACCTCGTTTTCCACTGGTTCTTGCGTTGCGATTTCATTCAGTATCCTATTATTATTATTGTGTATTTAAGTTGTTTTGTTTAGTTTCAGGTCTTAGTTATATAGTCAACCGCTTATGAAGGTTTGCAATTATGTTGGCACGTGTATAGATTTGTAGATAGAGTTGTTCATTCAGAAAAAGTCTGTCTCCGAGAGCTAGAAAAATAAGACGGTGTTCTGGCTTGACAAAATATACAGTAATGCAAACTATATCAGGAACAAAAGCTTACTACATTATGCCTTGTTGATATAAATAGAAGAAATACCGTTTTACGTGCATCTATGTCAATGTTACTGTCACGCAATGCGTTGGTTGAGTTAATCTGTCGCTATCATTAATTTCATTGTCGGTAGGTTAAGTGTAAGTAAAGATAGTTTTGTTGTGGTTTATCTAGCAGTTGAGGGGGTTAGGGGGGAAGGAAGTTTCCTCACCGTCTGTTCTGCACACATCTGGCATCGGAGACATGTTTTAAACATAATTAAGATACTTCATCTTAATCTGATTTTCACTGAGTTGAACCTGTTATTAAAAGTTGTTTTTTATGTAATTAGGCAAATTAGAAGATGGGTTCACACAGAGGGGGAGAGGGGCTAAGTTCACTCACTAGGTGAAATGCAACGAAAGAATACCATCATCATCATCAGATGATATTCAATGACATCAGAATCCTGTGAGGCCGTGGTAACACTCCGGTCGAACTGACATGTAACGAAGCATAGCTCTCCCACGTTTTACGAACCCCTAGTACGGGTTAAAATAATAAAAAAAGGTTACAAACCTAATACATAGCGAAGCCGTGGTGTCGAATTAAGAATACGGAGTGTCACCACCCCTGTTCATCCCGTGGGTGTCGTAGAGACGACAAAGGTAGCAAACTGCGCACAACAACAGCACTGCAAAGAGAAGGAAAACTTGAAACCCTATACCAACCCGTCTGGCCAGTATAGTAGGCCAAAACCTCCTTTCTAAGGAGAGGCCTATGTCCAGCAGTAGATTGTTAAAGGCTGTTGATGATGATGAACCGAATATAATTTTAATACTAACCTAAACCATAATTTCTGTATGCGATGTTTTTTATATTTACGTTTTTCTTCTTCCATTCTCTTTGATCAATCGACATCCTATGCGAGAAGCCGAAAATCGATCGAGGTGGCGTGCAATAGGCTGATGATGATGAATCGACATCCTCTTTTATGCGCTCGTTCATTACATTGCGAAACTATTTTGGCTTTTATGGCCGTCGCCTGACTGCCGCAACAAGCAAACAACAATTACACAACTTGTCCCCAAGTTGTGTAATCGTTTTTTGTAAATACAAAATAAGTATGCAGCGAAAGCCCTGTAAAATTATCGTCAGATTTTTGGCTAGCATGACAGGAACATCAAGCCGAACCGTCTGTATAAAATCTAGCACTGTCGGGTACTTCGAAATGGCGATTTTTCAAATTTGCAGTTTGCGTTTTCTATAATTCGCTACCAGCTTAGGTCACTTTAAAATCGTCAGTCCTTTTAATGGGAGCATTTTTGAAGTTCAAATAACATATCCCTAATATATCTGATGCGCCCGAATGTTGTTTCTTCGATTTCCTCCCCTTACATTTTTGAAAATCTGTAGAAGCTTTTCCCACAGCTGAAAGTGGAAACATTACAAAACTTTTATTTATTCTATTACCGTATCTTTCCAATCCAATAGGTCCCCATGACGCTGGAGTAAATCCCGTTTTAGCATCACGGGCTCCCCTTCTATAGTATCAGCAATAAGCTCGTGTGGGTAACTCGAACTGTCTGATGTGTTACCATTTAAATTTCCTTTTACTTTCTTTAAGCGTCGAGTGGTAAGATACGTTTAATTTAATAATAAATAGATTGTCCATTGTGCTCAATTCTTTATTGTTATTATTTAAACAAATATGTTCAACATGTCATGTAAAATAAATTAGGGATGTAAATATCACAGCATACGGTAACATAATGTTTAGTTATAAAATAATAGGCATTACAGAATTTAAGGTTGAATAATGTCTAAAAGGCAATGTATTTCCAAGTTTTTCTCTTATTTCCCTTCTTTCGTCAAGACTGATAATAACAATTATAATATAAAAAATATCAAAATGTAAGCCGACAGATATTATATGACGCGGACTCTTAGCCAATAACACTGAATGTTTCATTTGTGCAATAGGTGAGGCGAGAAACGCTAAGTACTCTGTACTTTAGGATAATATACCATATATAAAATTAAATAATCAATAACACTTACTGCTATGCAATAAAGTTCAAAATAGCTTGCTTGACTATTTTAGAGTGGCCTGTTGGTTCTGGGTGCAATTCTCTCTCTCTCTATAAGTGTAATTTATCTATATTATATATGTATATAACCCTACACCAACTCGTCTGGCCATGGTGGTATAGTATGCCAATACCTCCTCTCTAAGGAGAGGCCTATGTCCAGCAGTGGACTATTTAAGGTTGTTGATATGAAGTGATGTATGTATCTAATAATACAATGTTTGTCAATATATATTTATGTCCTTATGTATAATTTCAACACAATTGCTATTGTTTATGAAATAAATAAATGTAAAATGTAATGAAATGAGAAGTGTGACTACCTACTATGGTATTACCTACAGCCCATTCGAATTAAGAAAATAGTGACATAGGCCTGCCCGCAGACCAATCAGGTTCGAAGCTTTCGTATGATACGATAATTTCTTGAAACCTGATTGGTCTAGGGGCGGGGTTTAATCAATGTATAACTATTTTCTTAATGCGAATAAAATTATAAGGATTTAAAAAATAATTTTGAAAATCGTTCCAGAATTGACGGAGTAATCGGTGAACAAACATTAAAAAAAAATACAATGGAACAAAGAACCTTCTCCTTTCTGAAGTAGGTTAAAAATACATAATTAATATTATTCGAGTATAATACATATTTAATATTAATACACTTGTTTGCATGAATGTGTAATTATGTGATAGATGAATTATAAGATTTACTAATATTTGTGAGTGAAATGTGAGATTTAAGATTCACTTTGACACATAGGGTGCTTGGGTGCTTCTAAAAATAACCTACAGCTCATAAAACTTACAACATATTATTATAATATAAAAACATAAATCTTTAAGACCTAATAAACTGTTTTTGAGAAGTAAGGTCTGCAAATGAGACTTCGAAAATTTTATTTAGACCTTCATTGTTTGTTTTAAAATAGATATATAAAATAACAACTATAACGATATATAAAAGATATATAAAATAATAACTATACTATAACTTCACACATTGATAATGTAACATAGATATATGATTGTATAACGTAACAAATTAGACAAACTATTAATAATAATATATGTAGCCTTTTTAATATGTAATATATTTTGGTACTGTAATATTACAAAATGTAAATTTCTAGTATCTGTTCAAAAATAGAAATATTAATTTGAAATTGTAACCAATTATTTGTTATCCAATTATTTATTTGTGTAATAACGCGATATCGCTTGTACATATGTATGTATAATGATTTATAGAAGGTGATTATGTTGCCAGACTATATACCAATTATTTAACGTATAAATCTATATAAATACATATATAAGAGATTTCCACGTATATAGTCACTCATCACGATATCTCTGGCACCACTAGAGATAAAGACTTGAAATTTGGTAGGTATATTCTTTTCACCGAGTAGAGGTCAGCTAAGAAAGGATTTTAAGAAATTCAAAATCATTTTTTTTAAATAATATAAATAGCAAAACAACGTTTGCAGGGTCAGCTAGTATGTATATATGTTTGTTCAACCATTCTACACAAACTTGGTACTAATAAATGAAGTGTTGTTACATTTACATTTTATGTTGTCCTATTTTCATTAAAGATTAATTTAAATTTTGATTAAATTGCATGTTACTTTGTACTATAAAGAAAACCTCCTTTCTAAGGAGAGGCCTATGTCCAGCAGTGGACTATTAAAGGCTGTTGATGATGATGATGATAAAGAAAACAATTAATATATTTATCAAATCACCGGCGGATCCAGGAGTCATACAGGTGTATTTATTTAAATCTTTAATCGGTGGGGTCTGTCAGTAAGATAGGTAGTATTTTAAACTTTTAGATTCGATGACCCCACTTGAACGTAGACTTATCCCTAGATTGTATCGTTCACTTATTCTGTTTTATTTTTAGGAGCTGCGAACGGCCACATAGCAAAAGCCGGTACCACTCGTAATAACATCATAGGTTTGAGAGCCGATGCCACAAAATGAGTAGCGTAGAATCTAAAAGTATTTGTTTTGCAGATATTATCGAGTGTGTACCTAAAAGTAAAGACGGTGAGTGCGGTTGCGATGGCGGACATGATTAGAGATCGATTTTTTGTATAATGGCGGTATCTGGAAAAAAAAGAAAAAAGTTAGTAGTGACTTCAATTTGGTAATGGTCAATATGTTGAGCAAGACTAGTAATGTTTGATTAACAATAATCACAACGCCATCTAATTTCAAAGTAAGCAGAGCTTGTACTATGATAGCTAGATTTTGTAAATACATACATATAATACATAGAAAACAACCAAACTCCGAAACAAATATTTGCAGATCATTTGATCCAACCCGGTATCGAACCCGAGACCTCAGCACAACAGTCGCATACGCTACCACTGCACTACCGAGGCAGTCAAACTACTTTTCTGTACAAGATTCGTAACAGCAGGTTTCAAAAGTTTTGAATTTAACCTTGTTTCAAGAAAAATACTAATTGTACACTAAAATATGATTTCATAACAAATACGCCTTATTATTAAGGAAGGCTTATTGTTTTTTATAAACTATGGAACGTGAAGTCTAAAAGTTAATAATGTAACTTTTTTGTTAAATCATCACTGATGTTTAATCATATCATATCATTATCATCATCAAAAGCCTTTAGTGGACCACTGCTGGACATAGGCCTCTTGTTAGACAGCAGGTTTTGGCCTACTATACAACGGTGGCCACACGGGTTGGTATATCATTTAATATAACATAAATATAGTCGTGGGTTACGCTGTTTATCGTCAAACGCTGATAAATTATTCATTGATGTGCTAAGTTTTAAATTATCGCATTGCATAATATATTAGTATGTTGACGGGAATTAACACGATAGAGGGAGGAACGATTGAAATGATACAATGAAATGATGTGGCTGTTTATTGGAGAGCCACGCTCCGAAAAATAGGGCTTGGTTTCTGGACCCTGGAGAAGCTCAGAATATCCAAACTAGCACAGAACGGATGTATGGATCGCTCTTACAGAAGCCGGGTTTGGGCGTATAAAATGCAAGTTACGCTGTGGCTGGTTCGACCGAGGTGACCATGGCCTCACACAAAAACGTTGTCAGGCCATTTTCGTTGCTCTTACCTACTGTGTGAGGTTAACGAAGTCCCAACCCTCTAATTCTGAGGGAGGCACTCAAAAAGTAGCGATTTATTTGTATATATTGATGTTGGTAGACCCTTACCAGCAGATGAAACGTCTGCTCGTTTTCCCCCTACTCCACGAAGAAAAAAAGGTCTATACACTATATTCTGATAGATGAATGATGAATACTTACTCGGCAATGGCTGGTGTGACACATAAAGCTAACCCTAGAAGACTCCCAGTGCACTGTACGAGAGAAAACACTGGGGTGGTGCTGACATGGATTTGTTCTGGAGATTCACAGTGCCGGAAAGCCTGGAACAAGTTATTAGTTCTCCTGAGACAATATAAGGAAGGTCAAATTTCGTAATTAAGAATCTGTCTTTCTATTTTTTCTTTTTATTATTTTCTTCTATCTCCCTCTCTCAATAAAACAAACCCATATCAGGTTATACGTACCATTCTGACTGTCCACTGAGGGTCTTGTCCAGCTAACACGAGGGAAAAGTACGCCAATACGCTGATGATAACTGTAGCTGCCGAACCTAACACGTGCCATGACATCACCTTCCTATGGTTCATTTTGGCATGTGCTCCATACCGCCATACGAAGGGGTCAGAGAGGTAGATACAAAGAGCTGGCGCGAGGAACGAACCTGGAAGTATAATTAAGAACCATAAATAAATAATATAATAATTTGGGTGGCCTTTTGCTGTAATCCGTGTGGTGACGGATTAAGAATACGCAATGTCACCACCCCTATTCATCCCGTGGGTGTCGTAAGAGCCGAGTATGGGCGAACTGCGCGGGACAACGGCACTGCAAAGAGAAGGAAAACTTGACACAAACCCTATACCAACCCGTCTGCCCAGCGTGGTATGGTAGGCCGGAACCTCCTCTCTAAGGTGAGGCCTATGTCCAGCAGTGGACTATTATAGGCTGTTGATGCGATGATGATGTGATGATTGCTGTAAAGGTTAGTGACCCTGACTGCTAAGCCGGATGTCGTGTGTTCGATTACCACCCAGGACAAATGTGTGATAAGCACGATCATTTAATATTTAAATTAATTAACTATCACTTTTTTTAATGGTATATGGAGGTAAACGAGAAGATAGACGGGTCATCTGAAACTGAGTGACTACCGCCGCCTCCCAGAATCGGAAGGAGAGGGGATTTGGGCTCCGGTTACCTCACTCCCTCGGTGAAAGGTAACGAAATAATTGCTTAATAGCGGTTTTCTATGAGGCCATGGACGCCACGGTGTCACTCCGGTCGAGCCCCTCCCATTTGTGCCGTAGGACTGCTCTCCTACATTAACGACGGGAACATTTCGACTAATGTCCGGTACTTTAAGGAGTAGTACAGAAGGGGCAAATAAGATGGGTAGGTAGTGATAGTCCCTCCATTCCTTTCCCGTACTTCTCTATATCTATGAACGAAGACTGATCCATCAAGGCACAGCTGAAACCGTTGAGTCTAGACGTATGAAATTTTTTGACAAATGTTTCTTAGGTGACATACTGTGTGCACTAAGAAAGAATTTTTAAACGCTCTTTCAGATTTTTGTTGATTTTTCGAAAATCGCTTTAACGATTTCAATAACATTTAATAAACCTGTTAAGTATACCCTTTAAAACGAAAAAAGAATTTTTCAAAAAAGATGCCGACGAATTGAGAACCTCCTTTTTTAAAGTAGGTTAAAAATAACTTTTATGACAGTTGTGAGATCCTAAGTTGATTGGAACTGAATTGAGACCGTACTTTTATTACGAGAATTGAATGAATTTGAGAATTGAATACGCATAAAAAATGGAAGTTCAGCCGTATCGTAGTAGACTCGAAGCCGACCACAACCTAGGAGGAAAAATAGTGTAATGTTATGTCAGTATACATACCTAAAAGTGCGCCAATGAGACACTGGTGTGGAAAGTGTGTTGCTATATACATCCTAGAGAGTACGACAGAGCCCATCGCGAAGACTGACATTGGGTACATTACGTATTTCCACCAGAAAACGTAACACTGTCTGTAATAAATGTCACGTCTAAATGATAGGAAGAAGAAATTAAAAAATCAAGTCGGTGTATCTAATATCGATAACAATTGGGTAGATTCCTAGGTTTAAAATAAATTAATTCTCTTGCATCATTAAATCTAACATCTTAAAGTACAGCCTGAATTGTTTTCCATTAAGAATTTAATTGCTTTTAATGTTTCCATTATTTAAATCACCATTAAATAGTATAAATAAGACGGACGGATGGCCGAGTGTTGTGGGTTCAAAAATTTGATACTAGCAAGGTATGACATCACACCATAGCATTTCATGTAACAATGTACCGCGTCTATTCTTTTGACGTTTAATGAAAGATACTGATTTGATAGCCATCTATGCCATTAATAGTTCTAAATTTAAATATGTTCGTTTTATTTAAAAAGAAAACAAATAGGAGTACATACCTATCATGCATTACATGCTTGGTCCACATAAGTATGAGTAGAATGATTGTGGCTGCTGCTCCGCTATGACCAGACGGAGACCCAGGTCCTGTCTCGCAGGTCTGTAAGGTTTGTCGCAGTTCTGGCCTGTCTAGTGTGTTGTAATAACTTGTTTCGCGAACCCACCAGTACGGACGGTCTTCTTGGAGACACCTGATTAAAAAGAAGAATGGAAGAAATTCAATTCAATCAGGCCTTCATCCCGTATGGCGTGTACCTTCATTTTGTAAAAAAAAACCATTTACATACGACTAGCGTCCGTGTGGTGACGGATTAAGAAAACAGTGTTCATCCCAAGGGTGTCGTAAAAGCCGACTGAGGGAGCAAACTACGCAGAACAACAACACTAGTCACTACATACAGAAGGAAAACTCAAAACAAACCCTATACCAACCCGTCTGGTGATGCATAGTAGGCCGAAACCTCCTTCCTCAGGAGAGGCCATGACATTCCATGTCTAGCAGTGGACTATTAGAGGCTGTTGATGTGATGTCTGAGTCTAATAACCGCATGAGAAATACATACCATTTGAGAAGAGATGTTAGCCATCCACCAAATGCCATACATAGTAGCAACTGAGCGCCAAACACAGAATCCACAACAGTTATCAAAGGAAACAAGATTTCGGTTAAATGGTGTGGGTTTGATAAATTATTCACAATTTCAAAATACCATTCACTGCCAGAAAACCTGAAAAAAAAAATAGGATAAAATAAGTCTCTATACTTAATATTATTTTCTGTATAGCGATGGATTAAGAATACAGTGTCACCACCCCTATTCATTTCATTAGTGTCGTAAGAGTCGACTAATGGAGCAATACTATGCAGACCAAGAGCACTGCAAAGAGAAGGAAAACTTGAAAAAAAACCTTTATCAACCCATCCGGCCAGCGTGGTATAGTAGCGATCAAAAGGACATGGCTTTGAATCCTGACCAGTACACTGCGGACATGAACCCACTTTTAGCACAAGCAATTTAGCTTAGAGGGGTTAACGGGAATACTAGTAATTTCGGTTGCTAGTAAACCTTTAAAAAAAAAACAATATTAGTTATGTTTTCACGCCTATAAGCCTAGGTAGATTTATAATAAATAAACATATATGAAAGGCCTGATTATTGTCTAGTGAAGCCCAAACTATTCCTCCCCTGATTCTGTAGAGGAAGACTCAAAGGACGGCAAAGCATTTGTGACTTCTGAGTTGTAGGTTTCCACTGGCAGCGGTAGTCACTTATCACCAGTGACCCGTATGCTCGTTTGCCTTTTATCACAAAAAAATAAAATATACATGATGTGCGAGCTATGTGTTGGATTGTGGCAAATGGTGTTTTAACATCTATGCCTCTCAGAGATGGGAATGAGACGATGTGTGTTTATAGATGAGACCATAGCGAAGAGCAGGCTTCTTTTTATCACGACAACATAGCTTGGAATATGTGGTATTAGAACACTATTAATCTGCTATATGTGTGCCGCAGCTTTGTTATAGACGGGTTTGATGAAACACCGTGTGCGCCTTGCCCCTTAGCAATCCTTTTCTCTTTCTTTTCCCCTATTTAAAATAATTTTGTTCAGAATGAAGTACGCTATATAAAAATTTATCAAGGTAAAAAAAAACCCCAGTGTAATTAGTGATATATATTTATTTTTGGCTTAATAATTAAAAACGTGTAAAACACTTTGTACATCATGTTTAACTTGAAAATGCTATTAACATCCATTATAACTTAAGTTACTGCTTGCACCAAGTTTAGACACGCGTTTGAGCTATACGACCTTGATTTTATAATTATAATCAACATCCATAAATGAAAAAAACAGACGGAAATAATAATCGTAGAGCGACAGAACATAAAAATCAATACTTTACCATTCTTGAACAAATTCAATACATGTTATACCAAGCGCGTATATTTGTTCCATCCTAATTGAGTTTTTTATATTTACAAATGAAACTACTCTCTGGAATTATATAACAACACTTCTTTTCGGTGGTCACCGGAATTTCAATGTTTTGAATCAAAACAATTCTGTCTATTTGATAACAAATGTCAGTGTCATGTGGAAATACGTTCCTTTTCTGCAAAAAATTAAGTTTAATTGAAATTGACATAATTTTGAAATGTAAATAACGTTTACTTATATACTTACTTACATTATTATAATTAAACCAGTTATACTCGTACATGATAAATCTATTTATACAATATTAAAAATAATGTTGAGAGGTATTTCCTTAATTGGAGTTAGACTCTGATTTGATACTTCAAAAGTTTATTTTTCTTTTTAGGCCGATTTTGTTAAAATTAAATCTTGAAATAAGTGAAACCATTGTATCCATTTGAAATTATCAAATAGACAGAACCGATTGTAGCTTAGTAGTGACATCTAGCAATAATTATTTAGCATGTAGTTTTGCTTTCAATTGGTTGTGCAGTTAGATTTAAGATACAAATAAATGTGTATTCTTATCTCTATTATATCTGTAACAACTGTTGCTGAACTTTAATTAAATAAATAAATAGTCAAACTACATCCATTTATGTCATTTTTGAAATCATGGTTTATACACGCTACTCAGCAACAGATGGTGCTTACATTAGGAAAGTTTGAAAGTATTTTATATTAATTATTTTAATAAAACTGTAATGTATACGACTGTGACATGATTTTTTTACAAATTGAAACCGTTAATGCTAAAGCCTGGTATACACCGTGCATAAAAATTTAGTAGTAAGACTGTAACCTTTTATTTATGTGTCTAACATTGATTATTTATTTTAACACTTCGATTTCCCTCCAAGGTGTTGTTTCACTATTGATATTTATTACGTTCTCTAGTTATTAAAATCAATAGCAGCTAAGGGACAATTATTTTTGATAAACTACTGCAAGTTAGTGATGTCTAAAGGTTAGTGGTGATTACCCGGAGATGTATGAAATCCGTTACAATCGTCAAAATGGAAAGTCCTATCAAACACAGATATATTTTAGTATCATTGATTTATTAAATTCTTCATCATAAACTAATGACTGGATTTATCAAATACTCTGTGGTAGTTTTATATTTTCTTTTCGTAATTAACCTACATATGAAATGAACTATGTTATGTTGATATTAGTAACATATAATATATGCCCGATTCATTAGTATTAGTTATTAATACTGATATATTCGTGTGGTAACGGATTAAGAATATAGAGTGTCACCACCCGATTTCATCCCGTGGGTGTCGTAAGAGCCGACTAAGGGAGCAAATTATGCAAGACAATGGCACTGCAAAGGGAAGGAAAACTTGAAACAAACCCTATACCAACCCGTCTGGCCAGCGTGGTATAGTAGGCCAAAACCTTTTTTTGTAACGAGAGGCCCATGTCCAGCAGTGGACTATTAAAGGCTGTTGATGTGTGATGTGATATTGGACCAATTCACGTTACGAAACAATAGCGAGTCTTACTTATTTTGTAAAACGACATCCATCTATTAATACTCAAAAAATGATTTTGTATGTGTATCATTAACCGATTACAGCGAAGTAAAAAAAAAAGGAAGACTGCACTGACCGCCACGCGCAGTACGTCGAAACGTCAGGCAATGCCATGACAATAATTTCACTGACACTACATACTAAATAGAAATAAAAACAACATCTGTTACAGTTGACAATCGAAGGAATATAGATTTGAAATAAAACAATTAGGTCTCCCTTGTTTTTCTATAAATTAAAAAAATAACATTTAACTGCTAACCTCCCTAGGAATTAAAGTTATTGAACAACCAGTAACCTCGTTCCCCCCAATCATAAAAGTGATCAATAAATTTTAGTGAAAAAATATATTAACCAGATTAGGAAAAGGTTTACTCGCTTAAGAGGCACTAGATGGCGCTACTCACCCACGTCTCTGGGGAACCGTGAGGGCGTATTATTGTTTTAATAATTGAATATTATTCTATGGTAGCGATACAACCCTCCAGGCAAGTTTCCACTTTCGGGTTTTAACTTTCATCGCCTGTATCATGGAGAGTGCTCCGAGGAATTGATCTTTTTTATGGTAGGTAAAAAAAAAAAAAAAAAAAAAAGGCACCCGTTTTCCCACCTATACCTAATAGATGGGAAAACAGGTTCGGGTCACCTAATGGACAACCACAGTAGATATCTGCAGCTCTGGTGGCCTTTCAGGTAGGAGTACGACTTTTTCTTAAAATAAATATGGCATATTATTTTCAATAGAAAACAACATTGGTATAAATTAAAGGCCTAAACAATTCTGGCACTGCTAAATAATTATTTTCTAAAGCTTTTACAATGTTACAGTTTGCGCCGATTTTAAATAGTAAGAAAATAAAAAACGCAGAAACATCGCCTCGGCTCTCAACCTATTAACAGATCGCCGTCAGAATCGATGTTAGAACAATGATCGCCGAACCACATTTCATGTATGTACCTCTCGAGCGTCTTGTGAGACAGATAAAATTATTTTATTTGTTAATCTTTTTCGTAATAAATAACGGAGATATCGACAATTTACGCGGTGCCGTAATGGTTCTATCAGGGTTATTTATTGGCAATAACAGTCCAATATTATTATTATTATAATTTTAGACTGTAGTTACTTCTATCGAGCGTCACTGAAATTAGTATTGGGCCATGATGTCATCGACCTTATTGAATATATTGTAACCAGCGCCGGGCTATATCGGTGGGATAGGTGCTCTCCAGGTGGAATGAGGCGCTAAGAAGGCATAGTGTGAAAACTACCTAATTTTTAGCTGAAAATAAAACCTATAGTCTTATATATAAGGTTTAGATTCCATTATAATGATTGAAATGAGCCTTTTTAGTCATAATGAAAGACAGTCATGCTTCCGGGCCGGGCACAGTATGGGTCCAGCTCGACTGGAGTGATGCCACTACCTCACAGAAAACCAGAGCGGGGTGGTGAATTGGAATCGGACCGACTAAAACCACACGGTGTGTCACTCTGCGCCTTTAAACGAAGGGATCCGGGAACTGCTGCTATTGAGATATCCGAAGCAAAGTTCTCAAAGGTCCAGCCCTCCAATAACTCTTCAATTTGGGGGGGGGTCAATTAAAGGGCGCCAATGCACTTGTATCCATTCAGTTGCAGGGATCAATGGCCGGAGGTAGTCACTTTCCTAAGAGTCCAAGTTTATGTTCACTGTCTGTATTTTTAATGTAATCTTATATTAACGTTATAACATTTATTTAAATAATATTCATTTAATTATTTTTTTAAGTTAAATTTGATGCAATATAATATCAGAAGCTGTTGTCAGAGGTGTACACGGAATATCAACTCCACTCAAATTTGGGCAAATTTAATCTCAACAGCGGCGGCGGGTATACCTTACATATACACGAGGTAAGGTCATGTGTTATAACTTAAGATTTTAATCTTGGTTTTTTGTTTGTTTGATCTCTATGGAGTATACTAGCTGACTAGTTTTTGCAACATTATTCATTGATGCTCATCTCCTGTCCTGTCCGTGTAGTGACGGATTAAGAATACGGAATGTCACTACCCCAATTCATCCCGTGGGTGTCGTAAGAGCCGACTAAGGGCGCAAAACAACGCAGGACACTAGCACTGCAAAAAGAAGGAAAACTTGACACAAACCCTTTTTTTTTTTACGTGTGGAAATCCCCTCGGACCGTCACCCCGCCGGGGCTCTCGTTCGGCGGGGCGGTGTGTCGGACTCGAACCGACTAAAACCACACGGTGCGCCCTCTTTGCGCTTCCAGTTTAGGAGGGGTCCAGGTAGTTATCGCCTTCTGGACCCCTCCCAAACTTGACACAAACCCTACCCTATACCACAAACCCTATACCAACCCGTCTGGCCAGCGTGGTATAGTAGGCCAAAACATTCTTTCTAAGGAGAGGCCTATGTCCAGCAGTGGACTATTAAAGGCTGTTGATGTGATGATGATGATGTGATGCTCGGCTCCTGTGGTGCTCGTAGCGTGATGTTATATAGCCTTCTCGGTAAATGGGCTATTCAATATTAATAATTAATAATTCTAGTGAACAAACAAACAAACTCTTCAGCCTTATAATATTAGTATAGATACTCTTCGCTCTTATTGTTGCTCTAATTCTAATTTAATAAAAACTTAAAAAAATACAATACCTTAAGACATATCCTTCCGCCATTGATGCCGTGTGTGACCGAATCTCGTAAACGCGGTATGATCACGTAGAATTATTGCGTTAAAATATAATCTGCGCTCCACTGCTCAGTAGTGGGAGGGAAAGGGAGGTAATATGGCTGGAGGTACTGTACTACATGGAGGTATACTTTTTGTTTTGTATTAGTATAAAGAGAAGGTTATAAGAAGTATAAAGGTGGGGCTTATTGTAGAGCCCTAGGGTGGAACTCTCTTCGTTGAGAGTTAAAGGGATGTTGTAAGTTTTACTTGTTTTTATTTTTTTGGGTTTCAGTAACTTTATTCTACATATATTGACTGCCTCGATGGTGCAGTGGTAGCGTATGCGACTGCTGTGTTGAGGTCTCGGGTTCGATTCCCGGGTCAAACCAAACGTTTGTATGATGTACTAATATTTGTTTAGGTGTTTTTCTTTATTGTTATTGTTTGTCAATAACAAAAAAAAGTATAAAAGTATTTTATTAATCAATCTAGCTTTCATAGTGCAAGCTCTGCTTAGTTTGATTCTAGATGGCGTTGTGTGTCAGATGACCGAAAAATATTATCTATACAAATAAATAAAATTGGAGTGTCTGTTTGTAATATTAAAATAACCGCCTTTTACTAAATGCATATATATGTTTACACAGTACATATGCCAAAATATCATTTTTTACAATTTTTGTTTGTCTGTCTGTCTGTCTGTCTGTTTGCAGCTTTGCAGATAGCTGATGACATAAGGAGTAACTTAGGCTACTTTTTTTAGACTAGCTTCGCCCCGCGGCGTTGCCCGCGGATATAACAACAAACGCGTGTAACACCGCGGGTCTCAGCTAGTTATTACTAAGAATTACTTGCATTTACATAAGAACTGAGAACATACTTGTGCTTCCTGCCTTTCTTCCAAACTACTACGAATAGGCTAAACTTCGATTACTTCGCGGGGCGAGTGCCATTAGACCTCCACAACCCAAGTACTAGGCAATATCGAAGACTGTTGTCGAACTTTCAGGACTCTCAACTACCCGTAACGATTGCCACAGATGTTCGAATTCCAACCGGGACCGACATGCGATAGCTTAACGTGCTCTCCGAGGCACGGAGGGGTCTTAATGTGTTAGGAATGATCACCCATCCACAGACTGACCTGGCTGGGATTGCTTAACTTTGCAATGTTTAATACATTACTCGTACTACTACTCAGTTACCATTGAGCCACGAGTCCTTCCCATGAGAAAAAAATAATAAAATTAATAAATTATTAAGAAACGGAAACCATAGTCACAGATTTCAATATAAGTTAGTAAAAAGTAGTAAAACAAAATGCATACTAATGTTATAAATGCGAAAATGTGTCTGTCTGTCTGTCTGTATCTCATTGTCTCTTCTTGTTTAAACCGCTGAATGGATTTAGATGAAATTTTGTACAGAGATAGTTTAAGTCCCGGGAAACGACATAGGATAGTTTTTATCCAATAAATCATACTTGCTGCTGCCCAAAAAGGACAGTATTATTTTTAGAATTCATGTATGTTTATATACGTATGTAGGCTTTCTTTTTCTCTAACGTAAATTCTAAATGCCTGAACAGATTTGGATGAATGGGGTAGCGTTAGAATTATCATTGTCGTGGATTAACACAGATAACGCGGCGTTACTGCGTCTGCGGTTCAAATAGTGGACACGCACACTGCTACGAGCATTGTTTTAAGTTTGATCAAGTTACGTGACAAATTATTCACAAGATTCATGGATAAACGGTATTTTATGTTTATTCTATGTATTTACTACCGCACAGACAATTTTCTTGTTTTGTTTGTTTGTATATTTATATCTGAATATCTTTTAACGAGGCTCTGCTTACCTGAAAGTAATTCTTCTTCTTTTTATTTGTGATTTTCTGAATGAAAAGTACTCTATGCCTCTATATTTGTCTATGGCTAGTAAAAAAATATATCCATAATTTCAATATAACACGATGAACTCTATAATTTTACAAAAAACAAAGTCGCAGACCAACATATTTCATTAATATATTAACTTCAACTGTTTAACGAAAGACTTAAAAGCTAATTATAAAAAACCACTTAACCGCTACACATAAATGCCACCAGGATTGATATCATAGTTCACAAGTTTCAGAATAGTGATGTAATTTTCAGAATGTTTACGGAACGGATATTTTCTGCGGATATTATTGAGGAATGGTTGGTTAGATTTATCTTCTTAACGGATTGTGCTCGTTTTAGGAGTTTTAAGTAAATAGCGACGCATCATGTGTATTAAAGACGCATTGAACTTAGCTTCGTTAATTTTGATCTTCAAATTTATTTAAAAAATATATAAATATTTAGTTAAGTATTCACTTGTACTTCTTTCTAGACATTTTTTATTTGTTAAAATTAATTACTAAATATATGCCTGTCTTTATTACATAATGTATTGTTTCATTCTACTTGTTTTGCATTTGTTCACGACACAAGCCTAATAGATACTTGAGATCATTGAAAAACCCAACGGTACAAATACGATCTTCACACTAGAAAACTTTTTCTTTCTAATGTGTGAGGAGATATCTATTAACATGCGCGATGTAATACACAAATTGTAAATTCTTCTTACTATTTTAAGGTACGTTTCGTCTCTATATGGAGTATAAATCTTAGGTTCCGCACTAGTTACCTATTGCTATTGAGTTTATGTCATATTTTATCAGTAAGAGATAGTAGACTACGACAAGACCGCCCATTATAGTGCTTGATATTGTATTCCTCGTATGTATATATTTAATAATAAATTGTATTATCTCTCCCAATTACCTTTTAATCTGACATCCCCAAACTTTACCACATCAGTGTAGCGCACAACATTGGTTTTAAAATTGGAATTCAAAGGAATAGCAGTACTTTTTACAATAGGACGTAGGACTTAAAAATACGCCATAGACTTTAGCGGTCTCGGATATATCCGAGGATTCAGTATGTGACATCCCTTTCGGTATCCACTCTATTAACCAACTTATAAAAGCTCCTAATATGTCACTAGTAAAGTAGCGACCAATAAAGAACCAATTAGCTCAACTTTTTTTTCACACAAATAGAAATAGGGGACGCCAATGTCAGCCAGAGACAAATGCGTCCGTTTTAAAAATGGAACAACATATCATTGAATAAAAATTAGAATTTTTTAATCTTCGGCCAAGTGATTATTTTCGATTTGCAGTTTTTTTTTGGTTTTTTTATGTTTATGAACTGTGGTTTCTTTGTTATCTTTATGGAGGGTAGAGGCAAGGAGATCCATCTCTGTGTATGAAAAGTGTCCGTCAAAATGCGTTAAATTGGGGTTGCTTCAGTAGTATAAGATTATTTTTTTTAAAGAAAGGCCTAAAGTTGTTAGATTAGGATAGGGAAATAAACATTTAAAGAATAAATAAATAAAAACATTATGAAAAAATTATATAAGCTTCAATAATAATTGGACACTGAGTTTTACAGACAATAAATAAACGTGTAATAACTTTCAGACGATAAGTATTATAATATTTTAACTCAGCACACTTCACTCTGTTTACAACAACAGCTATGTTCATATCGTAGATTTTCGTACGGTAGCGACCTCTATTTTCAGTATACAGCTGGACACTTTTCCAAGTTCTCCCATATGAGATCGTCTCCTTGCCTCTACCCTACATAGTTATCTTAAAAAATGTTTTTTTTTTAACTTAAGACGGTAATAATACAACAATAACAAGTCTCTATAATCACGTCCACAACTCCATGTATTATAGGTACGAACTACATTCTTGCTACGAGTATCTGTATACTTAGCTATATTTTAAATTGAGCTATGTTAGGTTTATTAATATAGAATGACGTATTGTTGGATTGTTAATAATGTAAACTATATGTATACTGTCAGCTGTGAAGAACCTAAGTATTGAATAAATAAAGGAGGACGTTCTAAGGATTCAGGGCACAAACCGCGTCAACGCACTTGTGACTCTCGGACCCGTATTTTAAAAGACGTCTCAAGTATCGATTGAACTCTGACTAGATATACCGTACAAAAATACTACGTTCTATCTTATCCCGGTCCGGGAATATAACCTTCGTGGACTGCAAAATCCACGTGAACGTAGTCGAGGGTGCCAGCTAGTTGGAAGTAAAAATATTCGTAATATTGAATTGTTCACTAGTACAGCATAATTAAGAATAGAAAAATAATCCTTTGTCGTGTTTACGACAAGGGATATTGATCTCTTCATACTAAACAAACGTTTAGTATGAAGAGAATATAAATTAAAGAAACAACACACAAAATAGGGGCAAGGTTAATACTCGTATTGCCGCCCGCGCTGCAAATCTTCACCAATCACAACGCCAAACGCGCTCACTGTCGAGAGCAAGTCGAAGTGAACTAAACTTACACTAGGTTCTCACCAGTGCTATTCTCTAAGCAAACAGCTTAGGCCACAGCGTCGAACTTCAAACTAACTTGGTTAAAAATTCGACGCTGTGACAGAGCTGTAGCGCTGTACGCAAGGCTGCTTCCTTAGAGAATAGCACTGCAGATGACCTGCCTGCTCTGCGCTTGCATAGATCCCCTATATCATAAAAAACTGAGGAAATCGTTACCATGGAGTAACGAGACCGTTAATAGACAAAAAAATTTAGTTTCAAAATTATCATTTGATAGCACTGTCATCTAAAATAATAACATTAGTTGTTTTTTTTCATTTCAAGCAAATAAAATAATAATCCGTGTGGTGATAGATTAAGAATACAGAGTGTCACCGCCCCCTATCCCGTGGGTGTCCTAAGTGCCGACTAAAGAAGAAATCTACGCAGAACAACAGCACTGCATAGAGAAGGAAAACTTGAAAACCCTATACCAACCCGTCTGGCCAGCGTGGTGTAGTAGGCCAAAACTTCCAAGGAGAGGCCTATGTCCAGCAGTGGACTATTAAAGGCTGTTGATGTGATATGATGATGATGTGAATTAATATCTATTTTCTTGTTATTCTTATTTTTAATTATGTAAAATTAGTCATCCAGCAATCTCGTATTTTATTATCAACTTTGTAATCCTTATTTAGTGTGAATGTGGTGTTAGTTTATATTTCATTATTGCACTCATATAATATGTTTAGTCTTGAGGTTACAAATCTGTAATGCTTATTGTAAAAATCGTTTGCTGACCAAATAAAAAAATCTAGGTGTTAATGGAACCCGTTGTAAGTTATCTCGGGCTTAATACTCAGGATCATTAAACATTGGACGAACAGGCCCGCCCAACTTTTCTTTAATTGCCATAAGTTTCGTCACAACTCTATCGCTTACGATTTCAATACTACATAATCAAAATAACAATAAAATCACTTACCACCCCGAATCAATCAACCTAAACAAAAATAAACACACACGGTGTTTAAACCACTCTGAGCCAGATAAATCCACCCTAATCCGCTTAAATCCGGATTAATAGTCTGTCAAATTGCCGGTAGGGGGCGCCATAGGGCACCTGAGCCCGGCCCTTGTGTTCCGACTTTTTTTTTCGTTAAATCAACACTTGTCTGTAAAATAAATAGCTCTTAGTTTATTATGTTGTATAGCATAATGTTTAGAATTAGTATGATGTATTTTGGGAAAAACAATAATGTAATGTATTTAGGTACATGATTAAGATAGAGATGGAGATCACGAAAAATTACATCTAGATATATTATCAGTAATTCTTAAATGTAATTCTTGGATATTCTAGGAATTATAAATATACTTATAAATAGGTACTCTAAATCTTGATTTATTATTTATTCGTACTAATGGAATATTTCTGTAGTGCAAATCGAGCTAAATTCGAGTAACATCAGGTAACATATACACAAAAAATATTCAGTCAAATGAAGAACCTCTTTCTAAAGAAAATTCGTTATAGAGTTGGCTATAAATGCATTTGCTTTGCAGTTGACACTCATTTTCTTCTCTAAGTCATATAGCCACGTATTGGCACGTTGCTCACGAAATAATTATTATTGCATAGCCAACCTTTTTTTTAAAAAGTCACAGTGTAAAATTTTTGCTTAGCAAAGTTTATAGCTAGTAACTTACAACATAATTATTTAACATTCACAAATAGCTGTTTGTTTTGCAGCCACAATCCATAAAATTGTTTTCAAATATGGCCGCCTAAAAAGTATTCATTAACATAGCAATGAATATATTACAACACTTAAAAAATATTGCGTATTTCTCTACCCAATACTTGACCACAAAAAAGCAGCAACTTTCTTTTGAAAAAGTTTTAACCAAAGGGAACTTTTTCCCGAGTTTACGTCAAGGACATAAGAAATCTATTGTCAAATTTGTCAAAGCGACTGTCGTAAACAGAAATTGTTTTACGACACGATCCCAACCACTTTACGGTAGTTTTAAATTGTTATTTTCGTACCGTGAGTAATTAGGATACTACCGCAATGTCGCTTTGACATGAAGACATAATATTTCTTTGAAAATCCTACAAAATGGCGGCCTGTTTGATGGTTACCCATCATAAGTTATTTTAGTTTTTTTACTGACAGTCGTAAACGTTTATAAGCAATTATTGAATAGAACACAAGTGATAATACTCTCGTATATTTTTACACAAAATATAAAATTCTTTTTATCTATAGTTGATTCTTCTTTGTTTAGAAAGTTACGTTTCTAAAAACGCTGATAGCCTAACCAATATTTTTTGTGGTAAAAATATTATTTATTATTACCGAATGGTATATAATTATCTCTTCTTCTATTTTTTACATCATTCACAATATGGCATTACTCCTTTTTCGAAAAGTGTCATAATTTGCTTTAAACAACAAACAACCAGAAATTCGGTAGTTAAAGCCAATGATATTGTATACAAACCAGAAGTTCCATAAACGCACAAAACCCCAGAGTCCTAATTAGGACCACTGAGAGCAAACGCACGTACTAATTATTTCAAGAAAATTAATAAAATGCCTTTCAGTTTGTTCCGAAAGTTCACAAGTTACGTCAAAAAGGTAAATAAAGGAATGTCATTCCACAGGTAAGTGTATGTTTTGTTCTGAAATGCATTAATAGATGTATGTACGGTTAAGGAACAAATATTTTGTGCGTGCAGTATGAATATAATGTACCTTTCTTAAAATATCATTGGTTATAGCATAAATTATTGAAATTTTGATAACTTTTAATAAGTTAATATCCTTATGATTGGTGATTAAGATAGAACATTTCTTTCGTTGCCTTTCACTGAGTGAGTGAGGTGACCGGAACCCGGCCCCTCCCGCTGACTCGAGCGGGAGGGACTCCAAGGGCAGCAACGCACTTGACTTTTAAGTTGCAGGTGTCCATGGGCGGCGGTAGTTGCTTACCATCAGGTGACCCTGACGTCTGCTCGTTTGCCCCCTTGGACCATAAAAAAAACAATTACATATCTACTATGGGGTCACCTGTGGTAAGTAAGTGCCGCCGCCCATTGACACCTGCTAAACCAGGGGTTCCCAAAGTAGTCGATATTGACCCCTTGGGGTCGAAATCGGTTTCCTAGACATAAACGAAAACTGATTTTGGGGGTGGACGAGGTCTAAAAACCGCCCCACAACCAACCGACCACCGTTAATTCACACAAGTTCTCATTTGAAACTAAGGTACTGTATTAGTTGTACTGTATCGAAAAGAACTACTTCTGCATTATTATTATGATGGTAATTATACCTGATCGCCGCAGGTGGTCGGGCTTTCAGTTCACGTCGCTTCTTCTCCTCCTGAGATCTCCATTCAGGTGCGTCTCCCGCAAATACACTATGATGTCAGTACGATTATACTTTAGAGGTATTATCGTTGAAAGCACAATTTAGAAAACTGTGCTGAAAGCGACCTCAGTCTGACAACTTTTGTGTACTATACAACATACTGATACAGTTAATTAAAAAAAAACTGTTCCGTGAGATTACTACTACACAGAGGTCACATGACCTACTAAATGCAGTTTCAAACAGAATTATATCTTTATAATGATAAATTAACAAGAAGTTTTTATTAAAGAATTCCTATGTATATCTTCCAGATACAGATACAAAAATAACGTACATACGTTACACCAATTAAAGCATATAGGCTCACAGCCACTGCTACCGTTATAACAACAAATCAAACCAAATAAAACTACCAATTACAGTGTAAATTAGGTGTATGTTTCCAATTGGTTATTACTAGGGGTGTCCCCTAACGAATGACGACGTGTACGATTTAATCGTACGGAAGGGTAACTTTGACTGTGTAGCATATTGTGATGTGATTAAACACACAATTATCTCATCGAGATTTAAACAGTGATTATAATTTAATTTAATAAGATAAAAGATGTTTTGTCTTTATTTACATCCTCCGAAAATACTCGACGACTCTCGAAATAATACGGCACTAGTGAGATTTTTAGTGACAACCTCAAGCAGTCACTTGCACTACACTTCTTTAAGAATTCCCCTTGTGTTCCACAGAGGTAGAGGTATTAAATAGTTATAATAAAATAAGCTTTAACCGTAGAGTAGACAATAACTGGATTTTATTAAGGCCACCATTAAGGGTGAGAAAAACAGAACATACTTAACCAACCTCATTGTTACCGAACTCTAACCTCCTCACTACACATCTATAATTTAACACAGGCGACCCTAGCCGATAGCCATTCGTCGCAATAAAAAAGAAAATGTAAAAAAAGGATTGTCTTCTGATTCCAATTTTGAATTCAATTCGCGCGGGTAGAGCTCCATGATTTTATTTTCATGAGTGCCTCGGGAATAGAGGGACGCGTAACGAAAATTTTAATAATAAATGAATTAAAATCTTGTTATTATATTAGTAACTTGGTATCAGCGAGGGATTATTGTTTTTATTTATGATTTGGGGTGCTTCTCTTATGGATTAGAGTGATAAATATTTTGATGTTATTTGTCAGGTAATTAATGATTACTTTTGAAGGAAATATAAATAAAAGTCGTAGGCATCGATACCTACAAGCAAACATATTGATGTAATTTATGATCATAATGTTTTGCCACTTCCTATTAGATATATCGAGACTAAATATCATTAGTAACTATTTATATTTACCTTTATATTTCTTTATAATCGCAGATAATATATTCGACCTTAACCACGATCGGTGGAGTGTATTATTAGTATCGAATATAATTTACATATTTTACTGTTTTTATAATGTATAAAGTCAACGTAAGAAGGATATAGCATATTGTTTTCGAACCGACAACAAAACTCGTGTTCTGTTAAGAGTCATTAGCATTCAGTGCCACTAATAATATCCACTGACTAAGTAAGTAACTATAATATCAGTTAACATTTTAGATTTCTACGAAAGTGCAGGTAAACAAGTTTAATTTCGAAATTTTCAAGATCGCGAAATCGAAGAATAAAGTACATTGGTTTCCATTACATAATATAAAAAAAAAACAACGGAAAAGTCAAAGTGAAAAAAAACAAAAATAAAGCCACCCTTTCAGGTTCAATAATACGTGTACCCTGCAATAACACCTTTACCCGTTTACTTTTTAATCCGGACCGGTCGTAAACACCGGCCCGGCGAGCTGGGTATTACGGATATACCGGGGCAATCATCCCGCCATCTACACTATTTTTTCTGTGAAAATGTTGCATCGTACCCGAGGGACGTCCCTTAATATATCTTTTATTTGGAAACTATTGCCGCCTTTTTTATACGCGGCGACAGTTTCGTTGTCAAGGATTGATGTGTTTTGATTGAATGTTTTTTTTTGTGGAAAAACGATATTATCATGCCATAAAAATATTGTACGCGTTCTTAATATAAATTTCGATCTTCATCTTGAGCTTGAATATTACTTTACTTTACTTTTAAATTATTATTGATTCTATTTACTTCTTGATGTTTGCCTTATTTCTAAATCGCACACTACACCCAGAAGTCGAATATGCACACCCGGGATTTTCCGTGTATCACACTTGTCATCCAGATTGTGGAGACCATGCTGGCACCGCAATAATTATCAAGAAAAGCATTGCCTCTTGGAATCTACTACGGCCCCTATCTCCAAGGCACAACTGTAAGGGTAGAGGATCGTTCAGGACCCCTTATTCTCTCTGTCCACCGCTGCCACTATAAAAGAGAAAATGTTTACTGACTTCTTGATGTCATTGAGCAACCGATTTATTGCTGGTGGCGATTGGAATGCCAAGCACTCATATTGGGGATCAAGATTGACGGTTACTAGAGTCCGAGAACTATTAGGGTATCGAAGCGAATTACCTTTGTCCTATGTCAACTGGGGAGCCTACGTATTGGCCAACAGACAGCAACAAAACACCTGATCACCTAGACTTCTTTATCACAAAGGGTATCAGCGAACTGAACACTCTCATAAACTCAAGTCTCGACGGTAGCTCCGATCACTCATCTGTATTACTGATGGTTAGTCCAGTGGCCATACCCAATGATTCTCATACAGACTATCTCCACAATCACAAAACGAAATGGCAATACTTTCGAGAATTCCTGGCATCAAATAATAACCTGAATGTCCCACTTAAAACGAGGAGGAAGTTGACGATGCGTGTCTCTATATCACAAATCTGATCCAAGTGGCGGCTTGGTCTAGTACTCCCGACCTAGAGGTTTCATCGCGTTGGGCACCGGTTCCTCTTGCAGTCCAGGCAGAAATCCCATAAGAGCGCAGATAAAACCAGATTAAATCGAGCAACTAAAGAACTCAAAGATCTCCAGGCTCATACTCCAAATGAATCGCTCAAACAGAGACTAGTGAAAATGTCTCCAAATGCAAATGGAACTCACAATCTCTGGGAAGGAACAAAGTTCCTCCCACAGCTGCAGCAGTGTTCTCCGCCTATTAGATCCGGAAACACATGGGCTCAAACTGATCAAGATTAATTTCATTCCTTTGCTACATACCTAGCCAGGGTCTTCAAACTCCAAAGATTCGGATAGTCCTGAAGATCCAGAAATAGATCAAGTCCTTAAGCAAGATCTGCCACTATGCCTGCCGTTGAGCACTACTTCACTAAGGGTGATGACTAGAGAAATAGCCAAAATGGACCCTAATAAAGCACCTGGATTTGATCTGATCACCCCTAGGTTACTGAAAGAGCTCCCTAAGAAGTTCATTGTCTTTTTGAGCATTCTTGTCAATGCCACAATGAGAACCTCACGTGTTCCTGCACTCTTGAAAATATCTCAAATTGTTATGATTCATAAGCCTGGTAAGCTGCCTAACGAAGTTTATTCTTATCCTGTGTTGTCAATATTGTGGGAAAGGATCATCCTTGCACGATTATCTCCATGCCTAGATATGAACCAAGTAATACTTAACCACCAATTTGGTTTTCGGAAGTACCACTCAACTATAGAGAAGGTACATAGAGTCTATTCTACAATGTCTAGAAAAGAAACAGTACTGTTCGGCTGCATTTCTCGACACAGGCTTTCGACAGGGTTTGGCATAAAGGACTACTCTACAAAATTAAAAAGTACCTTCCACACTCCTACTACCTGCTGATGGACTCTTATCTCAGTGACAGAATGATTCAAGTCAAGCTCCATGACGCAAGATCTTCCCTTTATAGCTGCACAGCCGGAGTTCCGAAGTGCTTTGTCCAGTCCTTTACATCATATTTACTAGTGACCTACCCCAGTCACCTGACACAGCTGTAGTAACCGTGATCCAAATGAAGCGAGCAGATTGTTGCAAAGCCAGCTTAATGTCACCAATGCTTGGTTGGCTAAGTGGCTCATAAAAGCAAGAGCTCCAAAGTCTCACCACATCATATTTGTCCTAAGACGTGAAACTTGTCTCCCGGTCAACCTAGGCTCCAACACATTGTCGCAATGAACCTGCGTCAAATACCTTGAATTTCGCCTAAACCTGAGAATGACTTAGAAAGACCATATAAAAACGATGCACAACGTTGCGCCTCCTCGGTAGACAGTCTGCTCCTTCCCTATCCAAAAAGTTGAGGGTATATTGTTCCATAATAAAACCGATTTGGACATATGGAATCCAACTGTGGACAGCCAGCAAAACTAATATTATGTGCCTGCAGAGAGCCCAAAATAATATTCTAAGGGGACATTTCTCGGCGACTTGGTATGCTCGCAACTCGGAAATGCATGAGTACCTGGAAACCCCAACCATTTTGGACGAAGCAAAACGATACACAGCCAACTACAAGGTCCGCTTGACAACTCACCTAAACCTGTTATCCAGTATGCTACTGCAGCCAAACCCAATTAGAAGTCTCAAGAGAGCCGATGTGGCCTTACTAAGGTTAGATGTAGCAGTGGCTCGACCTCTCCAAACTCCAACCTCTGATGTTGATTTTATAACTAGACTACCCTAATTCTGTATATAAATAATATGATAAAACATCGGTGTGTAAGGCCGTGTAAACGTACGAACCTCAAATGTAAAAACTTATAAAAATTTAAAAATAAATTTGGTAAAACCTCTTCAATAAAAAGCGTTACAACATTGCGATGTAGCATGCACAATTTAAAAACAACTATAATTTCTTTTAAACTATTATTTTTACATCTCCTTTTTCTTCGTGCGTAACTAAAACATAATTCGTCACCGCTGTGTATAATAGATAGATCAATAGAGCACGAACAAGATTATTTACAGATTATAATGGCCACCGAAACGAATTATTTGCTACTGGTAGCAAAATAAACAGCCATCAAGCAGCGGGATAGCACCTTATTGTACACCGACCTTTTTCAAGAATTATAGACCATAATGGTCAACGCAACCATAAAGTTCGCTTCACGAAATGTCAAAATGTTTCTTTCCCGCCTATTTTGTTTTTTTTTTGTAGCCGCATTGTTTACAATCCATTATGCCAAGGTTGTAAAAGTGTTGAAAAGAATTATTGTTTTTGGTGAAATTGTTACAATTTCTTTCCAATATGTCGTAAACGTTGTGACTAGTTCTATGAATATTGTAATTATGCGTTTTGACGGTTACTTTTTCTTAATTTTATAAATTTGTTCGTCACATTTCTTCCCTCAGGTACCTAAAATTTTTTTTATACAAATATTTACGAAGGCAAACAAACGTAGTAAGTACAAAACCAGACCATACCTTGCTCATCCCACGAGAACACATTTTTTGGGGAATGAATTCGGGAAATGAATCCTATGTGCTCGTTCTGACTATAATCTATCTCTGTGCGAAACTTCAGTAACAAACATCAATACATTCATACAAACTCTCGCCTTTATAATATCAGTAAGACGTATGGATGTATTATATATGATATCTTCCTCTTTTCACTCTGTCACTTTATCACTCAAGTAGTCATATTCATTTAAATACATTAAATATTTTACCGATAAGTTTAGTTAGTTCATGGCTTGCGAGAAGTGCGGATAAAATGTTATTTTTTTTTTAAATATACATACATACCTATTGCTACCTAAATTGCTCCAATCACAAAACTATGTTGGTGTAATGGTTTTTGTATTTTAGTGTTTAACATGAATAACACAGGGTGTTAGGAGTTTGGTCCACCTCGTTGATAGCTAAATTCGTAAAATTGAAAACCTGCATGTTTATTTCGAAAGGTTACGAAATACTTATTCTTGCTAAAACTATGTATAACACATGGACGAGCTTTTTGCCAGGGGCTCCGCTGGAGTTATTCAATTTTTCCGGAATTAAAAGTAGTCAATGTCCTAGTCCAAATCTATCTCTGTATGAATTTTAATCCAATTCCAATCAGTCGTTCTGGAGTAATTGAGTAACATCCATCCATAAAACCAACCATCTAAACTTACACATTTATTTATTTGGATATATTTATTGGATAATTTTAACTAAAAATTCCTAATTAGCATTCTCTATAGGCACGAGTACAACATTCGATTTTTGAGCGTTTGCCTACGGCGCTACTGTTAGAAAAATAGGGTAACTTTTGATATCGGATTACCTATAAAACATCCAAAAAGTATTATTTTATAGTTGTCAAACATTAGGCTTGATAATTCCAGGTTAACGTGAGATTACTATAAAAATAACAAAAGTAGGTATGGGAAAGCGACATTATCGTGTCTTGTAATTTAAAGCCCCAGCAATCAAAACTCACTAAACGAATGAATCGAGCAATTTCAGCCATTTTGTTTCTCATACCGCGCTAAAATGAACGTCACACGTTTGGATACAGACTCAACGGATAAACTGTTATCATTGTCGGTAAACTGGCGGTACAGCAACCCTGTTTTATTATCTGGTTAAGTCTAAACGGACATAGGATGTAGCTGACGCACAATTATAATACTCGAGGTTGAAAACCAAGTTCGTTTTAAAATTTCAGAGAACATTAAAATGTGTAAGTTTGTTGTAGGCTTAGAATTATTCAAATGTTATAGGTTTATTGTGTTAAATGTCAAATATGTATTAAAATATTCCTGGAATACTAAACTATCATTAATTTTATAGCATTAATACCCACAAACGTAAGCACCCACTTGCAAAGTTTTTTTCATTTTGTATTTCAATATAGGTTACGTCAAAAACAGGACAGAAACACTTTCATTAGATCCAAAACTAGAGCTACTGATGTGTTAGAGAGAATAGACCAACTAAAGCGAAGGACCCCAAAATAAGTGGAGCAAGATACTTACCGAATGGGACCCTAAAGGTAGCAAAAGGAACAGAGGAAGGCAGGAGGAGAGATGGGAGGATGACATAAAATTAACCCAACTGTGAGAGTTGCTAGGGATAAAAAGCAATGGTAGATGTTAGAGGAGGCCTATGCCAAAAGGCTTACTGAACTAAGAGACATACTGTAAAACATTACAGTACTTCAGAAATCCATCCAAATCGTTCAGGATAAAAGGCTTATTGATTGATTGATTTCAATATAGGTTATTGGTGTGTCAACATTCAGTGTGGGCAAGATAAACACAGAAATCACAATTGAAAACATAGGATAAAGAATCGTTTCCACGAACGAGAAAGGAGGTCTTATATTTACGTATGTAGAAAGACTTAAATACTCCAGAAATTATACTTAATATTATACTTGCAACGCCCAAATGAGAATCGAAGCAGTTGTATACTATAGTCTGTAAATGTAAAACAACCGATTTAAAACGTTTTATATAAAATTTTGCGTTTTAAACCCCAATAAATCGATTAAAATGGTTGAAATCTCGCCTACTAAAATAAAAGAACTGCGTTTTACACTTCACTGTGGGCAATTTTTGGTCACCTGACGTCATGTTTTGTTTTGATTAGTTTATAGAAAATTAATAGAAACTACCTACTACACGAAAACTTAGACGAAAGACGAAAACATTAGATTAGAAGACATCATAAACACAATGCTGTCCGTTTTACTTGTGCATGAAACAGACAATGTTATGTCTTCAAGGCCGTCGCGCGAGTGCGAGTGTAAGTTTGGTTTTAAACCGAATAAAATTGATTATTTATATCGTTTGAAAACAATGAAAAAAAACTTATCAATATTTACCAACACAGAGTTTTTAACTTATCAATCGAGTTTTTAAAACTTAGGTAGGTAATAATACCTACGATGGGTCGGACGGACCAACTAGAACTAAACCCGCTAAGTATATCGACATCAGTATATCACACATATAAAAAAACTATCACAGTTTATAGGTACTCCGTCATATCCCTACCTCGGTAAAATCAAGAAAATGTCGTTATAATTAAGAAAAACATAATCATCAACACCAACCGTTTTAAATCGAAAAAAAATGTTTACTTTGGTTTTAAACCGTTTTATTTTAATTGGTTTTAAACCGGCCTTACATCTATACTATAGTCAAACTTTTATAAGCACATTATATAGGGTTATCAAATGATTCTTCAATGATCACACGAAAAATAATCAAATAACTTTAAGCATGTCATTGATTCATTTATTTATTGGTTTGCCTTAGTCTTTTTACAGTGAAATAAGTGATAAAATGACGAACTAAAGTGTTTTTTTTAATCATTGGCACTTTGCCAATATTTAAATCTGTGTAAATTAAACTGATGTGTTTACAGTGCTGTAAAAGTTTTTATTATTATTATTTTAATGTTTAGTACCTCATAACTTGTATGAAATATTGTATTATCTCCTACATTTATACCTATAACCGTATTTTTCGTACATTACCCCGATTCTTAAGAAGTGTTGCTTACGGTATAGGGACAAACGTGCACACAGGTTACCTGACGTTATGTATGCCTTTGGGAACCCGCCTAGATATGAGAAAAATGGAGGCGTTCGGTATGGTTACCAACATTAATAGGCATTATAGGCCGTGCCGTGTTAGTATATTTTTTTTAAAACTAAACATTTTTTTGTTAAATATAAATAGCACTAGTTGCCTGTCAACTCAGTATTTATCTTTACCACCACTATTAATGTTACAGTAATTAAAAAATAATAATTAGGAATTTAATAAAATTCAAACGTGAATAGTTACATTGTATGGTAACTGCCGTCGCTTGCACGCCGAATAAAAGCGGGAAAATTACTTCACCAATACGCGTACATGAAACGTCCTAACAACCACCTATTTGCTTCTCTTTCTGACTCATAGTTTCAACTATTTATGTCTTTTTTACGCACATGGAGAAAAGCCAAGCGAGCTAAGCTTTTCCGACTACAAAACAGGTTCATGAATGGCTTCGGCTTCCATGATGGCTGATTATACAATACAATATGGTCGAGAATTCCGTAAACACTTTTCCGAGGGGTGTTTGTGAGCAAATGCTCAGGGACTTTTCGCACGGATCTCTAGAGCGAAACGGGCCTTTATCTCCGTTCCGCCATTGGCTGTTTCAAAAAAAGTACGCAGCCTGTGATTGGCCAAAACAAATTGCTGGCGGCGCGTTCTTTATTAATCTATTAATACAAAGTCGTAACCGACAGCTTAGTTACTTTCTAAAAAGTCTTAAGTTCCTTACAAACTTCAACACTTACAACGTTTTTCTTTCGACTTGCGTGAGTTCATACGTATTTGTCTTGAGCATAGAATGAAATTGCAATATTAGAACAATTATATGAGTTTTTCTTTTAGCTATAGAGCGCTTATAAAATTAGATCTGGCATTATCTTTATTTAATAATCAATCATCATCATCAACAGCCTATAACAGTCCACTCCTGGACATAGGCCTCTCCTTAGAAAGGAGGTTTTGGCCTAAAATACCACGCTGGCCAGACGGTTTGGTATAGGGTTTGTTTCAAGTTTTCCCTGTTTCCAGTGCTGTTGTCCTGCGTAGTTTGCTCCCTTAGTCGGCTCTTACAACACCCACTTGATGAAGCGGGGTGGTGACATTCCGTATTCTTAATCCGTCACACACGGACTTTATTTAATAGCAATTATGATTTTTATACCTTGACAGTATTACATGAAATAAGTATTTATAAATGATATCTATATTTTATTATACCAGTCTGATAATTTATTACACGTAGAATCTTTCTTCCCCATTCGTCGTACCTATAGCATCAATTCCGAGGACCATGGCCTCGTTAAAATACTTTTTCGATGACGTTGTACGCCATCTTGTTAAGTCGCAAGACTGGAAAGACTGTGGTACCTACATAAAGAAAAACAGTTCTGGTATACCTACCTACCACTTGACAGAGATCTTCTTGGTCAATAAAAAGCATAATTAAACAGAAATGTATCTTAATTTAAAAAACAGAACGACATAATCATCATCTCAGCCGAAAGACGTATACTGCTTTACATAGGCCTCCCCAACGTTCAATATAATGGTGAATAAAATGATGTAGCAGGTAACCAAAAGCTATATACACTCATATTTGTATAAGTAAACAAAAGCGCCATAGATAAATACAAAAAGGAACCATCGACACGAAACGAATTACTTGCTACTGGTCACTCCGCGGGGGACCACATAAAGTCTAATAATAATTTAAACTTGTAGACACATCTATTAAGGGTTTGTTGTCATTTAGAACACTTCTTCATAGTTATGGAACCATGTTTATTCATTTGTAAAGATGTAGTGCACAATAGTGAATGGTTTTGCTGTGTAATGTTTTGCATTCATAGACAATCGTTTCTGGTTTTCTCAATCCTTCATTTTTTTAAACTGTACTCTTTTAAATAAATGTATTATAATATGAGAGAGTTGTAGGTACTTGGAATAGTATAGTTTTAAATGATGCATTTTCGCAAAAGAACTGAAATTATTTCTTTGATTTTGTAATAAAGAATGAAATAGAGGTCAAATCTAGAAATATTACTATCCGTTTTTCTTCAGTTTAACCTGCATTTGTGTAACCCTCGCTCCATAGCTTCGTAGTGTGATGTTATAAAGATTTCATGCTCCCTTAATGAATGCTCCATCCAATAAAAAGATTATTGAACAGACTTCAATCATCTTTTTATTGGTTTATTTTATCATTACTAAACAATTAAAAAATCGGAAAACCTAATTTTGTTTTTTAAGGATGAGTTGGTGAGTTGAAGCGAGAGCTCGAACATGGTAGTCCGAAGCTTTCAACAAAAAAATACAAACAAATTACGAGCATAAAGTGCCGTGTCTATAGATTCATAAGTCGTTTCACCCCAACATAATGTCGGCTGTTCGTTCTCTCGGCAATTTTTCAAGACGTATCTGGCCGTCGCTAAATAATAGAACGGCCCCAATCAACTTTATATTTCATTAGCTGATACTCAAGTGATATTATTGTGGCTATACGTTTTATATTGTAACACTTTAAGTAAAGTAAGACTGGCGATTAAGAAATAGAAGAGACTTAGGGGTTAATTAGCGGGACTTAGAGTACAGTTACTAAGGAGTGTAACTTAGCAGGTTCTAATTTATAGATCATATTAACATTTAAAATTGTTAAGTACTAAATACTAATTTTGATACAATAAAATAGTTAAAACTATTTTAGTATTTAAGGAAAACATTTCATTCCATGCCATCACTTGCATAATTGGCATCAACCACTGTGTGCTATCCAACAAACGCCTGCGGTATTCCGATAACTCGTCCAAACCTTCAAGAAAAGAGCCTACTTCCACCTCAAAGTCGGCAACTCCAAACTGACTTTTGAAAAGAAGAGAAGTAGACGATAACATAATTTCTTCGTAATAAAATAAAAAAGAAAAGTACTACTACCTACTAGTTTTTTTATACTACACCTCAAATATTCAATAAACCTTACTGAAATGGGTATGGTAATTGTGTCTATAACTAAAAAGTTGAACCTTATTTCAAAACAAAATATTAATCTCATAAATCAACTCAAAACATGCCCAATAAATAGTTTGTTTTCGTAATTCGAATTCGGAACAAGCCATAAACAAGTGGACAGAATAAAAATGATGTAACAGATAAACAAAAGCTATAGACACGCATGTTTGTACGTAAAATGTTCTTGTAATAATACAAGATATGATAGGCATCAGTAATATAGCAATGTGCAGATAAGCGTATTATAGTTAAGTGTGTAGCTATCAGAAATGCTTAGGGTGACTGTGTTTGGAACGAATTGGGGATACTTACTATCCTAAGACCCGAGATGGGGAAAGGCGTCCACAGTAGTCCTCCATGGAGTTCAGTCCTGAGCTTCGCACTTGACCTCATTCCACGTCTTGCCGATTCTCTTTACCTCATCTGCGACGAATTGGGGATACTTAGTTACAAATTATCGCAAGTTATATAAGTCGCATTTAAAAGTAATGTTTGATGACTTTTGGGGCGCTGAGATAGTGGCAATTGACTTCAATGTCGGCTATGGTTCTAACTTTCGCAAATATTTATAATGGAACTTTTACATGCCGGTGACCATCACCTGCAACTGAAGAGAAGTGCGAGTGTCTTCCCGTTGTTTGATCGCTTTCCCTCCACCCCATTGGAATTAGCGAGGTTTACATGAAAGCAATGAAAGAATTACTTTAGTTTCCTGAGAGGCCATGCACAGCATTCATGGCACTCTCACTTATGTCTTTTGTCGACACAAAAGACAAAAGTTGAATTTATTTTTATTATAATATTCTGTACAAGTTTAAAAGCTTAAAAATATTCAAATATTAAGGTGAAGGTTTGAAAATACTTTGATTGATTGATCGGCAATGTTTTTTTGTTCTCTAAGTATGTATACCTACCCTATTTATACTCCATACCTACGCTAGTGGGTAGTAGTAATTATTGTAATTAACAATATTAATAACTTCACACATCTCACACACTCCTGTCTGATTCCAAACTGGACTGCTGATAAAAATACATATATATTTCTAAATACATACATATAGATAAATTACACCCAGACACAGAACAAATCATCGTACTCAACACACGATTGGAGTCGAGCCCACGACCTCCGGCTTAGCAATCAGGGTCACTAACCACTACACCAACAGGTCCGTTCCTAACTAGCATTATCAAAACAAATGTGAGTTTGTTTTTTGAAACATTTTTTTAATTAACAAAGCAACGTGAAATTTTGAATTGTAAGCTGCAGTAATTAAAAAAACATTTAATCTAGGTAAATAAGTTTTTTCGCTTTTAAAAGCTAGTGTTGTATAAAATAAATATCCTTATCCAGTTGAACCTTATAAGTGTTTTTACTTAACCTGTATAAAGATTCGTAGAGACTTGTCCCATCTTATCACATAATCATAGTTACTACACAACAGAGTCCTATTTCTCAGTAATATGTGTATCATTTATTAGCCAGTTATCTGTACGGGGACTGAATATATTCCGCCATATTTGTTATCGAAGTATTATGGCTAGAGTTCTTCTCACAACTTAGCTCTAGGTGAGTAATTTTTCGTTGTATTTAGTTCAAATTTTGGTACTGAAAATACCAATGCCTAAGAATGGTAGATTTTCATGATATGTAGCAGAGGAAATGAGCGGACGGATTATCTGATGGTAAGTGACTACCACTGCTAATGGACACCTGCAACTTAGGAGACAAAGGCCATCTCCTCCCCTCAGATTTAAGGGGGGGTTAGATTGCTCCTACGGACGTTTACGGACAGCATCATTTAACACCGGTCTTCTGTGAGGCCACGGCCCGTCATTGCATTGTATATTGAATTCTATTATTAAAAACCCATTCTCCATATATACATACATATACATACCCAGGTGGATATAGAAGTGGTCTATACATCACGGCTCACAACACGCTCCGATAACGGGAGACCGTTTAATTAAGGTAGCACCGTCCCTAGCCGTCACGGAGCCGTATCGTAGGCAGGGAAGGATTAAGTTTTGTTAAAATATTAACATATTTCTTTTCTTTTAAATAGTAAAATAGGTAGCATTATGTTTCCGATTGTTGTGGCGAATCTTGTGTGTGTGCTTGTGCCCAGCAGTGGACGTCTTCGGACTTGCTATCAACTGGCATTTATTTTAGCTGGAGTTGTTAACATGAGATATCCTTAGAAACCCGTGATAAATAAATTATAGACAAAGTCTTCATTACAAAGCAGTGAAATCGGAACAATTCCATGGCTTATAATTGATTTAGGGGTAAGTATAATTCGGGCACGCCGTCATCGCGGCGGTAAGACCCGTTATGGAGGATTGGCTCGAGAGCCTTCACGGGACCCTCTCATACGAAACATCCTTTCCCAGTGATCACCTGCGTCAGTCACGCAGGTGATCACTGGGAAAGGATGTTTCGGGGATCACCTGTGTCTGATCCGCAAGGAGCCAACACCTGAGTGCCACCACTGCGATGGCCAGACCGTGGACACGGCTCTCCACACGCTGGCAGAGTGCCCGGCGTGGGTTGAGCAGAGGCGAGACCTCGTGGCGGCCATCGGAGTGGGAGTTCTCTCGCTCGATAGCCTGATTGCGGCTATCGTGCGGAGCAAGAGTGCGTGGAAATCTGCCGTCGCCTTCTGCGAGCAAGTTATGCTCGCGAAGGAGACGGCGGAGCGGGACCAGGAGAGGTTTAGAACTCTCCCGCTAGGTACCGCAGGCGACTCAGGCGCCGGAGGTCGCAGAACGACCTCGGTCCTCCATAAGCGCAGGCCTGGGAGTGACAGGTGAGGCCATCTGTCACCCTAGCAGAAGCAGGCCGGGGTGGCGGCGCGCTCGCTTCCAGGGAGCAGAGGGAACATGGGGTTCCCACACGGTGGGGATCGTCTACTTGTTGTAGATGGCCCGAGGTATGTCGGGGCACCAGGGACTTCCTTTCTAGGGTACACCTGGTTCCCCGGCTATTAGTACCCGAGACGGCGTGCGGTTTTAGTCGGTTCGAGTCCGACATGCCACCTATCGGTGGTATCCGAGGGGATTTCCACACTGAAAAAAAAAGGGGTAAGTATAATTCATTAAGGTCACGTACACATTGCCAGTTATAACATAACAGCCAGATAAACTTAGCTCTACTGCTAATAATTAATACGGTGTAGGATTTAAGAATTTAAGTGTAGGTTGAATCCATCTCTGGTGTCCTCATGTCGTGTCCGCCCCGCGTTCGGCAATAACCTTCGTCTCATGAAGTAATTTAGTGCGACAATTCGTATAACTAGTGACGTGATCGGTGGCTCGTTATTGGACGCTGTGTTACGCTCACCTCCTAAATTGAATTAGCGATATTAGGTATACGGGAGTAAACTACGCAGAACAACAGCACTGCAAAGAGAGGGAAAACTTGTCACAAACCCTATACCAACACGTCTGGCCGACGTGGTATAGTAGGCCAAACCTCCTTTTTTTATGATATAAGGTGGCAAACGAGCAGACAAGTCACCTGATGGTAAGCAACTACCGCCGCCCATGGACACCTGCAGCTCAAAAGTCACAAGTGCGTTGCTGACCTTGGAGTCCCTCCCACTCGAGTCAGTGGGAGGGGGATTTGGGCTCCGGTAACCTCGCTCACTCAGTGAAAGGCAACGAAAGAATTGCTTAACACCGGTTTTCTGTGAGGCCGTGGTATCACTCCGGTCGAGCCGGCCCATTCGTGCCGAAGCATGGCTCTCCCCTTTCTAAGGAGAGTCCTATGTCCAGCAATAGACTATTAAAGGCTGTTGATGATATTAGGTATGGGAGAGCCAAGATTTTATTTTATGTAAGAGTGGGCAAACGTGTAACCGGTCATCTTATAGAAAGTGACTACTGTCGCCCATGAACGCCTACAACTCAGAAGTCACAAGGCCTTTTAGGAAGGAAATTTTAAGATTAAACAAAGTGTCGTCCCATGTGGGGTTTGAACTTGTTGGTTCACTACTACTACTACTACACTACGCCATCTGTGCACTCAAGTTAAAGGACATTTTTGACCTTGGCCCTTTCCTATTTTTATTGTACCTATTGATTTAGTAACCGCAAGTATCAAAAGCCATATTCGCGTGGTGACGGATTAAAAATCCGGAGTGTCATCACCCCTATTCATCCCGTGGGTGTAATAAGAGCCGACTAAGGGAGCAAACAACGCAGGAAAAAAGCACTGCAAAGAGAAGGAAAACTTGAACCAAACCAGCCAGCGTGATATAGTAGAAAAAAACCTCGTAAGGAGTGGGCTATGTCCAGCAGTGGACTATTAAAGGCTGTTGATATGAAGATTATGAGGCTTTTGTTATTAGGTTCAAAGACGATGTACGATGTTCAATTACTGAAGCAGTTCGATTCTGGCGTTCGCCGGCCACTGCTACGGCACGCTCGCTTCGCTTGCTCAGGTTGTGCGTTGTTGGTCACAATACTTACCTAACCTTACCTCCCATTTTACTAATTTCCCAGATTCAAATACTTAAAGGGATACGTCCTTTTCACAATAGGTAATTTTCGGAACAAGAGTGTCCTTATGGACTCAATGTTCATTTCCGGAATAGGGCATTATCGTACTAGGTCTTCAAAGATTCGGGTTGTTGATCTTGTATGAATTTACTCAAAACTACATCAACTGTATTTTTTAGGAAGTACTGTAGAATATAAAATACCTAGTTGACCAATTTTTGCCTCTGCGGACATAAAAATATATTTGTTAAGAGACATCTGAGTGTGTTATCCTAGTGTATATTAGCTTTGGTTTCATTTCACATATCATAGCGTGAAATCTAATAATAAAAATTCGTTCGAAATTCAGTTCCACTCTACTCATGATCTTACGAATATCATAAAAGGTATTCTCGTAGTGCATCCAATCTTGACTGTAATGTGATTATGTCGTATTGTGATTGGAAAAAAGTGAAATAGGTATTCTGCTAGTCTTAGGGAGTGATACTTTAATGCGAATGAAACGTAATTCGTATTCTCATCTCTGTTAATACGTCAAATTTGACATTTCTATGAGATTGAATGTTAATCAACAGTAGACTGCCGGAAAGTATTTTTTAAGGCAGAATACGTACTTTTTTTTTAAAGACAACTCCCGCATTAGGAATAAATCCTGTGTTGCAAGGGAATTTACAAACATACATGAAACGGACACAAAGAACACTCAGACTCAGAACAACAATTTGTTGATCACACAAAGTGTCGTTCCATGTGGGGATCGGACCCACAACGCTCAGCGTAGTAGTAAGCGGCGTGACGACCGCTTAAACCACTACGCCATCCGTGCAGTCTATTTTATTTGTGGTCAATTTATAATTCAGTCTCAATTTCATTTTTTATTTTGTAATATTTTAAGATTATGAGAATTAGTATTCAGTACTCCATAATGAGTCTCTGATAAATACACTCAGTTTTTTGTGTTGTCAGACTCAAATGAAACAACAAAATAAATGTATATAATAACTTTCTTATTTTTTTTTATTTCTTAATAATTATTTAAAATGTAAGTACTTTTTACAATGCTGCCTAAAATTTTAATTTAAACAATTATTAATGTACCTATTTACCTACTATGAACACTAAATTTAGTTTAATTAAACATTAAACTAGGTTTATACACAAAATTTCTATATAAAAATTTGATACAGACTTGCGACTAAAAATCGCAGAGATGCATATTAGTGTAAATTATGTTATTATTATTAGTCACACCCAGCGCCCTCAATGCAATAAATATTTACTTAATATTAATTTCAATCGCTTGCCCTCTCTCATAAAAAATATTATATCTATATATGTATATAAAATGTTAAGTCGGTTCCCTTCAAAAACTCAAAAAGTTTTGCACTGATTGAGCTTAAAATTTTGCCACGATATACAACCCGCTTCAAAGATTGTTTTTATCCATTTTTCATGCAATCAATGCCACCACATTGTGCCACAGCAAAGCGTCGCAGGGAACAGCTAGTGGGTAATATTTTCTTAAAGTTTGAGAGCAGTCATAGATACTTTGTATCTATAATGATATATAATATCTTAAAATAAATTCAAAGACAACTGATTAAAAGACTGTTAATAATAATTATGCGATTAATGGCAAGTCTATATCAAACTTACTATATTAATAATTACAGTAAAAACAAACACAGTAGGTACTTACACAAATTTACGTTACAGTATAATATTTGTATTGCACTTTTACTACAATTTAATTTAGGTATATACTTTAGTTTTATACATCTTTAAAGAAACACGGAGGTTACCCATAGAGAAATACTGTTACAATAATAAAAAAGTTAAATACACAATTAAAAAAATGAAACAATGGTTGTCACAAGTCGTGAAAATGAAATGACATTATATTTTTATCATAATCTTGACATATGTACATGTGACAACCTTATACTAAAGTTACAATCAGTTTTTTCAAAAGTTCATTTAAAAGTACTAATTTAACGACTTTTTTTATATTTAATTTGGAATGAATAATAATCACCATGATCTTAAAATATGGTGTAAATAAAAAAATGTCTTTTAGCGCACAACTTGCATATTTATTTAAACATTTAAAACTCATACTCACGCATAGTATAAAATAAATTAACTTAAAATAATATTTACAACATATGTCTACCAGCGACACCTTAACTTTTAAATATGTTAGAAACAACAATGGGTCAGCTTTTTATTTTATTTTTATGGTACAGGGGGTAAAGAAGCAGACAGGTCATAAGATAGTAAAGTTAATCAAATTAAAATCATACAATATTAAGTCACTTCTTTTTGTTTTGCAAATAAATGACTCATCAAAATGTCATCACAACAAACTTTTTTTCTATGCACGAATCGATGTCACAGAATATATGATAGCCTATTTGACATATTTAAATAATGCCAAAAAAAGGTTTATACAAAAATTATTTGTCTACGTTTAAATTGAAGTTTGAATAAGGCCTTAGCGTCGTGGCTTCTGCGTTAACAGGGGAGGGAGGAGTGGGTGGGATGTACGGGTAACGGGGGTAGGGCGGGTACGGATATGGGTAGCCGGAGGGTATGAGTTGGGGGTTGTGGAAGGGGGGTATTAGAGCCGGCGAGGGGTAGCCGTATGGCAGGCCTACAGAGGAGGCGGCAGCTTGTAGAATGGAGGCTGCGAAAGCTGGGTCGCTGTAAACGGCTGCGTAAGGCCATGCGACGGCTATACGTTGCCTTTTGTCCTTCATTCTCCTGTTTTGAAACCATACCTGTTAACAATGAGAACAGAATTAAATTAATTATAAAGTATACAACGGTGGATATATATTTTTTTCGTCTTACACACGGCCCTTTAATCCTAAATTAGGTAGAGCCTGTACTACAGTGACCAGGCCGCTGATAAACATACTTATACTTCTTACAAATTATAGATAAATTACACCCAGACACAGAACAAATGATCGTGCTCATTACACAATTATTTATCCTGGGTGGGAATCGAACCCACGACCACTCGATTAGCAGTTACGGTCACTAACAACTAGACCAACGGGCAGCACAGCAGTACGGGCTCTGCCTAGTTTGTGATCAGACGGCCGTGTGTGAGATGTGGAAGATATTTTAGTATTAGTAAGTCAAACGTAATATTCAATATGTAATAGTCAATATATGTAAAATGATATGTTTATACACCTAAACTGAAGTGAATATTTGAAGACATTCGACAGTTATTTAAAATGGTGAAAAAAAATTGTAAATGGCTAACTAACGTCGTTATAAAATACATATATATTCAAATTTATATTGCCAATCTATAATAAAATAGAAATCAATGATATTTATACCTTCAGTTCTTAATTTATTAGACAAAAGATAAATTCGTAACGGCTGCGGTTCTATTAAAAGATGTGCGAGGCTAAAAAACCCGTTTATTTGTTGTTAACTTATTTTTTTAACCGACTCAAACAAAAAAGAGACGGTTCTCAATTCGGTGGTATTTTTTTTTAAAGTTTGTTACCCAACAGCTCGGCGTTTTTTTGAACCGATTTTAAAATTTCTCTTATCTTCCCGGTTGGTCCCATTAAAATTTGAAGAAAATTTACCACTCCTGAGGGTTGAAAATGAATTAATAAAGAATACAGTTTATCAGAAGTCATCACGAATGTAAGAATGTAAGCACTTTGCACTCTGTGATACTTTTTCAAAAGTTAATTAGTCGTTTTATTCTATCCAAATTCCACATTCTTATACCATTGATATTTCTTTGTGGTCATAAGTATATACATACTTTGTATTCAAAACGGATATCATTTTTAAAACTAATACCATAATTGAATAAAATGACATTGATGACAAATGATAAAAGCAATTATTAATATTCTAAAAACTTCCGATGGGTATTAATAGCACAAAGTTGAGTGAGACATTTTTGCTGGCAGTGTAGTAAAACATCTTTTGAAACCAAAACCATCTAGGATCTTATTTCACACTATCATGCTAATTAATTGCATATTTTCATATAAGCGAGCTCGTAAACACCTTAGTGAACGACTAAAACTGTTAAGAAAGGTAGAAAAGCAAATTTATTTGGATAGGAGTTTCGTTTTAATAATAATATTGTTGTAATTGACTTTAGTAGTTTTAAACTTAAAGTTTACACAACAAGTTACAACAACAACAAGTTACTCTCAGCAATACTAAGTTTTAAATTTCTCGTTTAATTGTAAGTGTATAAATATGTAAGGTATACCTAGGTATGCATTTCTAAGGAAATTAATTTAACTAATCATCACGTTTACATACAGGTAGCACGGGCTGTGGTAACAATCAGACTGGAGCCATAATTTGATCTGGGTATTTCAAAAATATGTTGGTAAGTACAAATATTTGTATTATATAAGACTTAGAATTCTGATCCTAAAACCCTAAAACCCTCAAGTATCTATTTGAAGTCCGGAATGAATGCTTAAAACTTGCATCAAGAGTGAACAGAGCTTCTTAAATTCCCTTCTTAAATCATTAAAGGCTGCAAAATAGCTACTCCGACTTACAATGTATGTAAAGACCAAAGACTTTCCCTCCAAAATACCGCCATCTTTGTTCCCAACGTGTTAATTGGCGGGAACCAAGAACATTTGCACGAAACGACTTTCCTTTAAGACTTCCAAGAAGATTATTGCATTTTATTGTACAGAAATAATAAAACAAGGGGCTTAATGGCGGCCAAAGTGAATACAGAGTTTCTCAAAGAGTAAATATTTGTTTTGTAAGCAAAATGAAACATAATAACAATACGGGAAGGCCTAAGTGCGGTTAGGTTTCATGTTCAGTGGTAGAACTCAAAAAACTAAAGGTTATTTTTCCACCTGGTCATTTTAGTTAACACAGAATTTTGCCCGCTATTTGTTAGTAAGTTTTTTTGCATACCTACGTGAAGAAGTTGATTAGAACACGTAACACATAACATGTCAAATTACATATTATGCTCAAGAAAATATATACTACTCACACCAAATTTACTACTGACTGACTAATGATTGTTTACAGTTGCCAAGAAGAATACCAGTAAACAAAACATTTTCTAGTTTGTGCGTGGCTGCGTGAGTTCTTAAATGTTTTAATTCTGTTATTTTAGTCCAAAAAGACGTGTTATAACTTGTCTTGCTCCGCAAAGAAACAAAGTTATAAGGTTGCTAACTCAACAAAGTATTAGAAACTAGAATTCTAGGTGGTGGCGTATCTATACTAATATTATAAAGCTGAAGAGTTTGTTTGTTTATTTGTTTGAACGCGCTAATCTCAGGAACTACTGGTCCGATTTGAAAAATTATTTCAGTGTTAGATAGCCCATTTATCGAGGAAGGCTATAGGCTATATATCATCACGCTAAGACCAATAACAGCGGAGCACCAATGAAGAATGTTTCAAAATCGGAGAAAATTTACTACTATTGAGAGACGCAGACGAAGTTGCGCGGGTCAGCTAGTTAAAGAAATAAAACCGTTTGTATACAGTTACATTCAACAATGCGATTCAAAATCGGGTCAGTAGTTACCGGAAATTACACCAAACATACAAACTCACAAACTTTACCTCTTTACAGTATTAGTAGGTATAGATTTAGAGGCACTAGTCAGTACCAATTTTATTATACCTAAGCATGGATTATATATTTTTTGTTTTACATGATTAAATCAAAAAGTAGGCTTTGTATCCGGCTTAGTATATAATAAAGATATTATTATCAGTACACAAATATTATTATTTCTTATTCTAAGATAATTTTTCAAGTCTACTAACATCTAAGGAGCCGCCATCAATCTAAAGTTCATTACACAACTACCTAATCTCGAACTCAAAACCTCTATTCGTTTATTGACACGTTACACAGCATTTATAACTGCAATAAAAAATAATCACAATAAACAAACATCACGTAAAATACCAGTTTTATAACTCATCAAATGGTAGCCGAAAGGTTTAATTTAATAGTTTTTAATTGGTATTACCGCATCATAAAACAGATGCCCATAGACAACGATGAAGTGTTTTCATTCACTCACTCACTAATGATTGGCTCGATGCTTTGTTGACAGTGAACCGCTATATTAACCTGCGTTTCGTAACTTTCACATTTTTTTAATTTTATGACAAATTATTTATTATTTCGTATAAATTATTTTTTTATAAAAAAGATAGCTGACCTTTCAATTCTTTTTAATTATTTTACAAGAAATACTCTGTGAAATCGTTGTCACTAAGTTAGATCTAAAGTCCGAATATCACACCTTAAATTTTTATTCGTCGTCCGTGGAACTCGGTACTAATAATGGTCATTTTATATTACCCAATGTTCCGTTCTTCGCATTAATGTTCATTAGCAGCCCACAGCTACCGAATAACTCGGTCGGTTCCTTTTAATGCCCATCGACAAATTAGCGTGAATGTAAAACTCGAATGAAGTCGTAAAAAACATATGTTTTTTTTTCTTTACGGGTTTTTCTTTATTTTTATTGGAAGTGATAATTGACATTATGACCAAATTGAAGAATTTAAATTTAAATTGGCGTGTAGTTTTTAAAGAGGAATGTTCTACGTAATTATTGTAAAGGCGTAAGCGTGTTCATGTCTTTTATATGAAATAATTTATATTTTGTAAAAGTTGACATGGACAAATGTTTCTAATGCGTCTGCAACCTTTTTCAAAGTGTTAATTCAACATTTTAATTCGTTAATGTAACGTAGTGTAATCAAACGATCAGAATTTAAGATAGTTTTAAAGTTATGCAAATTATTTGAAAGTATATATACCTATATGACTTTTACAAGATGATGCAACGTTTGTATAATTGACACAATATACTTTGGGGTTATGAATGTAGAAAAAATAATCTAAACAAGTGTCATGTTATTCCAATTTCAAATTTGTAATAAAATAAACCATTTATGTATTCTAATCATCACCTTTAGAACATGCTGAGATACCTTATCCTAGGTCTAGATTAGATTTAATCCAAAGATCTACTGTTAAAATGACTTTTGGCATGTGGATGACATTGACGGGAGCGCAAGTGTGACTAGTTACTACTACGAATAGTTTAAACTTATAATTTTAACTTGGCATTTACACAGCAGGAAATGCAGATCTTTATCATCCTCAATAACTATAATAATTAATTCATCACCACCAATCAATTACTTGTGGGCAAAGATAACGGAATAAAAAGCAGGAATGCGGTATATTTGGCAAATATAAATTTGAAGAGACTAATAATAATAAAGGATGTCTTGATTTTAGTTACATGAAAAAAGATGCAGGTTGTATACTAAAATAACAATAACTTGACAGGTCCAAAAAACGGACGTCTGATTCCTAACAAGACAGAACCTGTACTATGGTAACCAGACTTCCGATAAACACTTTAAGCATATATTTCTAATTACATACTTCTTATATGTATTAAAGTTATAAACAGAAACAGAACAAATAGTCATGCCCTTTGCTTAATTCTCTGATGTAGCAGTCAAGATCAGTAAATATCTAATTTGGCATAGACAAAGAATTGTCTATGGTGGAAACTTTTAAACTAATGTGACACCATATAACAGTATTTTTTATTTTTTTTTAACACCACATGTTGGATTGGTGTCCTGTAACTTGTCGTCACACTTAGCAAATTGTCAACCAGCACAAGTGAGTTCAAGTGACATTACAAAAGAGTATATCAAACAAAGAGGTTGATTTTATTCGGGTCATCATGTGGGCGGAATGAAGAAACTCTGAAATAAGGCTCGTTTTGTACACGCCACTTACTGTAGGCGGACTGAAAGTCAAGCTAATTCAATTACCAACTTGTTTCACAATGTCTTAGTATTGTCTATGGAAAATTGGTTGAAAATTATAAAAAAATCTACTTAATTGTCATTTGAAATAATGAATTTGCCTAACTAATTATTAGCTTTAAACTGACTTAAATCCTACAGCATTATGAATTGTAATAAACTGTATTCTTTATTCCTTAATTTCATATTCTTAAGGGTGAAATTTTTGCTTTTTAAATTAAATAAAATAATATTACAAATCGGTTCAAAAAATGGTGTCCTGAGCTAAGAATATGAAAATATAACTGTATTAATATACGTCTCCCTATTTTCAAGTCAGTTAAAATCCTTTATCATCATCGTCATCGACAGCCTTTAACAGTCTACTGCTGGACATAGGCCTCTCCTTAGAAAGGAAGTTTTAGCCTACTATACCACTACAATCCTTATAGATCTCATATTCACGGGGTTTAAACGCATGTCATATTAGCGGCAATTTTTTTACAGATAACTTTCGCACTAGGAATATATCATGGGTCGCGGGGGACTTACAAACAAACTCAGAAAAACAATTTATGGATCACACAAAGTGTCGCCCCATATGGGGATAGAACCCACAGCACTCAGCGCAATAGTAGCAGCGAGGTGACCACTTAAACCACTATGCCTTCCGTGCAGTATTTGTTTATGGTTTATGTCTCATTAAAATGGCGTAACCTTACCTTGATAGTTGATTCGGGTAACTGGAGCTGTGCCGCGAGCTCGCATCTTCTAGGCCTGGATACGTAATTTTCCTTCATAAATTCCTTTTCTAGTCTTGCCAGTTGTTCTCTTGTAAACGCCGTACGGTACCTTCTGAATTAAAATAATTTTATGAAGTAACAGAATACAAAGAAATTGTTTTTTAGTATATACCTGAAGGCCACTTCTCGTAATAAAAATTCGGTCACTATACAGTTCCGATCAAGTGTCAATCTCACGAACGTCATTTAAGGTATTTTTATAGTAATAATAATAATGTGATTGTTGAATCTACTGATCCATCCGCTAGTCTTAATACCTTATTATTTTTCTACAAAAATACCTTTTATGACATTTGTAAGATCGAAAGTAACTAGATCGGAAATCCATCATTATTGCCCTTTGAATTAAAGATTTGATAGAATTGGCCTTTTGATTGAAACTACTTATTCAGAACAGTATTTCTTTTGAAAAAAAATAACAATATTCTATTTTATAATATTAGAACACCTACTATTTTTTTGGAATTTTTTTAGATATTCTGTATAATTACTAGGTATTTAATTCTATTATATATTAAAGAAAAATGTTTTACCTAATATTTGGGTCAGGAGCTGGATTTGAATTCGTCACTGACTGTGGACTCAGTGATTCTGTGAACAAAAGTACACATGAATAAACACATATTCAATAAAACAAATTTTTTTTTGTTTTGTTATAAACGCAGCAAAACAGCTCGCCTTTAAAATCTCTTAATAGATTTTGAGGACCGATTATTGGTTATCTACTGGTAGTAGCTCTAAAGGGTTGTGAGTACCACTCGAAGTCGGCTGTCTTTACAATTATCTTAATTACTCTTACGTCTAGACATTAGCTACTTGATCTGCTAAGCAGACCGATACTTTCTAGAGTTGATGTATAAAAAAGAAAATGATTTATTGAGTATTTGTATTTATATGAGTATTTTTCCGTTTGCATAAGTATTATGTTGAGCTTTGAAAGTATAAAAAAAGACTGCTGTTTAATAAATACTTAATCATTCTAAATACCCAGCTAGTAAATGTATTGTAATCAGTACTCCTACATGTTAAGAGCTAATTATTCTCCAGCTTCGAAATTGACTTGTCATAAAACAGTAAAAAAGATGTATGAAGCAGGCATCTTTCGGGAACCAGTAGCCCACAGGTGCTAATTGAGCGCACCCAAAGTTTCAAGAGTAACATTAACACTAAGCAAACACAAATAACCTATTGTCTAATTAAATATTTTCCCATGCACCGTTTGTCTATTTCATATAAATGGAAACCACAAAGAGGCCGAAGTTCTTAGTCTATAGCCGCTCAATTTAAAAAAATATCTCTTCTGACCAAAAAGCCGACTTTACAAATCTGATTAGTCGCTGAAGTGGTTCTAAAATTAAAAGGCCGCGGCAAACGGTAGCACTATTGACATGACCGTTTTTAAAAAAGGAATATCGAACGCTTTTAAGTCACGTATTGTTTTAATGGCCGCGTGATTAAGACGTTCATTTCTATTTCCGTTTCAGAATCAAATTAGCGTTTTGCTGTTTATATTTAACTCAAACTGAGACGCTACGTTTTTTAGGTTAGCGGCCAATTCACATGACATTGTCGCTCACTAAAATGTTTAAGTATTGAAAAATATGACGAAACTTTGCCTGTAATAATTTCGCGTTAGAGAAAATTTATCGCTTTCATAAGTGCGCCCGACTAAACGATTCATGATTTTTTTTAATCGTCATCTTGGCGTCTAAGCCACTTGACTCGTTCCCATGCTGGGTGGCGACAGAACACTCAAAAACCAATTTGCAATAGTCTAGCCAATGGCTTCCTCTCAATAATTTGTTGTTGTACAAACTTTTTACGTTACAAACTCTTTATTGAGTTGTCTTTGGTACCCAGCTGCGCTATTATGGCGTGTGTCGGTTCGAAAAAAGAAACAAGGAAACGATTGAGAATTAAAAAGTTTCCGTTTAAAAGCTTCCGTTCTATATTTAGGAAGGAATCATACTTGCGATAGTAGCGACATGGAAAGTATTTTACCCGCTTTTTTTTATTGACTATTCCTATTGATGTTGAGTGCAGAGATACACTTAATATCTTGTTTACAAAAACATTATTTGTAGCTAAGATTGAGTTTTTATACGAAGTTTCTAGACTTCAACGGTTTAGTACTATATTTGAAAATAGAATCCTGAGAGAACAAGCTCATGACTACTAAGTCGTTACTCATATGACATGAACGTGTTGTTTCGTCAAATAATGTTGAAACCGCATCTTTGTTTCGAGACTCTCGCTAATGCATAGAGTACACATTGGAGCATATTATATATTAGGGCGGTAGTACACTGTGCGTATAATGATCGTGAGACTATTCTAAAAGGGTTATCTTAAACCAAGTTTAAACAGCTATAGTAAACCTGAAATGGTTACAATATCACCACACGTAGTATCATTAATATGTTTTAATTATTATATAACCTGATCGAAATGTCAGGTAATTCAGAGGTACCTATTATATACCTACCTCTGAATTGTCTGACGTTTCGGACAGGTTACACTCAGGATGTCAGCCTGTGGCCAAGGTTAGTACAATTATTGGCGTTAATTTTCGTACGTGTACATAATTACACATCATTGAACGTGAAATGTTTTTTTAACCTTGAAGAAAAATACCAAAACATATTTAAAAAAGAAAATATCTAAAAAAGCACATAATTAATTAATTAGTATAACTCTGTTTAAAAAAATTTGCACGTTATATATTCAATACTTAACATTAAATAAACATTGATGTGGAAAGCTCTTTATCTACTCCAACCTTGAATAGTCCATAAAATAAAATACCAACAAACCGAAAAGCATTATTAAAATGTTATGAAACGTTTCGTGAGACGGCATTTAACACCAAACCAGTACCCACATCAATCATTCGACTAATAACTGATAGCTAACACGATTCCAAACTTTTTGGTATAATTAGCACTTTTGACATTTAAGGCTCCATGCTGTGATCATCGCCTATTAGTATTATAAAAGTTACAAATATGGTGTGAGAAAAATATAATAATATTAATTTAATCCCTTTTCATTTGTAGTTATTTATCACATTACATAAAAGGCAAAACTAAACACCATAATAACAAAATTAACCCATGAAATAAACCACCAACAAAAAAAGGAATATAAGCTTCCCATTCACAGACCGATACTAAACGGCTAATTAATAGCAACACCGCTCAATTTGCGAACCAAACGGCCGCTGTAATAGGCGAAAACCGATAGCCGGCACATTAACAATTGGATTATCGAGAATCGCCGCCGCCCCGTGCGTGGCACGCTCCAGTAATTGTATTACCGTGTATAGCTCTCCCTTAATACCTTTATATTGTCTATGCTAGTTGATCGTTCCAGTGATTTCGAATTAAAACAAAATTACATTTAATGCTTTATTTCTTTAGTCAATGACAATAACAAAAATGTTACGATTTTGAACATAATTTTTGTTTCGTAAGTATATAATGCATTTGCGTGCTGTTTTTTTTTATAAAATAACGTTTTATTATTATTCAATATATTTTGAGTATAAAATTAATAAAGCTAAAGAGTTATTTTGATTGATTGTTTGTTTGCATGTTTAATAATGATAATTTCTAGAACTACGAATCAATAAAATTTGAATAATTATTTTTATATTGGATAGCATATTCATTCAAGTAAGGTCACACATCGGTTTAGGCCCCATAACATCACTCTACGACACTTAGAAACGAAGCAAAAATCATAAACGTGGGTAAAACTGCGGTAAACGGCTAGTCATATAATAATATTTCCTAACAAATACGCCATTGTGACCGTTAAACACAGGCTGTTTTGATGGCTAATTTATAGTCCTTTGGATGGAGTCTATTCACATTACAAGATATTCTAAATACTTATTTATGAAAATACTAAATAACTTGACCTGAGAATCGAATCATTTATAATCGATAAAATATTAGAGAGAACACTATTCACTAACTAAAGCTCCAATCCCTATCTTCCATTACCTCAATCGTACACATAATCAAAACTAACAACTCACAGTGGCAAGTATTAAACAATTTAAAGCATACAACGTTCAAGACAATTATCCAATGCACAGTCAATTACTCGGTGTCATCCCCACAGCCCCTTGTTGGCTCCCCTAAACAATTTCACGATAAAATCCGTACCTACTAGTCACAATGAAGATAAATATCTCATTGGGGAGACAAGGCAATAAAAATGAAATCAGTTCGAGCCCAATTGACAAGATGTTAGAAGGGCAACCTCACAAGGGTTTAATGCTATAACAAAATTATAAAATAATAGAGTATTGTTTATGATTTTGAGTAAGTACTTCGTATAGGAATCAATGTTTGTGCTTAAGTTGAGAGACGTTAGAATTTGCAGATATTCAGATATAAGATAATATCACTTGCAAAAAAGACATTAAACTTAATTTACATAAAACACGATTATATAATATATACATATTAAAACGTGTATAAATGAAACGTGGGTATTATTTATTTATTTTAATCCAACCGTTGGCGATAAACGATTAAACATATCACAGCACGTACGATCAATTTGCCGATTTTATTGTCTGTGATTAAAATTGTTGATTTGTCAAAATGTGGCGGGAAGTCCACCCACGCTTTCTTCATACACAATTAAACTTTTGCGCCACGACAGCTGCGGTTGGAAATATTTGACATTAATTAGCGTTTATTTAATTTATTGTACCGGCTGTGTTAATTGTTATTGACCTTTGGTAAATGTAATCGGTGTATTTATGGGTTTTTAATGAGACATTTGTTCATTTCAAATAAAATAATTCTATCTAACATATAATCCTAGAGCTTGTTCGTCTACAGAATGAGAGAATTTCGTATAATTACCTACTCATATCTGTCATTTATCTGAACTTTACTTACTGTATTTGTTATTTTACAGAGTAGGAGTAAAAAACAGCTGCAACTTACATTTTACAAAACAATCCTAACAAATATTGTACTTATTTCATATTGGGGCCCACAACTTTATTCCCAAATTAACAGAAATAAGTATAAAATGTAATATTAAACACGCTCACATTTGTACAGGTTGGAATATACATACATTAGTCGTTAAAGTTATGCAGTTTAATAGTGGTATTTTTAAAATTAGAACTAGGATCAAAGCTAATTCGGTTATGTTATTTTAATTTAATTCATTAGGTAAGCAAGAGGCTTTTGAACTTGCTTATTGAGCTGGCATAATGATAGGTATATATATATATATATATAATAAAAATAAGCCCTATTGTACACCAAGAGATTTTTTTTATAATAGTTACATCTGATAAATAAAAAACAATTTCTTACCTACAGACCACCTTTGTATTTATAGACAATGACGACCATAGATAGATGAGATCAAGGGTCGTTGTGGTGTGTAAAGCGCCTGATATAGGCGATATATTAATTTTGTCTAAATCATACAGAGTTTGATATAAATGAAAAATAATAATATTATAATAAATTTGGATATTTTTAATATTAGTTCAAACAGGTAGCAAAATTTTAGCTTCTTGTATAGACTTTAACCAAAGATTCAAAATAAAACAAGGCAATGAACATATCGAGCTTGCAAAAACTCGCCCATAGACTAAATACAATTGAACCTAACGGAACCAAAGATAATATTGTAGACCTAATAAAAGTATTTATCCCAAAAGCCCGGTCATAAAATAATTTTTAATATAACAAAGAGGCGGCACTACACAAAAGTAGTTGTGAAAAGGTAATAATTGCTTTAGAACTTATACAAAATAATCATGCAGTCGTAACAATTTGTGATATACCTTATACGAAAGAGATAAGACTCAAAATCATTAGGTAATATGAATTGTGTACTGCAAAGTTGTTGTTGAAAACCTGACCTGCCAAAACTTACAAGTTTAAAAATGCCCGTTAGTCGGTTCCTTTGTAAATAAAGTTGAAGAATCGAAGGCTAATTTTTATTAGGTGTTATAATAATTATCATTGAATAGTATACTGTATAGCGTGTATGTCTTTTATAGGTATAGATTTAAGAACTGGGCCATACTGTACGTACCTATGTTTTTTTTTCATGGTAGTTCTATAACTACCATGAAAAAAATACCTATGTATGGGGTTAATGAGCAGACTGGTCATATGATGACTCAGAACCAAGGAATTTGAGTCACCGGTATCATCACTCCTTCGGTGAAAAGTAAAGAAAGTATATACTTTCTTTACTTTTCTTAGTAGTAGTAAAGAAAGTATATACTTTCTTTACTTTTCTTTCTTTAATATTGCTTAAAACCGGTTTTCTGTAGGTATAGGTATGTACTCTAGATGAAACTTTAATATATGGGCGTTCTAATATATCTCTGTATACCTCTTTTGTGGATAAATTAACACGTGTGTGTATACTGTAAATAGTAGATATTATAGGTAAGTATACTGTTGACTTATCTACATATCATAAGGAACAAAAAATATTTTTTTTTGTATGCAAGATCGGCCTTTGGGGGTCGCTAGCATCTGTCGTCGACTTATGCTTTTATGTTCGGTCAGCAGTATGTGTAGCGCTTCATTTTTGTTTCAAGTATTATCATTAAAACTAATTTCCACAAAGACAAGGGCCTCGCATTGATCTGCCAGCCCGGGGCCTCGCAATGATTCACCAGCCTTGGGCCTCACAATCATCCACCAGTCCGGGGCCTCACAATTATCTACCAGCCCGGGGCCTCGCAATGATCTACCGGCCCGGGGCCTCACAGTGGTCTACCAACCTAGGGCCTCACAATGATCTACCTGCCCATGACCAAACAATGACTAAGGCCACCAATGTGTGTACGCTTAAGTAGGTAAGCTTAAATTTCAAAAGTAGTTGTAATAAGTTAGATCAAGCCAAAATCTATCGTTAGTATGTTTTTAGTACCAAGTACATATTACCGTTGGCTAGTACCTAGATAAATATAATACTTTCCTATGCCTATTCTAGGACATAATATATAGTCCTATAACAAGAGTATATTAAATAGGTTTCGTTTGGCTAGGCGTATACTGTGACTACTGAGTTCATGTTGTCTGAAACTTGCTTTATTGTATAAAAGCTGAAATTAAATAGCATTAATACTTATTTCGATTACTATAAAATAAACACGAGAATCGTTTGCTCTGTGCAAAGTGTTTAAGCACTAATATGATAGCAAACAACCATAGAATTCGCCTGGGACCCACTCACCATAGCCTTTTAATGTATATACACGTGGACATAAAAAAAAATCGTATAAATAAGTCAGTCACAACTTGTTAATAAACGATTGCTATTATTCATTCAAACAAAAATATTTAACAGTGCAATCATGTTTACTGTTTTAATTCGTCTAAAATATAGGAGAGGCAGAGGACTTAATGATTACCATTGCCTCATTACCTCATAGAACAAAAACAAAACAAAAACCTGTTACCTGATTCCAGACATTAGTCAGTCTAAAAGTTATGATATTTGTCCTACACTATTTCACAAAACACACACTAAACCACAAGATAACAAAACTAAAATTCAGGAAAGGTTTTAAGTTTCTTATCAAAAGGAAGTAGTCTTCATGCAACTGGTAGTCGTTAATAAAATGGTTAAATGGCTACAATATACTTTAAGAATGCACGTAAACAAATTAATTATCAAATAAACAAAACATACCTTTACTCTTAGGTGATGAAGGCGGAGTATGAACGTTTAATTCACTATAAACATGACTCTTTCCCATCAAATTAACTGATAAAGGCTCCTTAATCAACTTATGATCGAAAGAATAACTCCTAAAAGCTTCCATCTTAACACCACTTTGCTGCCTTTGCCTCGAACCGAAAAAGTAAACTGTCAACTGTCAGTTTGTTTTCGTTGCACGTTACGACGCCTCTAAAAATCTATAATGCGTAAGCCAATCAGCACTCTCGGTTTTTATCCCCACCATAGAGGCGGGGCTACATAATCGTATTTTGTCTCTTTCCCTCTAGAGCTTTGTTTCAAGCTTATTTTACTGATACTTTGTATTAGGTTCGTGGCACAATGAGACCTTGTACTACATTTACATGCAATAATGTGACATTTAGGTGATAGTTAAAGCGTGGGTGGAATAGAATTAGTTTGACATTGTTAAGTATTAGACTCGCCGTATAGGGGAGTTTGGGATTGCTGAAACATATTTTTCGTAATACAGTTTCATTAAGTACCTAGATGGGTTAATGAGTAGAAAAGTATAAGAAGATAGAATTATAGTAGAGAATAGTATAGAATAATTAATAACATAAAAATTGTCAAAAACAAAAGAACTACTAATTTATTAATTACCAAATTACGAAAATAAAATACAGCAATCGAAATCTATACTATTCAGAAAACTTATCAACGACTAACACTTAGTTTCTCCACACTTTATACTATGTTCCTATATAGATGTAGCCGTACCCACTGTACCTCCAGCCTAATATTTTAATCATGCGCTCTCATCTTCCATAACAGCGCGCAGTGAGCATCATGAACCCTTATTACATAGCGCCAAGTTATTAATACGCTCAACCTCCTCTACTTTAGTGATGTATTGTTCAGACTCGGGTCTACGCTATGTAGGTTTTTATCGTTCAGACTCAAGTCTCCATCAGCTACGATATACCTCAGCTTGATCTATTTCGGTGTCAGTTTCATTCAGCTTCTCAAGGGACCGAAAAAGTCTTCAGCAATAATTACTTGAGTTAGGAATGGTATTAAGAGTTTTTATAACTAAGTACACTATTTTAGAAAAATGGTACTTAAATGAATTATTTTTCAAGTAGATCTTTTCAATTTTCTTATCAAGTCAGTTAGTCGGTATTAGCAAGACAGTACTGGCATTTACTATGACTAGCCTTAAGAAGAAAAACCTTTATTAAGTGCCTTAGATTTAAAACACTAAATGTAAAAATCAACTTTCATTATCATCTTCCTAGCCTTTCCCTGAGTTTCATCGCTCATCCTTTCGCTCTATGCTGCTCCTGGTCGTCAAACCTAATATTATGAAGAAAAGAACTCTGCTTTTCATTTTCTTCTATTAAGTGTGCAATATCAGTTTAAATTTACAGCGTAAATTAAGCTTGAAGAACGAAAACTACCCCTTCCAAGAACCATTACGTATTCACCAAAAATGTGGAAGCAGTAAAACCAAACGCTAATATACGATGAAAAGACTTTAAAAGTAATAAAAGAGAAATTCTAACATTCACCCACAATACACCACTCCATAATTGAGCAAAGACAATTCTTTATTGTGCCAACAGCGGCTGTATAGATTTTTTTTTTTTAAAGATGTCTGACTGCACATTGGCGGCAATTTTGACAGACGTCATGCTGTGACTGTACGAAAAATAATGGTAGTTTTTCGTTGAACAGTAGCTGTGTGTATAAAATGCTACCGTACAGATCATTTGTCAATATTAAAGCGTAAAGTTTCGATTGTTTCACGTTCTTGGTACTGCAATTGTTCTGATTTACAAACCATTATTTGGTAAAGTGGTTTACCTAACTTGATTATAACAGCTACTAGCCTAACGAAGTCAATTAGGACTTACATAGGTATATGTTCATGAATCACGAACAATGAGTCATATCATTCCTTGTCATTTCCTGAAATTCTTCTGAGAATAATATCTATTTATCAAAAGTAATTATTATTTTCTCATTAAGACTAAAAAAATTACAAGTGAGTAAGTCACATATGCTTTAGCACGCGTGTTAGTACGTGAAAAAAGAAACCACCGTATTTTTAGGTATTGAAAAAGCCGTTGATAATCCTGAAGATCCTGATCAGGATAATCAGACAAATTTATCAAAATATTGTATTATTTTCGGTCCTTGATAAGTGTACCAAGTTTGAATGCAAACCCACGTTTTAAAGTGGGTGAAAATCACCTTCAAAGATTCCGTTACGTAGGTCCATACAAACTAAGCTAATCAAAGCGTGTGAAAAATATGGGATATTTTTGTGTATTTCTCCTGGATGGAAATCTAACCCACGACCTAATATTAAAAATATCTAAACTGTGAGGATGGTTAAAGGAACTTCTGCCTCACAGATTCGACGACGGAAGGCGCACCACTGAGCCAGTCAGCCTTTAACCTCGCCTTGGGTAACTTGATTATAACGTTAGCTAAATCATATTCCGTTAATTCACGTACTTATACGCATAATACATAATGGACAAAGCTTGGGTAACACAACCAATTATTTAGCTTTTTATCTTAATAACAAGCTATACGCTTTGCCTTCGCCTTTTAAATCTGTGATACCTACCTTCTTAGATATTCATTTTAATGATATGCTGTAAACGGCAATTACCATGTTAAATGCACAAAGTATCTAACGTTTTTATTAGGATAAGGAATAATACTGTATTGTTCAAAATATCTTCGTAAATTACCCATTATTTTTTGAAATATGTAAAAGATAAAAATGGTTACTGTGGGTTATGCTTAGGATGTAGATATATACCATTGTGGATTTTTAGCAGATCTATTTAAGATCTACAATTCCGTAGTACATTATTTTAATCTATCTCATAAGGTTTAGCTATCGTTTGCAATGTAAGCGCACAAAAACATGTTTTTTACGACCTCGCCTTACAAACCTTTGAAATTCTCGGTTTTCTTCCACTATAATATGCATTTATTTTACAATAAAACCCACCTCTTGAATCATTATCTCTATTAGTGAAAACCGCATCGAAATCCATTGCGTAGTTTGAAAGATCTAAACGTACAAGAAAACAAAGCGACTTCTTTTTATACTATGTAAAAAAGTACAATATTGCTTTTACATCATATAATAAAAAAAAGATTTTGACACAGTTAATCTGGTGTAACTGACTAGACGTATGTTAAGAAAGCTCAAGATCATTTTTTAATCGGCCAGTAGGTATTATTGGTGGCAATTTTTAATTTTTAGAACAACTTCTCACAAAGAAAATTTAATAAAAAATAGAACATTATAAACATGTAGGTAATTGTAGTAAATCCATATAATCTACGCTTATTGTGTATGTCATAATTTAGTCTGCTACATTTGCCCATAACAATAAAAAAACAAAGGGTGATAGTGTATACCAAATGCGGCCTTTGTGTTTTTTTTCTACTCCCCTTTCAAAAAGCATTGTTTTGTAAACAATGTAATGCTCAATTGACTTCTTATAATGTAAACATTAGTTGTTAATAGTTTTTGAAGAGATTTTTATCCGTTTATCTCAAAAGATAAAGGATAATAATTAGCAGTGTTAAAGAAATGGTTATTGGGTTAACCCATTGTTCTAGTTCCGCGTATTTAAAACGATTTTCTTTCTTTCTTTTTTATATTGCTTACGAGCAGACGGACCACCTGATAGTAAGTCAGGTTATGTTAAATCAGTTATCTTCAACTAAGACACAAATTCTTTGCAGTCTTGCATGACCCTCCCACTGAAAAAGTGTTGCTGCTTCGACGGCGTTTTAGATATTTTCAATGAATATTTATAGTAGGTATGTGTTTTATGTAGGATAAAAAATGCACACCATGTTCATAATTTATCCATGTTTATCGATGATAAGCGATTTCGATTTAACACTACATCGATTAGGAAAACCTAATTGCCAAAACAAGGTTTCCTGGTTTTCGAACGCGGGGCTAGGGCTTACGGGGCTAGCTGCTTCCTGCCTTCAGAAATAAACAGAGATGGTGGTGTGATCTCGAAGAGATTAGATTAGATTACAAAAACTTAACGGATTGGTCGCTTTTTTATTTGACAGCCAGAACCTGCAGGAGTTCTCGATGGCTCCTTCTTAGGGTATCTCGGTTGCTCTGCTATAGACTCACATGTGACGTAAGACCGTGTGGTTTTATGCGATTCAAGTCTGACAAACTACTCTGCCTCGCCTTTGGTAAGGTGGGGTTTCTGACTTTTGTAAAAATACCTAATACTCTAGAAACATAAATGCAACTTATTTACTCGTATACCTAATAACTTTATAAAGAAATAAAATTTGTTTGTATGTGGAGGGTAATCTTTGAAACTACTGAACCGATTCTGTAAATTCTTTCACTAATTTGTAGCTGCATTATCCCTGAGTGTTATAGGTTATAAATTATCTTCATATCATATATATTAGCGGGCGGAGTCTTAGGCAACAGCTAGTTGATAATATAGCTACAGTCGGAACAGTAAAGTTGTTTTTTATGATAAAAACTATTTGCTGTTGCTTTTTACCGTGTTGTTATAGAAAAAAAAACCATACAAAAATTACTTCTAACGCCATTATTTGAGTAAATTACCAAATTACTTGAAGGCCCACAGTTACGAGCATTTGAGGTAAGGCTGTAAAAGATCAAAGCCGGCGGCGTCGGCCGACTGAATACAATTTTTCATTAAGAATTACCACGTTAAGAATACAGTTAAATTAAATTATTTTACGATGTCTAGGTTAAACTTTCTTTAAAGAAAACTTTTAAACTGACATTAGTTTTTTTTAAGAACCGCCTTTTTATGCAATATATTGGAGGTAGTTTTTTTTTAATAAGGAATACTTTTTTGGTATAAGTAGTGTAGGTAGTAGTGTCTACTAGTTGTGTGAAGTAAATGTTTTAATCGAATGAAAAATATAACATGTAGATCTACTAACGAGATAACCTAGCCCTAGCAATAATAACTATTTTATTGAGATGGTAGTGCATACATAACCTAATTCGTCTCCTTTACGTCCAGCACTAAGTATTTGCAAATCCGTCTAACTAATTATATATTTATTAAAAAACTTACCGTGTGGTCTTTCGTCAACTCCATCGCTATCCACTTCACTCCTCACACTTCCAGGACTCGATCTCTTAAGTTCCTCCTGTTGTGTTCCTTGTTCACTCTGAAACCTTTTATCGTAAGACGTCATGAAGAACGGGAAATTCGGCACTCGATTTTGTTGGAAATAGTATCCCATTTTAGTTTCCTCTATCTTCAGGTCTTCGTCCTCTGTATGTTCATTGGTGCCAGAATAATCTTGGGATATACTGTTCTCAATATCGATTTCTGGTGATCGTCGATCGTTCATCCCTACTATCGATTCGATAGTAAAATTCTTCGGTGGAAGTTTTGTCTGCATTTTGTTTATCTGTGATTCCATCACTAGTCCACTAACACAAGTCACTGCGCGAGTACGATTTTTAAATTTTGTATTCGGAACGTCCGAATGTCAGTTGTGTACTGATGTCAGTGCGGTGGCTGTCCGCCGTTGAGAACCACGCCTCTCATTGAGGGGAGGCTTTGCCTTTATTGTGTAATTCTGAGCCACTCTCATTTCTATCTGTAGGTTTTAGAATTCATTTTCCTTTAATACTGTGTTGTAGACGACAGAAGATTAAAAACTACATAAGTTATTTTCGACTTTATTGCGACGTGGTAAGAATAATTTTCGTCTATATGATGATAAATAAATACGTATTATGATTTGGTATAATGTGACAAAAAATGGCGGTTGCCGATAAATAAATAAGTACTCAATGATGCGTTGTGTTAACTACTGCTATAAATACTGTTTATTTGTTACACTTTGAATATAATCTCGCAAATAATAATTCAGGTCTTTTATTTTGACACCGGGAAATAAATAGGTATAGGTATGGCTTTATAGTTTTATAAATACTTAGGTACATTTTATGAAATAAGCTTTTTATAAAAATAAAAAAACTTGGTATAAGGATACTTTAGCTTACATAAACATAATTGTTTTTTTGTCCAAGCTCATTTGTTATTCAAAAATAATCTCTGAAATATAGGAAATCCGTTTCAACTAAATATTACTTTTTATTAATATTTGACTGACCAACTGACTGACTGACTGGTCAACACAAACACTGTGTAAGCATCATAATTGGTTCTGTGTCGGTTCCCATTTGTTTTGTGTGTGTCTGCATACTAAGTACTCGTACATAAGTAAGTACTCGTACTCTATACAATACAAAAACCCATCCGTGTGGTGACGGATTAAGTGTCACCACAACTATTCATCCCGTGGTTGTCGTAAGAGCCGCTTAAGAGAGCAAACTAACAGAACAAGTTAACAACAGCATTGCAAAGAAAGGAACCCTATACTAAGCCGTCTGGCCAACGTGGTATAGCAGCCCAAAACCTCCTTTTTAAGGAGAGGCTATGTCCCATAGTCCACAACGTGACATAACCTCGGACTATTAAAGGTTGTTAATGCTGATACAAAAAGGATCGTTCAAATCTGACTGATAGGTCCACAGATTATTGAGTTTAAACAAACAAAGAAACAAAATGTGTAAGTTTATGTAGGTATGTGGCGATATTTTCGTTGATTAACTACTTAATGTACCTATTATGACGTAACCTCTATGCACCTGCCTTACAAGATTTCTACACCACCCAAAAGTTGACTGGAAGAGAATGCCTAGAAGGCCAATTCTCGTACTTTTACTACGAAAGTACCTTAAATGACGGTGGTGAGATCGAAAGTTGATCGGAACTGAATTGAGACCGAACTTTTATTACGAGAATTGGCCTTCAGATTGCACGGATGGCGCAGTGGTTTAAGCCGTCGCCACGCCGCTTTCTACTGCACAGAGTGTTGTGGGTTCAAACCCCACATGGGACGACACTTTGTGTGATCCACAAATTGTTATTCTGATTCTGTGTGTTCTTTGTGTCCATATCATGTATGTTTGTAACTCCAGCTTTAGGAAGGACCCGCGAGACAGGATATATTCCTAATGCTGGAGATGTTTTAAAAAAAGAAAAAGAAATACTGCAAGGACTGCGTAGTTGTTTAAGCGGTCACCGCGCCGGTTCCTACGATGTTTTGTGTTTGACGCTGATGCTGAACAACACTTTCAACACAATAAAATTATAATTCTTGACTATTATTTTGAGCGCTAATACTACATAATATTATGGCTCAAAATATAATTAAATATAATAATAATTATTATTATTTATTTATTCAAGTAACCCGCTCCGCGTCGCTCCCGGTGCAAAGGTGCCCATGATACTGGCAGCATTGCGTCGCTGAATTGCAACGGACATTCTTTGCACCAGAAACGAGCCGGAGCGGGAGTCACCACTTTTATCCCTAACTCGGCGACCAATCTCCGCAATTAACTTTTTAGCTTCCGACCCCCAACTGCCCAAAGTCTCCACCGCAATAGGCACAAAATAATAGTGCGTCTCCATTGCGGCGTATTTTGATCGCTTCCTACTAGCGGCATCCTCCGCCGCCGCCGCCGGAGCTTGGACGGTGCGACTCAGATGTGAGGCCGCGACTTTGCTAACGCATGTAGCGTCCCATAACAAGCACTTGCCGTTTTTCCACGGCACCAAAGTCAAGCCATCCGGCCGCTTCCCGTCAGATCTGCTGAGACCCGATGGCTCCAGCACGCAGGGTACATTGGCGGATATAAGAGCCCTTCGGACTATGTCACTTAGGGCATGGTGTCGCGAAAATCTACCTGCGCAGCGACGACAACTCAGTGCGTGAAGACCATCGGCCCCAACCATGGCACCGCAGGTGCATCTATGTGGTTCGCACACCCTGCAGCCCAGGCGGAGAGCCACTGCCACACGCAAAGAGTCGCCGTCTAGCAAGGTACCCAAGTGAGGCGATGGGAGTGCATCTCTGAATATTATAATTTCAATTAGCGATTAACTACAAGACGGTGGTGTCGGTAAAATAAATATTTATATTTTATTATGTTTTAGTGGTTTAATAGTAAAGCATAACAAACAAACTCCCTTTCACATTTATGATAAAAGTATAGATTTTTAAGATCCTTCCAGCGAACTGAACTGTCGGTACAACAAGATAGGGGCTGAAATTTTTATCTTTATATCTACCAATGAAAGGCGAACAGGGATTTCTATGTATGTAATTAAATCGTTTAAGGGTTTCTATATGTACATGTATTCAGTTCGGGGCAGTGGCGTTAACCCTAAGGCCCGCGGGCCTAGGGCGGCCTAGGGCGATAAAAAATCACTGAAATAACTTAAAGTACCTGCCTACTTAAATATTCAAAAGGCTTGCGCATATTATAGATATGTTACATTATGTTTAATGTAATGTAGGTGAGTTATTTCGTAGACATAAGTAGTTTAGGAAGAATATTGTGAGGTAGAATAAAATGCTAATGATTTGGTTGGCTATACGAGCCTACACGATCGTCGTTGCCCTCACCGAATATTTTTACAATCAAAGCACATATATGTAGCAATATTAATGCAAATGGCATGTTTCTGTCTATCACGTCAAAGAACTGATGAAATCAGATCTTGCCAAACAACTTGATGACACACTATCCTGGAATCCCTATGTTAATCTTGTAGCAGGAAGAACGCGTAAAATAATTTGGTTCTTGGAAAAGCTTAGAAACTTTCTTAAGCCGGCGATGCTAAGGACTGTATACCGGCCTAGGATGAGGCTTGCGAGTTCCTATGAGTTGAACGTGCACAGAGGGTCTTGCTAACAGTAATGGACCAAAAATACTTTTGTTATCCAACAAGTACACTTTATAATGAAAGCAATTACCGAACAGTCAGAAAATGTGTTTGTTTTTCGCACCTCAGTACGCAAATATAGGGAGGTCAGTCACTGTCCAAGAATCATGCGTACCACACGTAAAACTATTCGCTTATGTGAACCTGTCTCGTACAACACAGTCTTTCTCAGACGATATTTTATCGTCCTAGCACCCTTCTTGTACAATAGAATAAACTCGTTGCTAAATATTTACGCTAAAAACTCAAATGACGATAAAAGCGCTGTACATGATTTCTTGCATAACTTTAATTAGGTATAACAACACACGTATACTATATTTAACGCAAATAGGTATAGTTTCGACGGGCCGAGAATGCCTGGGCAATAAGGCTGCCTGTGTACAACTAGTTTATTAAGTTATGAAAATAAATATTATAATTTATTTATATAACTTAATCTCCTAATTTAGAAAAAATATTTAAGTCAATCATGAATTCATTCCTTAATTGAGTAAAAAGTTCGGTTCAAGTCTTTCTAAGGTTCTTAATCTACTTACTAGTATCTGTTTAAAGTTTTTAATCTAGCGAAATTGTGAACTTAAGTGATTTTCGGTGACCCATGCCCTTCTCTGCAAGCTCATCGACCTTAAAAGACTTGATGCAGTATAGAAAGCTTAAACCAGGTAAACCTGGATGTGTGTCGTCTCGAGCCACATACGACATGGGCCTGCCGCGAAACTAAGACCCGATATTGTTCCGCAGGTAAAGATAAAGATGTTTTTATTTGACAGAATATCATCAATCATCATCATCAACTGGCTTTAGTAGTCCACTGCTGGACATAGGCCTCTCCTTAGAAAGGAGGTTTTCTATACCACGCTGCCCAGACGGGTTGGTATACCTAGTGTGTGTCAAGTTTTCCATCTCTTTGCAGTGCTGTTGTCCTGCGTAGTTTGCTCCCTGTGTCGGCTCTTACGACATCCATGGGATGAATACGGGTGGTGACACTCCGTATTCTTGATCCGTCACCACACGGACCACGTCAGAATATAGTACCTACTGTAGATGTTGACATTAGGTAGAAGAGAAACCGGTGATAAAGACGTTGATTATGTTAAGACAGACAGTCAACGCTACTCTCCTCGACAGGCTCTCGATGGCGAGCGCGTTTAGCGTTGCGATTAGTGGAGATTTCTGTTCGGGCCAATAGTAGCGTCGAACGCGGTCACCGTGACCATCGAGTAGAAGTGAAATAAACTCGCACTTGGCCCTCTGGATGTCTGAGAGCCTAGTGTGAGCTAATTTCACATCAACGGGACGTTGGCCAAGATTGCAATGCGGGCCCATCACAACGCCGAACGCGGTCACCGTGACGGTCGAGTTGATGTTGAACAAACTCTCAGTAAGCCCTTTGAATTGAAAATGGAAGTTCTTCACCACTTAATGTAAATAAAGGTTTATAGAATCTTTATTCTCAGAAGAAAAATTTACAGTTCACTTAATTAAATTTTGGAAAAAGTAATAGTCGGTAGGTGCAAGTATGGTGGATGAGGGAGAGCTTCCAACCCCAGCTCTTGCAGCTTGGAGACTGTCTGTTGCGCAGTATGCGGTCGCGCATTGTCGTGAAGGGGACGACCGATTGACCAAAGCTGGTTGCTTGGTACTCACCAGACCTTGCACCTACCGACTATTACTTTTTCCAAAATTTAGACAACTTTTTAGTGGGTAAAAAATTCAATTCCCGAGAGGCAGTACAAAATGCCTTTGAAGAGTTTTTTGCCTCCCGTCCAGCTGATTTTTACAAGAAGGGCATCAATAAACTGCCAATGCGTTGGCAAAGATGCGTCGATTGCATGGGTGATTACTTCGAATAACAGAAATAAAAAAGTTTGAAAAAATAAGTACTTTCACTTATTGCATACAAAACGGCAATTTCATAGGTAAAGACCTATTATTAATGAGTGTATAAGTGTAACCTAGCGATCGGGTAGATTTGTGACCGAATTGCTGTACCGCTAGTACAATTTAAAAAACAGTATTAACACATATTCCTTAAAATGCTTTAAATCTGCATTGTTATTACAAACTAACTGTAAAATAGGTCGCCGACTCAATTGTAGTCAGCCGATCTAATATAAAGACTGTTAAATTTCTCCGACATGAATAAAAACTATTGTTGACTATTTTTTACTGTTATTGTAGAAGTTTTAGTTAATTGCCTTAATTATAGTTAAGTGTAATACAAGTTTGTTCATCTGATTTGTTTTATTATCACATTACTTATTTAATAATAATATAAAAAGAGAGGAACTGCGGCCCTTCCAGGTTTATACTGAAATATCCAGTTCATGATATGGAAACAGAACAAATTATTACGAAAAGGTGGATAGAAAGGGGTGCGACTGGCGAAGGAAAAAAAAGAAGAATTAAGTCAACTAAATTAAGAACTACTACTGCTTTCTATTGTTCAATAGCTGTGATTAACTTTAATGAGATGGACATCTAGTGGCAACTAGAGCAACTACAATTACTTACTTCCCGCATTAGTTTTGCTGTAACTAAATAGATGTCACGTTTGTGAAAGATAAAAAAATTAAACGACGTGTTGTGTCACTAGCTTCAGCAGTATTGTTATAGTGCCAAGGAGTATTTACTTTTATATGTATAAAAAAAATTGCTTGTTTATTTTTTTATTGAAAGCAGTTATACTACTCAACCGAAAAATAATAATAGGAAAAGTTTTCTGTACACTACCGACATCTACATCTTCAGTGCCATGTAGATGTCGCTAGTATACAGATAACTTTTCCTGTTTAACTTTTCCATGGTCTACAAGTTAGTCCCTTGGCTAGCTTGCATGCAATGCGTTACGCTTTGAAAGGGACAGGGACACATGCGTAATTTAAATTAACATAAAGAATAACAATAAAGAATATAATAAGTAGAACTTACCACAAGTATTTCTTTAATCTAGCATTAAATTTAACTTATGTATAGATCTCTGCCGACACTATCGCCTAATAATTAACATTTTTTTTTTGTTTTAGAGTTTTGTGACTTTTAAATAAGTATTTTCTTTAATTTACCTTCCAAAAATCAAATCGTAATGAAAGAATAAAAGTAATGGTAGGTGGGCAAGATACTAGATAGACTTCCGCTCCTAGCGACCTGCCGCTCCCAGTGACCTGCTACTCTTACTGACTCTCCGCCGCGGACACTGCCCGGACATGCCCTGCCTGCACGCCACGTTGTCTTTACCCCACGCATGTATCACCCCTGACCCATAATTTTCATTCGTATCCATAACTTTAGTACTGACATTGGTTTAAGCAAACACAAGATTTATCAAATGTCACTTATAATAAATGTACATTTAGCTCTTGCTTGCTTATTCTATATATACATATACTTCAATGACAATAATTGATTCAAAGCTTTAATGCGACTAATCCCAATCCAAAATCTACGGGATTTAAACGATTTCAATGAAGAAAATGAATGAGTAATGAACAAATACCCTGGAGACCAGGGTCCAGACAATGTTTGAAATATTATAAATATTTAAATATTAAAAGAGATAGAGTTCCGCAGATGACAAATAATACTAGGTACTCAATTACGTATCAAGCGTATTTACTCAGAGAACCATTCAGACAAAATATAATTACTTATTCTACTTGAACGATTTTTAAATTATAGCTTGATTTAAAAATACTATCAACGGCAACGCCATCTATGAATTAAAAACAGCGAAACTAACAATAAACTTGCATTCTAAATGTAGATGATTACATGAACAATTATGTAGCTGTATAGGTGTTCCATATCTTTGAATTGCTAATTTTTCATATAGGTTACTCTGGCCGTGGTGACAGACTGGTCACAGATTTAGCCAGCAGTCAGTCACTTAAAAATCTTATTAAACCCCCTCCTAGTTTAGTGAAATACATTGTTTGATAGATATAATTAATAGTCTTTTAACGTTTAACCATTAGTCATTCATTCACAATGCAACGCATTCGTGTTTTTGCGAAAAAAACAACCAGAGATTTTCCTGCAACGCTACCAGCAATATAAATTAATAATGTCCTAAAACTGGTATCCTAAGCGCTATCTGATGGAATGGCCTTAGAACTTATGACCGACTTAAAAAGGATGAGAATAATATAATTTGTGTACTTATTATATTTCACAGATTATATCTCTAAAGTGACAATTCAAAAACCTTGTAATTATCCTCAAATGCTACATTCATCATGTTTAGGTAAACTAGAATTCGTCTGACGGTCAAATTTTAACCATCTACAATGTCTCTAGTTTTATTTCATAATAATAATAATAACCTTAAATATCTCACACACGGCCGTCTGATCCCAAACTAGGCAGCGCCTGTACTATGATAACCAAACTACTAATAAACATACTTAAATATATATAAATACATACATATTATAGATAAATTACGTCCAGGGCTCAAACACAGAACAAATGATATCGCTTCTCACACAATTATTTGTCCAGTCTGGGAATCAAACACACGACCTCTGCGTTAGCAATCAGGGTTACTAACTACTACTACTACTACGAACGACGGTAAATCCTAAGATTTACCGGTAAAACCCAAGATTTACTAAAGAGTTATTATAAAAGTCGGAATTTCAAGCATTTACTACCATTCTCTTGGTAAATCTTAAGATTTACTTCAAATACATAGTAAATGTCGATTAATATACATGTCTTACAAACAAAAGGCCCTCTATTGTTGGTAAGACATCTTTCGATCTTTAATGGTCACTGTTCTAATAAATTAGGGATAGGTTACTATACCAAAGTTATCTTTAAAGTACTTATTGTTTGCTTCCCAAAACTAACATTCACCAACTACCTCTGGTGAGACCTAGCATGTACCAATTTCTAATGGTACTCGTATAAGTCCGTTAAACTGTTAACCTATTCAAAAATACTTACATTTACCAACTCCTGTCACTAAATCTTAGGTTTATCACATGTCTTCGAAAAAATAAAAAATAAAATGACATCTAAAAATAATTTGAAAATCTATCGGCCTTGATATTATTAATTTATCAGTTTAAATTCAATTTAAAAACGGGGGATGTAGAGGACACCTTCGAAGCCTGTGAAAAATAGGTACATTTACTATAAACTTTATTTTTTAATCTAATAACATTTACTTCAATAATACAGGCAATATAAAAACATTAGGTACGAGCCAAAATCATAAGGATTTGGGGCTCACTCATTCAATGAAAGAACTTCTTAACACCGGTTTCCTGTGCGGCCGTAGTCTCACTGCGGTGTCCCCTCCCACGATCAAATTCTCGGTTTTTTACTAAAAAGGTGGACAACAATATGTTCTCCTACTCCTTGCCATTATAAATAGTAAAGACAACGCGCAGAGCGCTTCTTTTTCAATAACGACCCCCATAATTGGCCATAAATTCTTTATGTGTTTACAGACAATGATCACGCGATTCAAGAGCCTTATTTAAAAGCAGACTCGATGAAAACTCGTTTCATTTTGCGTTACAGCACTTACCTGTGCGCCTTCGTACGTGCGGTTGCGAAAAAAATAACGGGTGTCGTCTTTTTTTGATAAATTAACAAACGTATTAACCAAACTTCGATTAAATCTTGAAATTAAAATAATCGATTCGATTAATTAAAAAAAATGAGATTAAATTTTCACTTGATGTGATTCGAATTTTATTTTTTTAAATTTATCATTAACAGATTTCGTAAAAATTACAGAACTGAATGTTGTATAATAATTAGACGTACCTACATATTTTTTAATTATGGTAAAATACCTCATCAAAAAATTGTTATTATTCCCACCGCAAGAAAAATTACTAGCTACTAGCTGTTTTTTTTATTAAAAAGTTTAGACAAAGTCATCCAAAATGGATGCGAATTGGACTATTTTCCCACACGTAGGATTACGATCCCCAAACCTGACGAACACCACAGTGAACCTTCAAGGAGGTTTCGAAATAGACCTGGAAGATACCAACTGGATTTTGACTTCATCCTTCATCATATTTACCATGCAAACAGGTTGGTACTTAATTTTTTTTTATTCATTGTTGTAACGGTATATACCAAATCTTATGGCAGAATATGGTAGAACATTTTTAATACGCAACACCTTAATTGTAAACCCATGTTCGCAATGAAAATAAATTCTTGATTGTAATCAATCAAGAATTTATAAGAACCAATAACAATGCATTTACTCAAACTCAACTCAAACTCTCTTTATTTCATAAATTTTTCAAAATTGTTTGAAATCGTCGTAGCTACTATTTGTTAAGAAAAAAACAACTTGAAACTACTAAACTGAAACTAAATGATTATAAACATAATTATACCGTATTTTGCATTATAGTATACTAACCTTAGTGTGGACAATTTTCCCTCAAATTTTAATAGAGAAACCAATTAAATTAAAAAGATAATAAAATCGGCTCTCAATTGACGAAGATTTAGTGTTATATTTATCTGCAATAGTTTTGATGACGGCATGCAACCGTGGGAAAGGCATGCACATATGGAGTGACACCTCGGCCTAACTGAACCAGTGCTAAGCACTAAAAGACTAGCAGCACAGTTGTGACTCTCTCTTCACAAATTTGGAACGCAATTATCTTTAAAGAACAGACATAAAACCAGTGTGTACCCGTGCCTGAATGATAGCATAATACTTCTTCATTATGCTACTAGCATTCGGGTATTCTATTTGCCGAGCATATGGCGAAGTCTAATCGCCTAAAGACACCTCGTCTTCTCTTTATATAGTCTAGAAAGCAAATGGGAAGACGGGTCAGTTGATATTAAGTGACTACTGAACACCTTTTTTTGTCTGTGCGGAAATCCCCTCAGATACCACCCACCGGTGGTTATGACGGACATGAACCGACCGATCGCTTTAATAATATTAGTGTGATAGATATGTAATAGCAGCGCGTGTGGGATTTAATTATTTTTATTTTATTTTATCACTTTGTAATGCCTTATTACCACTTCATCAATACCTATAACCATGCATAAGTACATCCTTCTAGTACTAAATTAATCGATTCAAGTCTTTAATTTAATAAGACGGACAGGCAAACGTTTATGGCGAAAATATAAAGGTTCCTTATGAAGTCTATGAAACCGTAGTCTTATTAATTCTTATAATTAAAGTCTGTTAAATTCAAGACTGCACGGATTGTGTTGTGGTTTGAGCGATCGCCACGCCGCTCACTACTACGCTGAGTGTTGTGGGTCCGATCCCCAAATTGGACGACACTTTGAGTGATAAGCAAATTGTTCCCCGCGACACAGGATATATTACAATTATTATAATGTAAAATTACCTAAAAGAGAGAGTATCGATTATTTGCCGTAAAGTACTATTTTTGAGCACAGCTGCATTGGAAAATTTAGTTCTTTACATTACTTAATACTAATAATATAATAATACCTACCTCACACACGACCATCTGATCCTAAACTAGGCTGAACCTATACTATAAAAACCAGACTATAAAGATAAACATACTTATATATACGAGCAATGTTTGTGGAAAAGTGTAAGCGTATCAGATATCCACAGGGCAGGCTTGCATAATGTGGAGCCAACGGCAATATTGTTATTAATTACTTAGAAATAAATTATTTTATATTTTTGTTCCATCTTATATTTCTAAATACATGTATATTCTAAATCACCCACACACGGAACAAATGATCATTCTCATCACAGACTTTCTTGTCCTGGATGGGAATCGAACCCACGACCAGCTTAGCAGTCACTAGCCACAACAGCCTAATAGTATAGTTACGAGTAAATTAAACCTAAAACAAAATCTTTTCCTATTCATATCTCCACAAGTCCTTATTTGCTTTGCTATTTAACATTAGGGCAAACTGCGCTCTTGACCTTGACCCAGGTAAATAAAACTAAATTTGGAAACACCTTCATGATCGATCATGAATTTTACAAACATTGAATAAAGGTAATGTGTAAATTTTCAGTTAATCTGGAGATGGCATTGAGAAAAGACCTTCTAACACCCAATTCTTCTGTACTGTAATAAATTCACCTCGAAATTTATTACCAATCAGTGTCTTGTCCTACTGCAAGTGACAGCTAGGACATTCCTTTATGGTTAGAATCAGGGCCTGAAACAAAAACATAAAAGTCTTGGCGACCAATAAACTTGGCATCTACCAAATTCATACAAAAACCTGCAACACTCTTCCTTCGAGCCATTTCCAAAATTAGGGGTCGGCCTTTAATCTACTACAATGCGGCTGTACTTCGATTTTTTACGAGTAACGACTGCCATTAGACCTCCACAACCCAAGTCCTAGCCGATATCGAAGTTCTGTAGATAAACTATTGTCGGACTATTTAGTCTCCAAATATTCGTAACGATTTTAACAGATGTTCGTATAGCAACCGTAACTGACGGCTTTAACGTGTTCTCCGAGGCAAGGAAGGGTCTTAATGGGTTAAGAATGGTCACCCATCCATAGACTTTGCATTGTGTTAATCTACTCGTTTACCACTTATCCGCGGGCTCCTCAACTAACCTGCAACACTAACTTTTTAATAAACATACTTTCATAGGAATAATAATAATACTGCTCAAAATAGGTCGTTAAGCTGTATACATAATGTTAATAGTAACTATTTTAAAGAACTAAAATGTTAAGTCACGTCATACTTTCAGTCTTCCTAAATTATTTAAAAAGGAAAAACAATTTACTTGCCAGAATAAACACAAATGAGTAGTTTTTCTTACATGCAATGAGAGTCGTTGACTTTAAATTGTAAATATTCAAAAATGACTTCCACGACTACGATTATACAAAGTATACAAACAAAAGACTAGTTTTATTACTTCTTCACAATAGATAAACAAAGGCAGGTTACAGTGTACACCTAGTACGTGTGTGGCGACTTTTATACCAATTACATCTACAATATGATTTCAATGCTTCACACCTCGCGCCGACGCGACGCGCCTTTTTTTTATGGTATAAAGGGGCAAACGTGCCGACGGGTCACCTGATAGTAAGCAACTACCGTAGCCCATGGACACCTGCAACTCAAATGTCACACGTGCTCTCGTATATTCAATCGACGGTTACAACAAAATATTTTTATCTTACAGGTTTCGGCATGTTGGAGTCAGGTTGTGTTTCCATAAAGAATGAAGCTAACATCATGATGAAAAATATGGCGGACATTTCGCTTGGCGGTGAGTTTTGTGACTAGAAAATTTGTATGCGTATAAAAATACTTATGTATTGTGTGTGTAAGTATCATTAGTACTTATCATATATGTATTTATTATTAATAATTATTCTAATGTAATTTAAATAAGTACTCAGGGTATATGATATTTTATATATAATTACTATATTTTAAATAAAATCACATTTTTAATTTCAGGGCATCTACCATGTTATAATAGCCCTGCATCGCCCTAAGGTCGCGTGGGAGAAAATGCCTAAGGCATTAACTCCGCCTTTGTGACATTTAAGCATAAATAATAAAATGAAAATAATAATTGGTACAACGAATGCCTCCTTGTTTCTGTAATAGCTGAATTTTCCGTATAAATGCCCCATAAAATCAAGAATGACAGTCCCACCCGTGAACCAATTTAAAAATGGCATTTAACCATGAAGTTTTTACACTGTGATATTACCTACGTTGCATTTCGAGAGTGAGGTTACTGGACCCCTTACCTCCCGCCCCCTCTAATTCTAAGAAGGAGGCACTCCGAAGCCCCTAACGCTCTCTTGACTTGCTGATGTCCATGGGCGGCGGTAGTCACTTATCATCAGGTGACCCGTCTGCTCCTTTGACCTGGATACAACAAAAAAACACCATTGAAATGTTGACGGCTATTTATACCCAAACTTTTTTATAAAAAACGAAACTCTTGGGAACATAAACTTCACTACTACTGTAAACATACATTTGCCTCTGCGACTGCCTCGGTGGTGCAGTGGTAGGATATGCGACTGCTGTGCTGAGGTCTCGGGTTCGATTCCCGGGTCCGACCAAATGTTTGAATGATCTGAACTTTGAAACTAGATGGCGTTGTGTGTCAGATGTCCGAAATATTATTATTTTTATAATAAGAAGATTGTTGTGTCTTAACCAAAGGTTTAACATACTGGATCTTCGGTTATGGCATGTCCTTCGGCGAAGGCACCTACTCGAACCCCTTCATAGGAGTGGGAGATTTTCTAGTGGACCCACCTGTAGGAGATGCTCTTATGGGTCCTGTGTTCGCCTCATTCCTGTTCCAGCTGTCTTTCGCGACGACTGCTACAACCATTGTTAGTGGAGCTATGGCTGAGAGGTAGATTTTGGACCCTTTTTCTTTTTTATTAGTTACTTACGGAGTGCGCGAGTTACTCACACCTGAAGGCCAATTCTCGTAATAAAAGTTCGGTCAAAATTCAGTTCTCGATCTCGCAACTGTAATAAAAGTTATTTTGTAGTAAAATATTAAAGTTTCGCTAAAACTAGCAGATTATCGATTCAATTTTCGGTAACAATACGATATACGACAATGCAATATAATATAATTTGTCTGGCAAATACCTTTTATGGTAGTTGTGAAATTAAGAGTTGATCGGAACTGAATTATGACCGGAGAACTGCCGTATCCATACTTATATTATACTAGTAAATGTGAAAGTGAATTTGTTTATTTGTTTGCTACGCTTTCACGCCTAAATCAGTAAACCGATTTTAAAAATTCTTTCATTAACGGAGAGCTACATTATTCACGAGTAACATAGGCTACTTTTTACCGCGATAACCGACATACACGCGGGCGGAGCCGCAGCTAAAAGCTAGTAATAAATATTTTTAATCAGTCCATATCATTCTCAGATGTGACTTCCGAGCGTACTGCCTCTTCTCCCTCTTAAACACCATTGTATACTGTGTGCCAGCCGGGTGGGTATGGAGCTCACACGGTTTCCTAAACAAACTAGGAGCTGTGGACATTGCGGGCTCTGGGCCTGTTCATCTAGTTGGTGAGTAATTTACCAGAATCCAACTCCTTATTGATATCGTTGCTAGTTCCAAGCTTAATTTCTACTCCAGTAAAAATTCCCAAGTGCTATAACTCGATATATTCATGGGTGGTGGGCGTATGGCAGGGATAAGTCCCATGGAAAAAAAAACTTCCTCGAATTATATTGCAATTATTTGTCAATATTCTTTTATACTATGCATGTAAAAAAGCAAGTGGTCAGCTCTTCGTTAGATGGACGGCCTAAAACAGTAGCGGTTCTTGTATTTACTATAGGCAATTAAAGAAGAAACCTAAATAGCCATTAATATTATCTTCTGTGTGAGTGGCGACTACGTACTGGAAAATGTAGCGTAGGTAGGCCCCTCCACAAGATGGTCCGACGGTCTGTTGAAGGCCGCGGGAAGTCGTTGGATGCGGGCAGCATAGGACCGGTTATTATAGCGAACTTTTGGGGAGGCCTATGTCCATCACGGAACTTGGTCTTTCGGCTGAGAGAGAGCGAACAACCTGTTACCACTTGATGGCAAGAACGACCACTTAGCTACAACACTACCACTTATATTTTATTATGGTTGCACTAGGTGGAGCTTCAGCCTTCGCCTCGGCTGTCATGCTGGGCCCCCGCCTCGGCAGATACGCAAAGGGTACAGATCCATTACCCATGGGCAACCCGGTGAATGCTGTAATGGGCACCTTTGTCCTGTGGTGGGGTTGGCTCGCCTTCAATTCTGGAAGCACCTATGGGGTGAGTAATTCAAGCTTTTGACATTTCTAAAAAAAACGCCAGTCGACTTCACGAATGGCGTAATGGTTTAAGCGGTCACCTCGCCGTTTCCTATTACGCCGTGTAGTTATAAAAATGTGGATTATAGAGTCTTACATTTGAGACGATTTCCATTCGAAAAATTTAATATTGGTCGCCTAGTAATCGAAATTCGGCCAAATTCATATAACTTTTAGGTGTGAACTTTAGTAGGGTTTTTTATCAAAGATTATACCTCTGTAATCAAACGTTCCATCATGGCTATAATGTATTTCCAATGCATTTTTTATAAAAAATAGCTTTATCCACTTCTTCTCCATATAAACTTTAACTGTGTCAAATTTCACGTCCATCACTTCGCGCAATTTACTTAAAAAGGAATACAAAGTTTTCGCATCACGTATTAATATATATATATATGAAATAAAGATATTTTCAAAACTGTGACTTGACTTATCATGGGCGGAGGTAGTCACTTACCACCAGGTGAACTGCCTTCTCGTTTGCGATAAAAAAATTAAAAAAAAAACAAAATCAACCTCCGCATTAAGTTAACTTAAAAATCTATTATCTAAATAAGTGTGCTATTTGCGTGTGATTTAGCTCAAATTACCAGTAAATGCAGGCCAATTTAGGAATTAAGCAAATGACAAGCGATTTCCCGCTCATTGACGTTTAATTGTAGAACAGGCCCGCCATTTTCTATTCTATCTTATTCCTAGAATCATTTGTTCTATTTATGTAACAATTCTACTGTCCTAAGAATAATTTAGTTTAAAAGTAAGTGTATCGTGTATTTCTTTGTATTTTTAAAACAGGTGTCACGACTGCTTAACAAAACATCATTAAATTTAGCAACATGTTTTATGTCGGTCATAAAATAACTCGTGGTGCCTATACGGTGTTTATTAAAAAAAAAGTACAGATTGATACAACGTAACGGTAAAAGCTGTCGGGCCTGTTGTTCTAGTTGATAGTGACGCTGACGTTAAGCCGGAGGTCGTGGGTTCGATCCCCATCCAGGAAAAATATTATGTGATGAGCACAATCATTTATACTATGTCTGAGTGTAATTTATCTATAACATGTAGGCATTTAGTCATATTTAATGTTTATTAGATGTCTGGTGGCTTTGCCTAGTTTGGGATCAGACAGTCGTGTGTGAGATGTGTGAGGTTATTATTATTATTAAGCTAATATTAAATAAATTTAAAAAGTGTTTTTTTTATAATTAAAGCTAATAAATAAACTATTTTGACATTACCGTCTTGAATTCTGTAAAAAGTATTTTATCGCTTTCGCCATTTCGGCAGCTTAAGTTTCAGAATTCCGTATTCTTAGTCCGCGTAGTGACGGACTAAGAATACGGAATGTCACTACCCCAATAATTTCATCCCGTGGGTGTCTTAAGAGCCGACTAAGGGCGCAAAACAACGCAGGACACCAGCACTGCAAAAAGAAGGTAAACTTGACACAAACCCTATACCAACCCGTCTGGCCAGCAAGGTATAGTAGGCCAAAACCTCCTTTCTAAGGAGAGGCCTATGTCCAGCAGTGGACTAGTAAAGGCTGTTGATGATGATGAAGTTTCAGAAGAAATTGTCTACCAAATGTCTTCTGAAACTGATCCTTTTTCTTGTTATTCCACCAGGTGAGTGGTGCGAAATGGCAGTATGCAGCTCGTGCAGCTGTCATGACAATGATGGGCTCCTTCGGTGGAGGATGCTTCGGTTTACTGTAAGTACTGATTACAAAAATGGTTATTAGAAGATTGTTGTTGAGGACATCTGGATTTTATGTGTATGTGTCCATAGTACAGACCAAAAATTCTTTGAATATTCAACAATTTTTTTAACTAAACTGAAATATTTTGATCTCTTTCATTATGTTACGTGCTTAATTTTTATATAATAATATTTTAGTAGGAGAAAAACGACGAAGAAAAATTTAGAATAAAAAATACTCCTCCTGTTTTAAATTATGTACTTTAATTGACACAAAAACGACGTTGTTCTTAGCCACTTTTCTCTGTCAGCCACCAATTGTTAATTATCATCATCATTATCACCAACAGCCTTTAATAGTCCACTGCTGGACATAGGCCTCTCCTTAGAAAGGAGTTTTTGGCCTACTCGTTAATTATATTATAATCTAATTGAAGCCTATTGTAGATTTTCTCTATAAATACGACATAGTTCTGTCTTTTCAATCCAATTGATTCAGTTCGTAAATGTTTGTCATGATCTCCTCCTCTTCTTCATGTCATTTTCAAGAAATCTTATTTGACGACAAAGTATTATGATTTGATTTAATTTTCAGATTTACATTAGTTAAGAATAAAGGAAAAGCCGTAGTCATGGATCTGATCAACAGCGTTCTTGGGTCATTGGTTTCCATCACAGGTACTCTAGCAGTAGTTTCCTCTTATTAAAATAAAATAACCTAATGTAAGTGGTTCTTGGTAATTTAACTAAATTTACGTAGAATATTAAAATGTACACTTATGTTATTCATTCATTCAACTCGAAGAAAATTGCCGAAATATATTTAAAAAGAGCCCAATATCAAAACCTCACGTTCTACAAGACTTTTTCAAGAACAGACTCCTGCGAAATCCAACACAATTATGATCGAGTTAAATGACACAGTTGCAAGAGATACGTGGCCATATCAATTTCTGTCAGATCGGAATAATGGTAGCAGATGGATCTTAATTTGAGAAGATAGACAATTTGAATAGTCATGATAAGCAAAAATCAAGATCTCGTGTGAGAAATACCAGCAAAAAATGAAAGAGTTTCATCAGCGTTAAATTCTGAATTCTCTTTCAGCCGGTTGCTTCCTTTACCGTGCGTGGGAATCACTGCTCATAGGATTCATCGGTGGGGCTATAGCTTCAGGAAGCTCAGTCTTGTTCGATCGCATGCACGTAGACGACCCAGTAGGTGCTTCAGCAGTGCACGGCGCTTGTGGACTCTGGGGTAAGGCTTAAGGCAGTAGAGTACATAGGACAGAAGATTCACAACAAAATCTCTTCCAGAATTCGATTTCCAGCTAAAATTATGGTTGTTTTTTTTCTCGTTAATGTTTTAGTTAGTGACAATACTTTTTTTATGGAAGAGGGGGCAAACAATCAGACTTAACGTCTTCTAACTTGCTTACAAAGAAGCGAGTCGCCCCCGCTTACAGTCTTATAAAAAATCCAAACTCAACTCCAATTATCTTTCATTCTTATACACATTTTCTCTTCAATGAAATCCACAACGAAAGTATTTGAGAATTAGTATAAATACAACTTCCGTTTTTGTTGGAAGGATAGAGAGAGGGACTGTAGAAAGAAGTTGAAGAAGAAAAAGCAACCCAATCTTACCATAGAAGAGAACAGGTCATCATTCAGAACCAGTGGTCTTGAACTGCTATATACTAGTCTATCATTTTCAGGTGTAATAGTGGTTGGGTTGTTCGCTGACAATCCTATTCCAATGGAGACGACAAGTGGACGATCTGGATTATTTAAAGGTAGATGCGTATGGGTATTGTGGTATTTTCAATGACTGTTTCTCTTACATGATCATTGTAAATCTTACTCATAAATGTCAGAGTGAGTTAGATTTACTTTTGCTCCGCTTTCACGTCTTAACTGCTCTGACAATTGTTACGTTCGGGGGAGAGTGATACAATGGCCTCATAGAAAACCGGTGTTAGTAGTTTTTATCGTTGCTTTTCACCGAGTGTAGTTTCCGGAGCCCAAACCCTCCAGGCTGTGGATTGGTCACTTACCATCAGGAGCCCCGTCTGCTCGCATATATACCGTAAAGAATAAATGATTTAGCTGTAATATAAAATCACTTTTTTAGACAGGTTAGATACACTTACCTATACTCATTGATGCTTTTTGATAGATTTTTGGCACCTTAACACTTTTAAACTTGAAGTAGCTTGACTTGGTTTCATAGTTTTTATAAGGATTTTCATATTGTGTAATTTTATATTGGCAAACTGAATCTAAACAAAGAAAACCATTACATATGTTATCCAGGTGGCGGCTGGTACCTCCTCGGGGTGCAGTCCCTTACAGGCCTCTGCCTCATGACCTGGGGCCTGATGGTCACCATGGCACTTTTATGGATCATTGACAAGATATTGCCCATACGCATGGACCCGTATACTGAGCTGATGGGAGCCGACATCACAGAGCATCGCATTAGACATGGACAAGTATATTTTTTTGTTAAAATACGAAATTCCGTCCGTGTAGTAACGGATTCAGAAAACCACCACCTCTATATTTATCCCTTGGTTGTGGTAAGACTAAGGGAGCAAACTACGCAGGACAACAGCACTGCAAAAAAAAGGCAAACTTAAAACAAACCCTGTAACAACCCGTCTGACAACCGTGCCAGCCAAAACCTTCTTTCTAAGGAGAGGCCTATGTCCGGCTGTGGATTATTAAAGCCTGTTGATGATGATGAAATTACTAAAGTAGTTAACATAATCGTGGGAGAGCCAATGGGCAAATATGGGCCGGCTCTGACCGGAGTAGTACCTTGCTGGTGTTCAGCAATTTTAGTGCTGTTTACCATGTGAATGGCGTTAAAGGGGTGACTTTTTGAGGCAGAGCCTGTACTATGGTAACCAGACTGCTGATAAATATACTTATATATATATTTGTAAATACATACATATTATAGATAAATTACACCCAGACACAGAAAAAAATGACCGTGCTCATCACACAATAATTGTCCTGGGTGAGATTCGAACCCACGACCTCCGGCTTAGCAGTCAGGGTCACTAATCAGGGTCAATACTCAAAAAGTGGCAACAAATTTGTGTCTCTTGAGCTATTGGAGTCCATGGACGGCGATAGTTACTTGCCCTGAAGTGATTAGTCTGCCTGTTTGCCACCTACACTAAAAAAAATTATTATATATTATAAAAAATATTATATATTATATTGAGTAAAGTTCTTTGCTTTCCAATTCAGCTGATTTTAAATCTGAAATCTGCTTTTTAGGTGGGGATTTCACGTGCAGTATCGGCGTTACGTCCCTTTCACAAGTCTAAGAGTATCGAAGAAATCGACACTATTGGGGTTAATACTGGACACACCCTTGTTATCGATAGACTCCACGAGGCTAGTACTTATTTATACGAGTAACAGATCTAAACAAAATATTTATAATGTTACATGTTCACTTGTTCAATGTTCACTTACCGAACCATAATTGAACATAATTTATTAAAAATATATCATAATAATATGGTCGTTATAGTAACCATCCAAATATATAGTATCCATCATAAATAATAACAAGAAAAGTTGACATTGTTTTACTTAAGACTTCAATTTGTTAATACTTAGTTCATGATTATTGATCTTTAGCCCATAATTCCTTTTTCGACAAATTTAGACTTTAGTAGTAGTAGTTTTTGAGATCTCCGTGGCCGCGCAATCCTCCACGTTTCATTCGCGCGGCCAACTTAAAACCTTTATAACTCTTATTTCTACTTTGATAAAAATTTTAGTTCGCTCCCTTCGATTTTGTCAAATTCCGTCAAATTTTATGCGAAGTTTTTTTTTCTGTTTCGATAACGTGGCGGAACAATCGAAACGCACACAAAATAAATACGTTATTTATTTAACTTCTTCTATTTCTTATCATTGCAGGCAAAGCAGAAGAAAGGCATCTTCAAAATCTTCACAAACAAAGCCTTTGTTACCGATAACAGTCAACCCAGTGCTTCCACCTTTAAAAATGGGGGATTTTTAAACAAGCGTCCTTGCAACACCGACAACGCTCTACATCAAACTTTAGACTCTATGGTCCACGATCTTAACGGCACGAATTTTAAAAAAGGAAGACTTAACATCGCAGCTGTCCAGGTTGTTGCTGAAGGATTTAAGGGTAGAAGATATAAAGATTTGTCTCCGGCAGAATTGAAGGAACTTGGTGAAGTAAATGCCAGCCAAGACAGATTTAGGTATAGGTTTCATGAAGAAGATTATAAAAATGATATTGATAGAAGTGCCGCAGACAATATTCGTTGGTTAGATTAAAAGGAAACGCTATGCAGTATTCCCATACGATTTGTCATCATCATCAGCTTTAAATAGTCCACTGCTGGACATAGCCCTCTCCTTAGAAGGGAGGTTTTGGCCTACTATACCACGCTAGCCAGACGGGTTGGAATAGGGTTTGTTTCTAGTTTTCCTTCACTTTGCAGTGTAGTTGACCTGGGTAGTTTTCTACCCACGGGACAGTGTAGTGACACTCTCAATGCGTCACCACAGGGACGTCATATTTTACCTCTGACATCTTACCTTAGTAAAAAGCAAGTTAGTTCCACCTGTCAGTCAGCTCTGGCAACCCTCTTTTTTCCTTAGTTTCCGGTTGCACATTTCCGTCCCTCTTTACGAAAACACAAAATACAGTGTTGTGGGTCCGATCCCCACATGAGACGACACTTTGTGTGATCCACTAATTGTTGTTTTAAGTCTGGGTGTTCTTTGTTTCCGTTTCATGTATATTGTAAAGTCCCCCGGATATATTCCTAATGCGGGAGTTGTCTTTTTAAAAGAAAAACACTATCACAGATTACAAGAAAGCGAAAAAAAGAAGGTTACAAATCAAAAATTTAAATTTTTAACTATTTTTTGGCTGCACACTCTAAAGTTAAGCACACCATTCTATAGCAGCCTGTATATTTAAGTACAAAATATTTTTTAAGCCTTAGTTACGTAACGAAACAACGTCATCTATCAACTTACAACCCCTGACTATAGAGGTTGTTAATCACAAACACATATCTTCATATGTGTTTGTGATAAACAACCATATGTGTTTGTAAATAAAACTCCCCCTAAATACGGATAGTATAGTTAAATTATGTTGAAATAATATTTATATTATTATTAAATACGTTATGTGATAATAAAACAAATCAAATAAACAAACTTGTACTTTATTACACTTACTAAAATTAAGCCAATTAATTACAAATTCCACAGTAACAGTAAAAAAAATAGACAACAACAGTTTTTATTCTTGCCGGAGAGATTTAACAGTCTATATATTAGATCGGCTGACTACAATTGAGTTCGCTGCCGATTTTACAGTCACTTTGTAGTAGCAATGCAAATTTTAAGCAGTATATTATTTTACATTAATTGATGAAGAACTTTCATTTTCAATTAAGAGGGTTTATTGTAAGTTGGTTCGCACTGAACTGTTTACAAGGTCGAATGCGGTCACCGTAACGATCGAGTTGATGTGAAATAAACTCACACTGGGCCCTCAGATAGGAGCCACATTTAACAGTCTTTGAATTCAATCGGCGTCGGAGATTAACTAGTCAGTTAAGTGGTCATCAGTCTGCTGACTTCAATACAGTCAACAGCTGACTTTAATAGACTCGGCGGCCGACTTTACCGTGTATCGTATTCTCAAAAGCGTATTTTGCACTAGTTTGTAAGAACATGCATTTTCTATTGAGATAGTCTCTAAGTTCAGTCAGCGACAATGATTACTTCAACACAATCAGGGACTAACTTGAATACATTCAGCGGCTGATTTTAATACAATTAGCGGCAGACTTGAACACGATTTATATTAACGCAGATTTTACGCAACAGAATTACTGTACCAGTGTGTAAGGTCAGTGGGCAGAGAGTTATTACCTAAAACACTTTCATTTATGTCATCTAAAGGAGCCGCTAAGCTGTACAATTTATATTCCTTTTGCACTCGACTGCATGTATCGTCTCCTTTAGAAGAGTTATGTTTAGTCGCACTCACAATAAGCTCCAGTTCTTGTAAATGTTCGAAGGCTTTTAAGATCACTGGCCGGGGAACGGACTGCGTTGATGAATTGGCGTTGGCGAATTTTTGGTATCTGTAACATATAATATATTTACACAGAACTAAGTTATGAAAGGTTAAGATTTATAACAAAATCAGACTGTTTTTATTATATGCTTTTTTAATGCATAAGGAACGAACGAGCAGACGGGTCACGGACGGGACGGGACGGGACGGGACGGTACAGGACGGGACGTTGCGATTGGCCCGCACTGAAATCTTCACCAACCGAGAGCGAGTTAATATGAAATAAACTTACACTAGGCTCTCTGATTGTAAGTGACTACCACCGGCCAGAGACACGTAGTTCGCACCCTTAGTAAAATAAAGACATAATACAAAAAAGTAGTTTTTTGGGCAATCACGTTTAAAGATTCTAGATTCTTACGTTCCAGCTTATTTTTCGAATAAAATGCTTATTATTTAAGTTAGAAATGTGAAATTTTGCAGATTTATTCTTTGATAGCTATGCTATAAATGGCCACAAAAAATGATAGTATAAATAAATTCCATAAATTACTAGTGATACATAAAACATCTTCACTTTTGAGATATCTATTATGACTCAGACCCAAAAAATTTACTAAATTTTGTTTAATATGAAGGCGCAAAAACTAATTGTTCTATATAATACAAAAAGTTTAGAACAAAACTCATTTATATTTTTGCACAAACACGAATAGAACAAAGTTTTGTCAGTCCGCTTGCGGCAAATATGGACACGTTACTGCTTGTGACCTTGTAGCACTAAAAAGGGGAGACGAGCGGGAGAGGCACAAATACGAGTATATTTACGAGTCATTTCTATCCTTTTTCTTTCTCTGTCAGTGCTAACCGGTAGAGAATCACAAAACTTTTGAGCACTTTTGACCCCTTATATTACTGAGGATGCAAATATGACTCAATAATATAAACTTGAACTATAAATTAAAAAAAAACACTTACCTATGTAAAACCATTTCAAAATTCATTGGCTGACCATCAAATATATCCATCCCATGCTTCATAGCAATTAACAATGACAACTCGAGCACAGACAAAGATTGTATTAACTTGACTCTATGGTTCGGTGCGACTGTCTTGTCTATGATTGCTAATAGATCTGCCACGTCTATGAATGGCTGGTTAAGAGATAGTTTTGATACTAGTTGAAACTAAAAAAAAGATAATACAGAAGTTAAATATGCTAAACATTTATATTTGCAAATGTGAGTTTGTATATTTGTGATGTTTGAACACCTTAACTACTCAACTAAAAGTCATGAAATTTTATAATACAGGACAAATAAATGTGCCTTAAGGACACCTTAATTAATTAATAGTCTAAACTTATTCCGCTTATTGATAAAAAAAACCGAATTAATTTAATACTTAGTTTTAAAATAAGTAAAACAGACTCACCAAAACATTTCTAAATATCTGTTCGTTAACTGTATAATAGCATAATTTCTCCAATCCATTTATCACTTTACTGTCCTCTGCTAAAGATTTTATATGTAAGTTCCAATCTTGTATGAACTCGGGGTTGAGATGCTGCAGGTCCATGCCGCGGCACAGATGTGGAGGTAAGGAATTAGGTTCTTGATTTGTGTCTTGTTTCTCATCTGAATTAACTGTGATTAAAAATGACAATCAGGAATCAAATAAGTTGTTTGAGGCGGTTATTTAATTTTTAAAAATTCTCAACGTCAGCCACTTCCATGAATAACGTGCTCATACAGTTGCTTTTAAGACATTGGACACAATCACACACACACACACAAATACACGACACAGACACACGCACGCACGGACGCACGCACGCTTACTGAAGCGTTGTTGCCAATACTCTGTTTTCAGACCCTATTTTGCCGATTTAACAGTAAATCTAATATTTATTATTATTATGTAGGTATGGTAGCTATATATAATAATATATCTGAGTGAGTAAGTACCAACCCTAACCTACGTAGAAAAAAAACGAATGATAAATCACACTGCATTTTGCGATTTTGTCCCATGCCTATTGTTTAATATTATTATTACTATTGGGGAGTACCCTAATCAATTCATTTAAACAATATTCCTTTCCTTCCATAAATTTAATTGGTAAAACATAAGTACCCCTTTGTGGATACAGAAGTGTATAATCCCTACTTCCCTACCAATATTATAAATGCGATAGAAACTCTGTCTAAATTTGACATGGAGATACTTTGAGTCTTGAAAAAGGACAAAATCTACTTATCACCGCGATAACGGACATACACGCAGGCCAAGCCACGGGCAAAATCTAGTATACATATAAATTAAAAAAAAACTTACCCGTAGATCTTCTACTCCTCTTCTTTTTCAATACAGTCATGGCCGGCATACTTAGTAATTGCAGCATCACATCTAAATACTGTTCATGGGGTGCCCTCTGTTGGTCTTCATGCGGAAATATGAATATATGGCGATGAGAGAATCGAGATTTCACTCGCTTTTCTAGCAGCTCCATTACATCTATGCGGTTAGTGACACCTTCGAAAGGAAGACTTAGTCATTATTTTGTTGACACCTACACAAGGAAGCACAGGAATAAATAATATGTTTCTGATATAATTAAAAGAGTCATGCTCGTGATCGTATGCTGTTTGTGGTGACTAATCACTACTGACTATAGCCCACTCGCGTTAATAAAATAGTGGCATAGATCAAGCCGATCAGACCGATCAAGATCACCTTGACCAATCAGATTTCCAGCTTTCGTACGTAACTAACTAAAAAAAAAAATTGGAACCTTATTGGTCAGGGGGCGGTGCTTGATCTATTCATCACTATCTTCTTAATGCGAATGGACTATATTCATTATTGTTCACAGCAGTTATTTTGTAGACGACATCATATTGTTCTGTAATTACTTAACGAGAGTTAATTTAAGATATTGTGTGGAGGAACGAGTATCAATCGCTGTATGGTTGGCGTTGTGGTTTAAACGGTCACTTCGCCAGTTCCTACCGCGCTAAGTGTTGTGGGTTTGATCCCCACATGGGATAACACTTTGTGTGACCTACAATTTGTTGTGCTGAGTCTGGGGTGTGTCTGTTTCATGTATGTTTGTAAAGATATATTCTTTAAAACAAAAACTCCAACACAATGGGATAATCCTCCGACCAACTCCAAACAACAATTTGTGGATTACACAAAGTGTTGTCCCATGTGGGGACCGAACCGACAACACTTAGCGCAGTAGGAAGTGAAGAAGTGACCGCTTAAGCCACCGTGCTATCCGTGATGTCAATAATAAGGAATGACTTACCTAACACACACATAGGTGCTTGCTGGCTGTGCGTGATATCAAACAAATTGTACAACAGGGTTTGCGTGCGCCCGCTGTGACAGAACATGTCGAACTCTTCTAGTATAAACAACATACTTTTGCATCGACGGTCGGCTCCACTCTGTAGACAACTTAATAAAAACGCCAGGTTTTCAGCAAATGTGCCGAATACGCGATCTCCAACTGCATTTTCTAGTTGCATCTGCAATCAATATCACACTAAGTTTGGCGAAAATTTGTAAGCGAGTCTGTTTGTATGTTTATTAACGGCCGAGTACACAATGACCCATGTTAGCCGACGGCAAGCCATCGCCATTACGTACATGGGGCAATGGTAATCAGTATTGGCGGACAATTGGTCTTTGTGTGCACAATCGGGATGTTAACAATATGTCATGGGTTTAAATATTACTATCTTACTATAGTCCATCTAATCTAAGAGGTATCGTTTGACAGTTTCGACAGATTTAAGAATAGAGAGGGTGTCAAATAAATCGATTACTACAATATCCGATTCTTAAGAGATTTCGGACACCTATGGACACAAATGGACACCTATAAAAATAATTTAACACACTTAAGTAAAGACAAATAAATAATACAAGGTCTAGTGATAGTCTCAGGAACATAATATATGACTGTCAATTATGGGAATAAAATAACTGATATAAAAATACAAACAGTAGAACACAGAAACTCCTCCTTCTTGAAGTCGGTTAAAAATAGGTCGAAAATACATCTTGCGCCTATCTTTATGGTAGTCAACACATACATATAACAAAATATAGTTGCAAGCAATCTGCTTTTAGGCATGTATAAATGACGCTGATCACTAATACAAAAATAACATAGATATTGAGGACGTTCGTTAAGTTTAAAATTGCTTGCAGTTATTTTTTAAAAGTATTTCAGACATATTAGAAATTATAAAATTAGGTGCAAGCAATTTTCGACTTTATGAATTTGCACTTTAATTAATTTGTTTTTTAATATTCATGATCCGCGTTATTTATAACAAAAGACATTTAAAAAAAAAAGGTTAAGGGCGTCAATTGCTTGCTGCTGTTTTTTGTCTGTATGTATTAACATATATGCAAACTACATGGAAACAATTTTGACACGACTACGACTCCGCCTTAAAGCGAATCTGTCCTAAAGCGAACAAGGGCACAAAACCTATTACATTTAACATTAATATAAATAATTAGAAGAAAGTAAATATAGAAAGGCGGCCAAAGATCTCACAACGCTACACAACAGTTCGGTGAAGGACCTAACTGACTTGGAAACGAAGTCTAAAAAATATCTATCGATTGTATATAATATTGGTTATTGCGACTTGTTTAAAATATTTAAATTTAGTCATTTCTATTTTATGACAAGATATACAATTCTTTTCGAATTGTATATGTTACGCTAAGGGATCGCATCAGGCATGAGGTGATGGACGCCGTTTTGCAGGATCTTTCGAACCAAGGCTATGGAACGAATAACAATCTACCACGCAATTACCAATAGTTTCACTACGTCAGTGCTTCGCTGTCTCGGTGGTGGTGGACAGCGAGGTTGGAGTGTCGATCCCTGATGTTGCAGAAGTCCACGTCAAGCGTGATGAGGGGTCTCCTGATTTGCCTGCACTTGCCGTGGGCGGATATTTGCCAAACGCAGTTGTGCCCACCCCCGCCCCTCAGTATACGTGGAGCAGCCTAGACATCCACGCCCAGATGCATGCTGTTCTGAGCTTGGAGGTCCAAAGGCAAGTCCAAAGTGCATTAGATACAGTGTATCATTAGATACAGTGTTTTGGCAAATTTAATTACATGCGTTTCATAAGGCAAAACACTGTAATTCGTTTTACAGTGTTTTGCCTTGTTCTGGTACCATTAAGACTTAGCAAATCTATCGTGTCAATACAAGTTAGTGGTAATATCTATATATATTTTTTTCTTAGAGAATTACTAAAAAAAGTACTCGGCTATTTAGTAGATATATACAACTAACTAATACATATGTAAAATTATAAACAATTGAGTGGTAATGAATAAAAAAGCAATTGATTATTAAAAACGTTATTGTCAAAAATCTCAAAAGTCGTTTCCAAAAGTTACAGTGTATTGGATTGGCACGGCAGAGAGGACTGCGATGGGCTGATGATGATAATGATGGGGAAATAATTGGGGATTTTTTGCTAAAATATATTCGAAGTCACTACCTACATGACAAACAAAAAAGTTATCAAATTTCCCTGATGGTTCCGCAAAAAGATTAAACATTACTAAACCTTGAAGCAGTTAAGAAATGGCTAAAATAACTAGAAGTATAAGTGACAATAAAAAATTACGTATATAGGTACCTACCTTGTCCTGGTGTTTGTTGATTGTCAGCATCCACCACCGTATTTTGCGCCATTTTTTTTACACACGTACAGACTTTTACTATAGTTGTAAGAAGAATACAAATAAATAGCCGTAATTACTTCCATGTTCATCGCAAATGCTTCACCAAGCAACAATGAACTATGCACCATTGTTTGAACATTTGCGAGATGAACAATACAATTGCGCATTGCGGAGCATGGCCCATTGCTAGCCATTGTGTACTTGGGCTACTTCCTTACACTCAAAAATCTTTAACAATTTCGATACAATTTGTATAGGTAGTGAAATTTTGGAGGTTGCTGACATCCTGGATAGGCTAGGATACATGGCTTGGGCTACTTTTATCCCGAAAAAAATGTAGTTTCCATGGGATGAGCAAAGAATTGTTAGGGAGGGGGCGGGGGTCGGTGAGCACCACATGTTACATCCACACAATTCTGCTTCTTAGTAGTAAAAATTTAACTGGTAACACAGAACATCTTCTTTACTCTGAGCCTTATTCACAAACTATGTCGGCTACTACGATACCATTAATGTGAAATAAATACCTACTAATAGTGAGTCAACTCCTTTGATAGACCGCTAAATACCTACGAGACTGTCTCGACTAAAATTGTCCAAGGGTTGTCACAAAAGCTATCACGATCGTAGGTAGCTAGCTAAAAATACTATTTGCCTAATTTAACTATTTTTTACAAATAAAGCACTATCTCGGATTCCTATTTCGTTTAAAATATTGGATAAATCATAATCATAAATGGTATAAAACTGGTAAAATTATAACATTGAGAAATTTTATTTCTTTCGTTTCGTGATTTCAGTTGGTTAAAATACTGGGACTAGATTTTAGTAAAATTTAATTCTTACAACCATGTCATTGCTGCGGTATTCCATGACGATATTAATGTAATTATAAGTTATTTATGTAGTTATATGTAATATAATAAATAATATTAATAAATGTATGTAATTAATATGTAATTAAAAGTTTTATAAGTATTTTTGTAATTACATGTAAATTTATATTAAACCACCATTTATTTGGTGGTTTAAGAGAGAGCTTACAACAAAACTCTCAATGTAAATACATTTCTCTTTTATAATACTAGTAGTAGAGTAAAGAGATAAAAGTATTGATATGAGTTAATCAAATAATAAAAATATTGCGAGTAATCTTGTGTTGTACCAAATGAGTGCAACTGGTGTACTCCTGAACGCGAAGCCCACCGGTACTACCGCAGACGTCGCTACCACGAGCGGGACTCCACTCTCCTTCATACCTAGCCCCAGCATTGCTCCTAAATGGTTGAGTTTACTCACTATTAGTATTTATTACACACATGACGGCTAAACTTCGATTGTTTACATAGAGCAACTGCCATCAGACCTCCTCAACCCAAGTCCTAAGTGATATCGAAGTTCTGTAGAAAGACTGTTAAACTGGTAACATAGACTGTAACTAAGAAAACATACTTTACCTGTGCAGTTATAGATTTGAGTGCAATTTTGTCATCATGATGTATCAACCCATTCAGTCTTATTATTATTGCATCATTTGAGAGATCAACTTCTTGGCTCACTTGATGTAAGACAGAGTTTATGAGCTAGAAAAATAAAAAGTTTGATTAAAAATTATGCTTGGCAACAACCTAAACTTGACTCATCAAACTTGTCTCTGCCTCTGCAAATAAATGCAATAAGATCTCAACAAGTACACTTCAGACGAATAGTCTAAATAGTCAATCATCAGCCTATCGCCGTCCAATGCTGAATGAATGCATCCCCCAAAAACATGCAATCAAGATTTATCAGTGATGGAAGTATGTACTAAGGCTTTAATAATCTGTCTTAAAGTAATACTAACTCCACACATCTCACACACAGCAGCCTGATCCCTAACTAGGCAAAGCCTGTACTATGGTAACCAGACTGCTGATAAACATACTTATATATTTCTAAATACATATATATTTTAGATAAATTATAGCTAGACACAGAAGACATGACGGTGCTCATCACACAATATTTTTCCTTGTTGGGAATCAAACCCACAACCTCTGGATTAGCAGTCAGAGTCACTAACCACTAGACCACCCGTCATAAGTCACATGCGTAAATATTACACCTGAAAGCCGAACTAATCTGTTATATTTATAAATTTGATAGAATAGAATTTGACTGAACTAAATTAGTGAGCTAAGAAAAAAGAACTTTAAAAATAGTAAGAAGGTTCAGTTATAGGCAACGCTGATAAGGATACTTACGGTGGTTTTACCACTTCCTCGAGGCCCTATCATCAGAGCAGAATGAGATTCACCACTGACTACAGTTCGAGTAAACAAATCGTAAACGTGATTTCTCTCTTGATTGTGACCACGAAAGGTTACATTGTCGGCGATTATTTTCATTTTTAAATATTTTCGAATTAGCTTAATTTGTACGGACAATGGATCATCTGTGTTATCTCCATGCATTTTTTTAAAAGTGTCGTTGATTCAAAATATCTAAAAGAATGACAAAGCGCGCCTTTTTCAGCAGATTAACGTCATTGTCATCAGTCACTTATCATGTGTGAATGTCAAGTCAAGATGTCAGTCAATTGTCAGTTTTGAGAGAAAATTGCAGCTATTGCAAGGAACGAATGAAAATAACTAACATTTTTAAAAAAACTCTTGAAAAATGCAAAATAAATTGGAGCTACAAGGAAATAAAAAACAGACAAAATATAGGTAATTTGAGAGTGTGCCCAATATTCGTTTTGTTATCTTAATTGCGAGATCTCGTCTTTAACTTTAACTTGCAGTGAACTCATTAGTTAGTGAGAAATCAAAATATTCAAAAATAAATATTGTCAAACGTCACCTATGAAATTTCTTATGTGACATGATCACCCGGGTATGGACTTGTTGCGCATGTCTTAAGTTTGACATGCGCAACATGAGGCACAAACCAATCGATATAACTTACGCTAGAAAATCATCTCCAGATTTATCTTAACATACGATTATTGATTAATTAAAATCTAATTTAAATTCTTTTTAACTTTATTTCTAAATCAATTTACAAAATTTGTTAACATTGTAACTTTTTAAATTCTGTTTTTCTCTCCTTTTAAGCTTATCAACATTGTAAAGTTGTAAGGTTATAAGAGATATTTTTAAATTTTGTTTTAGTTTTAAATTATAGTAGTTCAGTAGCGTAGTAATTATAACTATCTTTTTCACTGAAGACTATTTTTATAAAAGAAAAATGTTAATTATTTGATTTGTTGAGAATCAATAGTGTAAAATGACAAATTTCGTGCCCTGGACCCGTTTATAAAATTGTATAGTAATGTCATTCACGATTAATTGGCCATTTATATATATTTCTTTGTATTGGAGTAAAAAAAAAGTATTACTATCAGCTTTATAGATACTGAATAAAATATTCGAGGATTTGTATCTCATGTGCGTTACCTTGATCTTGATTGTACCTCTCTTTCTTTCATTTCCTAAATCGAGTTTACCATCCCTTTCCTGACCTTAAACTCTGCAGATTTCATTATGTCCCATAAGACATACATTTATGAATAGTTTTGCTGTATAGTTTTTAATCTAATAAACTGATTGCAGAGATATTGGTGAAGTGTATCCGTGTTGTCACAACTTGAAGTGAAAAGTGCTACTTAAATTGATTTCAAGTTGCCTCGTAACGTGTGACACAGTTCTCTCGTCACCTTAGCATTTGGCACAGTAGATTGTATTTGCAAAATGTGTAAAATTATCATAAATAAAATTTTAACACATTTAATCGCTGCAAAACTGACTGAATTGTGGTGATTGTAATAAATACGTGCTGATAATGAGTGCTAAACAGTGCATCAGGTTTTAAATAGTTCAATTATTTATTGCAAATTTTGCACTCAACACGACCCAAACAACCACAATGTAATTTGTAATATATATATTATACAACTAGAGAACAGCAGTGTGGCACGCTTTCAGTGTTCTTTTAAAAGTGAAAAGTAATAGGCCGCAAAATTGCTTAATGCTTCAAAATTGTAAGTTATATAGCAGTAGGGACGTTGTTTATTTGCAAATAATCAATATTATTTTGTTAATGCAGTTCGATTGGTTACTTCAGTCATAAATATGGCAATTACGATATTCCTGAAGACATTGAGGTTTATGTGAAAAAAAATTAGTAGATCAATATAGAGACATAATTATGGTTAAATTCAAATATCCCTGCTTCGAAAGATAACAATGAAAAACAACACAGCTTGACAAATCATATTGTTAAGTTTATACCTCTTGGCCAAAGCCTTAAAACACTCTGAATGTATCGACATGATCCTAAAAATACCTTCGTATTTAAAATAGTAATGTAACATAGTTTTTTGAACGACCATGTAGAATGTTAAGGTGATTCTTAATCTGAAGCATTTAACTTGTGATGGAATTTTAATTTTTCTGGTTCTGATTTGACTTATAATTATGAGAAAATAGTAGATTCCTAGTTAGTTGTGAAAGTTTAAAATTTTAACTTCTAGTATTGCTTACTAAATTAAAATAGCCTTGAAAAAATTAACAACGCCTAGTTCAAAAACAAAGGCGTGTGATACCATCACTAATGATTTAAAATACTAATCTATGTCATTCATTTTCTACTAGAAGTCATTCATTCATTCTTGAAATAAATGATAAACCTACTAATTTAGAATGAAGGGAATTCAGCCGAATGTGAATAATGTGATTCTGTTTATTCCAAAATGAATACGATTTTACTGTGGTTAAAAAGGGATAGAAATAAAATACAATTCTTTTAAAGTCAATTTAATTTCTTCAGACTATAAATAAGAGTTATAGTCATAGATAAAACACTATAAATCCAAGAGTTATCATTAACTATTCTATTCCGGGCCGTGGGTGTTTATATTTTTTGTTTTGAAAATATTTAAGTAAAATATCATTTTGAAATGATATATGAACTAAATATCGGTGTGTATCCCACAGCATAAATTGAAACTATTGACTTCAACTAAAATGTAAGTTAGATGCTTATTTTAGCTTTGTATCAGATGATACGATAGATATTTTGCTTAAAGTTTAATGTTATCGGCAAATATAAAATAGAGCGTGCTGTTTTGAAATTTTGTTTACCTAGTAGTTATTGAGGGCGAGGACTTAGTAAATGTAGCATTGTGTATAATAAAGATAATTTATTATTCATCCTGTTAAATTTGTATTGTCTAGCGCGGAACTCTTTGTTACAAAGGACATCTTGAATACGAAGATATGTTTAAGATTATATCGTTTTTTATTTTAAATTTTGTGCTGGGCCACCTGATTTAGACACATTAGTGATAAAACTGCTTAGCTCGTAAGTAAGCCGCTGGATTTCCTTTCCTTTCGAGATCTGAACTCAATTTGCATTTTTTTTAAACAAATAACCATATGGGTATTTTATAAAACAAAATAAGCTCGTTACTTTGTGCTTTCTCCTTAATAAATATTCCTAAAATTAATAACATATTATTATAATAATTATTAACAATTTTTATAGAGTATTTTTAATATAAATTAATATCTAAAAAACAGTGTAAGATAAACTATTAAACAAATTAGTAACATTCTGAACTGTTCAAAATATGATGTACTTTCAGTGATATTTTAAAGAAGATATGTTATATTCCTACTGCACGCACAAAATATTTGTTCCGTATCTGTATATATATCTATCACATTTTAGAACAAACCATACACTTACCTGTGGTATGATATACCTTTATCTTTATTTACCATTTTGTCGTAATGTATGCACTTATGGAATACACAGAAAGACATTTTATGAATTTTCTAATTAATAAGTATGCACGCTTGCTCGCAGTGGTCCTAATTAGGACCAATCCACAGCACGCGTTTTGTGCTTTGGTGGCGTATTTAGCTCTTGGGATGAACAGAGCCATATTAAACATAAACACCAAGCTCTTTTGTATCTATACATACAAAATTACACGCCTTGACTAACTGATTCATCAACGCAGAGGCTAAAACTTGAAATTTTGACAACTGATGACTTTATATTGTAAGCACCCACTAAGAAAGGATTTTCAAAAAATTCCATCCTAAGAAGGGGAAATAAGGGATGATTGCTTGTGTAGAAGTTTGTCATTTTCAATGTTAGAAACATGAAATAGGAAATAATAACTAGAGCAAAGCCACGGCAATACCTAGTTTTTAATATTAATATTGCTAGTATTGACTTAAAAAACATTTTTTTTTCTAACAAATGGATGCCAACCGTATTAGACATCTCAAACTGACAATGATTGACTGCAAACACATCACAGTAAGCTTAATTGCACATTGCCATTTTTGTTGTATTTTGTTAGTTTGATTTTAGATAAATATTTCTTTTATATTGTTAGTTTTTTAACCTAAATAATAAGTATGTAATGATACTTGTGATACTTATCAGTCATCCTCATCAAGTAGAATAAATAAACATTACCAAATTAACTTACATCTAACTGTCTTATCTATATTTATCACTTTAAGTGAGAAGAAAACTAAAAACACTATGTCAATCTTGTTTTATTTTGAATACCTACTGTTTAATAGTTTTAAAAAATATCAAACATTACTCTAAATGTTTTAAAAATAATGTTTTAGTATTGAGTTATTAACTTTTATTTATTTAATTATTATTTAACCTGCTTTTGTCCAGCAGTGAACTATTAAAGGCTTTTGATGTGATGTGATTGAATTATTTCCCATTAAAAAGAAAGAAAAGTTCAGACATGGAAAGATATTCTTGTTTACTTTTTTATATATATCCTATAGATACTGCCATCTCACATTCGTAATATTGCAAACTGTTCAAATCTCACACTCTTCAGACATTATATTCTGGCTACATCATCTATTAACAATTGAATCTTCAGGTATTTAACAATCTACAAGATTCAGAGTTCCGATTCTAAGTGTACATATATGAAGTCCCTGTATCACACCTCCCACCACTACATTATGTTTTTAATTAATCATTTATCTCACTTATATACAGTGATTGTTGTTCTCATTTACTCTAGTGTTAATATATCGTCTTAACATGTTGACTGTGGTTAGAAAGAAGTTTTTATTATTAGAATAAAAAAATACTTGCTACTTTCGATTTTTACATTTATACTTACTTTGTCACTAATATTTGGTTGTTTTTTATTGTGTTATACAGTAGTATTACTTTTTTAAAGTTAAATGTGCTTATTTCAATATGGAACATAGACCAATGTAAGTAAATATATCTATGCATAACAGTCAAGTATATATTAATTATTTAAATTTAGAATTTATGGCATTTTATGTTTCTTCTTTATACATATGTAACAAAGAGTTTGGCTTTAAAACTATTAAGCACTAACACCTTGCCTTTTTGTCACCTTTATACGCACATGAATAATTTCAAAAGCTTCTAGCTAAGAGAAAATTAATTTGGTTTTTCTTTCAGATGCATCTCGCTCCCGCTAAAAACATAGTGCGATTCGCACAAAATGGCGGAGGAGCATGCGTGCTTGGTGCGCGCCCGCTCCGACTCTGAGGGGTCAAGTAAACTCGGCAGCTTTGGCTCTCTCGCGCGCACCATGACGTACACCGAAGACAGACTTAGTACGTACTTAAACTAGAAACGTATCACGTCGGGTATGGGTACTTGCGATTGATGGGTTATTGATTTGTAAACGGTACAGTATGGACCTGAACTACTGTAGTGAATGGGACCAAATTGTAGTTGGGTATATGTTCATAGATATCAGCCTAATCCATTGGGGATAAAGCCAGAAGCAACCACTAGATTACTTGAGACAAACTGGTTTTTTATGATTCAGCAGTTCCATGGGTTAGATGATCAGTTAATACTTAATATTTTTTATACCTATTATTGTTACAGGCACAGAAAATGGAGCAGGCGAGCCGGATAACACAGCACATATGACAACTAACCCGCCAGAAAATATGGCTGATGCCAATGAAAGCGGAGAGCTCTTAGACTATAACGACTCGAGCGTACTGGAGCAGTTCCACGAGGATGCGCTCAGACAGGTACTTTTATCTTCAACTTTTATACTAAATGATAATTATCAGCTTCTCAACTTTAATATTTACAGAAATTATATATTGAGTTATTCATGGGCATTCAATGTCTTGCTGCACCGGCTGGTTTCTTCAATCTTCAATCTTTTTCTTTGCAAATACCCCCCCCCCCCCCCCCCCCCCCCCCCCCCCAATCAAATGGAAACTTCATCATACTGCCCCTACTCACCAGTAGAAAGCAAAGATTATGCTAGTAGTGTACGCTGACCCTCTCTTGTCAGTACAGGCAGTGAAAATATTTGTCTGTAAATAAATTTTGTGGGTTTCCTTGTTTCATGATATTTAGACATAGGTTTCTCTTTTTCCAATTTTTTGCGGAGATCATCACTCTACCTGGCCATCAACTGCCCTGTTCGTTCTCCATAACTAAGTCTACCCATTGCCATTCAGTATCTATACATAGTATGTATTTATTAAACACAAATTGGACAACCCTGTCTATTTATCTCGGAGCCTCTATAATGTCAAAGTAATCAGCTAATCACACCTACAGCTATTATACCTTGAGTGCAATTCGTAGTCAGAACAAAACAAACTCTTAGATGCGGAGATTAGGCATGTAATGCCTAACAAAAGCTATTACAGTTAAATATTTTTTTGAAATTGCTATGATGATTTTATAATATTTGTGCAAACTTGAATTTTATTGCGTAAGTCTGAGAGACTATATTTACTAATTGTTATCTTAATTGTAGTGCGCAGATAGTATTTTATGATCATGGATTATTATTATTTCCTTTTAGGCTCGCCTGTTACGTTCTGAGTCCCCCGTGATGTCCGAGATGTTAACGAGAATACTACAGAGGCCAACTTCGAGTTTATTTCACATCTGCTCGATAGACGGTGATCGCGTTCGGTGCTGCGATTGGCCCGTACTGAAATAAACTCGCACTTGGCCCTCTGATGTGTTCTACTTCTGATAGTGTGTATTTCGAGGATGTCCGAATAGTACGTACCGGACAGGGGCCCACTCGCACGTGTGTATTTCGGGAATACCCAAATAGTTACCCAAGAGATAAGGGTCCTGGAGTGTCAGTTGAGACTGTTACACTTTTACGGCCTAACTTCTCTATCATTATGACATTATGTTATTATTATTGTTATGAAAATACAGGAGATACAGAAAATCCATGGAGTATCTTTCTTTTAGAAAATCCAGAAAAGAACTGAACAGAACAGAAATAAACTCACACAAGGCTGAGGGCCTTGTGTGAGTTTTTTTCACATCCACTCGCTCTCGACGGCGAGCGCGTTTGGCGTTGCGATTGTCGATAAGTTCAGTGCGGGCCAGTCGCAACGCCGAACGCGTAAAAGGAATAGGGACCTCAAGGAACTCCAAATATATATATATACATATTATATTCTACCACAATCACACTTCTATTCAATTCAATCGCTTCGATATTTATCGCACTGTAGCTCGAACTGAACTGAACTCAAAGAAGACGTGTTCGTATTTATAATACTCGTAAAAGATCATTCTAGCAAATTCCAATCCCCACGAAAACCGTCCGCTTATAAGAAATACAAATTCCTTTCGAATGTAAACAAGATAATCGATTTTCGATCTTATGCGTATGGATTTTTCCGTGACAATATGTAATAAAAAAATATAAATGATATACTTACATAATAACTTCACACGTCTCACACCGTCTGATCCCAAACTAGGCAGAGCCTGTGCTTGGGTAATCAGACTGCTGATAAACACACTTAAATATTTCTAAATACATAAATACTATAGATAAATTACACCCACACACAGATTAAATGATCTTGATCATCACAATTATTCGTCCTGGGTGGGAATTGAACCCATGACTTCCGGCTTAGCAGTTACTAACCACTAGACTAATAGGCCTGACAATTCAATTTAATTTGAGATTATTTCCCATTACAGGCTGGATGCGGTATTTCCCAAGCACGGATGTTATTTACTGTAGCACTGGCCATCACGGGCTCTTCATTGGAACTGGCCTCCATACCATTCATTCTGCCTTCCGCTGAGATAGAGATGTGTATACTCCCACACGAGAAAAACTGGCTTGGTAAGACTCCTTTTTATATATTACTCTAGCACTCAGATTATTCGAGAACCGACATGCCTCTTTATGTTAGTTAATTGGAGCCATACCGTTACTTCTTAGGGTCAGCTCAGACCGAAAGGACTATTCCTCTTGGTCTTTTTATTTATTCGAAAATGAATGCACTTAATTGCAATAGGAATAAAGTTTAAAACAAAAATCTCTCCACTGCGTTCCTGTCGATCCTTGCAATATACTCACATGTGATTGTAGTGGCTTCGATTCTGATACCTCTTCGCTGTGACCCCCGATTAGGCGTCCCTTTTAGAATAAAAAAAGTTAAGTATGGCCAAACCTAGAGCCAAGTACTCTTATACTAAACTAAGTAGTAAGTTTAGATTAAGATAGTGGGTTTGGAATGCCCGGCTGTTTGATTTGCCGGTATGCAAGTTTGACCTTCAGGAGTTTACACTTGCCAATCATTTGTATAAGCAATATCCTCTTTTTTACATTCCCTTCTTGTTTATCGCGGCGTTCGAGCGTTCATGGGCGGGGTTGTCACTTTCCTTCAGGTTACCCATCTGCTTGTTTGCCCCCCATGGAGTCTATAATTTTTTTTGTCCTATATCTAAACTAATATTATGATGCTGAATTTTTGTTTGTTTGGTTGAATGCACGAATCTGAGGAACTACTGGACTGAATTTTAATTATAAAAGGATGCTCTGGGCTATATAATAATAATAATATACCTCACACATCTCACACACGGCTGTCTGATTCCAAATTAGGCAGAGCCTTTACTATGGTAACCAGACTCCTGATAAAAATACATACATATTTTTAAATACATACATATTATAGATAAATTACACAATTAAATCACACAATATTTTTCCTGGGTGGGAATCGAACCCACGACCTCCGGTAGTAACTGATCACTAGACCAATAGGGCCGTCGAATACTATCGCCATCGAATAATATTACGCTACCACCAATAGGAGCCGATCAATGATAAATTTCGCAAAATCGAGGAGAATTTTTAAAGTATGAAATTATGTATGAATTCTACAGTACGTCCCATTTGCTGATGCAGTAAAAAAATCCTATACTGAGTCTTTTTTTTTAAATAACTTTACTATGGTAATAGTGATAATGTTTTTTTAACAGTGATGATAAGTCTCGTGGGCGGGTCACTCGGCTCTGTCGGGTGGGGAGTGCTGGCCGAGAGGCTCGGGAGAAGACGGACCTTGGTGTCGTGTCTGGCTGTAAATGCGGTGTTCGCTGCCATAGCAGCGTTCATGCCCACTTATGGGACGTTCATGATGGCTAGGTGAGTTATCAATATATCGATGCCAAAATGCGATTTTGTCGTATCTAGAAATCAGATTTTACAGCGGAGACCAACAATTATGTCACAAAGTCATAACTAGTAAAGATTACCGAAAAAAAAAAGAAAAAACTTACTTTATTAAGTATTTTGTCTTAGGAAGACAAAAACGACGACTAATTTTTTTACTTGACTGCGCTAGGTGGGTCATGTATTTCAAGTGTATGTATGCATATTTTTTGACACTGCGGTGTCGTTAGATTTGTCTTAATTGTGAGAGTGACACTGTGTATATGAAACTCATAAAAAATTAAAATGACAATTTTTTTTATATAAAGAATATATTTAAACGTAATTTGAATTATGAAATGCTAAAAAATAGAAATAATATAACAGATTTTTCTTCTATTCAATAGCTAATGAAGAATTTTAGTACAGCCCATTAAAAAATTGGTAATAAACATTTAAATATTTATTACATACGTTTAAATAATTGCCTGACGTTTCAACAACTTATCCAAAACGCAGTCGAAGGTAAAAGCCGCATTGTCCATCCAAAAACTCTTAAAGTACTGCACCGATTGAACTCAAATTTTCATACGTTGTAAAACCCGATTCAAGGATAGTTTTTATCCATATTTCGCGTGACAAGTAGACGAAACGCATTGACGCGCGTTTTAAACGAAATTCATACTTACAGCTTAGGACATAGCTTCGGAAGCGCTTCAAACGTTCATATCGCTTTGTACACGCGTTTGTATCAATATAAATGCGAAAATTTGCTTTTTAGTGATCTACAGCGCTGAAAGCGCCCATGTAAAATGCGCATCGTCGGCGCTTTAAATACGCCGTGTGAAAGGGCCCTTGAACAACTGCAGTACTAAAGGTGGTGTGGTTCCTTAGGTTCTGCTCGGCGATAGGGTCGGGCGGCATCGTGCCCACGGCGTACACGTACGTGGGCGAGCTGTGCGCGCGCGGCGTGCGGCGGCGCGCGCAGGTGGTGTGCGCGGCGGCCGCGGCGGCCGGCACGCTGCTGGCGGCCGCGCTGGCCGCCGCCGTGTTGCCCATGACCGGGCCCGCCACGCTGCGGGAGAACATGGAGCACTTCAGCGCCTGGCACCGGTGAGTGTGTGTTGCTGCCTCCTCGCCCGCACATTCTTTTCACTCACCCCGCGATCAACAGATATTATTTAACCAATGAGCGCGCGCGGTCAGAATATGAAAAATACCGCACTTTTATTGTTTTTTTCATAAAAGGGTATTTTTTCATTTATTTATTAAACAGTAATTTATTTGTGATATCCTTTTTACAATATCTAATAAACAAAAACAAGCAAAATACAAGTCAAAATTATCTCACTGAAACCAAAGCGATTTACAACAATGAAGTCCTTATCCGAAGCCACATTTGTATAGAGGGATATACGTTTTAACGATCGGTCACATCACGTACGTTGTATATTTTAATGTTAATAGGTATCTGCTACTATGTACTCTGCCGATCCTCGCATCATTAGTCAGCTTTATATGGACAGAAGAATCACCTCGGTATCTACTGGATGTGGGTCGCGAGGTGGACGCTATGATGCTGTATCAGGTAAATGTTTTTTTTTTAAACACATGCATACATAGCTGCCAACTGAGAGGATACTTACTGACTGTAATTTTGACCCCATCACGTAATAGTCTCAAAACGGATGTTTAGTAAGGAGTTAGATGGGAAAATTAGGAATATAAAAAGAAAAGAAATAAAAAGAAGAGGGATGTTAAGACATAAACAGATATCGTAGTGGTTTCAGCGATCGCCACGTCGCTTAATATTACACACACAGAATATATTCCTAAAACGGAATCTGTCTTTTAAAAAGTAAAAAAAAACAAGCAAAAATGTAAGCTTTGAAATTTCTAGAACCTGGTTCAAGAGCTGCTTACAGGGTCCTATCGTGCGTCGTAACGATCTATGAGAGTGGCCAGTGGGAGATCACTGATCGTTTAGACTCATGATAGGACTTGGTTGGCAGCAATTGAACCGGGTTCTAGAAATTATATTTTTTAAATTTTTGTATAGTCCATTCAAGGTTAAGAAAATAGTGACTCATTGATCAAGCCCCGCCCCCTGACCAATCATGGGCCATGATTTCGTAAGAAAAGATAATAATAATAAGTAGATAATAATAAGTTTGATCGATCAGGGGCCGGGGCTAGATCGATGCGTCATTATTTTCTTAATGCGAACGGATTATACTGGTATTATTAGTTTTTAAGAATATTTAATTGATGAATGAATAATAAAAGTATTTGTCTGCAGAGCATACACCGCAGCAACCAGGCGCGCGGGTGCGGCGGGGCCGGGGCCGCGGGCGCGGGCGACGCGGCCTACCGCCTCAGCGAGCTGGCGCTGCCCGGCAAGCGCCGCCCGCCCGCCCTGCACCACGTGCGCCACAGCGTCAAGATGGTGAGCCACACTACCTGTATTGTAAACATGCTTCGACTCCACCAGAGCGATCCACCGATAAACAATGCTAAGCAATGCTGGAAGTGAAAACTTTTCCTGTTACAATCAAAAAACTTTAAATTTTCAAGTTTTCACTTCTGTCGGCACTCCCGGAGTGCCACTGATTCTGAGGGTACTCGACGGGTGGCAAGGCATTTGTGACTTGAATTGCAGGTCCATGTGCTGCGGTAGTCACTTACCGTCAGGTGAACGGTCTGCCGGTTTGCCCTCCCTATCCCATATAAAAAGAAATACTATTCATTGGAACCGAAACCGCAGGTCTCATAGATCTCACTAAAACATCTTTCTGAGGATACTTATCACGATGCAAAAGTCAGTTCATCATAAAAATGAAAGATAAAGGATTTATAGTGATTAGTTTTATTTTACGCTACGTAGTGTACATGTACTAACGTAATCTATGGCTGCAGCATCGTAACTCGCGCGCGTACAGCTGACGAACGCTCGCGCGTTAACATAACTACCTACATTAAGTACCTACTAGCCAACGTGTCTACGAACTCAGGTCATTGGTGCTCGTGTCATAACTTAATTGATAAAAGTCGCTGAATCGCAACCAAACACGCTATTAAGTATTATGGAATTTAAAATATAGTTCAGTCCAATTTACCTGAATAAAAAAAAAAACCTCTGTAACTTCATTATTTTCTTACTTATCCCGAAGATGAATGAAGAAGATGATGAATCTTCTTCCTAAAAATAACCAAAGGCTGTCTTGTCAACCGATTCATAATTATTGTAAATCACTTTCACTAACACCGATCAGGTATTTTTCACCTTAAAATTCGCACTAAAAGTTCTAAAATCACTCGCGATTACGTGCATTTACGAAAAAGCAATGACACGAACTAAAATAAATTTACATTCATACGTAATATACTACTTCTGAAAGCTATCGATATCGATAATATCGAGTTGTTTCATACACTTAATGACGATAAAGATGTAAGGGAGTATCTATTTCTTTTTAATAATATGATATTTAAACCCATATTTCCACCAATTAGGGGAGTTTTATATCAACTTTATAAGGTAATAATTTTAGTACAAAGTCATTCTAATAATTCCGATTCTAATGATAAGAATAAACCTAATGGTAAGACGCGCTATTGCGTCAAAATCAAAAACTGTTGAACTGTTGTATGAGTATCGTAAGTGTTATTTTAATTACCGAAAGTATGTCAATAATAATGTTCGATTCAACTCCACCAAAACACAAACCTTCGCGTTCACCGCTAAAAAACCTTTTACTGAGGCCCTAAAGTTCTTAACCAAGCTAGTAATAAAAAAGCTCGGTGTGCTTAATATTGAAACGTCGACAATCCCAAATGCACAAGCGATGTTGAATCCTAACGAGTTACTGCTTTATTTATGATAGATATTTCGACGACGTATCCACTATTACATTCAGTATGTAAGATGTATTGGTTTTAGATAACAGTGAATTTGTCATTTAAGTTGTCCGTGTGGTGACGGATTAAAAATACGGACTTTCACCACCCCTTTTCACCCCGTGGGTGTCGTAAGAGCCGACTAACGACGAACTACCTACGCAGGACAACAGCACTACAAAGAGAAGGAAATCATGAAACAAACCCAATACCAACCCGCCTGACCAGCGTGGTATAGTAGGCCAAAACCTCTTTTCTAAAGAGAGGCCTATGTCCTGCAGTGGACTATTAATGGCTGTTGATGATTGTCATTAAAGTACACAACAATTCCATAAAAGCTTTATTTTTGTCTGCTTATGCGTGTTCTACCTGCTGCTTCAGTACCGCCAGTTATACTTGTTTACGAGGTATGAAAAAATAATTATCTAATAGAGTAGGTTAGATAGCAATGTGCTCCTAAAATTTTCTTTAATAAACGCAACTACCTCCTTTTTATTTTGTAATCATATCGATTTTGTGATCTGTACACATAAGCTTCGATATCGATTAATTTTTGATTTTACTCTATCGTGGCTTTGACGACAGTATGATATGTATGCTCACAAGTGTACAAGTGTGCGTTGGTCGCCGGCTCGCCGCGCGCGGTCGTATGTGTGTGTGCCTGCACCTGCATTTGCATTTCGTTTTATTTTATAAGACAGGAATAAATGTGTCCCGCGGTAAACTATGTTAGTGTGTGTAGACTATTTTGCACAGAATACAACTAGTTACCTATAAGTTTTGGGCAATACGGGGGAATAACCTTAACGTTTGACGTTTGACAGCTGATTGCATTAAACGTTTATATGCTGTTGGATTAATTAAATTGCAGTTTTTAGCCGTATTTCATTAGTTTTTATTAGTTTTTTTTTCGGTAAAATGTTCTGTTTACTCATTGTGATATCATATTTAACCAAAACAATGTAAAATTAAGAAAAATAATTGATTAAGTTTGGTTAATTGATGGTCTGAATACGCTATTTCAGTATTCGTCACGATGTCCCTTACAGCCTGTATTTTAGTGATATATTTTACCTTACCTAAAGGAACCATAAATTTTACGAAAGTGTTTTTGTTCATAGTTCTGGCAGTCCTTCTTTCAACTATTTTCGAGTACGTACAGAAGGACGACGCTGTCCCTGGGTGGTATGCTACTGTTCATGATGGCAATACAGGTAATTAGTTTAGTAACAAATTGTAGTTCGCTTTAGGTAAAACTTTTTTCGTCTATTACTAGAATTATTTGAGTTTTTCTTTTTGTATTTTTTTACTTCTATAATTTTGTGCATTGTACATCTGTCACCAATATATATTTTTAAAAGACAAAAGTTAAAAAAAAATGTTTCCAAATTTTATATTGGTATCCCTAAAGCTCAAAAAAAATTACGACAATGTTAGTAAACAAAAAAAAATTACAAAGAAACAAATTAGGTACCAAACTGTTTTGTCTTTTCGCAGATTTTGTAAATAATTATAATATTATAATAATATTTTCTATATCATTCACAGTATTATCTAGCATTGTACATCCCAGCCACAGTGGTATACATGGACTCTTTAGAATTCGACGCATCCAAAAAGACCATATCCAACGAGACTTTTACTGAAGAAATATACAACAGCACGTTAGAGAACACGGAATATAACAATGTTACATTCAACAAGTGCACGTTCAGCAGTATATTGATGTCGCACGTGACGTTTAGTAACTGCTCCTTCAACAACGTCTCTCTGTCGAACATCAAGAGCTCCTTCACGTTCTTTAAGAGCGCTATGTTTATTAATAGCACGTGAGTACCATCATATCATAACATTAACTGGCGACAGCCTGCTAGTCGAAGTCCCCGAATAGGATTAAACACCCACATTTATTTATTTAAACTTAATGCACATGTTGTATCAAGGTGGTCTTAATGCCATAAGACAATAAGATAATATAAATTAGGGTTTTTTTTCTCCAGTATAATCGACACAGACATGGAAGTTGGGCGTGAGTTTGACGAGTACTGCATATTCAACAACACCTTCATCCGCGGCATGGCGGGCGGCTGTGCTCGCCACGCCGATCTCACGTCGCGCCTGGGGGGGCAGCTCGCCGAGAAGAGCTACGTGGCACACGCGGGCCTCCTCGCCTGCGTGCTCGCGCTCCTGCCCAGCTCCCTGCGACCCACGGGTGAGTACCCTCCCCCCTGGGGGGCAGCTCGCCGAGAAGAGCTACGTGGCACACGCGGGCCTCCTCGCCTGCGTGCTCGCGCTCCTGCCCAGCTCCCTGCGACCCACGGGTGAGTACCCTCCCCCCTGGGGGGCAGCTCGCCGAGAAGAGCTACGTGGCACACGCGGGCCTCCTCGCCTGCGTGCTCGCGCTCCTGCCCAGCTCCCTGCGACCCACGGGTGAGTACCCTCCCCCCTGGGGGGCAGCTCGCCGAGAAGAGCTACGTGGCACACGCGGGCCTCCTCGCCTGCGTGCTCGCGCTCCTGCCCAGCTCCCTGCGACCCACGGGTGAGTACCCTCCCCCCTGGGGGGGCAGCTCGCCGAGAAGAGCTACGTGGCACACGCGGGCCTCCTCGCCTGCGTGCTCGCGCTCCTGCCCAGCTCCCTGCGACCCACGGGTGAGTACCCTCCCCCCTGGGGGGCAGCTCGCCGAGAAGAGCTACGTGGCACACGCGGGCCTCCTCGCCTGCGTGCTCGCGCTCCTGCCCAGCTCCCTGCGACCCACGGGTGAGTACCCTCCCCCCTGGGGGGCAGCTCGCCGAGAAGAGCTACGTGGCACACGCGGGCCTCCTCGCCTGAGTGCTCGCGCTCCTGCCCAGCTCCCTGCGACCCACGGGTGAGTACCCTCCCCCCTGGGGGGCAGCTCGCCGAGAAGAGCTACGTGGCACACGCGGGCCTCCTCGCCTGCGTGCTCGCGCTCCTGCCCAGCTCCCTGCGACCCACGGGTGAGTACCCCTCCCCCCTGGGGGGCAGCTCGCCGAGAAGAGCTACGTGGCACACGCGGGCCTCCTCGCCTGCGTGCTCGCGCTCCTGCCCAGCTCCCTGCGACCCACGGGTGAGTACCCTCCCCCCTGGGGGGCAGCTCGCCGAGAAGAGCTACGTGGCACACGCGGGCCTCCTCGCCTGCGTGCTCGCGCTCCTGCCCAGCTCCCTGCGACCCACGGGTGAGTACCCTCCCCCCTGGGGGGCAGCTCGCCGAGAAGAGCTACGTGGCACACGCGGGCCTCCTCGCCTGCGTGCTCGCGCTCCTGCCCAGCTCCCTGCGACCCACGGGTGAGTACCCTCCCCCCTGGGGGGCAGCTCGCCGAGAAGAGCTACGTGGCACACGCGGGCCTCCTCGCCTGCGTGCTCGCGCTCCTGCCCAGCTCCCTGCGACCCACGGGTGAGTACCCTCCCCCCTGGGGGGCAGCTCGCCGAGAAGAGCTACGTGGCACACGCGGGCCTGACCACCTCCAGAACCAGTAGCTTGGAGGTGCTAGGCTGCAAAGTCGGTAACCCAAAAGAGCGCATTCAAGAGGCAATTGGCTTAGTTGATTTCGAACAGGAGCGGCTAGTAGCGGCTGTACGCTCTATGGCTGAGGAAGACTACTCGTGGCGGAGAATGAGGCCCACAAAATTGAGAAGGCCCGACTCAAAGCAGATCTTGCCAAGGCAACAAAGACGGCGTCAGACTACACTCGCACGGACTCTGGTGCCACGCCAGCGTCTTCTTCGACACCGGTGGTGTCTTCGCGTCGGGTGGAGCCGGACATGGTCCGACTCATGGCGGTGTTGAAGGAGCGACTGATGAGGCGCATCTATGCAATAGAGAGCGTCATTGTGTCGTCCACCCTTGGCTCCGCCATGGGTGACATACGCGGCCGCTGCTAAGGCGGGCCTAACAGCCTAACCGTCAGATAGCCACCCTAGGGAAGGGAAGGGGAAGGCGACCCCAACCCTAGCCCTAGCCCCAGCCCCGGTTGCTCCTATACAGTGCCTTTTGGAAGGGGGCTGAAGGTAGCCGGGGACGAAAATAAGAAGCGGAAGACCGCCAAAAAAGCGGCAAAAAAGGCCGCCGCCGAAGCGACTGGAGCGCCGAGGAGTTTTCGTGCCCATCGCTCTGCGGCCGTTGTCGTCACGAAGAAGGGTGTGGGGTACGCCGAGGTCTTGGCGAAAGTCCGGTATCCCGTGGGCTTTGAGGTCCCAAGAAAAACACACGGAGGGGAGGCCGGCTTCCCAAAGTAGACGCCTTAGCGGCTAAGTTGAGGGAGTCACTGGACGCAGCTGACATCCGGGTATCCAGGCCCGGTAAATGCGCAGACGTCCGTTCACAGGCGTCCAAAGCATCACGGACCCAGATGACTCTGTCACGGTGGAGGAGCGAAGCCGGAGGCTGTTCCCTTGATTGCGTGAAGGCCGGAGTAATACGCCTCGGGCCCAGTGGACATGGGGCAGCAATTGTCAGCTGTATCATCGCGGCGGCCCAAAAGGTTACCGATAAACTAAGCCTCCTGGTTGGTGGTTTCCTGAGAGCACAGGCACGACTCCTGCAGGCCCGGCCGGCAAGGTGCTTCCGGTGCCTGTCGGTAGGGCACGTGGAGGGCCAGTGCACGGCGGAGGTCACCGTAGGTGACCTCTGTTTCCGCTGTGGCCAGAATGGTCACAAGGCGGGTGGTTGTAATGCTGCGTTGCGCTGCGTTGCTTTAGGTGCGCAGCAGGTGGAAAGCCTGACGACCACCGGGTTGGCACTAAGGCATGCGCCGAATTGCAGCCGAAGCCGGCCTTCGGCCTATAGGCCGTCGATGGAGAAGGAGGCTGCCTCTAGAGAGCGGCAAAGTTCACGGCGGGATGCGGAGATGGAACTACAATAATAGATCCACATCTACGTATCCTCCAGGTGAACGTGGGCCACGGTGCCAGTGCTCAGTATCTTATTTATTTATTTATTTATTTATCAACTTTATGCACATAAGTACAATGGTGGACTTAATGCCATAGGCATTCTCTACCAGTCTACCTTAGGGTGGTGTGGAAATGAGTGTGGAGGTGCACTACCCTTTGGTTGAGTATTATAAAGTGGACATAAAAGAAGTAGTGATAGCAATACTGAGCAAAAAAGCAATTAAATAATATATAAATACCAACGTATACATACAAGAGTACATACATTCATATACTGCATATATACTACACTGCACTACATATATAGTATCTTCTGCTTCAGAGTATGGCACAGTGGTCCATCAACATCGCCGCTGTCGCCGAGCGGCGAGATGCGCTGTGGAGCGCGCGCGCCCTTTAGGTTGTAGACTGGGAACACTGCGATTCCAACACACGATGCACATCTACAAGCCGTGGGTGGCCCGGGATCCGTCGGGGTTCCAGGGATTTCTGCCTAGGGTACACCTGGTTCCCCGGCTACACTGATACCCGAGACGGCGTGTGGATAATGGTTCATGCCCAGACAAAAAAAGGGATATTAATCACTAACTTGTCTTCCCTAGTGATTCCCTAACTTTAAGAAAGAAAATATTTCTAAGATACAACCGTCTAGAAGTTTTGTATTATTTTGTATGTTTATCTTTTGTGTTTTTTATTACCACGATGTGTATCAACTAATTATCGTTCTTTTCTTAATTTATTAAACGTATGTATAATTGTTCCCTCAGTGGCAGTGTGCGCGGCATGTTTCCTGATATCGCCGCTCATCTACGTGGCGCAGAGCGAGACCACGCTGTACGTGTTGGAGGCGGTGTACCGCGTCTTTATAACGCTAGTGATGTACACCGTCGGCGTCAATGTTGTCGACTCGTATCCGGCTAATTTGAGGTGATTACAACATTAGAATAAAATCTAACTATTTACTTTGGTACACTTTTAGACCCTAACCATCATCATGAAGTTTAGTATTTACTGTCAATCACAAATCTATTTACATTAAAGTGTTATTGTGGTGAATTATATAAGATTAAGATTTGGTTGCTTTTCACCGAGTGATGTAACCGGAAACCCAATCCCCCTCCTACTAATTCTACCTGCCAGTGTTTATGGGCGCCTGTAATTACTTACCATCAGGTGATTCGTCTCCTCGTATTCAGGAAAAAGTGAATAAAACTATTGGCTATTCCATGTCCGTGTGGTGACGGACTGAAAATACGGAGTATCACGTCGCCGTCTGGCCAGCGTAGTATAGTTGGCCAAAAGCTCTTTCTAAGAAGAGGCCTATGTCCAGCAATGAACTGTTGTTGTTCGACGAGTGTTCCAATTTCAAGCCTAATCCAAAACTATGTGTCAAGTCAGACAAAAAAGGCAAACCAGTAATCAATAAGATTTCTAAAATATTAGATTTTTCTTTTAATCTTTTTGTTTTTTTCTGACACAGAGTATTTGACAATTAATCTTCAATGCTAATACAAAAAATAAATAGTAATGCTTGACTTGCTTATTGAATAAAAAGTAACTACTGTACAATTTGCAGATGCACAGCCCACGGCCTAATCCTGTCAGTGACGTACATGGTGGGGGCTATATCGTGGGGGGTGGGGGAGGGGGGACCCATTATATCCGCAGTGCACTGCGCTGTGCTCGCTTTGGCCGCCACGTGTCTAGCAACTAATATACGCTAGAGAGGTAACGTAATAATAGTCTTCCTCAATTACTTAACCGATCTTCATGGAAACTTTTCATCCAGAAGAAAGTACTGTTTTCGAATGATATATAACAAAACTTTCAGGCGAGTAAAGCTGGCCAAAAGCTATCTGATGATAAAGTTCTTCTTGCTTGTTTTTTACACACGTCCATCCCAATTGGGACGAAAGTGTGTAACAATGAAAGATTTGGATGAAGATCGGTAGGGTATAACAGAAAGTAATCGCGAGCTATTTGTTTGACTCACGAGTGATGTTGGCCCTTAGATGGTAGGTGTAATGTTAGATCTTACTAACCCGTTAAGTATTACAGAATATAAATATAATACTTATGTTACTTTTTTTACAGACACAACGATGACAAAGAGAAGAAAGAAAAAATGTATTCCAGTTCTGAGGAACATAGTATGATTTTCAATTTTTCACTAATACTAACATCTATAAACGTCCATAGTTTATTCGCATTAAGAAAATAGTGACATGTCAAACAAGCCCCGCCTCCGGAGTTCAGTTAGGTTAAAAAAACTATCGTTTCGTACGAAAGCTTGGAATCTGATTGGTAAGGGTGCGGGGCTTTATCGATTCGTCGCTCCCTATTTTCTTAACGTAAAAGGACTATATATACATGTATTATGTTAAACATATGACTAGTGTTAGAGAAAGCTGTGATCATATTTAATGATCGACAAATAGACCTCGAGAATGAAATAAAACATTTACAATTATTGAAAGATGCGCGATTTTTAATATAAAAATATTATTATTGGATTGAGAAATTGCATTTGAAAGTAGGACTTACAGGGCTAGACTGAAACTATAGGTATTTAATAAAGAGAATATTAATGTAATGTTCAGCTTTTTCCAAAAATGCCCGCATAACTACCTGAAATCGTTGAAAGTGCCATAATGCGTTGCAGACTAATCTTCAAAAAAAAAATTCTCTCCAACTTAATTCGTTTATAACGCTTTTAAAATATGAACACTCCTTTCTTTAACACGTCGTATGATTCGCCCATGACGTCATTCAAGATTTTATTTGTTCAAGTTTGAACAACTCCTATATAGATCTCTTATTATAATTTGTCTTATAATAAAATTAATATACATAAATGTGAATTTCATGTTTTCAGAAGTAGTTATTAAATAAATTGAAAAAAATATATCTTCAGTCGACTAAATTGTGATTCTCAAAAATGTAAAACACAAAATAGCTGTCGTTTAAGATGAAAGACATTTGAGCTGTTAATTCGTGACGGCCACAAGATATAAATATAATATTAAATTGATACGATTGTAAATCAAACCACCGATAAGCTAAAACCTGAGAGATGATTCTTGTGGAATGCATTCTATCAAGTAGAGTTTTACGTATAATATGTAAGGCATCAGTGTTTATACGTATTAGGATTGAAGTGAGAAAAAAAAAATAAGTAAGGAACACTTAGTATAATAAACTGAAAAAGAAATTGTAGGTATTATTATATACCTTAGAAAGAGTCTTTAAATTGTGCAGCTTTAACTTTAAGCCTCTTTTATTGAAAAATAATAGTTGTTATATTATTTGCCCCAAGGAAAAAATGGTAGTATAATTCATTGAGGCACGAGCGGTTGTATGATTATATCTTTGAGGCACAATTGGTTGTATAATTTTGTCCCTGAGGCACTATTAATACCAAAGTGTAATTGACTGATTGAAAAATTATTTATTTAAAAAAGGGTTCGTATAATTTAAAGAAGAAGTCAATAAACTGAATTGATGCGGTCTTAATTATTAATTATAAAATTAATTATTTATTAATTTTGACCCTTCAGGAGTTATTATGATCTCGATACTAACGTAAAAACTCAATGTCACACAGTTTTATGATTAATGAAATAATGATTATTATAATTATCAATTCATATCCTAACAAGCAATAATACAAACTAGTGGCAATGATATGTTTAGTCATAGCTTAATTTTTTTATAATTTTGGTAATTTTTTGACTAAAATAAATAAATAATAAATTAAATTTTATTTACGGGAGTGGTCAGGAAACGGAAGACATCATTTGATGAATATACTCCTAATACCTGAAGTTAGTAAAATTTGGTAGCTAATTCGAGTCAAATATTTTGTTTTAGCTAATAGAGATGTCGACAAATACTCCAGATTGTTTTTACGACACTAACGCAACTTGTATGGAAAGAAAAAATCAAACAAATAAATATTTCTGTCAAAATACTAGTTCTGTCATCTCTGTTCCTATTGTTGAAGCAGTATCTCAAGTCAAAATAGTCCCTCTGTATAAAAGGTCAAAATAATACCTTCTGTAAAACGCAAGTCAATGTAAGGGTTTATCACAAGCCAAGTTGATTACTTTGAGGGTTTGGTTAGTGTGAAAGTAAAAACTATTTTAAAAATAATACTGATCCTATTTTTTTTGAAGTCTTATAACAAATAAATTTTCAGAACATAATTTGCTATGCACTTAAAGTTATTAAAAATAGTTACTTGAAGTTAATTGAACAAATTTATGAGGTGGAAATCTTATGATGTTAAAATTAAATACAAACTGAAAGAAATAGACTTTATTAATTTGTGAAAGCTATCGAGGGACGTGAATTTTTTACGACGTGAAATATAAACATCTCAATCCTTCGATACCCTCTATTCCGAAACCAAAAAATGCGCACGAATTTATAAATCAAACAGTCACAAACTGAAAATCTTTGATGTGTAACATCTTTACTCTCGCTTTTAAATTGGCGAGAAGGGACGGAAATGTGTTACAGGAAGTCGGGGAAGCGCTTGCTATTTGATTTGACCAATGAGCACGCGAGGTGCTAGAGTTAAACGTCAATTGATAGGGAGCAATGTGAGCGAGATGTCAGATGTTACACATCATAAGAAACTACTTTAATGATCGTTTTTTTGTATTTAAAAATCGAACACATTCTAATGTAACGCGGCGGGTGTTGCCATAGAAATAACTATCTAAACATAATAGTAGAAAAAAATCCAACGTTATGTAATATTATTGGTAGCTTTAACTTAATATTTTTCAATTGTTATTACGAAAAAATAATAATATGCGTACGTAGTTTAAGTAAGTAAGGCTGAACATATCGAAGATGAAGAAGCTAAAGGTTGTATATTACATTACTATGAGTTAAACAAAATGAATGCTTACACGAAATTGATTTTCATATATCCACAGTACTAGGTTTTTATCTAAATTATGAAATTAATTTTGAAAAAACTGATTTTTTTTGGGAATTCAAGGTGCCTAACTGTAAAAGGCTACTGTAGTCCTAGTACCTGAGCTGTGACCTAATTTCTATAGCAGTTCAGCAAAGAATGCGTAGGCAAAATTATAAATTTACTGATTAAAGTATCAAAATGGCATGAACTGAGCTATACTAGCAATTACTGTGTATGATTTTTTTTTAGTTAAATGTAGTCTACAGTATTTTGTGTAAGCATTTAAAATTTTCTTTTTTTTACATTTTTTTCGACGTACGATTCCTAATTTATGGATGTTTTTATTACATTGAAAATTAAACATGAGTTATTTATTCAGATGACAACTATTGTACTAGTTATGGATACTATCTAATTATGGAGGAAAGATTGCTTTGTTTAAGTAAGTCTAGTATCACAAAATGTTATTGGCTGTTAACTACATAGAGTTTTCAGCCATAAGTCGCAAATTTAATATTTGTTGTAACATTTACCGCCACAATATAGAGTCTAGGGGGTGACAATAGAACAGCAAACAGCGGGGATCCCCCGTACTGTTACTATTCGATGTCCACAACATATATATTATACTAGCTGGTGCCCGCAGCTTCATTCGCGTGGAATTTGAAAAGCGTTGCCTTAGTGAGTTTGATTCCCGGACCGGACAAAATTTTATAGCCTAAGTTACTCCTTATATAGACAGCTACCTGGCAGTCAAATATGATCAAAATCGGTCCAGCCGTTTAGAAGATTACCCGGAATAAACAGAAAGTTAAAAAAAAACACTGTGTTTTTAGCCATAGGTCTCTTGCAAATAACCGTCTGAGCATGGAAAAAAACCTATTATTTTGACATAACAAACAGACACTTTAATTTTATTTATTTGTATAGATAACTTGATTCTGACCGCTAGTAGTACCGATATAAGGTAAGGAGGAGTGAGGATTCCCAATTGAAGACTGGACAGAATAATTTTAGTTGTAGACGAGCAAGCAAAGACTAGTAATGTTTTGAATTGAGTTAATGAAAATATTAACAATACTATTGTTTATTCTATTATTTATTGATCCAAAAACACGGCGCGGCAATATTACTTGTTGACCTTTGAAAAGTTAGTAATTTGACAATTTAAAATAACCTTTTTGTATAAATAATAGTTTGTTAATATATTTATTAATTTCTTTTAAAACAACTCAAACCTTATCCTATATTTCAGTTGTACTGAACATAGCTGATATTTTGATATGAACAACTCTTAAACATCTGTTTTGTAGTAAATACACAGACATTAGTTCATATACTATAGAGATGCTTTTTTCCTAATTACAGCAAGTCTAGCTGTGCCATACATTAATTAAGAACGTTTAGACTAGACCATAAAATATGTTTTTAAATTTAGGCGCAAAATCCATTTTACATTGTTTTAAAAAAAAAGTTGAAAGAAAAAGAAACTTGCCACACAAGAATAATTCTAAACTTAAACTTCTTTAGCAATTTAAAAAACTGTTAGGTCTAGACTAAACGTTCTAACCACTAATCTATAACATTACCTTGCCAATTTAAGTAGCAATTAGTGTTGCCATATCTTCTTTTAAGTGATATTATTATAGACTGCTTATCCTAGTTTTAAAGAATGTTTCATAATTCTCACGAATTAGTTATCAATTTTACTGTTTCATATAGAGTGACTGAGGTTTTTCCTTTTTATTAATAATTCTTATAGGTATAGTAAATTGCGTTTTGAACTGCAAGTCATAGAGGCTAGTTTTCCTGTGCTTATTAAATCAAAATGTCCTACCTACAAAGAAATCATAACGTCTACCTACTATGTATGTACCTAAATAATTATTGTGTTAGAGATATCATAAATTACCGAAATTATTTTACAGCATGACGTTATATCAAAAATTATAGGAAATGGGTCTCTTTCCTTGCAGTTGTAGTTAGTAGAATTTTTTAAATTTAAGCTGGCAATATTTTATGTCTTGGTAAAATTGTCTATGAATGAATTTTAAGTTGTGATGATTATATTTATAGAATTTAAAGACAATTCGAATGTATAATTAAATACTTTATTTTATAAAAGCAGAAGGCTTTATCGAAATCAAGAAACAGTCAAGGATTTCGACTTTGTTCGAAGCTGCCATTTTTTTTTGTATAGCAATATTTGATTAAGAGATCTTTGTAGACCTCTAACCTAGGCATGTTTTAGGATTTCCTATCTAAACTTTTTTTATTATAAATAGTCACTATTTATCACTTTTTTATATTTTTGAACATTCCCATAGATTGCGACTGATCATTATTTTTAAGCTGTTCATACGCTAGTCAGCTGTCTCTGCATCACATAGACAATGTGTTTATGAAATGAGTTTAAAGAAAATACCATAAAACAAAACATCAATTACACATGACGTGATAAACAACATGACTAAAAGAAATGTTGATCATCGTATGACCATCACGGAGGGGGTCATTTTTATGTAATCAATGTATGTAATCAAATTTCATTACCTATTTGAAATCGTGCGTAACCTACCCTAAGAAGGAGGTTATCACCTCGATTAACCTTTCCAGAAATGGTTAATAAACACGAACTGCCAACTATAATTTTAATTGAATAATATTAAATTAAATAACACATAAGAAAATAAAAAAAAAAGGCTTCAAGTGTCCCGATGCCGAGGTAAAAGTTGGCATCAACCGTGAACGTTAGTAGAAATGTTAATTTGACCATTTTGTAGACAAATCCATTTACTATTTTAATTTCCATTTAAACATATTTTCTATGTGATCAGTTACCCTTATAGCATTATCCCTATTGTTTAATTTTATACAAATGCGCATAGATTTTTCTAGCTTTTGGCTCAGGAGGAGGGGAAGAGTCAAATCAATATTTTATTTGACAACTGCTTAATCATACAGAAGCCAAGCGGGGCAGCTAACCTTGTCTGCTCTCTTCCTGGGTAGAGCTCTGTAAATTTAATTGTATTCAATTTATACACCACAGCTCTCGCAACACGCCAATATCACAATAATTTTGTAGTATTTAAATATTAGGTGTGAAACATGCAATATCATTTAGTTATTAATGAACGATTTTAGTTGAAATTTATTTAGAAAGGGTGGTATGTTAGATAAGTACCAGTGGTTTAAGATAGGTTTTAAAATTATAATATTTTGATCCATCGTTAATTGCTATAATAAAGGTTCCTTTGAAACTAAATGAAATTAAAAAAGAACATTTTTTTTTCTTTTTACTAAAAGCAATACAACTTCCGTAAAACTAATATACTTAGGTTCATAACATCATAAAAAAATATTTATTTTTTAATAATTCATATTTGTTCTTTTGAGACATTGCCATTGCAGTTCCTTGCTTGATCTCCATATGATCTTACGTATAGGCAACAACTGACCCTAAATAATGATAATTCAAAATATTTTAATGGAAATAATTGATTTTGCTTTGATTTTACGAATACAACATTTATATATTACATTAGTTTATTGTATTGTGAAAATCTTATTTTCACAGCATCATTCAAGTAATAAATATCGTCCAAATAGATTTTTTTGGTATAATTTTATATAAAGCATGTTTAAAAGCAAACAAAATGTCGGTATTTAGTATGTTTAAGTCTTTCTTATCTAAGAAAATCAGATTTAAACAAAAAATACATAGGTAAGAAATGTGAATGAATTATGAATCAAAATATTATTTTAGTTATTTTTAAGTTAATACAACACGTGGCTGGACTTTGTAAACAAACAACTGCAGTTTAAGCGTAGTGCCATCTGTCGGCGTTAGCTGATGTTGTTACGTGTGGCTAGTAGACGATATAGACTGAAATTGTATTCGTCTTCTGATGTGTGTAAATAAAGATCAAGTATGTTCGTATTTATTGTGTTGTTTTATTTGGACTGGGAGTGGCTCAAGTATTTATTCCGTTAAGCTAATAAGCAGAGAACTAGCGATCGGCAGACACACGGTATTGTAGCAAACTGCATATTGACTAGTAGACCTACTCTATAGGAATTCACTATCCTATATTCCTTTACGCGTGTTCAAAAGTCCAAGAATATCACAATTGTCTCTTAAAATGTGATCGCAGGTTGTCTGCCCTTTTAACATCTTAATGTAATATAATTTTACAAAACGAATAATGCAACGGTTTTTAACGGAAAGACGAACGTCTTATTTTAATTACATTTATTGATTAACGATAGCATTTTCAAGAGTAGAACTCCCGGGAGACAATTTTTATTTCAACGTAAGATATAGTGTCAACTAATGTCAAATATATTGCCAAATATTGACAAAAGATAAAAAATATTATTTTAAATTTTGAAGAAAGAATAAATATATAACAAAACCGACATACGTGGCTGTATTAAATCAAAAATACACTGAAAATGAGGAATGATTCGGGAGTTAATTGATGGCGAAATTACCTTGGGACACTGCATTTTACTGCAACGTAGGCGTTATATTAAATGAGGGTTATGGCACCCATTAAATCAGTTAATGTTCATTTATCCCACAGATTACCCCCTAATAGATTCCACAGGGCCACAATGACGCGCAACACATACTTATTATAGCTATTATATTAAGTGACGCTAAGAATCACGACTTCAGGGACGACCAAGTTTGTGACCTTAGGAACGTCCGAGTTTTTGACAATTTACTAATAGTTTACTATCCTAAATACATTAAAAATGGCTTACTGTGCAGTGAAATGGTGTGGCAAGTCAGCTAAGACATCCGTCCATCGAAAAGATGGCATAATATTTCATCGGTAAGTAAATTTTATTCTTATCACGGTTAACTATTTCAAATGCACCGGAGGTCAACTTATACTGGTACATAATGGTGCAAAGTAATAACAATTAGGCACCCATTGATGTCATTTTGAAATGTCCCTTTCACTCATTACGTAAACTACAATAGTTGTCTTTGTCTCATAACAGCACGTGTATCGATAGTGTTGTGACTTATAAGTTGATATTTGTTTGGTCATCGTTTGAACTTTGTGTACTGGTCATTTTATTTTGTAAAAAAAATAGTGGCGTATCATTCTGCTATATGTTATAGGCTTCCTTAATGCACCGAAAGGAAAAAGTGGATCGATGCAACTTGTCGAGGGGACGATTATTTTTCCACCAAACATAGTGTGATGTGTTCAAGACACTTCACAGAAGATAATTTTCATTGTATGAAAAACCGTAGAAAACTGTTGGATTCCGCTTTACCATCTCTATACTTCCCAGTTTTGGTATGGACTTTTTTTTATAGATTAGAACCAATGTAGATTACACAATAATAGCAGTAAGTGATTGAGTGAAACATGATACGTCGAGGCCTGGGGGTGACAGGTGAGGCCATCTGTCACCCTAGCAGAAGCAGGCCGGGGTGGTGGCGAGCGCGTTGCGAAGCGCGCTCGCTTCCAGGGATCAGAGGGAACATGGGGTTCCCACACGGGGGGGGGGTCGTCTACTTGTTGTAGATGGCCCGAGGTATGTCGGGGCACCAGGGGCTTCCTTTCTAGGGTATACCTGGTTCCCCGGCTATTAGTACCCGGTGCGGTTTTAGTCGGTTCGAGTCCGACAAGCCACCGGTGGTATCAGAGGGGATTTCCGCACAGAAAAAATAAATAAAAAAATAGGTTTGTAGTGCAGTCACATTGCCACCGGTGTTTACGAACATTTAAATTAAATAAAAATTATTGAAATTAAATATAAAAACAGTCTAAAATATAATAAAAAACACACTGCAAGTCTGAAGTCACACTTCATATTGACAGGCGCCTGCGTATTCCTGTCGGGTATTTTCGTTCAGATTTTTGTTGAATTGTTGGCTAAAGTAAATATTAAATAGAAATTATGATTGGAAATATATAGAAATGGTGATTAAAAACTTCAAGTTATAGTTAAAATTTCCTTTCTTTTTCGACTGATCCTTTTTTCCAAACTAGGTTGGGGTCGGCTTTCAGCCTACTACAACACGGCTGAACTTCGTTTTTAAAGTAGAGCGACTGCCACAATCCAAGTACTAGGCGATATTGAAATTCTTTAGTTATTTTTCAATATTTATTTACAAACTCCGACTCAACTCATCAACTCTACTAGCAACACTGAAAGCAGTCGACATTTCTTTTACATATTTTCAAAATAAACAGATTTTCCATAAATTTACAACACCGCAAAATAAGCAAAACAAATTAAAGAACAATAAAATGGATACTTTTTATAAAATTATCATAAAAAAAAAACGCTTAAAATAAATAAACCAAACAGAGATACAGTATAGTTATAGTATTTTATATATGTTATTATTATAGTTCGATGTGTAGGGAGACCCTGTACTAAAGGACTATGGGGGAATCAAATTAATGGAGAAGTGTGACCCCAAGAGTGACCTGCTCTTCTTCATTAATGTTTTCTTGGAGAGGGGGAACAACATTGCCAAAGCTTCTACTAGATGTGAAGATGGGATGGGAGAAATCCTGAAAAGAAAGGTTATGTCATATGGCATAACAATAGACCCATCGAAGAATAGGGGAGCACTAGGCACCAAGGAGTTAACTCTCTCTAGAATTGCTCAGGCATTTGCACCATGTACTGCAGCAGTTATCATTGGCCACAATCTCAAGGGGAAACTAGTTTCAAAGCTTCTTGGAGGTTTGCAAATAATAATGCAATATACTATCTTTTCAAGACTGATATCAACTGGGGCAACCTACCCTGAAGAGCTTAGAGAGATTGCCCAGATTCTAAACATGGAAATGTCAATCATGCTGGCAACTCCGAAAGAAAAACGTAAGCTCTTTATGAAGCCTGTTTCAGATCTGCTGGAAGAGTCAAGCCAGTATGTAGATGCGGCAATGAATCCACAATCTCTGACCAAGCGTAGATTAGGATCCTTGTTAAAGCAGGGGTTGTGGCCATTGCTGGGGACACCACTAGATTAACTGATATAGTCAACGTCCTCAAGAACAATGCATTAATGGTGAAGATGAAGTCACACATGACTTACAGTTCTCTGGCTTCGTCCATGGTTAGTGGTCCTGGTACCTCGGGAAACTAATCAGGAGGGTAGGGGGCTGATGGGCGGTTCCCAATAAGATTAGAACTGAGGATGAGTTGAGAGAGATGGGGTTCTCAGAGGGGGAGGTTGTCATGATCAGCCGGGCACAGTCTGCAATAACAATACAACCACAGACTTAGACCGAAGCTGTATGGGAGTACATATAATCTTGGGGGACCTTAATTAGAGATTACATCTACCCTAATGAGGATGACTCAACACCAATCAGTGAGGACTGATTGGTGGTGAGTCATTTCTTAGTGATTAGTCATTTCTTAGTCATTTCTGAGTGGTGATTTATTTCTTAAATAAATTAATTACAATTATATATTTACATAAACAGTGAAATACCAAAGTTCTTAGGTAAATACTTTCCAGTTTCCGATCGAGAACTCGTCAGAAGCAGCCATATTCCAACCAATTTCAACCAATATAGTCGTATAGAGACCGCAGACAATAATAAACCTTCTTTGCACACTGTAGGGAAATTGTCGGCATTTGATTTTAACACACTCTTATGAGAGTAATAGGTAAAAATTACTTCAACAAAATCATCGACAGATACACGCCTAATAGTAGGGGAGCCCATGATGCTAAATGGGGATTTACTCGACCGTCATGGGGACCTATTGGATTTGAAAGACACGGTAATGTTACCACTTGCAAACTGCAAATTCTAAAAATCGCCATGTCGAAATACCCGAGCGTGTTAGATTTTATACAGACGGTTCAGCTTGATGTTCCTGTCATACTAGCCAAAAATCTGACGATTATTTTGCAAGGTATTTTAAATCTGACGGATGATAATATTTTTATTATTTACAAAATGTGACAAGTAAAGGCACGAAAAATTATGTAGAAATTTAAAGATTTCTTGCATTGTTTGCTTCAAAATAAAAAAATGTCACGGCCATGTGTTTTTTTTTCGGAACTTTGTGACCCTCCCACTGCTTTATTTAAATACACAGTCTGATTTTTTATATACACAGTAATGTGTATGTAGTTAACCCAACTTACCTTAATCTTACACACTCGCGTATTTCTGACCATCGTTTTTTTTAACTAATCTGATAGGCTCCCCTAGACGCTCGGCGCTATATGTAGTGCTCATGACTGGTGGAGGTACTCAACTGGGTGTAAGGTATTCCTCCTATGTTAATCTGACACGCTCGAGTAAATCCCGAAATCCCTTCTAGGGCTCCCCTACTAAAACTAATCAACACAGATCAGCACAATATTTTTTGAACTCGGCTTAAATATTTATATATCTAATTACTAGTATATAAATAATCTATACATTCATATTAAGATTTATACCTAATGATAAAAATTAAATTATTGAAAAATATTTTTCTTTTTAATTTACATCAAATTATAATCGAGTAGTACTCGTTTTATCTACATTTATTCCATAAATATATGTCACATTTATGTAGAGTAGGTACATTTATTAAACTCAGTGTTTTAAACTAAGCAAATAGTAACCATAAACCTCCGTATCTCCGTAGACTATTAATATTAACACTAAACATTCATTACACGTCTTCTCTCGCTCTTTACTTTCAAATAAAGAGGGAGAGAAGACTTCTATAAAACATTTAAACATATATTTCAACTTTACATCATAATACACTAATCTGCCTCCAAGATCGATCCTGACCGAAACCTGAATGTAATCTTTACACTACCTTCATAAACAATCAGAACGGATACAAATGTCACATTGTTACATTTATTATACCGAGAATTACATTTAAATAAAAATTTGATATCAACAGGTATACGGCCAACTACAGAACTAGATTTACACAATTATATCTTGTCTGGCTACTCGCTTAAATGTGCTTTGCAGTGTCTGTTCAGTAATTTCCTCACCGCTGTAAGTGGGCTTAGTGTAAGTTTATTTCACATCGACTCGACCGTCACGGTGACCGCGTGGTGGTTAAACATCCAACCTTGACTGTAATTGTATTGTAACCGAAAATTGAATCGGTAATTTATTAGTCTTAGTAATACTTTATTATTCTATTACAAAAATACTTTTTTTAACATTCCTGAAATTCTGAACGAACTTTCATTATGAATTCTGGTGATCCAAGTGAATGGTCATAAGAGTCATTTACATCCCTATTGCAAGGCTTAAAATAAACCAATCTGCCGTCACCACAGGGGCTTATAACTAAAACTATGCAGGTTCGTAACGCGACCCACCAGAAAAAACTCCTGCAAGAAAAACTGACGGGTAATGAAAATTCCACGACACCCGGTCGGGTCGATGGAACCTCCATCGGTGACGGCGCTTACAGACTATTGTTCTTTCAGCTAGTGGTTAGAGCAACTCAATCCCAAGCAGATTTATCATTGGTATAATCTTTAACGTAGTAATAAGATTTTGAAATAATCCTGCGTTTAAAGCAATTTAACCTTAATCCTGAACTCGTTAGGTTATATTTATCTATGTATAAGCTGGTATTCGTATTCGTGTGGCAGTGACGCGGCAGTCGTCGTCCGAGCAAGACGAATACCACACGAATGAAAGTTGTATATTTACAAGCCACGCACACATAGGGCCGCGCGCACAACTGAGTTGAACTATCTATACTACCCTTGCGAACACACAAAGCTTCTCGCCACGATATTCAGACAACAAAATACAGGTGTCATGTAAACGGTTAGCAAAGTATTCTTATTTTAATGAACTAAAAAATGTATTCGGTCAGCCAAGCTAGCTAGTTGATTGGTAACATCTGGTCAGCAAACACTCAGGCTTAAGGCACTGCGGTGTGCTGGTGCGGTTCACCGCACATCGATTTTGACCGCTGACAGTATACACTGCTGCGAGCCGCAATGCCATGCCGCATTCCGGCTAACCGCTAGTGCGTTCTTGACCTTAGGCGTGCGTTTTAAGTCTTATCTCGCTGTCCAAGTAATTATTTAGCAAACGGCAAACCAACTGATTACATAAAATTCTACGTTGGCGAAAATGACTGAAATACAAAGGGATGCGTTGGGCTAAGACCAACTATTTCAAACATGATCATATTACTACAATTAAGTATAAGGTTCGTATAATGTAAAAAAACATTTAAAAATTACCAATCTTTCATTCACAATTTTGTCAAATCTTTTGCGTTTGACATCAAATTCATAAAAGATTTTGAGGAATTGAGTCAACAATTACGAGGGCCCAATGCAGTGTTACCCATCCCTCATACTGACTCTCTTTATACATATATTAAGGACGAAGGGTTTTTTGTTGGGAATAAACATCAATTTGCGAATACAGGAGTAAGATGACTCATAGCTACTACAGTTTGTTGGACGTTTAAATACAACCTAAAAATTTTATATAGTAGCATAATCAATTTACGTTAAAATATAGTTGTTTTTCAAAAACAGTGCAATTTTTATAAAAAAAGAGGCAACACTTTTATAAAAATTATCTAACTTAATGACAATTATTTTAAGACAGGCTCAAATGCGTTTTCGCACTGTCGCAAATTTTAGCAAATTTTTTGTAGTGCAACCTATTTCACTATCTTTGTTGTTAAAAAGAGAGGAACATTTTAAAAATATTAGGTTTACATTTTAAATTTTTTTACAAAGGATTTTATTTCAAGGGAAATTTACGCTGTTTTTTAGGATAAAAGCAGTCAAGAGACGAGAACGAGACGGGTATACAACCTGCCTCAGTCACATGACCTTGAATATTTTCTGAATAATTTTACTACTCAATAATGATGACAATGTAACTTTAGACAAAGAATTTCTTTTCAAATTCATTAGCCACATCCTGACTCCAGTAGACATTCTCAGGTCACGTACATGAGTCATATGGAGTACTGGTTTAATTCCATGGGAGAGAAAATGACCCTCGCCATAGAATAAAACCATAAATTTCACAATTAATGTTTATTGCAGAAAACTGATCAGTTTACTTTTTTAAAGTAGCGCTAACGGGTATATTTTCAGGAGCCAAGGGTTTTTTTAAATGTTCGCACATTTAAAAATCACTGAATAATATTTCGCTTGATCAGTGGCAACTGGTGATATCTGGTCCATTGAAATTTATTTGATAAATCTCCATAGAAATTCTTTAGGAATATAAAAAATAAATATTGATTTACATTGTTACTATATTAAATTATTAACTAAACTAAGAAAGCACAGGTACTATAACAAGTTTTCATTACAAATGTATGACGACCAGTATAGCTGCTCAAACGGCGACAGGTTAAAGCCTTCTGTGCACAAAGTAGGTAGCTTCTGTCGCAACTACAGTTAAAAAATATTTAGATACACAACAATCACATTATGAATTAACCCTTGGGTGTGTGATGGGTCTGACAGACCCGTTATTTCAAGGAATCGACAATTACATACTAAAATTATTCATCAAGGGCTCCGGTCCTTAGACCGCGTAGACCTTAGACCTGACGTGACCTTAGACACGCCGCGTGCCTGGATAGGACCCATCCAGGCACGCGGCGTGTGTATGTGAAACTGTTGCATGGCGACACGTCACCACGGGATGCGTCGCCACGCTATGTGATACATATTTCACATATCGTGGTGTAACATGTAATGCGGTGTGGCTATATTTTTAACCTTTCATATGCTTCTTTTTATACTCATTATTTCCATTGTCGTCCACCGACAGCGACGGGTCAATATTTTTTTCCATACAAATGAAGAATTAGTTTGACTGTTGTCGCTAGCACAGCTTAAAAATATTTAGTATGGCAATTCACTATTTATATGGGAAGTGTTTCTATGATTGGATACAAAATATGATTGATATCACATAATTTTAGGTAAAGAATTCTCGCGACCACTTGCAGTGCGTTTCACAAGAAGCAACTGATAGTATAAGTAAAGACTGAAGAAAGAACAAGTCTTTCTTCCTCCGAGCGTTATTCCTAAACTAACATGGGGTCGGCTTTAAGACTAATAGCACACGGCTGAACTTTTACGCGAAGCGACTGCCACCAGACTTCCACAACCCAAGTAGGCGATATGAAGTTCTGTAGACAGACTGTTTTCGGACTTTTAAGGATCCGACTACCCGTAACGTTTGCGACAGATGTTCAAACGGCAAACGGGACCGAACGCACTCAATTCAATTCTGCACTCCATTGTCATATACTCTTAACTATGTACGCAGTATTTCACCGCGTTTAATTTTCTATAGCACCCTTAATAATCTATTGTGGCGACACAAGTATTTATATATTATTTTTCTAACAATTAAATTACATTTTTAATTCGACGCAGCAACATTTTACATCTTCTGATACATATGACATTACAAATATGGAGTAACTAATAACGGCAGACTCTCCTCTATAGAAGGAAGAAGAAGAAAAATGTAATAAGTCTTGAGACTTAATTTAACGAGACTTGGTGCGCTGGTTGGTCCAGTAGTTATTGATTCAGGCAAAATTCGAAAGATCTTGACACAAAGCGTCAAATGCGCAAAACTAGACCCAAAACCTTGAACTAATACACTCCGACTGTGCGCAATGTAACCGGACTTTCCGGATCGGAAGTTCAGTTTTACAAGTCATATCAGAGCCCATCAAAGTGGGAACTCGGGCTGAACACGAAGGACTCGCCATCACTGAATACGATGTGGATGGATTACGTTTTCGACAGCTAAGATCTGTCTCAAAGGTTGTGTTTTTTTTACACACAGCACCTAATTTTGGGATGAGCACGATCCGAAATATTTAGTAATATGTGTATAATAAGTATGTTAATCAGCAGTCTGGGTTTTATAGTACAGGCTCTTTTAGGATCAGACGGCCGTATGTGAGATCTCAAGTTCTTTTTATACAAATGTATTCTAAGATTTTTATCAACTTGATATCGACTGTTTTTTGTAATAGTCAATATGAAGTATGGTGATAAATCTGTGAAGTCTTAGCCTCCTCTCCATTTGAAAGTAATTTCAGAAATATTCTTAATTTAAACATTATACGTTAGAAAAATAAAGGTATCATCTTACTGCATCGAATTAATGTCGTTATATAAGTCGCGTTTCAAGTCGATTATGTCATAGACATGTGTCAGTTTAATTGTGATAAAATCATTCGACCTTATCGAATGTTATATTTGTAGTTTAATTATATTATTATTATTATTATTATAAAATATATTTCTCTGTATGTAATACTATTATAGTCCGTTCGCGTTAAGAAAATAGTGACGCATCGATCAAGCAGAAATTATCGTTTCGTACGAAAGCTTGACAACTGATTGGTTAAAGTGCGGGGCTTGATCGATGCATTACTTTTTTCTTAATGCAAATGGACTATAGTTTAAGACTTATTAGGCGGACATAGCATTACATTTTATTCATCAACCGCTCAGAGGTTCTTAAAAATCTTTATTATATCTGAATGCTTTTAAAAACGTATGTCCACCTATTAAAACATAAAAATATGATTTTTCTTATCTAAACTACCAAAATTGAAACCTCATTTACAGTTATTATGTTCTAAATCGCGACATCAAGATCTTCAACACGACTTAAGGGTTCATACAAACTACTCACATTATGACTGCCAAGTAACTTAAAACATACGGCGTAAGGCCAAGTCCAAAAAAAAAACTTTTAAAGTTATGTTTCAAATACAGTTTGAGTACAGACATATATCTCTTATCGTTGGCTTGTATAAGACTGGCGGTCGCCCAGAGGTCGAAAATCGACTCTAATCTATTAAATAAAAGCTCATTTTGCAACTGAAGTTCCTAGCTTGTTTAAATAACACTTAAATTCGCTAATAGCTACTAATGGGTAGACAAATAGCTAAGAGAAAAATAAAAGTTCAGTAACTTTTTCTTAGTAATATGCCAACAATTTTCTTTTTTCTTTCTTTAGTAGCTATTGACGTTTGAGTGTTACCAATTAAAAAAATTAAAAACAGTTTTTACCTTCACTGGAGTTTCAATAAATTTAATAAATTGACGTCGAATTTTATTATTAAAGTCTATTATCATTTTACTGAACTAACTCGGGCAAACACTAGTGTTACTAAAACCAAAAAAGGTATAACAGAATAGAATTGTGCAAAATATAGACAAACTGTATTCGAAAAATACTTTTGCAGTTGCTTTGCAGATTTATTAAAGATATAAAGTTCTACTCACTTGCGTATTTAAGGTATACCAAACTAGTTTCCAACCCAACGGGGGCCGATAGTCAAGAGAGACAGCGACCTGTTAACATACTTTTATCGTCGTAAAACTTTATATCTTTGTTTCTTTAGAGTTAATTTGCAGTCGAAATGTCTATATTGTTATACAAAATCTGTATTTGCATACAATGTCATTAAATCTAATTTATAGTTAAAATGGGAGGGTGGTAGCTTATCTCTTACTTTGGCCTCTTGTTGATCCTGAAAGAAGAAAAGAGACGTATTAATAAATAATATTCATTGAGGGGCTTGTGGCTAAGTGGTAACCGAGTGGGGTAACACATTTCGAAGTTAAGCAACCCTAGCCAGGTCAGTCTACGGATGGGTGACCATTTCTTGAGATCAATTTCTTTCTTGAGGCAATCGTTACGGGTAGTTGGAGCCCAAAAAAGTCCGACAACAGTTTTTTCTACAGAACTTCGATATCACCTAATACTAGAGGGCGCACCAGGGACTTCCTTTCTAGGGTATACCTGGTTCCCCGGCTATTAGTACCCGAGATGGCGTGCGGTTTTAGTCGGTTCGAGTCCGACATGCCACCGATAGGTGGTATCCGAGGGGATTTCCGCACGGGCAAAAAAAAAAAAAAAAGGGGGTTGGAGGTCTGATAACAGTCGCTCCGCGAAATATCTTCAAATTCAAGAGGTTTTCTAGTAGCCACTGAATAGATTTTGATCAGTACTTTTAATCAAGAAAACAGTACTGTTACAAGGGATAGTACTAATGACCTGATCCCAAACTAGGAAGAGCCCCACTATGGTGACCAGACTGCTGATAAACATAGCTATATATTTCTAAACTAGCTGGTACCCGCGACTTCGTTCGCGTGGAATTTGAGAAGCGCTGCCTTAGTGGGTTCGATTCCCGGACCAAGCAAAATTTTAAAGGGTTTTCTGAGAGTAAATATAGGCTAAGTTACTCCGTATATAGACAGCTACCTGCTAGTAAAATAATATCAAAATCGGTACAGCCGTTTAGAAGATTACCCGGAACAAACAGACAGACACACAGGCAAGAAATATAAACTTGTTTTTAGGCATAGGTATCGTGCAACTTCAATTTTATTTATTAATATAGATACAACATATTATAGACTAGATGAGACCCGCGGTGTTACCCGCGTTTGTTGTTATAACCGCGGGCAACGCCGCGGGGCGAAATTAGTCTAAAAAAAGTAGCCTAAGTTACTCCTATGTCATCAGCTATCTGCCAGTGAAAGTCCCGTCGAAATCGGTCCAGACGTTCCAGAGATAATTACACCCAGACAGAACAAATGATCGTGCCCATCACACAATTGATTGTCCACGGTGGGAATCGAACCCACAACCTCCAGATTAGCAGGCAGGATCACTAACCACTATACCAACAGGCCTGTTAAAATGTAAATAAATAAGTGTAGCAAAATATTAACTTACACTGTGTTCCCTGTAATATCTTCTCCGATTTCAAACGAAATCTTGGCGAACACCTCCTTAACTTCACACGGCTCATTCTTAAGATACTGAGCAGCCTTCTCGAAAAACTCGTGTATACCGTCCGTTTCTTCATCAGTAAACGGACCTAGGAACTTGAACTGGCTGTACTGCCTTTTCTCGGCGAACTCCGCAAAGTATTCCTGAATCTTCTCCAGAACACTGAAAAGAAAAACAAAGGCGGTCAATTATGCCAAAGGTCATTTTAGTAATTACTAATTGTTGTTTAAATATTTTAAGACCGTAAATTACGATTTGTATCTATATATGTGTTTGTAGTGCAGTGGTAGCGTATGCGACTGCTGTGCTGTGGTCTCGGGTTCGATTCCCGAGTCGGACATAATGTTTGTATGATCCACAAATATTTGTTTTAGCGTTTGGGTGTTTTATGTGTTTGTTTTTACAAAAAAAAGTATTCTATCAGTCAATCTAACTTTCATAGTACAAGCTCTGTTTAGTTTGTAACTAGATGGCGTTGTGTGTCAGATGTCCGAAAATATTACTTATATCTAGTGCACCTAGTCACTCATTACTGCATTACCCTAAAGTAGACTGGGAGGAAATGTCTGTGGTCATAAAGTCTCCCCATGGCAAATATATTTATGTATTTATTGAGACTTCCTGCAAAATATATTGCAAAAGGCGGACTTAATGCCACAGGCATTTTCTCCCAATCAAACCATTGGATGTTGCAAGGCTGTGTGTGGCAGGTGTATATTTGGGACAGGTAAGGATGAGACTGAATTAAAGAATATTACAAATGGAGAAAAAATCCTACTGATATATAGGTACTAGGTATACAATAAAGATACTCTTTAGGTGTTTTTCTGATAACAAATTGTTACACAAACTGATATTACCTGGCCTCTTTAGGTAGTTCCACCGGCTGAACCTTCTGGACCTTCACCACTTCTTTGGTCTTCTTCAGATTACGAGTGATGCTCCTCAGAAAGGGGTTAGTTTCCTCCTCGAGTTCAGCATCCGAGATTTCGTCTTTTGAATCTGACTGCTCAGCAGGTGGGTTTACAGCAGGACGCTCCTCTCGAAGGTCATCAGGGATGATAAGGTAGACGTGTTCAGGAGCTTCTTTGTAGATGCAGATGTGACTGGAATTGTAGAAACAAAAAGGTTTACGCGCAAAATTTTAAAAGAGTTGTTTTTATTGTATGGATTTTTACGAGTTAATTCGCAAAACGTCTAAAAAATGTAGTTTTAATTATTTAAACGTATTCGCATATTTCAATCGAATAACTTGACCATCGCATTGCAACATAGAATAATATAATGACAATAAGTTTATTGATACCAAGATACCTCCATTATGTCAACGATTTCTAAACATATGACTATAGATTATAACATACTTGTTAACTGTGTGTTTACAACAATCCATGATCGATAACGTTTAAACCAGGCCGAGCCTGTTTCTTAGATTTTATATTTATGACACGCAATACAACTATTTTTACAGGTTTTCTACCAAATACAATAGTATAGTCAAGTGTACAATAGTGCAATAGTGTGTGTAGTGTGTATTCGTTGTTAAAAACATGTATCGTAATAAATAATACCTCTTACATTAACAATTTTAACAACCTTACTCATCCCGCCCGCATCCCGGCAGCCGGACCGACAAACACACCCATATACTTCCAAACACACACACACCACAGACAAACCACTCCCAGACACAGCACCTACTAACCCGCTTATCACACAACTATTCGTCCCGGGCGGGAATCGAACCCCGACCCCCGGCCGACAATCGAACACCAGACCGACAGGCCTGTCTTATTTCAGGCTCATATTATAACAAATAACATTCAACATTACGCTTGTGAATTCACTCAGAGCACAACATAATATATATTTATGTGTTAGCGAAGGAGCGTGTGTCGGCGTGTTCTTATATGCTGTCAATTTCGTGCGCGTGTTCAAACATGCTCATGTATGTTCGAACATGCTGGCGTATGTTCGAGCATGCTGGCGTATGTTCGAGCATGCTGGCGTATGTTCGAGCATGCTCACGTATGTTCAAGCATGCTCGCGTATATTCAAACATGTTCGTGTAGACAAAAATGTTTGAAGACATCTTGCATACGATTTTCGGCTCTGTTTTAATAAGATAAGGTTAATATTTTATTTACATTTTAAAAGCATTCGAGTATTTTTGGTGCTCAATCTGAGTCAAGTCAAACAATATAACCAACATTTCGCTTGCCATACATTATATTATTAGAAAGTTCTGTAGTTATCATAGCATCATCCTGATTATTTAAAAGCCTTCCAAACTTACCGATCAGGATCTCCCCCCTCGCTCTGAGTCTGTAAAATATAGCAATTCACATCACAAATCTGCAGCACCATATCCATTTGAGCGGTGCTTTCAAACTCAACCATAGACATTCCGTCGACATTCAACATGAAGTCTACAATGTTATGGATCCGCTTCCTCTCCTCCTTGGAGAGAGTCCGGTCAAAAACTAACTCAACCTCTGCATTATTCTTGACAAATTCGTATATTTGGTAGAGGACGTTCATTGAGAAGCGGTCTTCGTTCTCCACTTTGACAAAATTCTTGCCGCAAACTTTCGTTTGTGTAGCCTGGAAAAAAATTGGAGTAATGACGTTTATTGATAGTTTTTTTGTGGTATAGTAGCCACTCAAGGAGACGGGTCACTCCGAAGAAATGCACTCATCATATTCAACAAGCTTAGTGTTTACTACAAAGTAAAGATCTTACATAAACCGCATTAGAAGCTAAAGGCTCCAAGATGCCAGATCCACTCCTGCCCAGGGCACCACCATGCCAGCCCATCTTCTGCATCATGCTACAATAATAAAAATACGAACGTTAATCAGAGATTGTGCTTTGTGACAGCAGTATCAATAAATTCTTGGACAATCATTCTTAAAAGGCATATATCATCATAGTCAGTCAATCAACTGTAGGGTTTGACTTTGGAAGTAAAATAAGTATGAGTTTTAAGAGAATTACTACTACACTAAGTGACTTTTATTAGGCTAATATTAACACTGCATTAAGGGCAAAGTTTTCTAACAAACCTCTCCGCTTTACTCATCTTCACAGGCTTAGTGAGCATTTTGTCAAATTTCTTCTGGATCTTGTTGGTCCTTAACATCTTGCCTTTATTCAAAGTGCTGGAACCCTCTTTGGACTCCGTAACAGAATTCTGCCAATGTATTGGTACGCATTCCGTGGTAGGAGATGGAGAGGTACTTTCGCTAAAAAATATTGGAAATTATGGTACTGCTGGTTTACTTTTTTACTTACTTCAGCGTGACTGAATGTAACATTAATTTTATAAATAAACTAGCTGAGACCCGCGGTGTTACCCGCGTTGTTGCGTTGTTGTTGTTATAACCGCGGGCAACGCCGCGGGGCGAAGCTAGTCTAAAAAAAGTAGCCTAAGTTACTCCTTATGTCATCAGCTATCTGCCAGTGAAAGTCCCGTCGAAATCTGTCCAGCCGTTCCAGAGATTACCCGGAACAAACAGACAGACAGACAAAAATTGAAAAAAAATGTTATTTTGGCATATGTACCGTGTAAACATACATATGCATTTAGTAAAAAGCTATTACAAACAGACACTCCAATTTTATTTATCTGTATAGATAAATCAAAAAGCTTTTATTCTTTATCTTGTTGGGTTATTCTGTTAGGACCTAAATTTGTTAACTTTTATAATGTGGAACCACTTTTATATATAGACAAGGCAATAATATAAGCAAGGGTCTGCTTCACTTTGTTTAAAGCCAGTTTTTATTAGAAATTCAGAAATGCATGAATTCCGGCATCGCGGCGCTTGCTCAAGTCCGTAGAGACTGCGAATTAGTTTGCATACCCGGTTAGTTCCGTCTTGGAAGCCTTCGGGCTGTTTAATGGAAATTTCTTCTTCAACTGAACCATTTAGGAAGGCTGTTGCTACATCAAATTGGCGTAGGTTTAAATTTTCTTTAGCACTTATTGCAATAATTGCTCGTATAGAGCTGAGTCGAGCCACAGGACTAAATGTTTTACTGTAATCGACTCCTTGTTTTTGTGAGTACCCTTTAACGACAACTCTGGCTTTAAATTTATCAAAGGAGCCATCCGGATTCGTTTTCAATTTATAAACCCATTTGCAAGGTAGTACTCCTCGTCCTTTAGGTAATTCGACTAATTCCCAGGTTTTATTTTCTTTCAGTGAGTTTATTTCGCTCAGCATGGCTTCTAGCCATTTTTCTTTATAAGGCGAGTCCAATGCTTGTGTAAATTTTGGACTTCACTAACAGCTGCCAGTACAAAGTCATCATACCGTTGTGGCAATTGTATTGCTGATCTATCTCTAGGCTTAACTTTTATTTGTGGGAGTGAGGGGTAAACGATCAGATGGGTCACCTGATGGTAAGGGGCTCCAACCATGGAGGCCTCAGGAGTCACAAGTGTGTTACCTGCCTATAAGTTGGTAGTAGATGTATGTTTTATAATTCTAAAATCTTTTGCATTAATTAAATCTCCTTTTCTTTGGTGACCAATATTTTTTTCTGTGTAATATTAACATTAACATAATATTAATATTAACATTATCTTCTTACTACCTCTTCTTCATTATTATTAGGTCTCAATGAGACCTCAATGATTACATTGGGAGAGGTTTGGTATAAGTGAGCCAGCTCCACTGGGGTGATACACCGGCTTCACAGTAGCGATATACACATCATAAATAAATAAAAAACGCCTTTATTAATCCATAGGAGATAGGGATGGAATAAAATCATGTGGAGGAACAGGTGTCCAGTCCCATCACATGTGATAAATCATATCATCACACCTGGGACTGATTTACAAAACCACTGTTACTTAATTATTATTATTACACTAGCGCAAGACTCGTGAAAGGTAAAAAATAATTCATAATCTTTGATAAAAAGAATTTTGATGGATTTTAATGTATCTTTGTCTATGACGAGATCCTAATCACATGTAAAATCGCTGTGACTAAAACCAATCATTTAATCAAATACATATGATTCAAAAGTAACAATAATTTGCATGTGTAATAGGAGTTAAGTTATTCTATAAATGTGAATGAGTGAAGTTACCAGGGTGGAATTCCACACCCCTTATACTTTGGGATGGGACTCTAAGGGTGGCTATGCTCTTGTGACTCTTGAATTCCAGGTTTCCGTAAGCAGCAGTATATCGGTCACCTAATGGTAAGTGACACCATTAGGTGACCAATATACTTGTTTGCCCCCTATGCCATAGAAAAAACCGGTTTCTCTAAATACATACATTTCTTGATTTTCTTCGAGAAATGGTCATTATTTTTTAATTATTTAGGTTTATCTGTAAGCTTACAATAATTTCTTCTCTATAAATATAATATCACATGTTCCATCTCTGCAACTGTTTGCAAACAGGGCCATCACTTCACTTTTAAAATAATACAAAATAAGACTTTTACTTTTGTAATAAACAACAATAATGTTTTATAACAATGTACCATACAAGAGATCCCTTCTAATTCTAATAACTGAAATGCTATTTTGCCACAAGTATAGTTTAAAAATCGCTACACATATATTATGTTACTATATTCAGGATAACACAGGCCTGAGGAATATCTATTTAAGGGAATACAATACAAATTAGTACACTGTGATAACCTTGAAAAAAAATCTTATAAAATGACGACTGACGACTGTTTAAAAGAAAAGATCTTAAATACGTACACATAGAACGTATTACAATCGAGATCGTTATATATACTATTATCAGTTATATCTTATAATCGCGATATTTTCATTAATATGTTTGTAAACAACTCACGTGATGTCTCGGTAAAATGAGTCGGGATCCTCGTACAAAGATGTTCTGTCTACTACTCTCCTGTTCCTTTGATCTGGGGGTTCCGAGGGCTGGGCCTCTGTCGGGCCGGAAGTGTACCGAGTCTCAAAATCTTCGTCATTGCCTCGATGCCAACTTGACGAGAAGTTTTGAGGACTAAGATTATTAATATCATAATAAGCAGAATTCTCCCATAAACTATACGTGTTTGTGTATATATTCTGCTGATAAAAAGACTCGTCACAATAATTACTCATTATTTACAATTGAAAACACAAAAGTATATTTGTTTACAATCGCGCAATGAGATTTGTTTTCACATATTTCCAAACATTGTGACACTGATCACGAAATGTCACACGGTGCGATGATATTTTTGATGATGGACATGAACTTAAAGTAATTTTATGGAAATATTTAATTGTTTTTAAAAATTAATTGATCCAGTCGATCATTCGCGCTGATGTTTCAAGGTGTATGTATTTATATTTAGTTCCGAACTTCTGAAATGTAATGTAAAACTGTAAAGTAACATGTGAAAAAGAGATAGCTGCACACTAAGGTTTAATGAACGAAGAAGTACGCATGCTATGAATTTACATTTACAGTCGTCTGCACAACCTGTAACGCAATTTGTTCCTCACGTTCACGTCAACTTTGACATTTAAATAATCAAATTCGATTTACGCAGTATTTTACTTTACCCACATACCCACCCTTGAGCTAGTGACCTATTTTTGGCATTGTATTGAAAGCTCCCTGACATAGTGATAAAGCAAGAAGCAGCAATTTTATGTAATCAAATAAGAACGTTTCTCATAAAATTATTAATTTACATGGTGCCTCTAAAGGAATACCTACACTTTCAGTCGGTTGACCCTTCGACCAAAAATACTTACATTGAAATAAGGAGAAGAATAAAAATCGGAAGCGAAATTTTACACACTTTTCTACATTAATGTTTTTTCCCATAAAATTTATAAAACAGTTTAAATCATCTACGCTTTAAGTTTATTTTTGTTACATTAAACGATAATGAACGAATATAAAACCTTATCATGGGGACCTCAGATTCAAAAGGTGAGCCGCAAAGTCTTCGCTGCAGCGGGATCTTTGCGAAGGTTACGAAATTTTCTTCCGACTGCTACTAAAACTGCACTTGCACAAACGGTCCTTCTTCCGATTCTTGACTATGCCGACGTTAGCTATCTCGATCTCACCAAAGGACATCTTATCTTATCATACGATTCATATTTAAACTTCGCAAATATGATCATGTTCCCCACTAACGTAAAAAGCTCAGGTGGCTTCCAATCCGCCTTCACCGGAGTACTCCTATCCTTACGCTTCTGTATAATATTCTGTTTAATCCATTAACTCCTATTTACCTCAAAGAACGCTTTAAGTTCCTTCATGACACACATATGAAATGCCTGAGGTCCTCTGAAAGCCTGAGTTTGGAAATACCAAGGCATTCTACCAATTTCTACACAAAATCATTTTCTGTAGAAGCTGTACGTTCATGTAATGCCTTGCCGGTTAATATCAGACGTGCGCAATCCTTAACCACCTTCAAGACTATGCTATATGAGCATTATCTGTCTCTAATAGTTGGAAATTAGCGTATGTAGTATGTATAGTATTTATGTATAAATATATATTAGTAGGATTTATGTATATTAATTATTTCATAGGTTAAGACCTCAAGAGGTTAAGGTAAAAGATACAGAAATTAGAGAAATAAATATCTCTAATTTCTGTATACCTATCACCAGTTCAAAATGAATCCAGTCCATCCAAAGGTTGCCTGGAAGAAATTGTACTAAGCGATAAGGCCGCTCTTTGTACATTACATATGTTGTTAATTAAAAATAATATAATAATATAATAATAATATTCTACCACATTGACACAACGCCATCTAGTCCCAAACTAAGCAGAGCTTGTACTATGGGTACTAGACAACTGACATAAATACAAATGTACTTTTTTTTTTTTTTTTTTTTTTTAATTACTTTATAATGTCTGTAAAACCCTGGTGTACAAATAAAGTAGGGGGAAGTCCCGTAGCGCCGGACGGCACCTAGCGCCGATGGTGGGAAAGCGTTGCGTCACGTAAATTTCAAGTAAGTATTACTGCTATGGTTTTATCCTTAATTGTTTTTGTTATTTGTTTATAAAGACAGTGTTTCACTATAATTATTATATTGTGAAAGTTTTTATTAAATACCTAAACAGTTTTAGTATGAAATACGTAATTTTGGACGTTTCCTGTCCCCTACTTTCGGACACAAAGGTGTCCCTTACCACCGGACAGTTTATAGGTTAGCTTTTTTATCAAGCATTTGTACTTATTGTAATGATGATTGTTTGTTGTTTTACAGGATAGAAGGAGAGAGATATTTGAAAATGCAAGAGAGAAAAAAAAAAGGAAAATGGGATCAGCAAAGTTTAAAAACTGCGATGAACAAGATTTTGTCCAAAAAAATGAGTTTGAGGGCAGCTTCGTCACGTTACAATGTTCCAAAAAGTACTCTACATGATAAAAGAACGACATTGAGCAGTGGAAAAGAAGTCACGTTGCAACCAAAAGTTGGTAGATTCACAAAAACCTTCTCACCCGAGTATGAGCAAGTTTTAGTGGACCACATAAGAGATTTGTCTAATAGATGTCTGCCCCTGATCAAAAACGAGTTTTTGAAGTTAGCTTACGACTTGGCTGAAGCTATGAAGATTCCCCATGAGTAAACAAACCAAACGTGGCAATAACGACAACAAAAAGGAGCCGTTAACTGAAGTATCAAATATAGAAAAAACGACTTGTGTAGTGTGTTTAGAAGACCACGACGAGGACTGGATACAATGCTCCAGATGCCAATAATGGGCTCATGAAGCATGTGCAGACGTTCCAGAATGTGGAGATGCCTACATATGTGATAGATGCTAAAAGTTTTAGAATGTCCGGTGCTTGGGGTTTGAAGATTAACCCGTCCGGCACTAGGTGCCAATGTCAAAGTCCTTTATTTTTTTACCAAAACTTATTTAACATTCCTAAACTATGTTTACGCAGAATTTGTATTTTTGTTATTTGATTTTGATTTTATGTTTTGTTAATTTAAGTAATTCATAAATAAATACATATTTCTCGATGTAGTTTTAATTTTATTTCCTGAAAACCTTATGTGTCCGGCACTAGGGGACTTCCCCCTATTTATCTATCTATCTATCCTCTATAAAGAGAACTGTCTGTTGCATTAATGGTGAATAGTTGTCGGTTCAGGGCTAGGTGTCCTGTTATAGTTCCTACAACTATTAGGATTTCTAGTTTGCTAAGGCTGATCAATCTGCAGGTGAGTCGTAGTGTGCTTTCAGTTAGCACCAGTTTGGGCTGTCTGCAGAGTTTTTCCACCTCCTTCCTTCACGAGTCCGTTACCTGGCCCAGAATCTTAGTTGGTCAAGATACTTGTTATAAGAATGAATAAAATTTTAGTAGGAAGTATCATTGTTGTACTTTAAAAAACTCAACAAGTCGATAAGCGTGCAGTAATTTGGCTATGGGGGTCTGAGGTAACAGTTCATTTTAGAAAAAGGGTCTCTTGCCCAAAATAGTTTGGAAATCCCTGCTCTAAACCATGTCGTTTCCTTCCTAGGGTATACCTGGCTACGCGGCTACTTGTACCCGAGACGGCGTGCGGTTTTTGATCGGTTCATGACCGACATAACCACCGGTGGGCGGTATCCGACTGGAGAGTCATTCACTGAAAAGCAACGAAAGAGTTGCTGAACACCGGTTTTCTGTGAGGCCGTTGTATCACTCCGGTCGAGCCGACCTATTTTTGTCGAAGCATTGCCCTACCAAGTTTATATCAATTATATCTTTCTTTTATCTTGAAAAATGTTGTTTTAGTCATTTGCATCGTGGGCATGTTTTAGTAATAAACAGAAGCTACAAGCCAGCAATTTTTTTTTAATTTTTTGAGTTTGTGTGTTTGCCATGTATTTACAAAAAAAATATATAAGTATCAGTCAATCTAGCTTCATACAAGCTCTGCTTAGCTTGAAACTAGACGGTGTTGTGAGTTAATTTCCGAAATATTATTATTTACTTCCAAACTTTAATAAGAATGGTCGCAAAAACACTCGAGTCCACGTAATCCGCAAGCGTGCATGCCAGAAGTGCTGCGCTCCGAAGTACATACAATGCAATAGTTACTAACCTTGCAGTGGGAACCGAGTAGGTTCACACATTGCAAAGTTAAGAAATCCTAACCAGGTCAGTCTATGCATGGGTGACCATTGTTAACACATTGAGACCCCTCCGTGCCTCATAGAGCACATTAAGCCATAGTTGAAAATTGGTATTCTAAAATCTTACCACCCTAGCTTGTTATAATGTCTGTTGGCAGTTTTATTCTCTTCATACATTTGTACTTTTCTTTTACCATCAACAAACAGTTTTTTTCACCGACTCCTTCTATCTCATAGATAATGATTATATGAACAGTTTCAAGACTTGCTAACATTGCTAACGCCTTCTCAACTTTATGACTATAAGATTTACAGTTGTGATAAGTGTTAATAAAACAAAATTTTAATTCCAACATGTATTACTCTACAAATCAATATTAGCTATTATACAAAGTAAAACATTAGACAAGTTGTAAAACATGATTTAAGGGATCTTTACACTTTAAACTTATAAATAAAAGTAACACTTAATTTTGTTGCAATATAAACTCATCCAATGTATTACTCATTTAAACTGTTTCTTTGTGTGTGAAAAAGTTACAGAATGAATTTTAAATGAGGGCCATTGCCACAAAAAAAGTAGAAAATTAAGAAAGAAGGCTGATTGTCTATAATTTTTTCAATTCTAAAACAAACTGCTGCATCCAAAATAAATCGTAATTTTTAGCATGGAACCTCATGCTATCCCTCTCTCACACACTTGGTCTCTCCATCTCATTTATTCGGTCATCCAGTAGAATCGAGATCCACCTCTAGCTGGTTTCTTTTCAAAGTCCTCTGGTAGGGCTGGTGTAGCATCTGGGTAAACAGCCTTAGGCTCTTCCAAGGGTTTCGGCCTGAAATGGAAATAGGAAGTTTAATTAGCATACTGCTGACTTTATTTACGGACTTTCTATTGAGAAATATTGGGCACTAGACATATAGTATGGTTAGAAGAGGCGTATAAAAACACTAGAAGACTCATAAAATATTACCTACTTACTCATCTAAATTTAGCGGAAATTAATGTTTCAGTAAAAAGTATTGTCAAGTACTTTTCAGACACGGGAATATTTTCTCAGATAAATTTAATAATTTTTACTGTACATAATATTCTATTCTAACAAACATTATCAGAACTTATAAATTTGTTCAAAATTATTTTCGTAGTAAAATATTACTAAGACTAGCAGATTATCGATTCAACTTTCGGGCGCAATACGATATAATTACATTACAATCAACGTTGATGTTTAAATACAAACTTAAATACTTACTTGACTTAACTAAAAATACTTTACTTCGAAAATTGACATTGTGAGATCGAGAGTAGATCGGAAATGAACTTTGACAGAATTTTTATTATGAGAAATATAGCCTTCTGAGTGTAGGTTCGTAGGTAGTGTTCTTTTACCTCTTGGTGTCGTGGACACGCGCCTCAGTGAAGTAACCAAACGAAGGACGCTCGATATTCCACTTCTCCAGCATACACTTATCAAATACACCCTGAGTGTTTCGGCAACTGGAAGTTTAAACAAAACATGTACGAATATCACCGAATGCTATGTTGGGTAATGGACAATTAAACTGAGGAGAACTTTGTTTGCGCAATACAGAATTAGTAAAGACTGTGTAGTTTATGATTGGGCATGGTTCAATTTTATTTTTTGCAAAGGACAATTCCCGCAATAGGAATATATCCTGTCTCGGGGGACTATACAAACATTCATGAAACAGACAAAAAGACCTAGAACAAAAATTTGTTAATCACACAAAGTGTTGTCCCATGTGAGGATCGAACCCACACTACTCAGCGCAGTAGGACGCGTCGTGGCGACTGCTTAAACCACTACGCCATCCATGCGATCATATTAGTTTTGTATATCTCCGAATCCTATGTTTGGTAATGGAGAGTGGGATCAGAGCTTATATTGCACAATACAGAATTAGTAATGACTGTGTAGTTTGGCTTATTGATGCTAGATGGCCCTGAAATATGCTTTGTTCTGCCTAATAGACACATTTCTAGGTTGTTTTGCAACTCAGAGCTAAACCTTACATAGATACATTAACTTAAGTGGCAAGATAAAAATCTGAAATAACTCACTATCTCAAAGAAAATTCTCCAGAGCTCTTGTCAATACATGTAGCATACTGGTTGAACTCCTTCAAGCAAGTCTGCTTGACTTTACGGAAAAACTCCAAGGTGCAAGCAGTCACTGCTTTTCCCTCATTGATACATTTCCGAGGATCTTTCTCTTCTTGTCGGCATAACATGAACTCCTGAAAATTTGTATTATAACTAGATAGAGAATTTTACTCACTACAATTGGAACAATTGATCACAACAGCCTATTCAGGTAAAAGGCAAAAAAATGCATCTGATCAGGGGTGACTGTCTGTTGCCACCCATGTTTATGTGTTTGTGTTCTTGATCCACAATCTCTTTAAAAAAAAATTAATATATAATAATATAAGAATAATAAAAGAGGCAGGTCAAATTTTAATTCTAATTTAGATTAAAAAATTATATGTTACAGACTATTTACTCTACTAAACTCTTTCAATGACAAAAATAGAAATAAACACAATTTCATCATCATCATCAACATCAACAGCCTATAATAGTCCTGCTGAACATAGAATCATCTGGACATCTCTTTAGAAAGGAGGTTTTGGCCTACTATACCATGCTGGCCAGACAGGTTGGTATAGGGTTTGTTTAAAGTTTTCCTTCTCTTTGCAGTACTGTTGTCCTTAGTTTGCTCCCTTAGTCGGCTCTTACGACATCCACCAGATGAATAGGCGTGGTCACACTCTGTATTCTTAATCCCTCACCACATGGATAACAATTTTCAATTGAAACGTAATATTACAATTTCAATCAATAAGCTTTTAACACCAAAGAGCTCTAAAAACCTAGCAGAAATTGTGGTTGATTTGCTGTCATTATTTAAACAGTTCCATTGTCTGTATTGGAAACTCATCATCAAATCTCTATGAGATTTGAATTGGACCATTTTGGAATAAACCCCTATTGAACAAAAAGAAAACAATTTTGAAAATCCGTCTATGTATGACAGAGTTATGCCCGAACGTACATAAAAAAATATAAACATCCAAATTCATAACACTAAAAATAAATACTTGTTTGCCCCCTTTTACCATAAATCTTTTTGAAGCTAATCTTTGCTACTAAAAAAATCAATAAGGAGTTCAAGGAAAATCTATTTATTATAGAGCTCTGAACAGAGATGTGTTCCTCCAGAAGACTATTCATCTGATTGTATTTTACGAACTATTATGTACCCTTAAAGAAAGCCTAAAAAAAGGTTTTCATTAGTAAAGTTTTTGCTTTTAGAGTTATTTTGAAGTTTGTATGTCTATCAAAGTTATGATATCAAAATATAACCTCATGAAACTTCGATTATGCAATCAAGTTAACTCAAATATCAAGTGAATAAAAACTTTTTATAGAGAATATTAGAAAAATGAAAATCTGCTAAATATAATACTATTCAACTCACATTATTAGCATGTTCACAATATTTTCCTAAATGAAAAGAACCAGCGAAAAGTGTTGCAGAGGATACTGAGACCTCTTGCACGGTCAAATCTGACTCTTCTGGTAAATAAACGTCAGCAGTTAAAACCATTTTGTTTTAGTTTATACACACGGCAAATTTATATTCTTACAATCAAAATAAATAGTGAAATTTCTTCCAGAAAACCCGTGGAAGAAATTGGAGAGTAAATTGAGCGGATTTACTAGGCGCTGTCAATAATCGGTAGAAAGAGATAATAAAAGCAAGTGTGAGTTAGAGTAAATGAGATAGAAAGTATAACCTGTTTATTTATACTTTAGCAGTCTTATAAGTTGTCATTGACAGATAGTTTACATTCCATTCTACGTTGAATTAGTTTTATATAATTATGTCCTCGGAAATGAGGTGAAAAGGAATTTTGTTTGAATAAAACTAGAATTGGCATGCATGCTTGTAAATCTTTATTGAATTAAATTAAGAATTAAATCAACATTTAACAGTTCTTATTAATGGGCAGTTGGAAATAGTCACACTGTGCTTTTTCTTATCGTTTCATGTTGGCGAATTGTTTGGGTGAGTATGTTTCCATTGGTATGTCATTAAATTCCTGTTCTTCCACTAAAAATAAGACAAAATATACAGACATATTTTAACTAAGAACTATCATTATTGAATTATTTATAAAAAAGTTAGGTTACACTTATAAATTTACCTTCATACATTTTGTAACCTTCTGTAGGTAATTGATAAAACTTGGGAATATCGTACCGGTTTTCCTGCAAATAATAAGTTTCAAATTAGGGTAACTTAAAATCACATAGGCTTTGTTAGAATGATTTCAAAATCTTAGTACTCTTAAAAATACGAAAGTTTGAATGTATGTTTGCTAGAACGTATCTGTATGAAATGTATACAGCGACGAATTATAGTTTCGAGTAATATATAAGCTTTTATTAATACTTTTTAAAACGATCCACTTTTGATTTTACACAGGCTATTACATAGCCTTTCTTAATAGATCGGCACAGGCTATTACATAGCCTTTCTTAATAGATCGGCACGATACTACGACCTTATAGAAGGCTGGTGCTAAGCAATTTTTTCGTTGCATTTCTCAGACTGAGTCGTGATTGAGGTGATCAAAGGGTAGACCCCTCCTCCTCTTTCCTAACTCTGGGGAGCGGAGAGGAAATCAAAGGCTGGATGACCCATCTCCTTGTTTTCCCTTATACCATAAAAAAAGCAAGCGATATTGAAAATTACTTACCGAATCATAATTCCTTCTGCCCATTCGTGGTATATTTTTATTAGTTTTGATTACGTATCCCATAGTTCCCTGATCGAATGGATTAATTTCTTCATTACTTCTGCCAACTCTAGGCACGTTATTTTTTGCTTTTATAAACGAATTTTCAACTCCATTAAAAATACAAAATAGGCAGTACGCCATCAACACTATTGCCAATTTAAAATTCATTTTTTTATCCGCGAGACCTTTGAACAGAACAACTTTCGAATGATTAGTGATATAGTGTTGGCTTTCATTACTTATTTATACTAACATGTTTCGATTAGTCCCGTATATCCATAGGTATCTGATGAAAATCTGCGATACGCTTTTAGAATGCCAAAATTTACAAGATGTTATCTTACTTTAATGATGAGGGTTGGATGAGTTGAACTGATGAATATCTAATGTTTGTGGATTCACAGCACATTACTAATCAGAAGTTTAGGACTGACAATTCTTAACGCGGATAATGTTTAAAGGTAAATTCAATGTGGTATTGTGAGAGAGATAAAGAGATTCTTAGGATATTTTTTTTTGGTTAATTGCGTTGTGAAATAGCAGGTTGTTTTTAAGTGTGTGTCAAGTAGGTACCTAATGTACAGGAGCGCCGGAGATATGCGCTTTCAACGAGAATAGATGAACTCTTGAGTTTTATTTAAATAGAGATCGCCATGGCATCTAACTACGTTTACTTCGGGGAACCAGGGATTGCCTTTTTAGGGTACATCTGGTTCCCCGGCTACTGGTATCCGAGACGGCGTGCGAAATTAGACCTAAACTAAAAGTGAAAAAAACTTTTATAAAGTAGTTGTGGCCCGTTCATGTCTTTGTCGTGGTGGCATCTTCAATCACAGAACCAAAATACGAATATGTGTCGCTCTTCAAACTATAGTACCTAGTCACGTCTGCTACTTTGGCGCGTCACACTGCGGAGATTTGCGATAAGCACGGTAAGTACGAGATGTCGCTATATTTCTCTTATAGGATATATTTCTCTTTACTTTTTCCCTAAAAGGATTACATTCCCAAGAAGATTCGTCTGAAGACAGGCCGCCAACTATAAAAGAAACCTGGAAAATTTGGTTTGTTACACATTCATTCGTCATATTGATCATAGTTTAGAGCACTCATTCTTTGTTTTAATGTATATGATGGGTAAATGACTACCGCCACTAGACATGGAAATTATTGCTGCTTTATAATCATGATCATATGTTGAAATGATTGATTTTAGTCACTGCGATTTGACGTGTGAAATGATTTGGTCATAGACAAAGATCAAAATTATTTTTATCAAAATCTTTTTATTTATTTAGGCCTTTCTCTGTCTGTATGAGTTTGGCGCTAGCGTAATAATAATGAGTCGCAGTGGTTTAGTCACAGCAGCGATTATGATTAAAAATCCAATGGTTTATCACAGGTGATAGTGATTTTATTCCATCCCTAACCCCCACCCTTATGTATTCAATAGTCACAAATGCGTTGCCCCTCTCTTTGAGTCCCCCCGGATTAAGAGGGAGGGCGAGGGGATATTTGTTGGGCTCCGTTGACTTCACTCACTCGGTGATAAGATACGAAAAAACTCCGGCAGTGCCGGGAGAAGTGAAAACTTGTTTTCTTTTTTATAACAGGAATCTTTTTTTGCTTTTTTCGATTCGAACAGTTCCAACATATATATATATATATATATATATCTATGTTGTACGTATATACACAATATATGTTCATATTATATATTGTTATAGCTTATATATAAAAAAGTTCTTACTTCAAAAATTACTTAACAGCGGTTTTCTGTGAAGTCGGAGGAGGTATCACTCCGCTCGATCCTGTCCATTTGCACAGAAGCATGGCTCTCCCACGGCTAGATGTTATTATATTCTTCAGTATAGCAGCGCTTGTAAAGCTCTACAAATGAAAAATGTGTACAGATGACAATTTGCGTGTGTACATTACGGTAACCACTTAACATCAGGTGTCGAGTTGTTTGCCATCTTAGTAGTAAAAAACGGCATGAGGGGTCTATAGACCCTCAGTCGGCACGAAGTTCCTTTCGCTTTTCGGAGACGTTTGCTATACAGTCATTATAAGTTATATTAAAAATATATTTATTATGTATAAAATAAATAATGATAAACTAAACACTGCACGATCATGGTTTTATTTAGTTTATAACAAATAAAATTTAAGAACTGTTTAAATAAATGTAAATTTTACATCATTACCTATTTACTTTAAAAATATAAATAAAATTAAAAATCATTTACGGCTGTAACTAGTCTAGTAACTAACTAGTAAAGTCTTGTTACACATTTTTCCGTCTCGCTCCCATCCGCTCAAACGTGTAACGCGCGATAAGGAACTTCGTTCTAAAAAACAGGCAGGAATAGTAATAAATAAAAGAACATTTCACATCGGTATGATCGTCATCAATCACTATAATTTATTTTTGATTCAATACCTATATTATCAAATTTAACAAAGTCCATCTAGAAGTTCAAATTCTATTCTAAATACAAAATATTTATTTACAGATTCAACTATTCATTTAGCAAATATAACCATTAATAAGAGTATAACACCAGGTAAACGTCAAACACCACAATTTTTGCCCGGCCACGATCCGCTGTGGTAATATTGTTGCGTTGATGAGAAATGAAAAACATAACTGACGCGAAAAATAGATAATAAGCCTCTTTGAAGGGGGTTTATCGTGTAAAAATTTGAGCTCAATCGATGCAGAATTTTTTGAGTCTTTGAAGCGTACATAAACCAACTATGTACATATATTGGCAATACCATCAGACATGTCACGCTCATGAACACCAGCAACTGAGCCACAAGTGCGAGACAATTATTGACAGGGTTTTACTCGCGTCAGTTATATTTATATCTCTCGCAAACTGTACATCACTACTTTTTCTCTAAATAAAGGTACCTCCATAACCTTTTGTGTACCCCTATTTTTATGGTATTGAGGGTAAAAGAGCAGACAGGTCACCTATTCCTCACGCTGAGCCTCCACCACCACTAGCTTCCGCTAACCCTACTCATTTTTTTCTTTTTTTTCTGTTAGAGGGGGCAGACGACCAGACGGGTCACCTGATGGAAAGTGACAAAAAAATTAAAACCGTTTTTTACGTTTTTTTGTTCATTCTGCAAAAAGCAACAAAAGCCGTTAAGTTATAATATAATTACATATTTATAATTAGATAGATACGTTGAGTAGTTCAGGTGTTAAGGAGGGACAAAAACTCTTAAAAAAATAAATATGTCGGTATTTGACTGTTACTCGGTATTTATAAACTACTTATGTAAACTATACAGTCATGCACAACACCTATATTCGACGGCCGCGAAGAATAAAACCATTTTTTTAGGAAATACAATTATTTACATAAGTGTAAATTGACAGTGATGTCCTAAATGTGGTAGTCGCCTCTCTAAACACAGGACGCGCACACAGGCGGACCCTGGCCGTTTAGTCACAGTCAGTCTGTTTATTTTAACCCAATTCGTTTTCTTTCGTTGTCTTAAGAATTTGAATGTTGTTGTTATGAAAATGGTTACATTCCCAAGAAGGTTTGCCTTTAGGCAGGCGGCTGGACTTTTCCATGGATTTCCTTCCAAGGCTACGGCTGGTTCCCCGGCTACTAGTACCCGAGACGGTGAACGGTTTTTGGTCGGTTTATGACCGACATAACCACCGGTGGGTGGTATCCGAGGGGATTTCCGAACAGACAAAAAAGGCTTAATAATACAATTACAGGTAATTTTACTAATTATTATCGTTAAAAACAATGTTCTGTAATTTCTAAATATTGTGGTTACTGTTTTATCCTTTACGACCGTCGTTTTATTACACATCTCTAATCACATTCAAAGATCAGTAACAATACATTTTTTACGAGTATAAAAATTTGATTACTCATAGACACATACTAGATGTATTCACCTAAAATAAAATCTCTGCTATTGAAGAAAGAGATAACATCAGTGATAGAAAGAAACAGATCACTTCAATCTATAACGCCAAAGTGTTTTATATAAATATGTTCTAACTTTGCCATACTTGCCTTACCATGTTTGCCATAATATGTTATGATTTATTGTTGGTGTAGCTATTAGTAGCTGACTAACTTCAATTGCGTCTCTCAAAAGAAATATTTTTTCCTGGTTTTAGCAACATTTACGTGATAGCGATACTGTGGATGTTATATAGCCTTTAACTTTTCTCGATAAATGAGCTATCGAACATTAAAAGAATTTTTCCATTCGAACAGATAGTTTCTGAGATTAGCGCTTTCAACCAGACAAACATTTTGAGCTTTATAATAGTAAGTACAGATAAATATATAAACTTGTATGCCACAATCATCTAAACTAGTCGTGTGACATTCAAAATTTACAATAAAAATACTGACACTATTTATTTCTACACAATTAGTGTGGATTCTTCCACGTACAACGAAACAGAAATATTCCCCTACAATCCCTCTAATACAGGGAGTATCCTCCAACGGGGCGAGATGATCATGCCTGGCGAGCAGCAGCCCAAAAGTTGATGTGGTGTAGTTGTGTTTAATACTAATCGGCATGAGAACTTTCATTACGCGATGTAGGATTTAACTATACTTCGTAGTTCAGCGGATCTCCGTTAGATGGCGATGAAGTACGTTTCTGTTTCGTTGTACTTTGAAATCGCACACAGCTAAACACTAAACTAACATTAAGATTTAAAACTGCTTATATTTCAGAAATTTCAATGTTATTTGAATTGATAACATAATGCACTAACTATTTAAGGAAACATTTTGGCAATATGTATTTAAATAACATTTATTGGTATATTGAAAATTTTAATTGTTATATACGAGTAATATACTAATGTAAAAGGTTTAAGATCTGGAAAAATAATCCGAATGATAACAGACACATCACTAGAATCCTGATTCGCGTTAAGAAAATAGTGGTCAGGGTGCTTGGGTTGATTCGATGCGTTACTTTTTTCTAAACGCGAACAGACCAGTGTGATATGTTGGGTACGAAAAAAATTACAATAAGTATATGTATGATAATAATAAATCTTTTATTTAATTCTAAGTTCACTGTGATTTAGTCCTATGTCTAATAGGAAGGTAGGTAAGAAGGGAAGGTATGTCAATGGTAGGAAAGGGGAAAGGGAATGGTAGGATTCCTTATGTGGATGGGTACAGATGGGTACTAGATACAGTTGTTTTAACTCACGGAGGCGGGTCTTAGTCGACTCGAGTCTTAGTTGTGTTTGTTAATGTACATACATGAATATTTGATTGTTGCTGTGCGCGTAAGTTTCAGAACTAGTAATGGAAATTATTGCTTCGTTCAAAATAATAATCATATGATTAAATGATTGTTTTTTATAACTACGATTTTACCTATGATAAATCACATCAAACTTAAGCAAAGAAAAAAACAAATGTATTGATTTTTCTTTTTTATCAAAGACTACGTCCTCATACGCTTAATCATAATAATCACACGCAGTCGTTGTGATTTTGTAGATTAGCACAGGGTTGATGCATGAAATGATTTATCGCAGGTGATTGTGATTTTATTCAGAACAATCTTAATTGTTTCACGTCAAAATTGTGCAAAGAGTACCAGAACACAGAGATAACATGGAATTATCTTTACAAATCACTGCCACTTCTGTAGTATACCCGCGTTCGTGAGATAAAACAACTGTAGCAGAATATGACGTTATTAATATGACGTTAATATGACGATATACATCATCACATCACACACATTTGCCCTTTCTTCTTATAAGGCTCAACCCCTTGGAAAAGGGAGTTTGTAGATCGGCACAGGCATATCATAGAGTTTGTATGGGTTTGATTTTTGTTAAATTTATTTGCTTACTATTTGACAAAACAGAGATTGTTGCTTTTGTATGTGTTGATCTATGACTTTAGAGTCTACATAAAAGACGATTTCAAACAATTTTAATTTTTTTATGAAATAAAGAGAGTGTGAGTTCATCATCATATCAACAGCCTTTAATTGTCCACTGCTGGACATAGGCCTCTCCTTAGAAACGAGGTTTCGTCTAAATGGTATGTTTTACAGAACATACTATTTAGACGTTATATCAAGTTTAAAGTAAAAGCTGATTTGTCATCACCAAACCGGCTTGAACAATTAAACTAGAATAAAAATTAATAATTAAAAAAATTCAAACTGAGGTCAAAATCTACATCCATTTCTTGAAGCTAGTTTTGCTGGGATGAATACTTGATATTTTGGCGTCGTGCCCCCCTTTTCAATAACGGCCCGGGCGAGTGAGAACGGGTCTAGCTTCTTTTTTACTACCAAAAACCTGTTGGAAGAAAAACATCAATAAATTAAGACTCGGAATTTGGCTGGCCTGTTGCGTAGTGACCATGGGTGCTAAGAAAAAAGGTCCTGGGTTCGATTCTCACCCAGGACAAATATTATGTGATGAGTACGAACATTTGTTACGTGCCTGGGTGTACTTTATCTATAATGTTTATCAGCAGTCTGGTGGATATAGTTTGGGATCAGACTGCCGTGTGTGTGTGAGATATGTAAAGTGAAAATAATAATATACATATAAAAAAAATACAGCCGAATTGATAACCTCCTCTTTAATGTTTTTGAAGTCGGTTAAAAAGGACGGTACGTGCCAAATAGGTTGATAGGAAAATAATGTTGGAGTACTGGAACAGAGAGTTTAGAGGGGATCGTTCTTCTATCACACTTATGATACAGAATTTAATCGCTAAGTGAGTTTTTTTTTAGATAGGGACCAAAGGAACAGACGCGTCACCTGATGGTAAGTGACTACCGCCGCCTATGGACACCTGCAACTAAAGAGTCATAAGTTCATGTCAGCCCCTTGAGTCCCCCCTACCAGAATTAGAGGGAGGGGAGGATTTGGGGCTCCTGAAACCACTTTAATTCTATTAACTAGTAATGTTTAAAAAAATTAGCACCATCGATTTCAACCAAATTTTAAGTATTATTACTGTACTTGATCTTTTTCTAATAATTAAAATTCCATCTGTCAATTACGTCACACGTTAAGAGGGGTAGGGGATAGGCAAAGTGTAGCGTCAAGTGACAAGGGGTGAGATGGGTCCTAAGTTTTGTGACGTCACATTTGAAAACTTACTAAAAAAAGAAATTTAAATTATTAACAGTAATACAATTAATCATTTTTTGTTTTGTTAATTTTTTGAAATGTTTGATTTAATGTTGATTTAAAAAAAAAAAAAAATTAAGAAATAAAGCTTATTTTGGAACCGCTATATAATTTCTAGATGTAATTTTTTTTTTCTTTTTTTAATAATAATAACCTCACACATCTCACACACGGCCGGCTGATCCCAAACTAGGCAGAGCCTGTGTTATGGTAACCAGACTGCTGATAAACATACTTATATATTTTTAAATACGTACATATTATAGATAAATTACACCCAGACACAACAAATGACCGTGCTCATCACACAATATCTGTCCTGGGTGGGAATCGAACCCACGACCTCCGGTTTAGCAGTCAGAGTCACTAACCACTAGACCAACAGGCCCGTCCTGAAAATTGCAAAATATATGATGTCACAATAGGAGGGGACGAGGGGTTGGCTCACAAACGTGATTTAACATGAAATCCGTGTGACGTAATTTATGGATTGCCCCTAAGCGATGACTATACTTATTGACCCAGGTAGGCTATACTGGCAACCCTATTGATAGTAAAAAACAAAAAAATGCTAATGACATCTCCTTAGGAAGTCATACCTTTCTTTGTCAGTCCCGTAACTCCTGGACGAGAGGCCGACCCTCTGAGCACATTGGTGCAGTAGTGCCCTCTCCTCCTTGCTGAACTCCGAGCTGAATACCAGGTCCAGATCGAGGGTGTCGGAGGCGATGTATCGCTCCATTAGAGTGTAGGCAGCTTTCCGCAACTGTCTGATATCGGATGAAGTGCTTCCCAAGCCCGCGCGGTTTACCTAATATTAAAAAGTAGAATTCTTAACATAATCTTAATGAATGTCATAGATAGCATTAGGCAGTAGATTGTCACGTTATCTTTACCAAAGAATGCATATATCGTGATTTGATTGATTTACTCAAGGAGTGTGACAGAGACGAATACATAAGCATCATTACTGTTACAAATCTTATATGTAAAATTCTCGTGTAACAATGTTAGTTACCATACTCCTCCGAAACGGCTGGACCGATTTTTATGAAATTCTGTGTGCACACCGGGTAGGTCTGAGACTCGGCCAACATCTATTTTTCATACCCCTAAATAATTTTTTTCAAGATATTTCCTAGAAATAATGTATATGGCAAAACAACGTTTGCCGGGTCAGCTAGTAATACCTAAAATTACGGAAACAAAAATATTCTACTTATAGGCATCTCCCATAATCATATCTGTTAAATGGAGATTGTCAGGTAGCCGCAATGATCGCCATTTTGTGCTATATGTTCGGCCTGTTCGGTGTTTCTAGTAAATATATAAAAAAATCACATGCTCATGGAGGATAAGTCTTTATTTAAAGAGACACTTAATACTCACTAATTGTAAATTAGGCTTGATAGGTTCAGCTATTCCCTGTGCGTCAGCTCCAAGCCCCCCACCTTTCCAACCCATCATTTGCATCATCTTCATAGCAACACTGTTCTCCACCGGGGTGCCAAACATATCATCTCTCAATTTCTTTCCTGAGACGTCGTTGACAGTGATACGAGTATCATTTTGCGCTATGAACTGTTCTTTTACTACCACACTTATGACTTCATTTCGTATCCTCTGTGAGAAAAGAGAAAGAGAGAGTATTAGAGACTTAAAAGTCCAAAACTAAGTCATAGGACAAATAATAGAGTAGCTACAGAGCAGATACCACATTTTTTTGTTTCAAAAAGACAACTGCATTAAGAATATATCCTGTGCCGCAGGAGACCGAATATACATGAAACGGACACAACGAATACCCAGACTCGGGACGAGAATTTGTGGATTACACAAAGTGTCGTCCTATGTGGAGATTGAATCCACAACACAGCGTAGTAGTCAGCAGCGTGGCGACCGCCTAAACCACTACACCATCTGTGCAGTGATTGCAACGAACCATTGCAACCACACGGACAGGACGTTACTTTCTACCTTGTAGTTTATTTTTAATAAAATTGGTATAGATATAAGCGATTTGGTGTAATGCTTATATTTAATGGACAAATTGAATTAAATTGCTCTCTGTGAATATACTCCTATTTTGAAATACAATCTAATTTCTTAAGTGCCCAGTTGAAGCCGGTAGGCTTGCTCACTCTCAGCTTAATTGTGGGAGTTTGCATCTCACCACCACGTACACACCGAGTTATGACTCTCGGGAAGTCACAGGAAGAAATTAAACTGTCTTGGAACCCACAACGAAATTAATCAGAAGAAAATTGCAGGAGTTGGAAATACAGTAAATCCACTTCTCTCCTTAGCAAAGCGGGAGACAAAATGAAGTAAAATAGGCATACACCCTTTTAAACAGGGAAGCACCACGGGCACAAAATTTTACCAATATAACTATTACCAAAATAGATGTGATTGTCTGCATGCCATAAACGTATGTTCTGCCTTAGCTGTGTTCCTCCACTACAATGTGGTATAATTATTAATGAACAAACCATACCTCCCAAGCTAGATTCTCAGCTAAACTCCTAGCCTCCACCTTAGATTCGCCCATACCTTGAGCGATTAACTGACCATTTATTGTGAGTGTGAAACATCTGCTTTCATATGTTGTATTTAGTTCTATGTTGCAAACTTGACAGCTTGCTAAAAAATAATGTTAAAGGCTATTGAATGGATGTATTTCAAATGGGTTTGTGCACGACCAGAGTGATGCACCAGCCTCACAGAAAACTAAAATATATTTTTCGGACACCTAACACACAACGCCATCTAGTTACAAACTAAGCAAAGGTTGTACTATGAAAGCTAAATTGACTGATAGAATACTAATACGTTTTTTTTTTTTGTAAATGCATACAAATTGTGCATAGAAAACACCCAAACTTCGAAACAAATATTTGCAGATCATAGAAACATTTGGTCCGAGTCGGGAATTGAACCCGAGACATCAGCACAGCAGTTGCATATGCTACCACTGTACCACCGAGGCAGTCAAAACTGGTGCTAACTGGTGCTGGTTTTCACTGAGTGAATGAGAATACTGGAGGCCCAAACCTCAGGGTATAGCGTTACACGAGCAGCAACCTATGGGCCTCCATAACTCAAAAGTCACAAGTGTGTTTTAAGTCTTTGAGTTTCCCCTAAAATTAGGGGAGACGAGGGAGTTCAGGCTTCCGGTAACTTCACTCACTTAGTGAAATTCCCTTCGGGGACAAAGTTACAGGACAAGTTTAATAAAAATAGTCATCGTCATACATTGAACACTGTCTAATAGTTGACATACCTTCCTACCATTTAAATATTAACTACTACTGATTTACAGTTTTTGCACAATTAATTGTTATAATTCTTTCATTCGATTATATTTTTCTTCTACAAAGGCCATTTATTGTGGCCACTATTTGTAACGTCTCCTATAATTGAGGCACAAGATGTAAAATTTTATTTGCTTTAAAACTAGCATGTAAGGTGTATTTCTTGTTGGAGATCCATTTAATAAAAAAAAAATGTAACAATAGAATTGCTTAACACCAATTCTCTGTGAGGCTGTGACTTATATCTGCTGAAGGCTCTCTAATGCTTACACAATAACTCAGACATAGTTTGTCTCAACAACTTTTAAATTAGTAACATCAAACTTACTTTGAATATTCCACAATTTCTGCGCCCATGGTCTTATAAGTAATACCATTTTTCCAAATATAGACTTAAACATATATTCCCTAAAAGATTTGACATCTAAACAATTAATCTTTGACATTTCCTCTATATACATATTTGATTCAGCTTTCCGTTCCAAGATTGATTCTTCTGCTAACATAACTTTGTTGTTTTCAATTGTACTTGTGTCATTTCTTTCAATTGTACTAGTCTCATTATTTTCCACTGTATTTGTTTCATTAATTTCAACTATATTTGTATCCTCATTATCCGTAATATCATAATCTGATTCACTGTCGCTTTTATCTTTTTCATTATCATTACTGGCAGCTACAAACTGAATTTTTGGAGCTTTTGGCCCATCTTCAACGACTACTCCCCCTTGTCGCTTAATACCTTTCGCTCTGTCTTCTGCAGCATCAGATGCAGAGACAAATGTTCTTTGCACCTTTGATTCCTTTTGTTTCCTATAGGAGTGCACTACCTACGAAAAAAGAAAAAGAAATTATGTCATAAATAATCACAAAAGTGGGTTTAATATGTCTCTGTCTACCTCTTTGAGAAATAAATCATATTACTATTATTTTTGGGGATTGAAAAGTAAATGTATGTAATTATTTATTTATTTATTTGTAACTTTATGCACATTTGTACATCGGCGGACTTAATGCCCAAGGCAATTTCTCCCAGTCAACCTTTAGGTAGTGTAGAAATAGTGAGTGGTAGGCGCATATAGGTTATAACACTAATCACTAAGGTATACACTACACAACACAACACACGTAATTTTATACACAAGCAAATACACACTATACACATATATATATATACACATACATACACCCACATATACATATACATACACAATTATATATATAAATACACATACACACACTATACATATATATGTATCTACACACATACAGATATATATTATTATATTCGTACACCATGAGTGTAGGCAAATTGGTTGCTGTACTCTCGATTCGATGATTCTGCCGTCTCATTGAGAAGAAGGTTGTGTACTTTCTTTTTGAATACGGAACGGTTTGTGGACATCCTGACTTCAACCGGGAGTGCATTCCAGAGTAGAACTGCTTGAACAAAGAACGAAGAGTTCACGAAGTCGGAATTGTGAGAGAGAAGCAAATTATTTGCAGAGCGAAGATTCCTGTCGTGATTAGACAACAAGAAACAGAGGTAGGGTGCAAGGTATGTAGGTGAGGATGGGGCGGTAAGAAATGAATATAAAGAAGTCAGAGCTCGCTGATTGCGGCGCAGGCGAATGGGTAACCAGTTTAGTTGGGAACGTAAGGCAGAAACGTGGTCATACTTTCGAAGGTTTTAAATGAACCGAATGCAGTTATTAAGAAGGCGGTCCAGCTTATTAAGGCGGTCTGCATTCAGGTCGAAATAACATACATCACCATAGTCGATTAAAGGAATGATTAAGGACTGCATGAGAGTGTACAAATTGACTGCACGGATGGCGTAGTGGTTTAAGCGGTCGCCACGCCGCTTCCTACTGAGCCGAGTGTTGTGGGTTCAAACCCCACATGGGACGACACTTTGTGTGATCCACAAATTGTTGTTCTGAGTCTGGGTGTTCTTTGTGTTCGTTTCATGTATGTTTGTGAAGTACCTCGCGACACAGGAAAAATAAAACTTTTAAAAAGAGAAAAAATAAAGTTGGTCATATAGACCTTTGGACAAGATACTATGGTGTGTGAAATCATTTATATTTAATCGTGTATGTAGATTTTCGCTTAATAACTGTAATGAGTCTTTAAACCTATATACCAATAATTTACACAAACTATAGACAGGCTCAGAAATAGAGTAGTTGGCGCCTTAGTCAAATTAGCTACTTTTTATCATCTGTCAAAACGAGAATTGAGAACTGGCAGAGAATGCGTATATTTGTGCAAAAACTTATAAAATAAATAGCAACTTATCAGTATTTTAGTCTACAGTAATACCCCGCTTTACGCGACCCTGTTATGCGCCGTTTCACTATAACGCGAATTTCAAACTTCGCGTTCAATGCCTCGCATTACCTGAAAGAATGTAGTCATTATCTTCTCTTGGGTCGCGGGAATCCTCGCTTCCTCTGAACATTCTGATAGAAGAATTGGGGATTCCCCGACTTTGTTCTATGGGGATTCCCTCGTTTGTTTCATTTGTTTTGTCGTGTTTAGCTCGGCTGGCAGTCGTGTTTTAACACTTAATGGAGATACATACATAATTAACGTTACGTCCAAAATGCCGCCTTTACAGAAAAAAGAGCGTAAAAGCGTAGTAACTTTGGAATTGAAGATGAAAGTGTAAAAAGACTGGAAAATGTAGGTAAAGCAACAATTGTTGGGAGAGATTTTGGACTCTCAGAATCGACTGTGAGAATCTCCAGCGATAGTTCAACACCTATAAGTGCAACAAAACTTTCTCGTCCAAGATCCTCTATCCTAGAAAGAATGGAGAAGTTACTATCAGTCTGGAGATACGAAGATTTGAACAAGAAAAATACAATAATAATTCAAGACCTCATATGCACAAAAGCAAAATCTTTGTATGAGACGCTGAAGACAGAAGAAGGAGAAGAGATCCACTACGACTTTTGCTGCCAGCAGAGGCTGGTTCCATGGGTTCAAGCAGCGTTCCAATCTTCACAATATCCACGTAACAGGCGAGGCGGCCAGCGTAGAAATTCAAGCTGTAGCTGAGTTTCGAGAGAAATTCCTGCTTGTCTCATCTTCATTGTTGATGAGACCGGACTTTACTAAAAAAAAAATGCCATCCCAAACAGTAATTTCTAAGGAAGAACGTTGACGTTCAAGACAGTGATGTTGACGTTCGTTTTCAAGACAGTGGTTTCAAAGCTGTGAAAGATCGACTAACACTGAAAGGCGTGGGTTACACGGGATTTTTTTCAAGAATGGTATTCTAATCGTTTTTGCCCATCAGTCAGTCAGTCCTACTGTGACAGAAATGGGCTTGAATCTAAAGTTATATTACTCTTAGACAATGCCCCAGGACATCCAACCTAACTTGATACGCTAAGAGAGTTAAAAGTGTATGTGGAGTTCCTTCCACCAAACACTACGTCAATATTACAACCTATGGACCAATTCATGAAACTGACTGGGAAGGAAGACAGTCTATGCGAGAGTGGTGGAAGTCATTCAACATTATGAAGGCTATTCACAACATAAAAGAGGCTTCGAACGAAGTAAAAAGAGTTGTATGAACGCAGTGTATCGTAATCTTTGGCCAGATGTAGTGGAAGCACCTAGATGCAGAGACAAGTGCTTGAAGACATTGCTGCAATGATTGAGGGGTCTGAACTTGAAGATGTTGCGGTGGAAAATCTCGTAGATCTGTCCAGATGCAGAGACAAGTGCTTGAAGACATTGCTGCAATGATTGAGGGGTCTGAACTTGAAGATATTGCGGTAGAAGATCTCGTAGAACTTGACTGTCCTCTCAGCAATGAAGATCTGATTGAGTTACAGAATAATCCCATCTACGATGACTAAGAACAAGTAGAAGAGAGAGTTTTATCTTCAGGAGGAATACAAGATGATCTTTCAAAAATTTATTCAGGTTTGGACATATTGCAGAGTATAGACATGTGTCAAACAACTAAAAACAGTGTTGGATGTTATGAATGTATTTTACAAGAATGCAAAAACAACGCTACCCAAAAGACAATAGATGTATTTTTCTATAAAAAATAATTAAGAGTATGTACTCCATAAAGTGTTCTTAGAATTAAAGTGATTGATTAAAATGATTCGTATTTATTGTATTAAATGTTGACTATATTTAATCATAAACCTCGATATACGTGAATATCAGTTAACGCATTTTCAGAATATATTTCCATGTTTATTTGATTAATATTAGTAACAGTTATAATATGTGATATTTGTTTTAATGAAGCAGAAATTGTAATTTTTTTATGATACAATCAACTACCCTATTTCTGTAAATTATATTAAAAGTAATGTTACTGTGAGAATATTAGACAAAGTGGCAGTTAGTATGATAAATAATTAATTAAATAGGTATGTAACTAAAGCCAAAAAAGGGATAACACAATAAAAATGACCAAAACAAAGGTGAGATCTTTAGCTTAGACCAATACTAGTATAATAACTTATTTTACATTACCTCATGAGACAATCTGGCAATCTCTTGCATGACTTCAGTAGGGTACCTACAGCCCAGTATTTCGACATTAATAAATAGCCTAGCCAGACAAACTAATCGATCTTCTGGATAATCTGTCTTCCATTTTTCCATAAATGCTCTGCGTAACTGCCAATGGTCGTCACTTTCGTGGTCATCTCGGTATTTATCTATATCCCAATCTACATCAAATGACATGTTCATGTTAATAAATACTGAAAATATAACAAATTAACATCACTGTTCAACTTCAACACTGTTTTTCAACACTTCGCAACAAATTGTAATTTGACATTTAAATGATCAGTACCAGGGATGTTGTTCATGTTAGATTGTGGTTAGCCAAAGCTGGTACAGATGTCGCTAAAAAGCTCCAAAAGCTAGTATTTGAAAAAAACGTGTGCGTCTTGGGACGCCCGACAGAAGTGATAACTTAAACTAATCTAAGTTAAACTATTTAATATTGAAATTGTTTAACTTTAGAAAAGTTTAGGTTATTAATTAAATTTTATGTAAAGCGCTTTGGGTAGAGTGAGAGAGGAGGAGCCTGCCAAGCGCTGCCGTATTTGTGAGAGAAAGAGAAGCCAGACAGACTGGGGCCGTAATGCGTTACGTAACGAGGTGGTTTCCATAAAAAGTTATCTCTTCAAAAAAAATTGGTACACTCACAAAAACGTTATATTAAAAAAAAATGTTCATCTTGTAGGTTCTGTTAAATGAAATTTTGAATTATAGAAGAAATTCTTGATTATTGGCAAAAAAATCATAGCTTTTAAAAATTAACAATAATAGTTTATATTACTAACTAATAATAATAATTCTCATTATTCGTTGACTTCTTTATTGTTAGATATCATCATCTGCCTACCCTTTTCCCAATTTTATTTGGGGTCGGCGCAGTATGTATGATTTTTCCATTCTACTCTGTCATGCGTTATCTCACTGTTTACTCCCTTCCTAGCCATATCCTCCCTGACGCAGTCCATCCACCTCTTCTTCGGTCTGCCTCTTCTCTTGTACCCTTCAACTCCCATACCTAAAACTTTCTTCGCCACATTTTCCTCATCCCTCCGCATGACATGTCCATACCAAGATAACCTATTACTTCTTAACTTTTCATCCAGTGGCGCTACTTTCAGACTTCCTCGTATATACTCATTCCTAACCTTGTCCATCTGAGTCACACCACACATCCATCTCAGCATTCGCATTTCGGCTACGTTCAGGCGTCTCTCATCCGTTCTCTTAATGGGCCAACTTTCAGAACCATACAGGACGGCAGGTCTATAATAGTTTTATAAATTTTTCCCTTCAGTGTTAAGGGGAAACTGGGGTCAAAAGTTGTTCCCGTTACCTGCCGCCACTTCATCCATCCCGTATTGATTCGATGCTGTACAGTTCGGTCAATCTCACCATCACATTGTAAGAGGGAGCCGAGGTACTTGAAATTGGAGCAGACTGCTATCGCTATCCCATCCAGCGAAATGGTTTCAGGACTGGAGAGACCGCCGAAATCGCAGAACATGTACTCAGTTTTGGTTCTGCTGATTTTCAAGCCAACATTCTCCAGCCTTTGCTGCCATTTTTCCAGTCTGCTCTGGACCTCAACCCCATCTTCACCGACCAACACAATGTCATCTGCAAATAGCATGCACCAAGGTGCCTCCTCTTGTATGTCCGATGTCAGAGCATCCATTATCAACAGGAAGAGGTATGGGCTCAGAGCTGTTCCCGGGTGCAAGCCTACAGAGACACTGAATTGATCAGTGTTTCCCGTGACCGACCTTACATGAGTGCTAGACTCTCTGTACATAGCACGAATCAATTCTACATACTTAACAGGCACTCTTTCTTCTTTCAAAGCCCACCACAAAACCTCTCGGGGTACTCTATCATATGCCTTTTCGAGATCCACAAACACTAAATGCAAGTTTTTGTGCGCACTCCTGTATTTCTCACATAGTTGGCGCATTGCAAATATAGCATCTGTTGTCCCGCGTCCTGGCATAAACCCAAATTGACTTTGGGTTATCTGACTCTCATCTCTTATTCTTCTCTCAATCACTTTCTCCCAGACTTTCATAGTATGTGACATGAGCTTTATTTCTCGATAGTTGTTGAATTCCTGAACATCTCCTTTATTTTTGAAAATGGGTACGAGTTGGGTTTGACACCATTCCTGTGGGATTACCTCTTCAAGCAACAACATATTGAAGAATAGAGTCAGCCACTCATATCCGTCTTGTTTCAGTAGCTTCCAAACTTCCACTGGTATTCCGTCGGGGCCAACTGCTTTTCCATTAAAGCTTTTCATACTTCGTAAAGCCAATCTAACTTCATCTATACTAATCTCGTTCACCAGTCCGACATTCACATCCACATGCTTTAGCATTCCGCTCCATTTATTCTCTTCATTCATAAGTTTTTCAAAGTAAGTTTTCCATACTTTTTTCATACTTCGTACTGCCAATCTAACTTCATCTATACTAATCTCGTTCACCAGTCCGACATTCACATCCACATGCTTTAGCATTCCGCTCCATTTATTCTCTTCATTCATAAGTTTTTCAAAGTAAGTTTTCCATACTTTTTTCATACTTCGTACTGCCAATCTAACTTCATCTATACTAATCTCGTTCACCAGTCCGACATTCACATCCACATGCTTTAGCATTCCGCTCCATTTATTCTCTTCATTCATAAGTTTTTCAAAGTAAGTTTTCCATCGCTTTTTTATATCTTCATCTTTAAGCAACACTCTCCCCTCTTCATCTTTTATACATCTCACATGCTTCAGGTCTTTTGCTCTTTCTTCCCTGTTCTTTGTAATGCGGTAGAGTTCTTTTTGACCTCTAGGTTCATGTAGGTGTTTAAATATGTTATATTGAGCTTCAGCTCTGGCTACCGCTACCGCTTTTTTTGCCTTTTTCTTCCACTCTTTATATTCATTCATTTTGACTTCCTTCATTCTCTCACAGACCTTTTCATTTTTCCACGCTTTAAAGGCATCCTTCTTTTCTTTTAGAGCTTTCTGTACCTCATCACTCCACCACCATGTATCTCTTTCAATAATGCCTTTTCCTTTTGTTTCCCCAAGTACTTCTCTCGCTATCTTTCGTATATAATTTGCCATTTCACTCCACCATCCATCCACAGACTTATCTAGCCTTGCATTAATTTCAATCATTTTTTCTTAGATAGTTGTATTTTACTTTATTGTTAGATAGTTGTATAAATTTAAATATGTTACATTGCTCTTCGATGGATGTCGAATAGTACACTATTTAAAACGACTCTAGTGAGTACTTATAGAATGTATTTTTGAGATGGAAAAAACCATTGAACTCGCGACACTGTTACCGTTACCGACACCTCTTTATTTAAGTATCTACATATATGAACCCCGTTTACACGAGAGTTGAGTTTGGGTTGAAATACATTGATAATATAACTATGTATAAAGTAAACAGATATTGTGTATATACGTACAACATAGATATATATTCGTATCGGTACTTTTGGAATCGAAAAAAACCAAAAAATCAGTTATAAAAAAAAACAAGTTTTCACTTCTGTCGGTACTCCCAGAGTGCCACTGTTGTATGATCAATGTAGAAAGTTGGTATTATTGCATTCCAACACAGCATTTAGTTGGTACATGGTACAAGACCCTGAAAAATGGTACATATACCATGGCCATACCATATAAATGGTGCATATGTCATGGGTAGTCCGTATCCTGATTATCCAAAAGATCAAGTAGTTTGCCTCCCTAGGCTAATAACTTAAGAATTATATTATACGTATGTTACTGATTTTAAATAATTTGATTCACTAACAATCAAATTATGGCTTATCTGTTTCAAAAAAGATGTGACATTTGGCAGATGTAAGACTTCAAAATTATAATATATCTCACACCTCTCACACACGGCCGTCTGATCCCAAACTAATTTTTTAAATAGATACATATTATAGGTAAATTACACCCAGACACAGAACAAGTGACCGTGCTCATCACACAATATTTGTCCTGTAATCGATCCCACGACCTCCGTTGTAGCTTAACCTGTTTTATAAGTAGTAGTGTTCGATCGTCAATGTAGGTACATTAAGTTGTCTTCGTGTGTGTGTGTGAATGTCTGTAATCACGTAAGAAAACTCAGACATATTATTTGTATGTTTTGTTATGTGACGAACGTTAGCAATCGCTTAGTACCAGCATAGTCCTTTTTTAGAAACCACTCTGTTAGTTTTTGTTTGACTTTATAGTTAGTTAAGATTTTAAGAAGGCTCAGTGTTAGAAAACACATGTATTTTTCATATTTTGACGATCGTTTACTAAATAGTTCTGAGCGTGTTCTACCACATAGCCGAACCGATATGGATCAGTTGTCACTGAAATGGCACATATTTAGTCTGGGTAGCTACATTCGGGCCAGCTAATAGTAATCATTTACTCTCACTACGTATTGGGCTGTTGCCCAATGGGTCTAGAAAAAATGAGTTTAAGAATTTAGAATAGAAAAGGCCAGAAACAAATAACTTTTACATTTTGAAAAATAACCATAAAGGCTACCTAAACATCTTGTCTAGTTATAATAACCGAATGAAATCTCTTCAATGATGTCAATTTTATAATTATCATACTAGCTTCTTTACAAAATTGTCAATGTTTATAATAGTATAAAAAATCAATTTAGTTTCGGCAGTTTTTAGCAGATCAGAAAGAAGTTGGCAACACTTACAATCAATTTGATTTGATTGTTGAATCCATCAAATCAAATCAATACCTTGGATTTTCTTTTTGTATTTGTAAATCGAATTGCCAACCTAGTGAATTTTCCACTAAAACTGGTGGCTTTGACCCCTCTTTTAGTAGCGATATTTTGTTTTTAGTAGCTACTGGATTTTTTAGTGATTTAGTAGTAATAGTCAGATTGTATCATCATCACATCACACATCAACAGCCTTTAATAGTCCTTTAGACTTAGGAAATGCTGTTGAAAGATGAACTGTGAGAACTATTCGTGTACGCAAGTACACAAACTAGAATACCTCCATAACTTTTGATAAGAAAGGAAGGATGAGGATTGGATGGAAATGCTCAGGAAGGAAAGCATTATTAATTAGGGCATGATGTAGTCTTTATACCAGAGAGCGGAAAAGGTTTCGGAGTCGAAAAAGAAGTCAATAATGTCGCCTATAACTTCGGGGACGTAATTCAGGCTCTTATCTATTAAGATTGATAAGAATAAATAAAGTGATTTGAATTTGAATATCATTCAAACTAATGAAACTCGGTCCGTTGTTGTCTACCATTGCCCAACTTGTTAAGGAACTGCCACATTCTAGAGGTATTGCTTTTTAAAGCTGTCCAAGGGGCCAAGGGAAACATGATTGCCGGGGTGGAACATGATTCCGCCATATTACGGAGCGTGTGTGTGGAACGCGTGTGTGGAACTCCACCCTCTCCTTCTTCGAGCAAGTTATGCTTGCGAAGGAGATGGCCGAGGGGGGCCGGGAGAGGTTTAGAACTCTCCAGGCCCGCTAGGCCCGGAAACGGGCCATGTTTATTTATTTATTTATTTTTTTTAAAAAGACAACTCCCGCATTAGGAATATATCCTGTGTCGCGGGGGACTTTACAAACATACATGAAACGGACACAAAGAACACCCAGACTCAGAACAACAATTTGTGGATCACACAAAGTGTCGTCCCATGTGGGGTTTGAACCCACAACACTCGGCGTTGTAGGAAGCGGCGTGGCGACTGCTTAAACCACTACGCCATCCGTGCAGTCATGTACTGCAGATGACTCAGGAGCCGGAGGTCGCAGAATGACCTCCATCCTTTATAAGTGTAGGCCTGTATATAACAGGTGAGGCCATCTGTCACCATAGCAGAAGCACTCCGGGGTGGCGGCGAGACGCGGTGTGGAGCGCGCGCTTCGTTTTCGGGAGCACAAAATGAATATGGGGGTTCATACACAGGAGGGGGTCATTCACACGCCGTAGACGGCCCGAGGTACGTCAGGGTTCAAGGGATTTCCTTTCTAGGGTACACCTGGTTCTCCGGCTACTGGTACTGGTAAAGAGGGGGCAAAGGACTTCGACATTTGAGGAGTTAGCGAACTTTGGTATTACTCTGTTGATACTTCTTCATTTCAATGCCGATGTTGAGTTACTATAGGTATAAACAGAGGAATAGAATGTAGTTAAATGTTTTATCTGCTATGTTAAGAATAGCCCGTGGTTTGAAGTTGGAAGGAAAACGTTGCAACAAATATGAAATCCAAATAAATGTTGTAAAACAAATCGGTACTAAAGAATCGTATTAATCGGTACCGACGATGATGGTGCTGACAAAATGATTAGTATCAGTATTAAATTTTAATAAAGGAAACTAGTTAGTTAGTTATTAATATACTTATGGTTTTCTTTCGTAATTACAAAATAATATGTTTAGTGGAAAATGTAGTGCCTATTAGAGTAGGGTCGTTTTTCGTTAGTGGTTTTCTGGTGGTTTTAGATGTTAAATCTGGTGGAGAGTTCATTTAACTGTTGGCAACACTGATACCGACGAGACGGCGTTTACCGAAGTACCGACCGGCGACCACCACACTCCACACTAGTCCACACTGATAGTTGATAATTCATTCAATTCGGTTTTGTACGTTGCAATTAATGTTCGATTATTTTTATATCGATTTTTTGGTTATTAATAATTTGTTACTTTTAGTGCAGTACATGATATATTTACAGTGTTAAGAATCTTATTTTCAAGTCTTTTGTCATCATTATTGTCGAATACCTATTAACTTCTTGGTCATGGCTTCTTCAGAAGACAATCTAGACTCTGGAATGGATTATCAAGAAAACATATCAGTATCAAATACCGTATCATCGAATGATGATTATGAGAAATCATCCCAGTTTGTAAGCTCAGCTGCTTGCTCTAGAGCTCTAGAGCCAAACATTGATTTAAAAACTTGCGAATTTGATGTTCTTCTTAATTATTTAAGTAATGAGATGATATTTAAAAACATTCGTGCAATTTATAATTTTTTAAAAGGGAACAATGACGAAATCGAATTTCGTTACGCAAATATGTATATGGAAGAAATTTTAGTACGTATTGTTCGAAATGTAGGACTTCTGCGGTCAGAAAGGTTTACACAAGCCTGCGCATTATATTGCAAGCTAATAATAGATTTAATTGAAGACGCCTTAAGTAAAAGAATCTACATGGTAGCTTGTATTTACAAAAATGAAAAAGACCATTTACGAGACCGATTAATAAACTATAAGTAAGTTGAACTAATTTATTTTAGTGCATTGACACACACTATTACACTAAGGCTGCACCGGAGACGATTTTAATATCCAGAGACCATTTAACGATCATCACCCAGATTGTATCAATCTCTAAAGAATCATGTTGCCTTTAGAGATCTCTTACTTGGAGGGCTTAAGTCTAAAATTAAAAAAAATGTGTGCGGTGCATGAAATGAACTAAAACGGGTTTTAATTTGTATTACCAAATGAAGATGTATTTTTCCAATGATACTTTAGTTGTGCTGTTAAGTTAATTTTACCTACTGTTTAGCAATTGTCAAAACACAAACGCCTATTATTACACTTAATGTGTTAAAATGATTGACATGTACCAAATCCATTTTAGACATGTGGTAATTTTGTTACAGGATTTTAACTTACAAGAAACTATACTACACATCACCTTATAAAACCCAAATGCAAATATTTGATGGACCAACTTCAATAATGTAAGTATTTATTTTTAAGAAATTTGAATTCAATTTTTTTTTTATTAGTTTTACAAAAATATACAAGCCCTGATGCAAAATAGTTTGTCTAGTGTGAAATTCTTCATTAGTTTTGTATACCTACATAAAATATTAAGCTGTTCTACTATCATATGTCACGTTACTTATGCCATTTTAAATTTATGAACTAAAAAACTATTTTAGCTTTTTAAATTTATATATATCCTGTTTTAAATTCAAAGAAGTTATAAGCAAAATAGTTCGTCTAATTGTTAATTGATGCAAAAGAGTTTGTCTATCGGTGAGTTCAATTCAATTCAAGATTATTCCTTCTTTGTACAATTATGTTGCATAATTTAAATTTGTAAAAGTAATTCTGTGTCATTTGTTAAGTGAGACAGTATAAATTCTGAAAATTTCAGTCTTTTTCATTAGTTTTCAAATAACAATGGGTCGTGGCAAACCCGTGTGTGAAGAGCTTTGAAAGCGAATAGTTTGTGGGGTTGACAATGGCAAATCAAGTTACAAAATATCTAAAGACTTGATATTTCCCAGGTCTACAGTCTAATCTATCATTCAGCACTATAAAAAGAATAGAATGACTACTTGTTTGAAGAAAACTGGTCGACCATGCATCACAAGTGCAATAGAAAACAGAATCCTAAAGAAAATTATCAAAAATAATCATCGTGCTTGAGCTGGAGGGGGTTAAGGATTTTACAGCACTGAGGAGAAACCACTGTTGACTGTTGTACAAAAGAAAAAGAGGTTGAAGTTTGCTTGTGATCATTTAAATTGGACTTCCGATCAGTGGTGTAGTATCATTTGGAGTGACGAGTCCAAATTTGAAGAGACAGTCGGCGATGAAAGGACAAAAGTGATTCGGAACAAAAATGAGGCATTTCATACTGATTGTCTCAAACGCAAAGTGAAGTTTCCGGCGGCTCTTATGATATGGGGCTGCATGTCTGCACAAGATGTTGGTGGTATGCAGTTTGTGGATGGTTCTATCAATGCTGCAAGGTATCAAAAACTTTTGGAAGAGAATTTACTGCCCTCTATTTCTTCACTTAAGCATCAAGATTACTTCATTTTTTAACAGGATGGTGCTTCCTGCCATACTGCAAGGACAACGAAGACGTGGCTACTTGCGAAAAGCATCCCTACAATCGAATGGCCATCTAACAGCCCGGACTTGTCGCCGATCGAAACTCTATGGTGGAAAATGAAAAAAGTTCTCCGTAAAAATCCATCAAGATCGAAGAGCGACTTAAAGGCTAAACTCTTGGCTGTCTGGGAGTCAATTACGCTTGAGGAGTGTGCAGCGTTGGTTGCAACCATGCCTCTTCGCATTAAAGCTGTCATTGAGAGCAAAGGCGACACAACTAAGTGGTAGACGAACTATTTTGCGTGAGTGACAAGGGTAGACGAATACTTTTGCGTTATGTTTTTTAGAATATTTTTTAATTTTTTTATGAAATGTAAAGTCATGAAAGAATTTCAATTATGTTAAAATAAACTTTAAAATGTTCCTCAAATTGTGGTTTACGTTTTATTAAACGTTCTTAATTATTTTACCAATATTTACTTTTTAAATTTTACGCTTTGCACTACTTTCCATACTAGACGAACTATTTTGCATCGGGGCTCGTATATAGGGATTATTTCTCAATACTCAATAGTTTATTGCTCTATGATGTCTCTGATTTCTAGGATCTAGATTGAGGCATTTGACTCTTTCTTCCGATGACCAATAAAACGGCCACAATTAACCCTTAGCCACCTAATGTGCTTTAGAGTTACACAACCACTTAAATGTAATCGGTCATGGTGACCATTTACATTATTATGTACTCTTTTGGTAAAAGAAATATAGCTATTAGAAAAATTAAAGACTGATTTTATTTCTTAATGTATTTTTATTGTAAAGATGCATAATCTGGTGTTAAACAATTCTTTTGTTGTGTTTCACCAAGTGGATGATGTTACTGTAGGCGAAACCGAGGTTCAGAGTTATAAAGAATAGTATTTGGATGTTATTGGGTACTCTGTGAAAGTCATTACTGTGTGCAACATTTTTGAAGAGTTCTTAATATCCATATTAAGTTTTGTATACATGCTCAACAAATTATCAATGCAAAGGCAACTGCAGGTCAGGATTGACAATGTAACACTAGTGTAACTGAGGCTTTAGGTTTCACAATTCCTATCATTTGTTTCTTTTCAGGTCAATGTCCAGCATTCCTCCAATGTCCCGCTCAACAAGCGTGGACTCCTTGGACTCACAAAGGTCAAACTTCGATATCAAACCATCATTAAACCCTTTCATATTGCACTGTTTACGCCTTATTCTTAATTTCGTTAAAGATCAAACCCAACTAAGTTTAAATTTCTCTGGTTTGAACAATAGTGAAACTGTCTATTTTCATTCTGTGTTTACTAGTGCTATAGATGAGAAATTTGATAATGGTACTCTATGTAAAAATGTGTATCGTGCGATATGGGAGGCCGTAAAAATTTGTAGTTTGAAGTTTGATTTTCGTATAAGAAACTTAAGATGTAGTTTGAATACAAAGTAAGTGTTTTAATATAAACAATCGCTTATCGTAATATCGTTAAGTTATAAATTGCTTTGGTACAAATGGGCCGGCTTGATCGGAGTGATACTACGGCCTCACAGAAAACTGGTGTAAAGCAAACTTGTCGCTGTTTTTTACCTACTGAACTCAAACTCTAAATATCTTTATTTCATTACAAAATTAAAATTATTTCAAAATGATCTCATTTCAAATAATTTTCATAGTCATAGATCAACACACACAATAGCAACAATCTCTGTTTTGTCAAATATTTAGCAATCTAAATATATACGTATAGAAAATCTCTTATATGCCTGAGCCGATCTACAACCGCCCATTTCCAAGGGGTTGAGTTTTATGAGAAGAAATTGCAAACAAACGGTCACTCTTTTTTTAATTAACGCTGTGGTTCATACAATGGCATTATTAAATATACACAACAATGTTATGATGTGTGCCAGTATGTAAGCTTTAAGGACTAAAAGGTAAAAAGCAATAAAGAGAAAACAATATATAGAAAAAGATGGAATAAAAAAGAAATTGAAGTAAAACATAAAGAAATGGAAAATAAATAAAAGACACTAGTGAGTGAGGTTACACAAGCCCATACCCTTCCTCCTGCAGATTCTGGGTTGCAAGTGTCCAATGGCAGCGATAGTTACGTACTATCAGGTCACCCGTTTGCTCGTTCGACCGCTTATCCAAAAAAAATCTAATCAGACCCATGAGGGGATAGGATTGGTCAAGGTTTTTAAGATTTTGAATATGACATCAAAAAAACAGCGTGAGGGATCTATGGAACCCCAGTCAGAACGAATTTCCTTTCGCTTTTTGGTAGGCGTTTGCTATAGTCATTACAAACTTAGTGTCGGAAAAAAGTCTGGTTACATATTTTTCGGTCTCGCTCCCATTCGCCCAGAGCGTGTAACGCGCGATAAGGAACTTCGTTCCAACCACTTTCTATAACATCATCGAGTTTAAAGGAACAAGTTTAAGACGGACTGTAAATCACAACTGCAGAATTTCTTTGAAACTGATTCCAAACAGGGAAGAAATTGCAGCCACAAGAATGCTTTCTAAACTTATCCTTTGTTACTTGGCTTTTAATCAATACAGCATAAAGTCTGTAGATCTCTTTCTGGTACGAACAAGTCGTCAACATCAAATTTTTTTCTATCAAAAGATACATTGTCTTGCGCCAAAGTATAGAAATGACTGAGGCAGTACTACAGTACGTGCGGTCTGTAGTCCGTCCCGTAATAGAAAAGGCTCCGATCGCAGGCAATATTGCGGTCAACTGCAGGTCGGCTTCGACTTATTCTTTTACTTAATTCGTTTATGTTACTTACTGATAACAACTTGAATAAAATTGCAGGTCTTTACTATTGGAAAAACGAATAAAGTTGTCTGATTGTACAGAGTAAGTATTTGACATAGAAACATTTTTTTTAATTTGAAACTAGTTTTGTCACCAGTGCTTCTCTCGCATTTTTTTTTTCTGGGCGAAAGATACTATAGAAAGTCCTTTGCAGTTCGTGCATAATTTCATGAGGAAAAACATTGATTTTCATACAATTGTGTTAATTAATTTAATTGAGTACGATACTATATGTATGTACTGAGTAATTTAATTTTAAAATATATATGTTATGGTACAGGTGTCAACACTCGGCTTGTTACTTCTAGGGATTTAATTTGCTCTTCTGACTAATTTCCAGTGACACAGGTGGAACGAGCCATAGTCGGATATCGTCGCGAAAACAAAAAAAAAATGAAAAAAACCGAGCATTCGTAAATCAATTGCCCCATGATTTTATTAACTGTTGCTTAAAGAAGATGTTGAAATTTTTATCAGATGAATCAGAAGCTAGTCTGATAATCTCTGTTTGTAAACCAGCAGAGAAGAAATTCGTCAAAAACATTATAAACTACATCCGTTCTCCTGCGGTGAGGAGCGTTTTTAATGATGAACCTAGAAGTATTATGGAACAACTGAATGAGTTGCTGGATAATCAATCTAATTATAGGCTTAAGACCTCCGGCAAAAACAAATTTGGACAAAAGTGAGTTTTAATTGTTTGTAACTGTTCAAGAGTTAAGTTGAATATAATAACCTTATCGTGTAATCGGTGAAGTGGAACCTTTGGAGGTTTTCAATTTTTATATTGTATGAAAATATATGTGATGAATTCTTTTTTTTTTTCTTTTTTTTTGTAGTGATGTGAAGTTTATGAAGATACCGAAATTTGAAGACCGTTTTCCACAACAAAATAGAAGGCCTTGGTGAGTATACTTCTGCATTATTAATATGTACTTAAGTGTTGTTGAGACAAGCAGCTCCATCTTGTTTAAGATTTTACTAGATTTTTAATATATGAGTCTAAAGTCCTCATAGCGTTTAAAGCGATCCTACCTGTAAATACCGTACCTGGATGGATAATAATAAATACATTAGTTTTTTTAATCTTAAAGGGATCCACCTTAAGGGGGGGGGGGGGGATTCGATTACGTTTAGCTCGCACTTATACATGTTAACACAGGTATCACACGCTTATAAAAAATACAACAAAAACAAAAACCCAAGGTGTACCCAAACTATAAAGTTTTTTTTTTAAATACAACTCCAGCATTAGTAATAAGTATATCCTGTGTCGCGGGGACTTTACAAACATACATGAAACGGACACAAAGAACACCCAGATAATAGAATCCATTACAACAACAAAAACACTTGATCCGGTATTAAACAATCAAAAAAATAATGACGAATAAGATAACACCAAAAACCCATCGAATTAAATTAAATTGTGGACATGGTGTACATGAATGTACAGTATTGTAAAAAACTGTATTTGAAAAATAAAACGTACTTTGGGTACCGCTGGGATTTATACTGGTTCTTTGTCCCATCTCATTTCTGTACTGTATAACAATATACATACATATAAACAATAACAAAATATATTATGTGATGTACACCCAGACAAAACAAATGATCGTGCTCGTCACACATTTGTCCTGGGCCTGGGTGGGAATCCAATCCACGACCTCTGGCTTAGCAGGTAGGGTTACTAACCACTAGACCAACAGGCCTGTCAAGTGAAAACTTTGATGAAATAAAAACTATTTTTTTATAGTGATATGGAATGTATAAATATGCCGCCACATGAGGACTTGACTCCACGACAAAGCATCAAATCTTGGTGAGTATTAAACTTCACACTACTAAATATTATAAAGACGAAAGTTTGTGATTGTGTATATGTTTGTTACTTTTACACTCCCAAACGGCTTTGCCAATTTTGATAAAATTTTGTGTGAAGGTAGCTGAGCTGACACACAGGATTAACACAAAGGCTACTTTTAATTCCGATAAAAAGATTGCTCCCGTGGGATGAGCAAGGGATTGAATATACGCGGGTAACACCACCGGTCGCAGCTAGTAATTTAATATTACCAATACAAATTGTTGAAACAAGCAGCGCCATCTTGCAGCGCCATCTTGCAGCGCCATCGCTCACAATTTTTTTACATTTTTATCACATCTTTGTAAACGATAACGGGTCCTCTTAGTATTCAGTGGTCGATGTTAATTCAATTTTGATTATGATAGGAAATAATAGTTCGTAATATTCTGAGAAATCTCTTTTTTTTTTTTTTAAAGTCCATTAGGAATAAATACTGTGTCGCAGGGAAATTTACAAACAGACATGAAACGGACACAAAGAACACCCAGACTCAAAACAACAATTTGTGAATCACACAAAGTGGTCAATGAATATCAGATCCAACACTATTCTACTAGCACTCCCCTGACTACTAGACCTACTAGGGTCACTAACTACTAGACCAACAGGCCTGTCAAATGAAAACGTTGATGACATAAAAACTTTTTTTTATAGTGATGTGGAATCAATAAACATACCGCCACAACAAAGCAAGTCTTGGGGAGTATAATAATTTTAATATCACTAATATACAACCTTGGCCAAAAGTATTAGGCACCGTACATTTTACTTAAAATAAAGGAAAAAAACAACTTATACTTTTTGAATTGATTTATTACCATTAAATTACACAAAAAAGAATGAAAAGAACTTAAAATCTAGTCAGTCCACCTTTGGATTTAATTACTGCACTAATTCTTAGTACAATCCTCCCTTGTAATGGCATGCCATTCTTGTACTAACGCATTTTTTAATGCCGTTTTCGATGTGATACTATGCTCTTTAATCTTGCGCTTCAAAATGCTCTAAAGATGTTCAATTGGGTTCAAATCTGGTGACTGCGTTGGCCAATCAAACAAGTCGATGTTGTTTTCAGTAAACCAACGCATCGTAGTCGCTGACTTATGACAAGGTGCATTGTCTTGCTGGAATATAACTCCCTCTAAGTTGGTATATGGTTGGCCGAAAATACTCGTTAGCGAAGGCATAAGCACAGTTTTAAGCACTTTTATGTACTTTTCGCTGTTCATACGACCTTCGCAAACAAACATTTCGCCGACCCCATCCGTAGCCATGCAGCCCCAGATCATTATGCTTTACTGTCGGTACGACGCAATCTGGATGGTATTCTTCGCCCACACGTCGCCTCACGAAGGTCACACCTGGCGTTCCAAATATCTGTTGAAAAAAGAAAAAAAACACTTTTTTATACTGCCTTAACTTTTATTATTTTAGTTAAATAAATAAATGACCATGATTATTAATAACAAAAGCAGTAAAATTTACTTACCTCAAAGTTAGGTTCGTCAGACCATACCACATTGGCCCAATCTTCCTCAGTAAAATGTTGATGCCGTAGAGCCAATTCAAGTCGTTTTCTTTTGTTAGCTTCTGAAAGCCAGGGCTTCTTTCTGGCTTTGCATCCTTTTAAGCCTGCTTCTCCAAGTCTTCTTCTGGTGGTCCGAGCACTTATTGGCTTTCCAGCCTCTTCGAACAAAGTAGCAGCAAGCTCTGATGATGTTTTCTTCCGATCTTTCATAGATTCGCGTATTAATTTTCTATCCTCGCGCTTCGAAGTCACACCTTTTCTGCCTGCTCTTGGTTTATTAGCGTGACTGCCAGTCTCAGCAAACCGTTTGATAGCAGATTGCACAGCGCAACGCGAACATTTCACTAACTTAGCAATTTCTTTTTGCGACTTCGCGAAGTTTTATTTCGCGACTTTGCGAGTTATATTTTTACTCGGTTTTCCAAACTAATTTCACTTCTTTTCGGCATTTTTAAATAAATTACGCGTCAATTTACTCACTATGTTAGAAATAAAAGCTTGTTTACTCGTTAGAGTCCTGAACACAAGTGACCAAACATTGACTGATAAGAACGCATAAAAACAAATACTTTGTTTTCAGTCACCAGGTGTTTTATGACCATAACAGATAGCTGCTTGCTTTTCTAGGAAGTTACTTGTGACCCCGGCATGCCATCTAAGATAAGCCATTGTTCAATCAGTAAACATGAATTGTGCATTTTTCTGGGGTGCCTAATACTTTTGGACAAGGCTGTATATTGCTGAGACAAACAGCGCCATCTTGTTTAAAGAGAATGTCCTCATAATGTTCAGTACTCAATGCTAATTTCATTATAATTCTAATAGTAAGTAATAGATGAAAATATTTTATGTTAAATTATTTCCTGTTAATGTACCTATGCATGTATGTTTGTACAGAAAAAGATAAAATAAAAACTTTTTTATAGTGATGGGGAAGCCAAGATCGTTCCGCTAGCTAAGGACTCGACTCCGCAGCAAAGCACGTCTTGGTGAGTATCCATACTTATATTATAAATGTGAAAGTGAGTGTCTTTGTTTGTTATGGATGTTGACATTTAAGGTATTGTTTTATCTGTCTCAAAAACCCAAGTGTCCTTATATGGCTTTTTGAACTGACATCTCCTTAGAAAGAAGGTTATGGCCTACTATACCGCCCTGGCCAGACGAGTTGATAAGGGCTTGTTTCAAGTTTACCTTCTCTTTGCAGTGCTGTTGTCCTGCGTACTGTGCTTCCTTAGTCGGCTCTTACTACACATTATGATGAATGAGAGTCCGTAACCATCACCACAGGGACTTACATGAATAAAAGTATAATATTTCATTAACCCACCAATTGTTAAAACTGTTCCCAAAGAATGGAATAACATAAAAATAACTGCACACGATACAATCTAGTGTTTTTGTTTTTTAATTTCAATTTTTGTATTGTATAACAATTGCAAGGATGGCGTAGTAGTGGTTTAAACGGTTACCTCGTCTCTTTCTACTGCGCTGAGTGTTCTGGGTTCGATTCCCACACGGAACGACACTTTGTGTGATCTACAAATTGTTGTTCTGAGTCTAGGTGTTCTTTGTGTCCGTGTCCATGTATGTTTGTAAAGTCCCTCGAGACCCAGGATATATTCCCAGTGCGGGAGTTGTCTTTTTAAAAAAAAAGCATGTGTGATGAAATAAAAACTACTTTTTTATAGTGATGTGGAATATTTGGACATTCCACCACCTGATCAGTCTCCTCCACAACAGAGAAGCAGGACTTGGTGAGTACACTTTAGCTATTACTACATATTATTAAGACAAGCGGTGCTATCTTGTTTACGATTTTACTAGATTTTTCGACATGTCAAAGTCAAAGGATCCTATTTGCGTCTAGAACTCAAGTTAAAGAGTATAGTAGGTTAAGTATTGAGAATATGCCAAATGTAATTATTATTTTTAATTTATAATAGTAACTTTGATCTAAGATTTAAACCTTATACTCGCCAAACGTAATTGTTTAATATATTAAAAATAACCTATGCTACACTAAAGTTCAATCAGGCTGTACAATGTACAAGTGTTCCAAGCCTTCGTACGAAACGTTAACGTTATTTGAACCTGATTGGTCAGGCCCGCCGCAAGTGATTCTAAGAAGCTAGTAACTGATATTAATTTCACCCTATATATTTTTTTATTTTCTGGTTCTACCAGGTACCCTCGTGGTGAAACGGTACCCAGGAACCAAGGTGCTATGCGTAAGGCGTACCTCAAAACAGGGGCAGGATTCCAACAGTCGGCCCATGGTCACGGTCACCTAGGCTGGGATCAACTCTATGCGTACGTAAATGTAGTATAATTACCGGCACCGATCTTGAGCGCTCGGCTGGGGGAGTGGGGCTCGCTTTGTGCATCGTGCAAAATAAAATGCACACCCATTTATTATCCTATTTTTTTTCCAAGTTACAAAAGAATAGAAAATCAAAACCATAGAAAGAATTTACGTAGTAACTTTACTACGTATCTTCTTATTGATTCTATGGTTAAACAATGCCATGTGCAGGTGAAGGTCAGCGCTCAAGATGGGTGTAACTAAAGAAGTAGTTTACATGTTGTGTGTTGTGTTCCCTGATATGCATGGTGCTTTGATTTTGAAAACTAAAATGATGATGAACATACATGATGATGGTGAGATACTTGCCTATGCGCACCCACAAGTGTAGAAAGGTCTGCGTTGATTGTGTAAATTACTTAACGTAATAGGATTGTAATGATTTCCACATACAATAAAACAGAAACATACTTCAGCGCCATCTAACGAAGGCACACCAAACTACGAGAAACTGCTAATTCTGAATCGCGATGTGAAAAGTTCTCGAAGATTGGAATATGTACAACTACCCAACAGCAGGCAGGATCACCTCGCCTTTTCGGAGAATACCAAAACCCGTGCCTCCACAAGCTAAACAGAACTTGAGTCTATGTGTCTGTAAATCATCTGCATAAAAATAGTCGATGGTTTATCTGAAACACAAGTGCGTCGCAGTGATTTAGTGCCCTTCCCCCATCAGAATTCTTGAGTTGAAGTCGGGTTTAGGCCTACTATAAATTTATTTACTCGGCGAAAAGTACCGAAATAATTGTTAACACTGGTTTTCTGTGAGGTCGTAGTGGCGGACTAGCAGAATTTTAACGTAAAATTGTTACAACAAAAATCCGTCATAAGTTTGTCAGAACCTATGATACCTTGGTCATTAATTTTTTTCTGCTTTTCACAGGCCACCGGGGCTAGATGCGAGCTTCCAACCCTCCGGAATCAATCAAATGATCAATTCTGAAGCAGACCCTGTGTTAACTGAAATGATGATAAAATATGGCAACCGTGGTGCCCCTAAAAACAAGTAAGTGAACAGGGTTATTTAAATCTTGTGATACTGTTACTAATCATCATCTAATAATCATATCATCTAATCATAGTTCATCTTTGTTGAACTGTATTTCTATTAATGGATTCTTAATTACAGAAAACAGCTAATAGATTCAATTGGACATCAACCTAAACCCAAGCCAGTGATGCCGAGGGGCAAAGATTGCAGAAATGACCAGCTCTTGGAAGCGATGTCCGTTCCCGTCCAAAGTGATAAAGCTCTAAAGTGAGTACATTTACAAAGCAATGTGTGCCTTACTTACTTCCCGACGCGAGTAATTTAAGTTAATGAGTATCTATACAATATATTGATAATAATAAACCTTCAGAGGCTAGTGTTAGACAGCTGGAATAAGGGCCTAATGCTGAAAGCAGTACTTCTCGATACGGCACGTATTGTGAGGAGGTGTCTGTCTCTGGAGTCCTAACCACCGGTAGCTTGGTCCCTGTACCCGTCAACGATTGGCCACTATTTTTTATATTTTTAAATATAGTTTTGTACGTAGTGAAAAAATTTATTAAAAAAATGTTTATATGTGTATTAATTGTAATAAAAGAATAATAATAAGTTGATGATCGCAAATTAGGCAGAGCCTGTGCAATCGCAACCAGAATGCTGATAAATATTTATACAGATTATAGATAATTTTACCGAGACACAGAACAAATGATTGTTTTCCACAATTATTAGTCGCGGGTGGAAATTAAACCCACGACCTCCTGCTTAGCAGTCCGAATAGTGATGTGCCCAATTGTCCGGAATGTACATCCGAGGATACAAATACGGATTATTAGTGTCTAGGTCAGCGAATACGGAGTTCCAGTTGTTCCTCAGTAATGCTGTTACGGTTTTTTTATGTAATAGGGTGCAAACGTACATTGATTCCCCCCTACCCCCTCCGCGGAATTAGGCCAAAGGTTAAATAAACAATATGGCGGCCAAATAACATGTATTTTGTTTTTTTATTATTTTACTGCTGAAAGTATATGTGTTCTGATGTCAAAATACTTAATATAATTTTATAATTTCAGAATGATGTTTAGCATGGGTTGGACTGGTGGCGCTTTAGGAGCGAGAGGCAGTGGCATCACGGAACCCATCATGCCGAATCTTAATAGTGTAAGTGGCCATTTATTTCTCAGCTCTACTAATATTTGAAGCTTATTTATAACATCACACACGGCCGTCCGATCCCAAGTAGGCAGTGACTGTACTACGGTAACCAGACTGTTGAAAAACATACTTATAAATTTCTAAATGCATAAATATTATAGATAAATTACACTCAGACACAGAACAAATTATAGTACTCATCACCAAATTATTTGTCCTGGGTAGGAATCGAACCCACGACCTCTGACTTAGCAGTTAGGATCACTATACACACGATCAACGATAAATTCTTAGCCAGCATTAAGAAAAAACATAACTAATTTTTATAATTATTTTACAGGGCTACGGCGCAGGTTTGGGCCATAAAATACATATTAAAAAAAACAAAAAGCTGTCCAAAGGATTCACTCCCGTTGCCACCCCAAGCGTAACTTCACGTATCTTGGCAACCATGTCCTCATCTAACAGACCTGGATACATATTCAGGGAAATATTCTTGACGCATTTACTAGATCTATTGACGAGTACCGACGATTCTACGATATTGAAGTTATGCCCAAATATAAATAAGAAGGAAATTGCTTTTGTCAATCACACAATCAAGAACTTAGCGGGAAGGTAAGTGTGGCAACATTCATAATCATGCTTCATCATCAACAGCCCTTAATAGTCCACTGCTGGACATAGCGCTCTCTTTAAGAAGGAGGTTTTGGCCTACTATACCACGCTGGCCAGACGGACTCATATAGGGTTTGTTTCAAGTTTTTCTTTTCTTGGCAGAGCTGTCGTCCTGCGTAGTTTGTTCCCGTAGTCGGCTCTTACGACACTCACGGGATCCATAGGTTTCTAGGTTTAAAATCAACATTAAATTAAGGTTTAAGTGCCTTGCCGCTTCCTACTGCACTGAGTGTTGTGTGTTCGATCCCCACAAGGGTCAACACTTTGTCTGATCCGTGATCCGATTGTGTGGTCCGTTAATGTATGTCTGTAAAGTCCCCCACGGCATAGGATATACGAGTATTCTTAGTGCAGGAGTGTATTTGACCGGTTCATGGAAGAATAAACACATTTATTACTGACTTATAAAATAATACAGTTCGTACGAAATGCAAGTAGGTAGGTGCAGGTGCAGACACGCACACATAGGGCTCGCTCGGCGAACAACGCACACTTGTACACTTGTACATACACAACAAGTAGTCAATAAATATTTCGCTTGAATCAATCAATGTAACATCATACAGTGCAGCATTAATTGTCCTCCAGTATCACTTTTATGTGTTGGCTTTGATATCTTCAAATCAACATTAAATATTTGACAAAAGCTAGGTATGACGTCACGTTTGTGCATCGTACCTAGCTCATACACATATGTACTGCGTCTGTAATAAACAGATACTGATTTGACTTGATAGTGATTTACCCCATCCCATCCAATAAATGCAAATAGAACTACTTAGTAACTAATTCTGCATCGCGCTATAGTAGTTTTCACTACGATTGAACCAATTTTGCAGACTTTTAGTATGTTGTACTATCTGTATCAGACAAAATAATGTATAATATCACTCAAGTATCAACATTGTCTTGTGCAAAACTCTATTTTTCCACATTTCACAAGACAAAAAATAATATTAACTTCAAAACATTTTTATTCCATAAGGTCATACTCACGTCTAAGACCTTTCTGATATTAATGTACCTTTTGTGTTTCAGGGCTAAAATTAAACTAGACGACGATGGTCAGAACATAGTCGATAACATAGAAATACATTATAGAAAAGATCCAGAGATGTTGGTGACCGCCTGCATACACGACGATAAAAAGTAAGTCATCACATGCCATATCTATACTAATATTATAAAGCTGAAGAGTTTGTTTGTTTGTTTGTTTGAACGCGCTAATCTCAGGAACTACTGGTCCGATTTGAAAAATTCTTTCAGTGTTAGATAGCCCATTTATCGAGGAAGGCTATAGGCTATATATCATCACGCTAAGACCAATAGGAGCGGAGCACCAATGAAGAATGTTTCAAAAACGGAGAAAATTTATTACTATTGAGAGACGCAGACGAAGTTGCGCGGGTCAGCTAGTTATATTATAATTCATATCATATCTTACGTCTTAAGATACCCTAAGTCTCGAATGACGAAACGGGACTAAGACTAGTAGGTCGAAGAGACCAGGTCTTGGACCTAAATGTCAAAAAATATTATTAATATCTTTTTTCTTTTCCAGGCATCTAGTCCTCACAAAAGTACACGGTTTAGGAAATATATGCCACAGTGAAGAAGCCAGGAACCAAAGACTGGCCATGGCTGAGGAGATAACGAAAAATATGTCAGACTTCATGATACACTACGGTCCCATGGTCTACACACAAAAATCGTATGACGAAATAAAATTCAAGGTTCTGTACTTATTGGAAGTATTGAAGCTAGTCAAAGATAACACTCTTAATCACCTCGTCGTGGATATGGTGATGACGTTGAGGGAGAAGAATCTGTTGCGTCAGGGTCTCAATAGTATCAATAAGAATAAAAAAATTCGTGATAAGACACCGGATGCTGTATTATTCTTGATGATTAGAAAATTCATGGGCAGTTATACGGTGGATGTCAAGTTTACAAAGGAATATACGTAAGTAAATGTTATACATAGCTTAACTTGATTGATATCTAATTATATAATCTATACTTACATTATAAATGTCAAAAAAAGTCAGTTTGTTTGTATTGCTTTTCCGCCTAATAGTAGGGGAGCCCGTGATGCTAAATGGGGATTTACTCGAGTGTCATGGGGACGTATTGGATTTAAAAGATTAGGTAAGAGAATGAATAAAAGTCATATAATGTTTCCACTTTCAGCTATGGGAAAAGCTTCTACAGATTTTCAAAAATATAAGGGGGGAGGAAATCAGATATTTTGGGGATATGTTATTTGGATTGTAGATTTTGTATGAGTTTGATTTTTGTTAAATTTATTTTCTTACTATTTGACAAAACAGAGATTGTTGCTTTTGCGTGTGTTGATCTATGACTTTAGAGTACATAAAAGACGATTTAAACATAAAAAAAAAATGAAATAAAGAGTTTGAGTTTGGATGCCGAAAAATCTCCCATTGAAAGGTCTGACGATTTTAAAGTGACACAAGCTGGTAGCGAATTATCGAGTATGCAAACCGCGAATTCGAAAAATCGCCATTACGAAATACCCGTGTTAGATTTTATACAGACGGTTCAGCTAAATGTTCCTCTCATGCTAGCGAAAATCTGACGATAATTTTGCAGGGTATTTTAAATCTGACGGTTATAAATATTTTTACTTTTTGATTTTTACAAAATGTGACAAATAAACGCACGAAAAATTATGTAGACATTTGAAGAAGATTTCTTGCATTGTTTGCTTCAAAATAAAAAAAATGTCACGGCCATGTGTTTTTTTTTCGGAACTTTGTGACCCTCCCACTGCTTTATTTAAATACAGTCTCATTTTTTAAATACACAGTAATGTGTATGTAATTAACCCAATTTACCTTAATCTTACACACTCGCGTATTTCTGACCATCGTTTTTTTTAACTAATCTAATAGGCTCCCCTAGACGCACGGCGCTATATGTAGTGCTCATGACTGGTGGAGGTACTCAACTGGGTGTAAGGTATTCCTCCTATGTTAATCTGACACGCTCGAGTAAATCCCGAAATTGCTTCTAGGGTTCCCCTACTATAAACCAATAAACCGATTTTAAAAAGTCTATCACCAATGGAACTGACATACACGCGGGCGGAGTCGCAGGCAAAAGCTAGTATAAAAAAATCATTAAAAAGTACTCCATCGACTGCCATTCTGTAGTAGCATAAATATCTCCATTCCAAGATTGTCCGGTAGAGACCGCTATTAGCGATAAGACTGCCCACTGCTGACAAAGAAGAATGGTAACCAGACTACTGATAAAGATTAGTTACTTAGTATTTCTAAATACATGTATTTAGAAATATATAATATATACATATTATAGATAAATTGGTGTCCAGTATTATTTCTATTCCATTTTTTTCCTCCAACTATAGAAAAACTCATATGTTGTTTGAGCGAGCAGCGTTTTCAATAAATTGTGCAAGGAGTACTCCGCTGATCCCTTTGATACCAAAAGCAATATCGTGCACAGTATGCTAAATCTTAAATTTTCCAATTGTAACATTTTTTGATCGATTGTTATTTATTGTATAGGTGTAGTGTCGTATTAGTTAGTGTTCCAGAACTCCGTTAAATTACAATAATTCTATTCGTGAAAACCTGTAGTAGGCTTGATGTAGTATATCAATCCGACCATTTCATTTTTGTAACTGTTTGTTTTCCTAACTAAAGTAAATAAAAATAAATAAATAAAGAATTGTCATCTAACCACATTTATTGTTTTTAACTACTCAAGCGATCACATTGAAAATTTCCAAAACTCCAGGGTGACATCTGAATTGATTGACAGAATTATCATTAATGTGAGTTAAGACGCAAATCTTATCTAATATCTTTTCAACGAGTTAGACAGGTTACCCGCTACCTTTCCCCCCTCCTAAGTCTAAAGGGAGGGAAAAGGTGGGCAAATGTATGAACTCACCTATGTCTCTCAGAAGGTCAATTCTCGTTATAAAAGTTCGGTTCGGTCGGTCGATCAACTTTCGATGTCACAAATGCCATAAAAGGTATTTTCGTAGTAAAGTATTAAACATCCAACGTTAACTGTAATATGATTATATCGTATTGTAACCGTTAATTGAATCGGTAATCTGCTAGTCTTAGTAACACTTTATTATTTTACTAGGAAAATACCTTTTGTGACAGTTGTGCGATCGAAATTTGATCGGAACTGAATTGTGATCGAACTTTTATTACCTGAATTGGCCTTCAGTTTCCAGGTGTCCGTGACCTGCTGCTGCCCCCTATACCATCAAAGAAATGTTTTTTACTTTCATAGAATACATTAATTAATTTTATTGCACGCTAACAAATTATTATTACTTTCAGACAATTCACGCTATATAAGGAGTACCTAGTACCGAGCATGGTTGCGGGAGCCCATCTCACATATGAATATGCAGAAATGCAAGGTCAGATTAATAATGATACAGAATCTGACCATGACTTAAATGAAAATGATGACGAAATAAATGTAAAAGAAAATGTAAAAATTGAAAATGATGACATGGAACCCGATGAAAATAAGACTGAAAGTGATAATAGAAATAATGAATTGGAACAGAAGGCGGTTACAACTGAAGGTAATGAAATCGTTAAAACTCTCATCATTGATGAAAAGATGGATGACCATAATGAATATAAATTGACTAGTACAAGTAGTATCAATGAGTATTCTACGGACGAAATGAGTATATCAGATCAATCTGGTTTTACAACCAATCTTGACTACAATGAAAACGAGGATACAGATATTTCTGATGATAAACTCGGTGATGTTAAGTCAAAAGGTAGTGATAATCATATGAAAATAGAAAGTGATAATTTAGATTTAAGTGCAATCTCTGAAACAACGTTAAACGTTGATTTTGAGGAACAATCATACAGTGAGGATAAGTCTGATGTCAAAGTTGTTTATTTGACAAAAAATTGCGTATTTTCGGAAGATACGCCGAAATTCTTACAGAGCGTGATATCTTACAATATTATTAAAACGAAACAGTTACCTCTACTTGTGTGCCATGGCGTTCACAGTGACGCATTAATCTATAGTTGCCATACCAAAAAATCTTACGAGTGGCTCCTAAATACATGTATTGCCAACCGCTTAACAATATTTACCAAAGAGGTTGACAAGATGTCTTTGAGAATAAATAGTTATTATGAAATTTATGATAAGCATCTCTTTAAATTGTTGGAATTATACAATAAGGAATTATCGACCAAAGAATGGAGTGTTTTGAAGAAAGAGAAAATGTCTGATTGTGTTGTTTTTGATGTGAAGATGGATAAAAAGTCGGTTAAGTTTATCTTAGAATCGATGTTGTCTTTATATGCTGGCATCGATAAGGTTACTTTTAGTATTATTTTGGAATAAACATATACATTTACCACTTTATGTAATCTTTTGTTTTATTTAACCTACTACCCCTAAGTGGTTTAAATATTGTCGATTGAAGCTATCGTAGAATCGAGTCCTCAACCCTACCCCTCTTTCATTCTCCTTAGTTAGGGACGGCTTCTGTAAGAATATTACTGTATATGAGCTCCTTCTAAACGAAGAGGGTAGGGGAGAGATTAAAAATTTCACAACCACTTTAACCAGGTACCACAAATTTAAGAGGGACAGGGAAAAAAAGGGCTCATGGCTAATTGGTAACCGCGTAGGTTTACACATTGCAAAGTTAAGCAATTATAGAAAGGTCAGTCTGTGGATGGATGACCATTTTTAACATTTTAAGATCCTCCGTGCCTAGGAGAGCACGTTAAGCCGTCGGTACCAGTTGCCATACAAACACTCCGACGACAGTCTTTCTACAGAACTTCGATATCGCCTAGTACTTGGATTGTGGAGGGTTAATGGCAGTCGCTCCTCGTAAAAAAACGATTCAGCCATATTGTAGGAGATGTACGTGTGCAAGTTTATTTCACTTCTTCTCGAGGTAACCGCGTCCCAGCATTGTGATTGGTGAAGAGCGCGGTTACCTCGAGAAGAAGTGAAATAAACTTGCACTAGGTCCTCTGATCCGCGATAACGGATCGTATGCAGTCAGTCATTCAGCCTTCCAAATTCGGGGTTGGAAAGGTCGAGTGACTAACTGAATTCGTATATTGTTTACGCACTATTGCGATCTGTAATTCTAATCCAAGCAGTTTATTTGATTGATTGATTACATTACAAATGTATAGTTTTCAGATTTTTTCTGTACTTGTAGTATAAGACGATGTTACTTGCCAAATTTCATAGTTCTAGGTCAACGGGAAGTACCCTTTTTTTTTTTTTTTTCCGTGCGGAAATCCCCTCGGATACCACCTGTCGGTGGCATGTCGGACTCGAACCGACTAAAACCGCACGCCGTCTCGGATACTAATGGCCGGGGAACCAGGTATACCCTAGAAAGGAAGTCCCTGGTGCAGCAGGAAGTACCCTATGAATTTTGATTCCTTTGACAGTGTCGAAATATGTGTTTTTGCGTTAACTTAGAAGTTTAATGAGCAACGCTATTAAAAAGCATAACGTAACAGGAGATTTGTAAAATAATGCTCTCATTGCTCTTAAAAATAAAAGGGACACTTAATTCATTAACTTGTTGATAAACTAGATAGAGAAGGCCAGTGGTCATCTTTGTATTTGTAGGTTACTGGAGGGCAAATCTCCCCCATGAATCGAACGAGAGGGACTCCAAGGACGGCAACGCACTTTTGAGTTGTAGGTGTCCATGGGCGGCGGTAGTTGCTTACCATCAGGTGACCCGTCTGCTCGTTTGCCCCCTTATACCATAAAAAAAAGAAATTAAGACCTTCGACTTTGCATACATACAGAACATCAAAATTAATAACAGATATACCACAGGAGTAGAAAAACAGCAGAATATCTTTTAGAATTACTCTAACCTGACGATCGGCCGGAGAATGATATTGATCATCACCGACAGATCAGTCAGTAGGTCATTGAACCACCACTGTCTCCAATGTCTGACTTACCATCTTCAGACGAATTTCTCAGTATCTTTATAGATAGGGCAACCGTGGCCCTGCCTGTCCGTCTCAAACTGCTTTAAGGCCAACGACTTGCACTGATATTCTTGTGCAAGGCATATAAGACGGTTAGCACTGAGGCTTTGTCGGTGTTAGTTTGTGTGCTTCCGGTCGATCTCGAGGCAATCGACGCAATGCAAAGACGTGCAAGTGTGCAACCATGTACTATTTAAGACAACAAGACATGGAATGCGATTTTTTGGGCGCACGAGATCGCGATAAAATTACAAGATTACTTCAACAGCAGTCCGATGTCTATAATGACCTCATAGACGAATGGAAATAACGCTGGTACGAATCATCTAAGGGGCGCCACCTTTACCAGTTCTTTCGTTGTCGAGGACATGGCTTGAAGTGGATCACTGTCATGGTAACTTTAAGAGCAAACTTTATTCAAATTAGTCAAACTAAAAAGAGCAAATTAGTCGAGACACCATTGTGTCAATGCTCATCACCTAACTCTAACTGAGAACAGTCTGCTCATCATATCCTCTGGGAATGTAGTCTTTGGTATAATGAACGTAATATAATGCTCAATAGCTTGCAGGTGTCATATGGGGCGGTATACTAAGGGGATCTTGTGTCAATTACAACTAGAGTAAATTACCGTGCGTTTACGCGATTCTGCCACACGTATTCAAAACAAATAGCTCACTTAAGACCCATAATATTCTGTAGCCATGGTGCTTCCCTGTTTAAAAGGGTATATGCCTATTATACTTTATTTTGTCTCCTGCTTTGCTAAGGAGAGATGTGAATTTACTGTATTTCCAAAGTTCTTCTAAAAGTTAAAATGATATCGAAATTAAGTATATGATGAAATTAATTATTAAGTGCTGATAAGGTGCTTTCGAAAACAGGAGGTGATTCGGTTGAAAATAGAAGAAGAAAAAGTTCAGAGATACCTGATTCCAAAATGACTAGTATACATTTAAAAAATTGGAACTTGTGGTCGAACAAAGATTCATGACGTTCTTGAATTAGGTGCTCTTGTTATCACTAACTATTAATTAAGTGCTAATGAGGTGCTCCTAGAATATTTAATTAAAACGTTTGGAAAGTTAATTTAATACGATTTAGAGGATTCCTGACCACAAACATAATACATACTTAACTAATTATGTTCTGTTATTAATGCCATATAATTAAGTCCTAATTGAGTGCTCACCCATTATTTGATCACAGACTAAAGAAACAATATTGTTACAATATTTAGACGAACCTTAATCTCCGTAGCGGTAATATCGTACAGTGTAAATATTGTTTCTCTATTGTAATGTAATTTATGTGCTAAATACGTGCTACTGAAATATTCAGTGTCAAAAGAATAGAATCTGAGACTACAATGACTATCCTGGAGTAAGAATAAACTCAATTTATTAACGCTTACCAACAGTAATGTTAGACACTTGAAGGACCGAATATCCCAAAAGCATTGATACTAGGTGACAAAATTTTTATCTTATTACTAGTACTTATTAATTAAGTGCTAGTTCAGTGCTCTCAGAATATTCAAGGTAGAATTTCGTTGTCCACTTTTTATCAAAGAATGTAGAATTTGAGAATACTAAAGCAAAGCTAGAAGAAGATGATAGTGTTGCTTTATTCATGATGAATGATTAAATTCCAAAGAGCACTTAATTAAGTGCTCTTTGGAATATGAGGATAGACTACAGTGACAGTATTTAACTATGAAAAAAAAACTCACTGTAGCAATTGATATTAGATCGTAAGATGTGCGTTTCGATTGCTCCGCCACGATTATGATTATGATATCATTATTAATTTCATATAATTAAGGGCTAATTAAATGCTTACTTATTATTTGAACACAGACTGAAAAAACAGAATTGTGACCGACCGAAACCTTATTTCGACGAACTAAATTCACCGTAAGCATTGATATTTTAGGATGTAAATATTTTTCCCCTATTGTCATTAAAAATAGCAGAAAAAAGTTTTTACGACTTTATCTTAAAAATGATCTCGGTTCATCTAAGATATGATAACAATGTATTGCTGTGTTGTTTTTTTAAATAACGGTTAGCACTTAATTGGCAATTCATCATGTTTTACTTTATTCATTATAAGGAAAGAAAAAGTATCTTCAACCACTCCTGTACTACGCCTACCTGGCACCTCATTAGCACCTCAAATGCCCCTTATTATGTCATTTTTTTAATGCAAATTCCCGACTTTGCGTTGCTGGCGAGGCAGAGCTACACGTTTGCATTAATATTTTGCTCTATTGTTTGCTTGCTACTTATTTTGCAAACATTTTGAAAAATTTGCCCTTTCATACTTGTCGTCATCTGTTTGACGAAAACAATGAAATGCCGACAAAGGGTCGGACAAAGGTTGAGATAAGAAAAAGTTACAACAATACGAAATATTAAGAAGCAAACGTGTACCTACCTGTTTTTTTTATATTTCAGTAAAAGCAAATAATTATTTTTATATTGCATAAAAAAAATCTTGAAAGTTTATAATAAATGACTTGCCTTCGACGTTTCTTTCGTAATTAATATTATATTTTAAAGATAAATTAATTTCATATATATTCGTAGAACATTGGGCAAAATAAAAGAAAAAAAATCATTTATAGACTTAAACGTATGTTTCACGAATTGCCGTTACGCCACGCAACAGTTGTGTTTTGGGCTCAGATTACCCCCTAAGGGGCGCCTAACATTTGGAGCTTGGGTGCAGTATCAGGTCATAAACATAACATACGATAAAATCAATTGTTTTTCATGCAGCTAGCAAATTTTAAGGGGCCGTCTCTACTAGTCGAAGAATCGCGACGTATCCGCGCTTCGAGTAATTTCCACAAACCAGCTATTATTCCGCCAGCGTATCCACGATGACTCGTAACGAAATCACCACGTGTCACGACGAGGCGTTGTTCTGTTGAAAGTGTTCAATATAGACTAGATATAGGCGACGCGATAGGCGAGAGCAAAATAAGTAGTGTCATAACATGTATGCATTAGTGATGGATTAATTGAATCGCAATTAATTAAATTAAATCTAATTAGCATTAATGTCCATTACTAGTATGCATATCTCCATAATAGGTAAACTACAAGTACCCTGGCAACTGTTTAAAACATTTGTCAGTACGTAACGTCGTTGCTTGGCAGACAGGCAACACAAGAGTGAGGGGGGCGGGGCACAGGCAACACAAAAGTGAGGGGGGCGGGGCACAGGCTTCAGACAGCCCGCTCGGCTCTTACTGTCTCCACCGCCACATTGTGCGGCAAGCGCGCAACGGGCACGCAACGATTCGATAACGTTTAGCTCGAACTCGGCCACTAACGCCGCTAAAAAATCGCCTTGTGTAGACGCGTGCTAAGAGAGTGTATAGAAATACGTAACACGACGTTAATATCGCCACGATTCTCTCACTCGTGGAGACGGACCCTAACAGAAACTAACAAAATACTGTTTTATTTGTATTGTAAAGCAGCCTAATTAAGTGAATAAACAACTGTGTTTATAGTGACGTGGAATTTCTGACGATTTGTCATCCAAGAACTCTCCTTCATAACAAATCAGCATGCCTTTGTGAGTATACTTTATTGTTTACCCATAACATGTTATTGCGACAAGCAGCGCCATCTTGTTTACGATTTTTACTAGACTTTTAACATATCAGGGAAATTGCAGTCCTGAAATATTAAATAAAGAGTAATTAAAATATTTACTGATCAGGATTTTTGAAATCAAGTAGTAAACCAACTTTTGTTGGTTTACTACTTGATTTCAAAAATCCTTGGCGATGGCTATGGATGGATTCCATATAATCGATGTACCTACCATAATTTCAACTAGCCAACTAGTTCGACTGAAAGGCCATAGTCCTATCCTACGAATGTCAATTTTTTTTTACCCAGCAAAATTTAATCATTTGGGTTAGGTTAGAATACTGACCATTAACGAGCGTGCCGGATCAGGGGACCCTGAGCACCAGATCACTTCTATTGTTGGTGACTCATCTTGAGTTGGTTAATGTTTTAACAGTATTATGTTGCGGTAGAAAGTATATTTGACTGATTGTGCCGGTTAAAATAATAATCATTCGATGGATAGGAATATCCTTGTAATTTTTATTCGGTGAATCGAACGCTCAAACTAATGTCTAGTCGAAATTATGGCAAGTACATATATCGATAATATGGAATATTGGCAATTTGGACGCTGGACCTTATCACTTCAGAGAATGAGTCATCGGGCACATAACAATAAAAATAAAGCAGTAAACCTCTTTTCTATTCTTCTGCTTTGTGGCATTCAAAGTAAAACAAAACCGAAGAATCGTTTTTATACAAAATGCGTCAGAAAAGGCGGATAATCCTTCGATCGCCTAATAATTCAGCTATCACGCGCATACAAAAAATTACACAAAAAATAATCCCAAGTTGTACCCAAAATATAAAGAACTTATTAAAAAAAAGGAGTCTTCCATGGCTTTCTTTCCATTCACGTACAACATGGCTACAGTTTTTGGCGGTATCTTGTTCGTAACAGCGTGTACTAATAGAAACGCAGAAAAAAGTATGAGTAATTATTTTTTTATTTATTTATTTAATTCTTTATGCACAAATTACAATTAATCGTAAAATGGCCGATTTAATTCCACAGGCATTTCCTCCCAGTCTACCTTAGGGTAGTGTGGAAATGTCTGTCTAGGTTCACTAGAAATTAAGTTTTGTTTTAAAGAGAGAATAATAATTAAGACGATATAAATTATAAGTACTACTGTTGACCAGTGATTTATGTATTTTTAATGATAATGTTGAAATTGGCCGAGTTCACAAGAGATTCTTATAACATAATAATAATTGTATCCATTACAACAAAAAATAATACTTAAAACTTGATCCGGTAATAAACAATAACAATTCATTTTTTTCACCGTATCCTTGTTTCAATTCATTCGTTATCTTTAAAGCAACATCCTGAAAAGCCTTTCTAAAATGTTTATGGTCGTGATCTTATAAATGAAAAACAATTGATGGCGATAAATGCATGACTTTTGTTTTAGAATTTCATTACAGACACAATAATACCACCGCTGTTGTAGTTACCAAAAAAAAGCAGTTAAAACTGCATACAAAATTTTATAATACATCTTTTGTATAATGTAAATACGAAGTCATTGCTATTAACATACAGAAAGAGGAAATTTCAACAGAAAAAATAATAATCTTGTCTTATCCTGTAACAAAAGATTACTTTTCATTGTTCTTACATTACTACCTGAGCGTATTTATTACTTGAACGTGGCCCGCTTAATGTTCTTTTGTTTATACGAGACTAGGATATTTTGATTTAGTAGAAGTATGAGCGACCGAGAAAAGCTTTAAGTAGCTACATTTTTTATTTATTTACACTTACTGTATTACATTTAGCACGAGGCAGACTTAATGGGCCAGAACAAGGTAAAAATGCGATGTAGGCGGGGCAACTAGCCGAAGTTAAGAACGAGCGTGCGTCTTAATTATAACTACATTTTCTTGATTTTACCGAGGTAGGGATATTACGGAGTACCTATAAACTGTGTAAAGAATTTTTTATATGTGTGATATACTATACATATATAGATATTGATATACTTAACGGGTTTAGTTCTAGTTGGCCCGTCCGACCAAGTGTAGGAATTACCTACCTAAGTTATAAAAACTCTATTGAAAAGTTAAAAACAACGTTTCTTGGTACTTGACAGGACTAAACAAATTTTTAATGATTTTTAGTTTACTTTAGAGAGTTTTCGAATTAGCACCATTAGCTAATATCATGTCAAGTTTTAAAATTATGAATGTACGGATGGCGTAGCGGCGCTTCCTACTGCGCTGAGTGTTGTGGGTTCGATCCCCACATGGGAACACTTTTGAATCCACAACTTGTTGTTCTGAGTCTAGGTGTTCTTTGTATCCGTTTAAATGAATGTTTGTAAAGTCCCCGGCAACACAGGATATTCTTCGTGCTGGAGTTATCAAGAAAAAAATAATGACGAAAACATCAAAAACCCAACGAATTAAATTATATTGTAGCCACGGTGTACATGAATGTACAGTAATGTAAAAAACTGTATTTGAAAAAAAAAAGGTACTTTGGGTACCACTTGGATTTATAATAATATAAATAATATATATTATGTGATGTAACAAAAAGTGATTGTTTTTATAGTGATATGGAATGTATGAATATGCCGCCACCTGACTTGACTCCACGACAAAGCAGCACATCTTGGTTAGTATCAAACTTCACACTACTACTATAAAGACGAAAGATTGTGACTATGTGTATGTTTGTTACTTCTACACGTCCAATAGGCTTTACCAATTTTGATAAAATTTGGTATGAAGGTAGCTGAGCTGACACACAGGATTAACACAAGGGCTACTTTTAATCCCGAAAAAAGTAATCTTCCCGTGGGATGAGCAAGGGATTGAATATCCGCGTATAACACCGCCGGGCTGATCTAGTAATTTAATATTACTAATACAAATTGTTGAAACAAGCAGCGCCACAATTTTTACACATCTAAGTCATAGATAATGGGTCCTCTTAGTGTTCAGTAGTCAATGTAAATTTAATTTTGATTGTGGTAGGAAATAATTGTTCAAAATATTTTGAGAAATATAACACAGCATGATCTAGATAAAAACTGAGCTATTTACTAAGGTACAGCTTATACTACAGATTGTAGAAAATGGATACGTTCAATGATTTTCTGGTAGTGGTTGCATAGTTGTGTATGTTTATAAATATTGCCTGCAAGAGATAATAATCGAATAAACCTCACACACGGCCGTCTGATCCCAAACTAGTCTGAGCCTGAGCCTGTGCTATGATAACCAGGCTGCTGATAAACATACTTATATATTCTTAAACACATACACAACACCCAGACACGGAACACGGAACAAATGATCATGCTCGTCACATAATTACTTGTCCTGGGTGGGAATCCCTAACCAATACCAACAGGCCTGTCAAATGAAAACTTCTATGAACTAAAAACTTATTTTTTATAGTGATGTGGAATCAATAAGCACACAGCCATCTGAGGACTTACCTCCACAACAAAGCACGTCTTGGTGAGTTTAATTATTTTACTATTACTAATACATATTATTAAGACAAGCCGCGCCCTCTTGTTCAGAGAGAATGTCCTCTAAGTGTTCAGTACTCACTGTTAATTTCATTTTAATTCTGATAGGAAGTAATAGTTCAAAATATTTTATGTTCAATAATTGCCTTACAGAATAATTTTATTAAAATAGGTTTTACTATACCTATGATAATAACATATCTAAAATTCTTTATATAAAACTGAAAATACTAACAATTAATTATTAAACTACAATATTTTTTTTCTTGATACTAACAAAACTAATAAACTTGTAAATTAGCATTTTCTCTAAGAAATAAAAGACTTTTTTATTTTTATTTTATTTTTATAATTGTCTTTTAATGTATGCGTACGATATGTATGTTGGAAAAACAAAAGATAAAATATGTAAAATATTTTTTTTATAGTGATGTGGTAACTAAGAACATTCCGCCACCTGAGGACTTGACTCCACAACAAAACACGTCTTGGTGAGTATCCATACTTATATTATAAATGTGAAAATGACTTTGTTTGTTAGCTTTCACAATGAAATGAAAATAAATTGATTGATTGATTGGAATAAAAACTTTTTTTCTAGTGATGTGGAATCTTTGAACGTTCCGCCAACTGAAGACTTACCTACACAACAAAACACGTCTTGGTAAGTATAATTTAAGAATACCTCTGTAATTCCCACACGGGACAACACTTTGTGTGATCTACAAATTGTTGTTCTGAGTCTATAAAGTTCTTTGTGTCCGTTTCCATGTATGTTTGTCCCATGTAAGTCCCCCGCGACCCAGGATAAATTCGTAGTTCGGGAGGTGTCTTTTTTAAACGATAAAAATATGTGTGATGAAATTAAAACTTATTTTTTATAGTGATGTGGAATCTTTGAACATTCCGCCACCTGAACAATCTCCTCCACAACAGAGAAGCAGGGCTTGGTGAGTATACTTTTGCTATTACTACATATTATTGAGACAAGCTCAGGGAACTTGTTTACGATTTTACTAGAATTTTCGACATGTCACAGTCCAAGACAACTGGTCCTCAATGCGTCTAGAACTCAAATTAAGGAGTATAGTAGGTTAAGTATTGAGAATATCCCTCCAGAGCCAAATGTAACTTATTTATTTATTTATTTCACAACAGTAACTTCGATCTAAGATTTACACTTTGTACTCGCCAAACGTAATTGTTTAACGGCGAGATGCGCTCGGTTATTTATTGAAAGTAACCTATGCTATACTATAGTTCAATCAGACTGTACAAATGTACCAATCAGGATCCAAGCCTTCGTATGAAACGATAATTTCGTGGAACTTGATTGGCCAGGGGGCGGAGTTTAATCGATGCGTCATTATTTTCTTAACGCGAATGGACTATCAGTATAGCTTGCAGTGTTGTTTTTACGGGATAACACACACATATTCAACTATTTTAGGTACACAATACATAGTAACATCAGAAAATGGGCATCATCAGTACACATCATCATCATCAACATCTTTTTAACTTCTTTTTCCAAATTTATTAGGGGTCAGCGCCATGCGTTTTCTTCATCTATTCTTCTTTAACACTTGATATTTTCATTCAGTCCTTCATTTCATTGCAAAATGTTTTTAGGTTGTTCTATTATCGTATATAACATAAGGCGAACTTCTTCTCGTAATAAAAATTCTTTCAAATTTCACTTCTGATTTACTCTCGATCTCACAAATTTCATAAAAATCATAAGAGGCTACTAATTGAAATTAATTTCATCCTATATATTTTATTTCCTGGTTCTACCAGGTACCCTCGTGGTGAAACGGTACCCAGGAACCTAACCTAGGTGTACCTCCAAACAAGGTTCAACAACAGGATTCCAACAGTCGGCGCATGGTAACAGTCACCTCGGCTGGGATCTACTATATGCGTACGTAAATGTATTATAGCTGCCGGTACCGAACTTGAGCGCATTGTGCACTTCTGGCAAAATAAAATGCACACCCATTTATTTCTTCTTAGTTAAGTAGAATATAATGTAATATCAAAATTATAGACACACTGAAAGAAGTTACGTAGTAACTTTAATACGTAACTTCTTATTGATTAAGTAATTATTACGGTGTGTACCCCCGTCTTACATACAACCAAAGTTGTGTGTTGTGTTCGCTGATACTAATGGTGCTTTGACTTTAAAAGCAGAAATGATGATTTTGAGATACTTGCCCATGCGCACCTACAAGTGCGTAAATCACTTCCCGTAATAGGATGGTAATGACTTCTACATAAAATGAAACAGAAACCGAACCGAACTACGGATTAACTGTTACTAACCCTGCATAGCAATATAAAAAGTTCTCGAAGATTAGCATAGATGCAAACTACCGAACATCAACCATTGAGCCGCGGTCGGCCAGGCAGGATCACCTTGCCTTTTCGGAGAATCCTAAAACCTCAACAAGCTAAATAGAACTTGAGTATATGTGTCTGTAAATGCATAAATGGTGAACAGTCCTCACGAAATGAATGTTCAACAAGAATACGAAACAGAAAATGTGCAGGCTGGTCATTTGATGGTTTATCGAAATACAAGTGCGTCGCAGTGATTTAGTGCCCTTCCCCCTGAGAATTCGGCGGTTGAAGGCGGGTTTAGGCCTATGATCAATTTATTTACTCGAAAAGTACCGAAAGAATCTTTTAACACCGGTTTTCTGTGAGGTCGTTGAGGCGGGCTAGGAGAATTTTACCGTAAAATTGTTACAGCATATGAACCTATATGTATGTACATATGAATTTAACGTTTAAAAATAATAATTTAACTTGACCTTTAATTTTTTTCTGCTTTTCACAGGCCACCGAGACTAGATACCAGCTTCCAACCCGCCGGCCACTCTAGTGCCTCTAATAAGGAGTAAGTGAACAGGGTTATTTGAATCTTATGATACTGTCACGGGCTGGGCTCGTTGTTAGGTCAATACACCATTTTAATAACCTGACTGAGGTTCTCACACACAGGCGTATGTGGTAACCAGATTGCTGTAAAATAAACTCATAAAAAGGGAAGACTAAAGATTATTACTTATCATATTTATATAAAAATGTTGAGTAGGTGTTTACGCTTCAAAAACACAAAAAGTTCTGCACCCATTGAACTGAAATTTTGACACGATATACTACCTGCTTCAAAGATTGTTTTTACCTATTTTTTTGAGTCAGTTTTGTTTCTCATTTTTCATAAATGCAACCACAATGGGCCACAGCAAAGCGTGGCAGGATACAGCTAATTAATAACTAGCAATTGCCCGCGACTTCCTCTCGTGATTTTTTCTTATTCTGTGTTTCTAAATTAAAAATAATCTATTTGAAAATAACGAAGTTACATACAACGGATCACCCTTTTTTTTTTTTTTTTTTTGAACGTGTGGAAATCCCCTCGGACCGTCACCCCACCGGGGTTTGCGGCGGGGTGGTGTGTCGGACTCGGACCGACTAAAACCACACGGTGGCCACTCTGCGCCTGTACTAGGAGGGATCCGGGAACAGCTGTTATTAAGACATCTGGACCCCTCCTAGCGCCGGCCCGCTCCTGTTGCGGGCCCCGTCTCAAAATTTTCCTCTCTTTAGGCGACGTCCGGCACACGCGGACGCCGCCCCCTCGCGGCTGGCCAAACTAATGCGGGTGGAGGGGAAACCCACCCCGTCCACCCGCGGCCACACTCAGGGCGGCATGAGGCGGTGATAACGGATCATCCCTCATTTAACCCTGTTAAGGGTGAACTTTCCAAAAATCCTTTCTTACTAACATAAAAAGCATCAGAGGAGCGATTTGTGCGTTTTTATTTCACATCGACTCGCTCTCGAGTGCGATTAGTTTTGCGTTTGGTGGAGATCGTAGCGCCGTATAAGTGAAATAAACTCGCACTTCGCAGTCATCTGCCAAGATTTCGACTAGGTAGACTGGGAGAAAATGCCTATGGCATTAAGTCAACCAAGTCGCCAATGTACAACTTGTGCATAAAGAATAATAAAAAAAAAAAGTTCAAGTTTGTAGCTCCAGTGGTTTAGGCTCTGCGTTGATGAGTCAGTCAGTCAGGGCATGTAATTCTAAATGTATTTATTTTACATTAGGGAGTTCAAGCACTAGCTCGGATAGGATAGATACCTATGATTTAAACTGTTTGTTGAACTGTTTTTCTAATAATGAATTTTTTATTACAGAACACAGCGGGTAGATCCAATTGGACATCAACCTAAACCCAAGCGTGCGATGCCGAGGGGCAAAGATTTCAGAAACGACCAGCTCTTGGAAGCGATGTCCGTTCCCGTCCAAAGTGATAAAGCTCTACAGTGAGTACATTTAAACCTATCTATACAATATATTCAATTAAATTCGTTCTTTGCACTCCATAATGTATACACAGGTCGCATGACTATAGAAAGAAACAAGAATAAATCCTGTGTCGCGGGGGACTTTACAAACATACATGAAACGGACACAAAGTACACCCAGACTCAGAACAACAATTTGTGGATCACACAAAGTGTCGTCCCATGTGGGGTTTGAACCCACAACACTCGGCGCAGTAGGAAGCGGCGTGGCGACCGCTTAAACCACTACGCCATCCGTGCAGTCAATTTGAACACATTATAGATAAATTACACAGAACAAATGCTTGTTTTACACAATTATTTGTCGTGGGTGATTTATGGTGGTGTGGGAAATCGAACCCACGACCTCTGGTTTAGCAGTCCGGATCATTGACCACTAGACCAAAGCCAGTCTTTGTATTAGTGATGTGCCCGACCGCCCGGAATGTGTATCCGAAGATACAGATACAAATACGGATTATTAGTGTCTTGGTCAGCGAATACGGAGCTCCTGTTGTTTCTCAGATAATGCTGTTTCGGTTTTTTGTACTAACGTGCATACGGGTCAATCGATGTTAAGTGACTGTAACATTGATTCCCCACATCTCCCACCTCCTCTCCGCAGAAGTAGGAGGTAGGTGGTAGTGTATATCTTACGTTTAGTTGGTCCCATTTAAATTTGAAGAAAAAATGACATCCCTAGGTGGAAAACTAAGAATAGACTTTGTTACAATTCGTCATGCTCCAAGTGCATTGAGTTGATGGGCGAAACTTTTTAAAACAAAAAACAATATGGCGGCCAAATAATACATATTTCGTTTTTGTATATTTTTTTAAAAATAAATAACTGATTAGGTAGTAGATGTGTTCTGATGTCAAAATACTTAATATAATTTCAGAATGATGTTTAGCATGGGTTGGACTGGTGGCGCTTTAGGAGCGAGAGGCAGTGGCATCACGGAACCCATCGTGCCGTATCTTAATGGTGTAAGTTGCCATTTATTCCTCAGCCCTACTAATAATTATTAAGCTGATTTATAACCTCACACACGGCCGTCTGATCCCAAGTAGGCAGTGACTGTACTACGGTAACCAGACTGCTGATAAAAATACTTATAAATTTCTAAATGCATAAATTATAGATAAATTACACTCAGACACAGAACAAATTATAGTACTCATCACCAAATTATTTGTCCTGGGTAGGAATCGAACCCACGACCTCTGGCTTAGCAGTTAGGATTACTATAAACGATATTTTCTTAGCCAGCATTAAGACAATACATAACTAATTTTAATAATTATTTTACAGGGCTCCGGCGCAGGCTTCGGCCATGAAATACCTATAAAAAATAACAATAAGCTGCCCAAAGGAATCACTCCCATTGCCATCCCAAGCGTAACTCCACGTATTTTGGCAGCCATGTCCTCAAGTCACAGACCTGGATACATATTCAGAAAAATATTCCTGACCCATTTACTCGATCTATTGACGAGTACCGATAATTCTAAGACATTGAAATTGTACCCAAATATAAATAAGAAGGAAATTTCTTTTGTCAATCACACGATCAGGAACTTAGCGGCAAGGTAAGTGTGGTAACATTTATAATCATGCTTCATCGTCAACATCCCTTGATAGTCCACTTCGCGACATAGCCCTTTTTTTAGAAAGGAGGTTTGGCCTACTATACCACGCTGGCCAGACGAGTTGGTATAGGGTTTGTGTTAAGTTTTCCTTATTTTTGCAGTGCTGGTGACCTGCGTTGTTTGCTTCCTTAGTAGGCTCCTGCGACATCTACGGGATGAATTGGGGTAGTGACATTCTGTGTGGTGACGGATTAAGAATACGGTATGTCACTACCCCAATTCATCCCATCTATCCATTCCATCTAATAAAAGCAAATAGAACTACTTAGTAAATAATTCTGCATCGCGCTATAGTAGTTTTCACTACGATTGGACCAATTTTGCAGCCTTTAGTATGTTATACTATCTGTATCAGACAAAATAATGTATAATATCACTCAAGTATCAACATTGTCTTGTGCAAATGTCTATTTTTCGACACTTCACAAGACAAAAAATACTATTAACTTAAAAACGATTTTATATCACTTCATTCCATAAGGTCATACTCAAGTCCAAAACCTTTCTGATATTAATGTACCTTTTGTGTTTCAGGGCTAGAGTTAAACTAGACGACGATGGTCAGAGCATGGTCGACAACATAGAATTAATTTATAGAAAAGATCCAGAGATGTTGGTGACCGCCTGCGTACACAATGATAAAAAGTAAGTCAACACATGTCATATTAGACATACGGGTAATTCATATTAAAATACTTTTAATCTAAACTTCTCTTCTCTATTTAGATGGGTAAAACAGGTCCCTTTAGTGTTAAAATGCAATGTAATACCGATGGATAACTATACTTCGCATAATGCTACCTCACAGAGGACCGGTGTTGCGCTATTAAGCTATACTATTCAGAGCCCTTACTTTTCCTTCCCACCCCTTTATACTGAGGGGAGGGGGGGGGGGGGGGCTCAAAGGGGCGGGAGGATCAATGCACTTGTGGAGGGACCTCCAACCAGGCGAGGTGATCCAACCTGGCTTGCCCCCGCCACAACGGTTGATGTTGAGAAGTTGTATATATGCTAATCGGCCACAGAATTCACCAGATCGCGATACACGATTAGCAATTCTCATTTAAGAGTTATGCCGTAGTTCGGAGTGTCTCTGTTAGATAGCGCTGTTGTATGTTTCTGTTTCCTTGTATGTGGGAGTCGCCACACACTTATGATTCTTGGCGTCCTAAGATACCCTAAGTCTCAAATGACGAAGCGGGACTAAGACTTTAGTAGCTCAAAGAGACCAAGTCTTGGACCCAAATATCCGGCTTGGGATCAAAGAGGCCACTAGGCCACGGACATACATCCTGCTTTTCACCAAGTGAGTGAGGTTTCCAGAGACCAACCTCCATACCCCCCTCTCTCCCTCCTAGTTTAAAATAACTACTCTCCAATAAAAAAAAAATAAGTTTCTACTCTTTGACTGCCTTCGTGAGGCAGTGGCAGTTATGCGACTGCTGTGATGAGGTCTCGGGTTCGATACCCGGGTCGGACCAAATGTTTGTAATATCAGCATATATTTATTTCGGAGTTTGGGTGTTCTATGTATAATATGTATGTATTGTACAAAAGTATATAAATAATCTATCAGTCAATTTAGCTTTCATAGTACAATCTCTGCTTAGTTTGAACTTGTTACTAAATGGCGTTGTGTCAGATGTCTGAAAAATATTATTAACGTGTTTGGTCTTTTCCAGGCATCTAGTACTCACAAAAAGACACGGTTTAGGAAAAATGTGTCACAGTGAAGAAGCCAGGAACCAAAGACTGGCCATGGCTGAAGACATATCGGAAAATATATCACACTTCATGATACACTACGGTCCCATGGTCTACACACAAAAATCCTATGACGAATTGAAATTCAAGGTTCTGTACTTATTGGAAGTATTAAAGCTAGTCAGAGATAACACTCTTAGTCATCTCGTCGTGGATATGGTGATGACGTTGAGGGAGAAGAATCTGTTGCGTCAGGGTCTCAATAGTTTCAATAAGAATAAAAATGTTCGTCAGAAGACACCGGAGACTATATTATTCTGGAGGATTAGAAAGTTCATTGGCTGTTATACGGTGAATGTCAAGTTTACAAAGGAATATACGTAAGTAAATTTTATCTGACTTTATACATATTTTTACGTACGTACGTTTACAATTTCTTGAGCAATTCTTTTCTTTGCTTTTCACCGAGTTAGTTAGGTAGCGGACTACCATCACCGCCTCCTAATTCCAGGAACACTCAAAAGGTGGCAACTCACTGGTGTCGCCCGGGTTGCAGGTGTCGATGACCTTCTGCCCCTATATCATAAAAAAAATGTGTTATACTTTCATAGAATAAATAATAAAATTTTGTTGCCTGCTAACAAATTATTATTACTTTCAGACAATTCACGCTATATAAGGAGTACCTAGTACCGAGCATGGTTGCGGGAGCCCATCTCACATATGAATATGCAGAAATGCAAGGTCAGATTAATAAGGATACAGAATCTAAATGGTTAGATTCTGTATCCTTATTAATTGATGATGATGATGACGAAATAAATGTGGAAAATAAAAATGATAACATGGAACCCGATGAAAGTAATATTGAATTTGAACAGAAGACGGTTACAACTGAAACTAATGAAATCGACGAAATCGTTAAAACTCTCACCATATAAATTGAGTAGTTCAAGTAGTATCAATGAGTATTCTACGGACGAAATGAGTATATCAGATCAATCTGGTTTTACAACCAATCTTGACTACAATGAAAACGAGAATAGCGATATTTATGTAATAAACTCAGTGATTTTAAGTAAAAAATATAGTAATATAAAATAGAATATTATTTATTGTATAAAGCACAGTTGTGATAATTATATGAAAATAGAATGTAATAAGTGAGATTTAAGTGCAATATTTGAAACAACGTTGAACGTTTACGTTTAGAGCAAAATCACAGAGTGAGGATAAGTCTGATGTCAAAATTTTTTATTAGCTAAAAAGCTATTAGCTATTAGCTAAGCTAAAATTCATACAAAGCGTGATATCTTACAATGTTATTAAAACGAAAGAGTTACCACTACTTGTGTGCCATGGCGTTCACAGTGACGCATTAATCTATAGTTGCCATACTAAAATTTCTTACGACTGGCTCCTAAATACAGGTATTGCCAACCATTTGACAATATTTACCAAAGAGGTTGATAAGATGTGTGTGAAATTTATGATGAGCATCTTTTTAATTTGTTAGAATATTACAATAAGGAATTATCGACTAAGGAATGAAGTGGTTTGAAAGAGACAATGCCTGATTGTGCTAATCTTCGTCTTAATCACGGCGACACGACTGATCCCACGATACCAGGATAAACCTTGATGATTCTTCCCAGAGGCCACAATAATAGTGGAAGGGTAAAATCCTTATTGAGAACTAAGTCGTTGGGTTTAAGCTCGTTGCGTGAAGATGTATTCCTTTCTGAAACGGACCCAAAAATGTTGTCGGATGTAATCAATCCTTTTGTAGCGGTCAATGATGGTAACATCTTTCTCCAAAACTTGTGGATATGGATAAGTAGTGAGTATCTCCAGGTGTGGCCTAACGTTTTTTCTTGAATTTCGTTAATACGATTACAAACGAACTGTTTAAATTGGTTAGGCTGCGATGATAGCCACCTTAAAGCTACAATCGAGTCGCACCAGAAATGACTTAATTTAGTGTTAGTGCGGACATAACTTTAAAGTACAGGCTTTGTAAGTGAGGTGCGGGGTTGCTAATCAGTAAGTAGCAGAGAAACACAGACACGGGAATATTGACTATTTAATCACATTATTACCACTACTAGAACTACACTACGGGAAGGCTAGCTATGGACTGCCTGGCGGGGAGGCTAGCTATCGACTGCCTGGATGACTGGTGCAACGTGCATTTCAGCAACCCAAGCCGTGCTCCTTAACACCACCCCCCAGTCCGAGACTTCAATCGACAAATGTACCGTCAGTAGGTAGCACGGCTATTCGAGCAACGGGTCGACGCAGCGACCCGGTAGGTGTCCTTATATCTACCACTCGTACATGTCCATCACTTCCCGGGTACACTTTAGTTATTACGCCACGGGGCCACATATTACGCGGTTGTTTGCCGTACATAACACAACCACATCACCCACTTTCACAGAGTTCGCAGCCGTGGTCCACTTTTGACGTCTCTGAAGAGTGGGCAGGTACTCTCTTTTCCACCGCCTCCAGAACATCTCAGCAAGCCCATTCGCCTTCTTCCACAGGCGACGAGCATCGAGGTCGGAGGGATCATAAGTTGTCAAACAAGTATCACCTGCCGTTGTGCCAAGCAGTAAATGATTTCGAGTGAGCACTACTGGCTGGTCCCGATCAGTTGTGACATACGAGAGGCGTCGGCTATTCACTATCAGCTCTGCTTCCAAAAGGACGGTGTGAAGCACTTCTTCGGATGGTGCTCGCTCTTTAAGAGTAGTATGTAGGGCATTCTTTACATAGCGAATAAGCAGCAGGCGCGTTGAATTGCCACTCGGTGCCCTTAGCTAAAGCCTCACCTCGCAGTTGTTCGGCATTCAGGCCTCGCAGAGCAGCACGGAGTTCCTTGTTCGCTCCTACGAAATTTGTGCCACAGTCGCTTAGAATTATCGCAGGTTGCCCGCGATGCGCTATTAAGCGGCGTAAGGCAAGTATGGCAGAGTCACTGCTGAGTGATGCAGCCAACTCGAGATGGACGGCGCGTGTAGTCAGACATGTGAACAACACACCCCAGCGTTTCTCCCGGTGCCGTCCTATAGTGATTTCCATGGGACCAAAATAATCGATCCCACAATTAACGAATGCTCGCCGAGTGGTGGTGAGCCTGACAAGTGGTAAGTCACCCATCTTTGGAGGGTTGGGCTGCGCGCGTTGTACCCTACAATGCTGGCAGCGTGCAACGACAGCCTTCACAGTAGGCCGAATGCAAGTATCCCAGAACCTCTCTCGTACATTGTTGACGACTGTCTCGTGGTTGGCATGCATTGCACGTTCATGGTAGTGCTGCACAAGGAGCCGTGTGATGGGACAACTTCCATCAAGGATTACGGAGTGTTTCTCGTCGAATGATAATTCCGTTGAAGCTCCAAGGCGTCCCCTGACACGAAGCAGCTCGTCGTCATACATCGCGGGGTCGAGTTTCAGCAAACGACTTGATTTAGGCAACGGAAGCCCAACTCGCAGCGTGCTCAGCTCTTCTGGAAATGATCGTGCCTGCGACTGCTTAAGTAACGTACGCTCAGCTTCTTGCATATTGTTTACCGTGAGCGTACTTACTGCTATCCTCTGCTTGGTTCTGCACGCGCTTATGAAGGTGAGCACGCGTGCGAAGACGCGCAACGCTCTCGTCCACGTGGAGTAGCGTTTCACGTCAATTAGGGGTTGAGGGTTGTCACCCACTACTAACACCCTCTCGAACGCAAGCTCACGCTTGTAGCTCGGCCATGGCACCTGTGGATCATAGAGAAACGGGGGACCCGAAAGCTACATGCCCTTGTTATTAGGCCAGTCCATCCTTGTCGCTTCGTCAGCAGGGTTGGACTCGGAAGGCACCCAGTGCCAGTTACTTCTGGTACTTAAGCTATCAATTTCAGCTAACCTATGAGAGACGTATTTTTGATAATCTCGTGCATCAAAATTGATCCACATAAGAACTGTCTTTGAGTCAGTCTTTGTCTTGTCTTTGTTTGTTGATAACGAAATCGACTTCAGCTTTTACGGTTACGGCCAATCTGCATGCCAAAACTGCTGCCTGTAATTCGAGACGCGAAATTGACACTTCCTTCACGGGGTCCTTGGTTCCTTGCCAGCTACCATTGTACATACCCTATTGCCCTCAATATCGGTACCTACTAGAAATGCTACGGCAGCATACGCCTTTTCGCTGGCATCTCCAAAGACATGAATATCTACGGCTGTCCGTTGCAATCCGTACCACCGGGGTACAACTACATTAGATAGAGCTTTCAGTTGGTTCAGCCACTGAAACCAAATAGTTGCCCTGGGGGTCCTTGATGCACTCATCCCACAGTATTCCCGACTGCCATATTTGTTGCATAAGGACTCGAGACTGGATAACGCATGGATACACTAGCCCAAGTGGATCAAAAACAATCATAATAATCTTAAGGAACTCGCGCTTAGTAGGCTTGGTCTGGCCTTTCACTAATTCTGTTGGTAGTCTCTTGAAGGAGAGGTCAAACTTCATGCAGTCGCTCGACGGAAACCAGATCATTCCCAGTGTGCGCTCATTCTCAGACTTATCTAATTTGACTCGACCCGGAACAACACCTGGTAACTTTTCTCGTAATTCGGGTGAATTCGTCACCCACACCCTGATATCAAAACCACCGGCTCGGTGGATGTGGGTGACGTCCGTGATCAGTCGTTGTGCCACGTCGACAGAGTCCGCACTATCTATATAATCATCTACGTAGTGCTTTTTCCGTATAGCTTCAACCGCGACAGGATATGTGTCTTTAAACTCTTCCGCATTTTTATTTAAGACATAAATTGCTGAAGTCGGGGAGGAGGCTGCACCGAAGATCATTGAGGTCATGACGTAAATCGAAGGTTACTTAACTCGATCCTGACCGCGCCATAAAAACAGTTGAGCACCTTGATCCGCCTCGAGAATTTTAATTCGCAAAAACATGTCCGCGATGTCAGCAGTGAAAGCTATACGACCTGTTCTAAATTTAGTTAGGGTACCTAGCAAAGAATTCATTAAGTCGGGCCCGCTGAATAAATTATTGTTCAATGATGTACCTTGGTACGTGGCGGCAGCATCAAATACTAAACGCAACTTGCCCGGCTTATTAGGGCTTAGGACTCCAAAGTGAGGCAAATACCACGCGGGACTTGCCCTAAGGCCCTCAGCTTCACGCGCGTAACCAGAAGCTAATAAGCGGTCTACCTGTTTCGTATAGGCGTCCGCAAAGCAGGGGTCACGATCCATTTTCCTTTCTATCCCGGCTAGGCGTTTACGCGCATTTTTATAATTATCGGGCAACTACTATATTACGAGATCATAGTAAGCCTACTTCCCATTGGGGGACGTTATCTGACACGCGGCTACATGTTTTACCTAGTATTTGTAACGCCCGTTCCGAATTACAATTTTTACGCAGAGCTTGTGTAATACCAATTGCTTCTAGTTCAAATTGACTTTTTACTAACTCGTGTAAATCGTTGTGTGGCGTGGACATGCAATTAGCGAAGTCGAGTTCACTACCATCAAACCCCCCACCTAGCGGGCCATGGACGACCCAACCTAGGCTAGTAAGAGAAGCAATTGGTCGACCAGATTCACCTTGACGAATCTCCCTTCCAACTATGAGCTTCCAGTTGTCCTGCCCCAACAACAACATGCAGCGAGATGAGGGATGCGAAGCCTTCGCATCCCTCATCTCGCTGCAATCCAGGTCCCGCAGGTGTGCGTTGTCTTCGAGCACTCGCGCCGGTAACGCTTGAGACGGCAAGTTTACATTACGCAGAGTACGCACTGCAATGTCATGACTCACTCCGTTCGGTCCGCGCACTACGATCTTAATATATCGTGAGTTGTTGTCGGTCACACAATGGCCGCGTGCAGTTATCAATTTAAGAGGCACTATTGGTCCGTCCACATCACTCGCGAATTTATCGTCCAAGATTGAAACGGACGCCCCATCATCTAATAAAGCGTACGATGATCGTTCAACACCAGAACTAGTTACTATCGTCACCGGTAACACTTTTAATAAGGCACACGCACGATGCTCACCAACGTTCGTAATAGTTTCGTATTTAACCGGCGGTGAATCCCTGAGCGCAGATGGTACAGTCGACGGTGGCACATTTGGCTGTGGCACTACCTCAGGCGGCGACGCGTTCTCGGTTCTTTTATGCAGTAACACGTCGTGTGACCAGTTACATTTACTGTAACGTTTAGTACGACAATATCTGCTCGAATGACTCTTCGCAGTACACTTGAAACATAGTTTGTTTCGTTTCACTAAATCCCAACATTCATCAACAGCCATATTTTTAAAGTCACTGCGTCAATTTGTGCTCCGCTTTACATTGAACACAAACGACGTTATTGTGGTTACTCTCGGTCTTAGTGACTGCGGCGATTGTTTCCATTGTGTGCGTATGCACACGATGACTTGACCCGCCCTCTCGCACTGACACCACGTGCTTAGCAACGAATGGTGCGCGCTCAGCGCCGGCACGGGCACCGAATTTACCACTGACATTAGCACGACTTTCATTAGCGTCGTTCAAGCTTATCGGTGCATAATATGACGACGCACGTGTCAACTGACTAAGAAAGTCCAATAAAATGTATAAATTTGAAGACACTATTAAATCAACACTACTATTATCCAAACGAATCGCGAATTGCCCGTACTGCGCGCGTTGGTATGGTGTTAATTTACCTATTAGTTCGTTGACTAATTGCGGGTTATTTAAATGACCGTCGGCCCGTATACTTTGTAACACAGACACACAATTTCGTACTATAGTCGTGAATTTGCGTATTGCGAGTCCATCTTCGGAGACCTTAGGCAAATCACGCACTTTCTTAATGGCACACTCTAACAGGCGAATAGGATGTCTGAACTCGTCTTCGAGGGCTTTCATGACCTCCTCGGGATCAGAAGAAGTTCTCAACAGGTCGCGGACGGCAGCTTTCGCTTCACCAACGAGCGCCACCCGAAGGCGGGCCATGTTCTCAAATGGTTGGAAATTATGCATCTCGCTGGTGCTACGGCAGGCTTTCTCAAAACTGAGCCAATCTGCAACGTTACCATCGAATGGAAGTATCTCGTGTACCTGTCGTGACATACTTCGCGTCTGTCCTAGCTTGCTGATGGCCTCCGACAGCCGATCAATGTCAGTTTAAAACTGGCTATTTGGCGATGCTTGGGGTGGTGGCTGCGATGACGTGGGTTCGAGCGCACGTGTTGCAGGCAACCACGTGTGGACGCCAGGCGCAGGGCGCTTGGATGCGTGGGGGCCGGCAGGCGCGTCGGTAAGCCTGCTCGTAGCACATGGTGAATTCTTAACGCTTGCGACGCTCGCCGGCGCGTTTTTCTGTTCTTCCTGGGGCCCACGTGTCGGGGTGGCAGGCAACCACGTGGTGACGTGGTGCGCAAGGCGCTTGGACGCGCGGGGGCCGGCAGGCGCGTCGTGAAGCCAGCTCGTAGCACGTGGTGAATTCTCACCGCTTGCGACGCTCGCCGGCGCGCTTTTCTGTTCTTCCTGGGGCTCACGTGTCGGGGTGGTAGGCAACCGCGTGGTGACGATAAGCGCGGGGCGCTCGGATGTGCGGGAAGCGGCAGATACATCGTCAAGCCAGCTCGTAACACGTGCTGAAATCTCACCGCTTGCGACGCTCGCCGGCGCATTGTTCTCTTCGTCTTCCTTCCTGCTAGTTCCGCCATGTCGAGTGCTAGCTTCTTTTTTATTAAGGTTTCCTTTACCTTAGCCATCTCCTCCGCCTCATATTCGGCACGCATTCTTAGTGCTTCGCGGCTTGCCCGGCTAAGTCTTGTCGACGCGTGGCTAACACTGCACGGCGCGGGCCCTGTGTGCGCTGAAACTGATGTCATCTCCAATGGCGGTAATTCACCGTGGTCACTATGACCACCCACCACGGAGCTCCTGACAGGGTGCTGAGGCGTCGTTGGCTGTACACTGGAGAACGACGAAGCACGCAATTCCGAATCTTGACCGTATTTTCCATAGCTCTTGTTGCACTCCGTGTCTGTCGCATTGTACTGCTGCAACTCATTGCTACTTATTCTATCCGGCTCGAAAGACCAGTTTTGTAAGTGAGGTGCGGGGTTGCAAATCAGTAAGTAGCGAGAAACACACAGACACGGGAATATTGACTATTTAATCACATTATTACCACTACAAGAACTACACTACGGGAAGGCTAGCTATGGACTGCCTGGCGGGGAGACTAGCTATCGACTGCCTGGAGGACTGGTGCAACGTGCATTTCAGGCCACGTGAAACAGTCCCCCCGCTACCCTTTCCCCGTCTTAGAATAACCCAAGCCGTGCTCCTTAACACTATCACTCAACTTGTTTCTATGTTCGTCCCAGTGACGCAGGGTAATTTTATCTAATTTAGAAGATATCATAAAAATAATTAAAGTATCCCAGTACCGAGTAGACTGATTTAATAATGTGTTGTGTAGTAAGTGCTATAATGTTCGTAGTAGTAGTGTCAGTAAGGTAACGGATAAACTTAGAGGATTCTTTATGTTTAGGGTCCATACTAAATAACGCCTGTACATGGTAGTTAACTAGTAAACGATTATTATCGTTACGCTCCAATAATAAATCCCACGCAATTTTATAGTTGTCACTTGAAACATGCATGAAGAGAAGCGCGTAGGTAATAAAATTCGTTTACCTTTTCTGTGTTTTTTGTTGTTATGGATAATTAATGTAAAGGTATAAAACCTTACCCTAAACTCAAGCCAGAGCTGATAGCTACCGCTGAAATAAGGTAAATCTATTTTAGGCAATCTAACGTTGCAAATCTTGGAATCGTCACCTGATATAGCATCATTGAAGCTTGCCACAGATTCACGACGTTTATTCGAAGAGAGAAGGCAGCGCGCACACGCTAGCAATGCGAAATATTCATTCTTAAAATGCTCACGCTCGGAGATCGACTCGTCATCCACACCGCTGGACTTATCACAAAGTGCCTCGATCTCATCCTGTAACGTTTAAGCAAAATTGAAAATTTAAATTATTATTAATAAGCAATTTAAATTTTCAATTTTGCTTAAACGTCATTCCAACCAAGTAGAGTAAAAAGGAAAGTGGAACGAACTCACAGAATGTCTTATCCAACCACTATATTCTTCTATTCGTCTTTAAAATGTCCTCGTTCGTTGAAAAGGCCAAAACGACTCGAAAAAGAGGGTTGAAGTCCGCTCGTCCACCGACACACGCGACGCGAAGGATCAAAATTGTTAAGGTCTCGGTGTTAGTAGACAAATTAAAAGCGGACTGTATTTTGCGCTGGTTTGTAATGTCTGCAAATAGGTACGTTGTACAGAGCAGTGATCCCAATCGATTATATAAGGCCGGAGCCGGTGGAAGCCGCCGCACCGCGTTTGCCACCGGTTCGGACAGTCGATAAGGTTACTTTTTTTTTAATAAAAATATGTGTATATTTACTACTTTATGTAACGTTTTGTTTTATTTAACCTACTACCCCTAAGTTTGTTTAATGTTTGTCGATTGAAGCTATCGTAGAATCGAGTCCTCAACCCTCGATTAATTCATATCATCATCATCTCACTCTACCCCTCTCCCACTCAACTTTTTTGGGGACAGCTTCTGTAAGAATTTTACTGTAATCGCTCCTTCTAAACGAAGAGGGTAGGGCAGAGATTAAAAATCTCACAACCACTTTAACCAGGTCCACCACATCGGACCAGGACCACCACAATTTTTAAGAGTCAAAATCAATCAAGTAAAAATCAATTCAGCCATATTGTAGGAGATTTAAACCCGACCGCAATTTAGTTTGGGAAAAACGCTCGGAGGAAGAAGGCCTCTTCTATTATTAGCAACCGTATATTTTACATGTTTTCGTCAAAAAGTGAAGTACTTATGTAATTATTTGCTTTCCTTAATTTGTTTGTCAAAGGTAAAGCCATATCTCTGCTAATATTAAAAATCTTAATTACATAAACATACCGACGCATATTAGAGTGGTTTCGCACTACGTCTGATTCGAACCCGTGAGAATACGGACCTAGAAATCTCGGGTTGAATGCGGATATTTCTTTTTGCACTACCTCTCGTATTTTGATCCCTGATTACGCATCAAATTCAGTCAGTCACTGGTCCTTTCAAATCCCGGATTTGTATACTGTTTGCGATCTCTGATTCGAATTTAAGAAATTCAGGGCTCGCCTTTTAGCATCCGTCATTTTACGTTACGCCACAGCAGATCGTTCACGCCGTTGATCAAGAGTCCTTTCGATCGTCGTCAACTTCTGGCAATGTTATTTATTACGAACGAGACAGAAGAAGTAAATAATTCTGGGTGCGTTCATACATATAACAGTATAGCTACTTTCTTCCGTCAATAATCCTCTCCGGACTAGAGATTCCCGAATAGCGGAAAGAAATCGAATGACGGACGTCGGATCCAGTGCGTAAACTACTAGAAATAGTTCTACGACTACTGCGGGCCGTATTTTCACGGGTTCGGATCGGATTCTGATCGAAAGTCATGCGAAACCACTGTTAGGGGTAATCAGAAGCGTATTATTTAAAAGCTCACATTTTGACAACTATTATTTTTGTCCTACTTACGAGTACGAATAGGGGTAAGTCTATTCCCGTCAGTTGAACACTAAGATGTTTTTATCAGTATGTTTTTGTTAAGGGCAAGTCTAAAGAGGATGCTGTACTGGACCTCACAGAGTCAGTAAAAATAAATAATAAAAAAGCGATAAAAAAATAACGCCATAAGTAACAAGGAAAAATAAAGCTTGGCCGTCCTTCTTTGGTGGGGGTGAACTACGGTCCATCCCCACCAAAGAGGAGCTCTCGCCTAGCAACATCCTGACGGGAAGCTACAGCCGATCGACCAAAGATGGCTAGCCTTTAGCCTCCCGTGTAAGGGGAAATGCAGTCCAAAGCAGTGTGTTGCCTTTCGGCGCAACTACCAGGATCCCTTCATCCCCCGGTGTTTCAGTTATCTCTATTTCGTAGGGAATCAGATCCAGAACAGTGGCACCTAGACTTGCAATGGGGATCTACACGACTGTACTCTCCCCCATGACTATTTGCCGGGTACCAAACCGGGTTCCAAATGTGTACGCCCGGAGGAACTGCTCCAGCCGATCTTGGCCTATTCGAGCACACTTAAACCCACCCGCAGTGGTAGGAAAGGCATATTATGTTACGAACCTGCATAGGTTTAGTTATAAGCCCGTCTGGTGATGGCAGATTGGTCAATAGCCTTGCAATAGGGATATAAATATATTTACGACCTTTCACTTAGGTCATCAGAGTAATTTCGTTTCTGTTGTTCAAGTCTCGTTGTTTTAAAATATGATCACTATACACAACTTTAAAAACTAAACTAAACTTTAAAAAAAGGAGTTGGAGTTTTTACTAATGAATTGGGGAATGTAAGCAATAGCTCGAGCAGAGGGCCTAGTGTGAGTTTATTTCACATCCATTTTATCGTTAAAGAGACCGCCATCGACGTTGCCATTGCTGAAGAGTTCAGTGTGGGAAAATTGCAGCGAAGAACGCGCTCGCCGTCGAAAGAGTGAGTTGGTGTGGAACAAACTTACAGAAAGCCCTCAGGTCAGGGTACCTGTATTTGGAATTGGTTATTGCCGGGAAGTCCGAGCCCTTGCCTATATATATCTTTTAGTTTCTATGAGCACATTCTCTCACTTATTATACCAGTTATATACTAGTTCGCTACTTATTTATTATTGCCGGTATTGCCGGGCCGATACGACCTTCAAACCTTCAAGAAAAGAGCTTACCATTTCTTAAAAGGCCGGCAACACGTTTGTGATTCCTGAGTTGCAGACGTCCAAGGGCGGCGATGGTCACTGTTCATCAGGTGACGCGTCTGCTCGTCTGTCCCCTCTAACATAAATTTAAAAAAATTGGTCTACGTAAAACGGCGATACTTGTAAGTTTTAAGGTATAGCATAGATACCTGACCTACATACAAAAATTCTATATTAGATATGTCCCTACTAGCTATTACTAGCGTGATTATTTCTTATTTCCAGTTCCAAACATAAAAATGATGGATGGGATGAAGTTTCAAAAAATGCTTACAAAATACAAAGCATTTTTTGAAATTTCAAATTTGTAAAATTTTAATTTGTAGCCCCACCGTTCTAAGCTCTGCGTTGATGAATTAGTCAATCAGTCACAGCACGTAATGTTATGTACCTATTGATAAAACAAAAAATATTTGCTAAGTATAATTACCGGTTATTTGCACAATGGATATCCAAATAGACAAACAACATGATATTAAAAGCAATTTTTTTTTAAGTTCGTTATAGTAAACTGTAATTATCATCAGGACTCATCTGTTAATCACTAATTTGTAAAATATGGATTATCATATGAAATACTAAAAAATATATTAAGGCATATATATGTACACCTACGGTTATTACCGCGATCACGTAATACTCAACTATTATTTTTAGGCGTTTCATTCGCTTATTGCGGCCACTGCTGCCAATATAAACATGTAACGCGAATGTATAAAAGTTAGTAAATTATCAAAATTGTTAAATAATCGGAATCAATGATTCCTGCGACACTGAAGAATAGAAACACAATACAAAATAGAAACATAAGTTTTGATTGCATAACTCACTCAACTAAAAATATCATTGGAGTGTCTTTAGAAATAATAGAAATTCACAGTGACCAAGGAAGAAATTTTGTGTCTCAAATAATTCAAGAGACGTGTCGAGTGCTACCAAAACCAGAACTACCTCTTACCACCCACAATCGGACGGAATGGTGGAACGATTTACCTTAACACTGTCGAGGTATCTGGCAAAAGTTGTGGCAAGTAGGCAAAGAGACTGGCACAAACAAATCCAACCGTTTCTTCCGTCATACCGAACTGCAGTCCACGAAAGTACTTCAGTAACACCAGCTTTGGCAAACTACGGTACGATACGAAGAGAACTACGGTTGCCTTCAGATTTGATCACTGGAATACCCCCTGACGCCCCGCGCCGTATAACGGAGTACGCGAATGATTTGTGAGCATGTCAGATAGACGACGATACGAGATATCCGATGGGCCTGTTGGTCTAGTGGTTAGTGACCCTGACTGCTAAACCGGTGGTCGTGGGTTCCATTCCAACCCAGGACAAATATTGTATAACGAGCACGGTCATTTGTTTTGTGTCTGGGTGGAATTTATGTATAATATGTATCTATTTAAAAATATAAGCATGTTTATCAGCAGTCTGGTTATCATAGTACAGGCTCTGCCAAGTTTGGTATCAGACGGCCGTGTGTGAGATGTGTGAGATATACGAGTATTTTTTATTATTATTTATATTTATGTGACCCGGATTATTGCTCTCGAGTGTGGGTGCGAGGCTCTAAAACAGTAGCGCGCAACCCATGGAGGTCTGGGGCTGTCTAATAATCCTCCTAAATTGATACATGAAAGTTATGAAATGACCGGAACCAGTACCGGCCCCAGTGGTGTAATTTATCTATAATATGTATGTATTAAGAAATATATAAGTATGTTTATCAGCTGTCTGGTTATCATAACAGCACCCAGGACGTTCAAGGAGTACAACTGCTCGACAGGACCAGTACATACAACTGATTGCAAGACGTGAGTCGATGTTAACCGCCTCGGAGATAGGTTTAAAGCTACATTCTTGTTGTTAGCCACCAAACCGTGAGTAATAGGCTGCATTAATACGGACTACTAGTGTGACGCCCAATTAGGTGTCCACCTTTACGCCATGGGAATCGCGCTCGTCGAAGTGAATGGTGTAGGGAACACTTGACATGGACCCAGGAGCAATGGGATAACATTTTATTTTGCGATGAGTCCCGGTTTGGATTTAGGCATAAAACGAGAAGGGTAAGAGCATATCGTCATCCCGGCAATGCTAAACAAGGCTCCATAGTGATAGTATGGGCGGGTATTATGAAGAACAGACAATCAAAGCGCGTTTTTGTATATGGCAATATAAACCCTGAACTTACGATGAAGATTTCTTCGGGCCTTATGATCACCCATTTGCACAAAATCTTGGCTCAGATTTCACGATCAGCGTGAAATCATGACAATGCGCGCAGAGTACTTGGCAATTGAAAACATCCGAGTACATACATAAGTGTATGTAAAATGACAAATTATCTGAGATTAGGTAGTCCAAGGCGCATCTTGGGCCTTCGTTTAGCAATGGACGTCCACTGTGAATGAACGCCGTTTACAAGATTTTCCTTCCTAGTGTACCTGCCCAAGAAATATTTCGAAATGAAACGGTAGGATTTACGATTAATATTTTCAAAGAACTAACTCTTGCCGTAAATAATGAATGTGTTTAATTCAAAGTATGTTTGTTCTGATACAAAAATAAAATATTATTATAATGTTAGCAATATTTGCTCGAATTGATTAAATAAATATGTAACATATGCAACATATGTAACATATCCATCAACGAAAAGAATATATCATAAATTGTAAAATAATTGGTTCACTCCCCGTGTCTTCATTGTGTCGCTTTTAGCACAAATTTTAAAGGAATTCCACCTTTTATGTTCTGGACTAATGCGATAGTTGGGTCCGTGATAAGGTTCCGGCGACTATTCACAGATGGCACTATCGTATACTTTCTAAGGATCGTCGCCAATGCTAATAGTGACTCCAGAATGCCAAGACGCATGCCTGTGAACAAAAGTGTTTTTGTAGGTAAGACAATTATTTACTAAGTGCGCTAAGTGATAAGTGTTTTTCGTTCTGATCCCTAACTAAGTGCGAATACATGTCTTCCTTAATTTTATTTACATGTCTCTAATCACTCCTAAAGAGCTGAGAAGTTTAGCCGCTTTAAGCCATATTTGTTCCTCCAAATATTTCTCAGTTATCAGGCCATAGACGAGATAGTATATAAAATAAAGTATAATTATAAAGAATGTCACTTTTATTAAATAAAGAACAATGGCAGAAACATATTTATCTAAAACTTAAGCGTTTAAAAAATCGAGTCACAGTAAACTTAATCAATATTTTTTCTTTGACTTATCATTACACCACCATGTGTTGTATAAGTCTTATAAGAGATAAGATATTTTTGTAGATTTTATTTGACCTAAGTACGTAATGTCAGATTCGCCATCACGTATAACTGACTAGGGATGCGTGGTGGCAATATTATACTATGGCACATTTTATCGATAATCGATTCTTATAGCTTTGGCTAAAATATTTACCGAAGGTTCACCTATTATGATTATGAATTTGCTTCTGCCCTCGTCTTAACTCGTACGGTAGAGTGACTGAATCAACATTAGAAATGATTTAAAATATTTTTGACTCTCTTTAAACGATTTTAAACACACTAAACAAATAGAATATAGTTACGTTATTTTCCACTACACAGTGTGATGAGAAAAATACATTGTCATTGATAACGGCACATAAATAGACATACATCGATATTTTCAAAATGTCGATACGTCGTCGTTTAGATCCTGTCATGTTCCGGACTCACCATGTTTGTTATTTTATTTTTGTTTAATTTAGTGTTAAACTCGAATAGATGTTATGCTTTTATTTTTTTTATTTCATATACTGTAATAATAATGAAAAAAATATTTTCGGCTATCTGACACACAACGCCATCTAGTTTCAAACAAAACATTAACAATATGTTAGTACTTAACCTCGAAACATTCTAAATCCAATATCTTTTTTCCTAGACTTCTTTCACAAGTAATTTTGATATGAGAATGGTCAAGAATAAATTCTCAAGTGTTAAGGATTTTTTGATATTTAAACGCTAACATTTCAGTTCAAATAAAATTATGTATGGGGACCTGCCATTGTCCTTTGAATTTCAAACCAATCAGCGAGGAAGTTTCGTCCAAGCCTTCCTTCTTTCTCCACAACTTTGTTTGCTTAGAGAAATTAAAATGGTTCATCCTGATGCCAAAAAATAGTCTTTTCGTTCGTTTATGCTTTACGAAAGAGATTTTTTTCTATCAACGTTATACTATTACAGTAACAGTATTATTATTCTACCATTGCTCAATTTAATCCTCTTAACACGTTTTTGAAAAGTGTAAATAAATAGGGAATATGCATGTATTTTTTTAATTTTTTTAAACGATTCTACTAGTTATCACATTACCAAAAATAAATATAACACATCCGAAATATAAACCGTTAAGCAAAAAAAAAATTTATTAAAATCACTATCATTTTGGGGCAATTTGAACACGTCCATTTTGGCGCCCTTTTTTTATGACGTCAGATTACACTTTCAGACGAATTCGATGTCAACAACGGAGTGAAGTTCACAAAGTTTGTGAAAGTTAAAAAAGTGAGTGATAAAAATTAACTTATTACCATGGAAAAGCCAATAAAAACTTATTATATATTGTGCCGTTCCTTTGTGCCCAAATAATATCAAAACTGCACCTGACAAAGTATATTTAGTCATTGTGTTGTCTTTCTACACGGGAATTTAATAATTTAACACTGAAAACGTATTAGTTATTAACTTAAAATGAAACAAATAATCACCAGAAACCAAATATTACAAATACACACAACTTGTTGACACTCTTGACAGTGTAGGTTGACGTCACGCTTTATTCAACCAATAGCGTTGCGTTTTAGAAATTTGCGAGGGAATCTTAAAAAAAACAATTTTTGATGATTAAATTTCACTATTAAATTATAATAAATTTCAAAAATAATTGTATGGGTATCTTTTTTTAGCAATAAAAATTACAAATAAAAATATTTTGTCCATTTTGGTGTCACGTGCATATTCCCTATTATCTAAATATTGCCACGGCCTACGAATGCCTACGGCTAACGGCCTAGAACACAATGCTGTGAAAGTATGCGATATGTTGACTTAAATCCCTGCAGGTACATTAGTTGAAGTAAAGATAATGCTAACCAGCATGCTAACCTTCAATCAACTTATAATTAGGTTAAGCAAATCCGCTGAGTTGTGTGGGTTCGATCCCCACATGGACAACACTTAGTGTGATCCACAAACTGTTGTTCTGTGTCTGAGTCTGGGTTTTTTTTGTATTATTATTTTGTGTTCGTTTCATGTATGTTCGTTAAGTCCCCCGTGACACAGGACTCGTAATATGTGCCTAATGCGGAGTTGTCTTTCATAAAAACAAAAACAAAACAAAAATATTTGAATAACTATTTAAACGTTATAAATAATGAATAATTATGCACTTATAATAAATTATAAGTAAGTATCAATACATTTAATGCATAAGAGTAATTACCATTTATGATTCAATAAGTGCAATTTGATTAAAACGTAAAACATACCTAAGCAAATCCTCGGTCCATCCCCAAATGGTAAGTACGTATACTTTTTGATATTATTCATATTTTTAGGATCAAATCTTTCGGGAATAAACTGATGAGGTTCTTCAAAATGCTTTTCGTCGTTCTGAATAGCTTGAACTGGTATAAAAACAGAAATGCCTTTGTCTATTGTCAAATTTGTTTCTGGAAACGTATATTTCTTTGCACATTGTCGTACGAAAAATCCTATTGGAGGATACATTCTCAAACCTTCCTTGAATACCATTTCCAGATATTTCATTTTCATAACAGCTTCGTAAGACATTTCGCCGTGTTCTTTCAAAACTGAATCAATTTCTACTTGACATTTTTTTTGTACTTCTGGATTATAGGCGAGTTGATTCATTGTGAAGCTTAATGTAGCTGCTGAAGTTTCATATCCTGCTGCGAATAATATAAAAGCTTGAGCAATCAAAAGGTTATCATCAAAACCTATTTCACATTTCTCTGGTAATCCATTCTCGTCCAGTTTTGTTAAAGATCCGCCAATCAAAGTCTGCTTATTACGTAACTCTAGAAGTAAGTCAATAAAATCTCTTCGGCCTATCGGTTTGTAGTCCCTGGCCTTAATAATGCTTTTTACTATGTTGGTAATATAATCTTCAATTTCAGGAGCGAATATCCTGAAGTTTTTAAAAGTATCTGTTGCTATAAATTTTGACGCAAATACCAATTGATCTCTTAACTTTATATCAAAGATTCTCTTTCCAAGTTTTCTGAAAATCGAGGATTCATCGTTCAAAGAATTCTCATCAACGCCAAATCCGCAGGCAACGATTGCATCTGTCGTAAATCTTGCCATTAAATCCCGCACATCTACTTCCTCACATTTAGCGGTTGCTTCATAAACGATTTTTTCTAATCTGTCAGCTTGTTGCTGCAGTACGGGATACATCGCCTTGAGCTTACTCGTCGTAAACCCAACGGTTAACTTTTGCCGTAACACTTTCCACAAATCGCCGTCAGCAGAGAAAATATTATTCAGAAGTGGTTCTGTTTGATGCATATTTATACCTTTTGGATAAAAATGGAGGAAATCTGCCACTAAAACGTGTTTGATTAACTGTGGATCTCGTAACACCAACGCTGGGTGAACCGACTCAAAGCATCCAACGCACTTTGCTTCCGGGAAGTTTCTATAAATTTCTGTCATTTGGTCAGTTGGGCTTATCTTTCCCAAATATTTTCTGAAACTGTTGCCAAAGAATGGGATAGGTCTGCAATAAGGTATTCCTTTTTTATCCCAATATTTAAAGTTTTTTGTACCTTCCATATAAAGCAAGAATAAAATAAAGAAAATTAAAATCAATATAACGGCCATTTTGCCTGATCTCTGCGCTACACTGAGTTGTATTGAGTTTCTTCGTGTATTTAAGTAAGAGCTTTTAATTCAATATCAAATACAAAGACGTTTATTTGAGGTAGCTGGTACAATTATCGTCCGTGTGCATAATTTTTTTTTATTTATTCCTTTGTTGTACAAAATTTAGTGAACAACTGATCAACATTTCGAGGACATTAAACGCGAGTTTATAAACAAGATGGACTTACAATTGGATCATGCGGAGAAAGATAAATTGTACCTGACGAGGAATTGTTTAAATTATTTTTTGTAAATCAACTTACTCGAATGTAATGACAGCTTCACAATTAGGTATAGAAAAGTCTGATTGTGTAATGATATCAAGCACAATGGGTAAACGTTACGGTAAAAGGTTACGTTTACCTTTCAAAAATAAAACTAATATTTAAAACTGTCTTCATTCGTCAATGTTTCAGAATATCCTTTTGAATTCATTGTCGATAATGACAATTGAAAATGATGTATTGGAAAATGTCTATTTTCAAGATATTATGAACGATTTTGTAACCAAAAAAGTAAGAAAAGTTCATATATAAACTTTCTGTACTACTTGATAAAAATCTTACCAATCGTTAATTGTTTAGATATTGCATTGAAATCGTGTCATTTAGCCCATCAATAGATTTATTCTTATGCAGCGAGGGAGCGTTTCTCAAGGCAGCAGGGTGTTGCATGGAGACGTTGACAGTTGCCAGTACTGTACAGATTAATTGATGGCTATCCTAACAGTTCTTTATTATTAATGCTATCTTCTCGTTTTATATTGTGTACGGGTTTTGTTTTACCAAATTTTGTCATTTGTTTTGTGTTGAATTTATTACGTTTGTGTCCGAATATGTACTGTTTTTTACAATTTTGTACTATGCTGATGAATTCTTATTGCAATGTTACCTACTTTCTGTTTTACGACTTCAATGCTTTTTATTTTACAATGTAATGATACTGTAAGTCCATAATCACTTTCTGCGCATGGATTGTTCTGTTAGCATTAAGAGCGCGTATAAAGCCAGCAAAATTTAAGAATTCACCCGCGCTCCCTTGCCCGCTCCCCTCACATCGAAAACGATCGCGCATGTACCTACGCACTCGCTCGACGCGTATCTTCTGTAGTATACGTATAATAATCAGATGAAACAACTGTATTCAAAGTATGACTGCGCTATACAATATTACGAAATGTTTTGTGTACACGAATAATACGTAAATAGTAAGTTAGTAGGAGGTGACTATACCACTGATACTGAACACGAATCAATAAAAATCAATACCAAAAAATAATATTATATTTATTTCAAATATTCAATCAATCAATCATATCAAATATCAATCAATAAAAAATCATAATAAAAATCATATTCAATCGCGTCTTTCTTATCAATATTCCGTAATTGGTATAATAATTTCTTGTAATAAAGGGCTATGGGGTCCAGCTGCAAAATTATTTGAACTAACGAGATCTCGGTCTCCTTCAATTATAAATCTTTCAGAAGCATTACTGCTCGGACCGGGTTGGTCTCGGTCTCCTTCAATTATAAATCTTTCAGAAGCAGTACTGCTCAGACCGGGTTGGTCACGTGATATCACTATCACGTGAGGGCCCACTACATATTTTCTCTTCAGGTTTTTTAAAGATTTGCCGCGTCATACATGGAAACTTTGTTTGATAGATTTAGTGCTTTTGTCACCGACTTCGAATCGTTCCTATTATCAACTAACCTTAACATTATCAACGTGGGCTCGGAGCCGACATTTGTCACATCCAGGGCCCAAACTATAATTGATCTTACATTAGCAAGTGAGCACGCATCGCAACACATATCGAACTGGCATGTTTCGAACGAAGCATCGTGCTCAGACCGTCGCTGGATCAAATTTAACTTTAAATTGAAACTTAAACTACCCGATCCCCGCACAATGGACCGGAAACGGTATGAACATCTTACTGCGGAGAAACTGCGAAGCATCAACCCAACATACGCTACGGGGACTGTTAAGGACATTGACAGTCATGTTGTCAACCTTACACAGACACTGATCGATTGCTTTGAACAAACATGCCCACTTTTCACACCCAGAACTGGACCACAGAACAAACCACCAATGGTGGGGTCCGGCACTGGAAAGACTACGTCGTAAAGTGAGAAAGTTGTTCAATAAAGCAAAAAACTCGCGATTAGACCAACATTGGGATGCCTACACGCAGGCCCGACAACAATATAAGAAGAGAATCAGAACCAGGAAAACTGAGTGCTGGAGCAACTTCTGTACTAACATAGAGAACAACAACCAGGCTAATAGAGTCAAAAACATACTGTGTAGTAGAGGCGAACACAATCTTGGCTCACTGAAGAAGCCTGATGGTGAGTATACGAAAACAGACTCGGAAGCCTCAGAGCTGTTATTAAAAACACACTTCCCTGGAAGTCGCATATCAGATGTGATGGAAAAATGGGAAGACAGATGGGAAAGCCTACCAGATGATACAGACTGGGATACGGCCTGCAAAGTTGTCAACCATGACAAACTAAGATGGGCAATTAACAGCTTCCTACCATTCAAGGCGCCAGGACTAGATGGTGTCTTCCCAGGCCTACTGAGATGGTGTGATATGACACTACTGGACCATCTTGTAAAAATTTATAGGGGCTGCCTTGCGCATCAGTACATCCCCTTGAAATGGAGAGAAGTTAAAGTAGTCTTCATCCCCAAACAAGTCTCACATCTTTCTTACTAAAGGTTCTCGAGAGTCTAATAGATAGGGAAATCAGGGAAACTGCGTTAGTCAGTCACCCTCTACACCTCAATCAACACGCATACTCGATGGGTAAATCAACAGAATCTGCCCTACATCGAGTTGTTTCATATATAGTAGACAATCTAAATCACAAAAGGTCAACACTGGCCACCTTTATCGATATCGAGGGAGCCTTTGACAAGTCCAACTTCACCAGCATTAGCCAAGCTCTGTCTAGGCATGGTGTTGATTCCACAATCTCAGGGTGGATCGACAGCATGCTAAGATATATGGCTATTCAATTCCCTGTGAGCGAAGTGACTAGAGGAGTGGTGGCTAGAGGTTGCCCCCAGGGCGGTGTACTCTCCCCCCTTCTATGGAACATTGTTGTGGATGAGCTCATCGCACAACTTAATGACCAAAGATTCCTCACAATAGGCTATGCAGACGATCTTACTATTCTCATCAGCGGTCCTTTTGAGAGCATTACATGCGATCAAATGAGACTTGCACTGAAGATCGTGGCACAATGGTGCGTAGCACACAACTTGACAGTGAACCCATCCAAAACAAAGATGATCATGTTCACAAACAAACGCAGCCTAGGAAATCTCAGACTTCCCAAGCTATTTGGAACACAACTTACTCTTACCAAAGAGGTCAAATACCTAGGAGTAATATTGGATAGTAAACTCTTGTGAAATAAGCACCTCGATGAAAAACTGAATAAAGCCTGCATTATTTTCTGCCAATGCAAGCGGCTACTCGGCAAAAGCTGGGGACTATCACCCAAAATTACTTTATGGCTATACAGGACAGTCATAATACCATTAATCACTTACGGTGCTGTTGTCTGGTGGCAGAGAACAGAGCTAAGCACTGTCATGCTCCGCGGTTACTGGCTGTATGCGCACAACGCCTACTGCCGCACTGGAGGTGGCTCTTGGTCTGCCACCCCTGGATCTATTTATACAGCAGGAGGCCGCCATGGCGATCATTAGACTCAAACACCTGGGTCTATGGCACAAAAGTGAGGGATCGCACTTCAAATTATGGGATCAATTGGTGGAATACGAACCACTGATAGCAGCTCCATGCGATAGAATCCCAAAACACCATATCTTCACAAGAAGATACTACATCCAGATACATGGAAATGACTGAGATCAATCCGGCATTAACGAAGTCCGAATTTACACGGACGGTTCCAAGACTAGGTCAGGAACTGGAGCCGGAGTTTTCTCGGAAGACCTAAATATAAACATATCACTAGCGTTAGGCCAACACAGTTCCATATTTCAATGTGAATGTGTGGCAATAACTTACGCTGCCACAACGGCCATGTCAAGGGGTATCAAGGACTACAACATCCGAATAATATCCGACAGCATGGCCGTCTTAAAGGCATTGGAGGGCAACACAATGACCTCAGGCATTGTCTTCGAATGCCACCAAGCACTGGAACAGCTCGCTATATTCAATGGGGTACTCCTCCAATGGATTAAAAGGCACAGTAACTCACACGGGAACGATGCCGCAGATGAGTTGGCAAGGAGGGGCTCGGCAACCCCAACCTCTGGCCTAACCCCACTCCTGCCCACATCGTTTAACCAAATACGATGCTGGGTCAGGCAACGGACCTGTGAAGCACACAACCGGAGGTGGAAAAACTCACCCGGCTGCAGACAGTACAAACTGGTGCTGAATCAAGTCACACCACGACTCACCTGCAGACTGATCAGTCTTAGCAGACCGGAAATCAGAATGGTTGTCGGAACTATTACAGGACATCTAGCCCTGAACCGACAACTATTCATAATCAATGCGAAGGACAGTCCCCTATGCAGGGGTTGTCTGGAAGCTGAAGAAACGGCCGTCCACGTAGTCCGAGGGAGTGGCCACACAACGGGCAAGTATCATTCCTGATTTAAAGTCGCTCCTAGAAACCTGTGAACGTCCCAGGAGGCTTCTGCGCTTCTGGAAGGAGCTTGGCTGGCTCACCTAGTCAACCAATCCTCGACGCACAAAGGACCACTCTGAGTCTAAATGCGGAAACCGAAGCCCACAACCATCGACTTCGAAGCTTGACCTTTGTTTGATTGATGTGGTGTTTTTGTCACCGGCTTCTGAAGCTTGACCTTTGTTTGATTGATTTGGTATTTTTGTCACCGGCTTCTGAAGCTAAAGTTATTTTTCTCTTTTTAGTGTATTTCGATTTGTGTTTATTTTGATGTCGGTTTTTTTTTTTTGCAAAAAGGTTTTTTTTATTTTAAAAATATTTGACAAGCATATAAACATCCAAGCGATTGCAGCCATTACGACCGATTTAACGTCTATTTTTGAAGAGTTCCATTGTATATCTCCGAAGACCAGCATCAGATCTTCACCAAATTTAAATGGGACCACCTCAGGAGTATAATTTTTCAAATAAAAAAAGAACAATAAAAATAAATGGAGTAATCGCGTAACAAACACACAAAAAAAAACATAATAGTCGAATTGATAACCTCCTTCTTTTGGAAGTCGGTTAAAAATAGGTTTTAAATACCTAATGGACATACTTAAATAGCTTCGAAATCGACATAAATATATTTCATCGAACAAACACAGACACCAACTAAAAGCTTGTGTTTATTTTGCATAAACTATACCAAACTATACTGCCCGCGTTACTTACGAGGGGTGATCAATAAGTAATGATAATCGAGTATTTCTAGAACGCACAAAAACCCAAATTATTTTTTTTCTGCTTGCTTATATATCCACTACTTCAGCTTCAAAAAAATGTATAAATAGGACACCATTACCGGGAGATACATTCATTTGAATACGAACTGTCGAAGAGAAAACATCAAAACGGAGAAAAATGAAATAAGAGCTGTCATCAAGTACCTCTGCCTGAAAAAAATGACTACCAAAGACATACACAGCGACTTAGAGGAAACATTGGGGGAGTCTGCTCCTCCATATTCCACAGTCGCACGCTGGGCAAAGGAATTTAAGCTGGGCAGAACCTCCACTGAAGATGAACATCGCGAGGGACGCCCTTCCACGTCCCTTACTGGAGAAAACGTCAAAAAAGTGGAAGCTATCGTGTTGGCCGATCGAAGGGTGACCGTAAGGCATGTAGCTGAGGTCACAGGGATCTCCTATGGCAGCGTTCAAAAAATCATTGTCAACAAAATGCATATGAAAAAGGTCTCTGCGCGTTGGGTACCGAGAATGTTAACCGACGAGCAAAAAAAGAAACGAGTCGACATTTCGAGGGTGAATCTTCAAAAGTTCCAGGCCGATAAAGAATTTTTTTTGTCGCGTTTTCTGACCATGGACGAGACCTGGATCCACCACCTTGATCCCGAAACCAAACAACAATCAATGACTTGGAAACGAGCTTCCTCACCAACGCCGAAGAAATTCAAAGTGTCAAGTTCAGCGGGAAAGGTTATGGCGTCTGTTTTCTGGGATGCAGAAGGAATTATTATGGTGGAATATTTGGAAAAGGGGGCCACTATAACAGGCTCTTACTACGCAGGCCAAATAAGAAGATTGCGAGAAGCTATTAAGTCAAAAAGACGCGGTAAACTGCGCGTTGGAGTGCTGTTTCACCAAGACAACGCCCCGGCTCACAAAGCCGCAGTTGCGATGGCTGCCATTGAAGAAACGGGGTTCGAACTGCTCGAACACCCTCCCTATTCGCCAGATCTAGCTCCCAGTGACTTCTACCTCTTTCCTCGGCTCAAAGAACACCTCCGGGGCAACAAATTTGAGGACAATAGTGAAGTGATGGCCGCAGTAGAGGCATTTTGGGAGGGTCAAGACAAAGATTTTTTTTCTAAGGGAATCATGGGCTTAGAAAAAAGATACACTAAATGTATTAACTTGCAAGGAGACTATGTTGAAAAATAAAATACTTTTTTTAATCTAATAGTTCTGTTTCATATTGATTATCATTACTTATTGATCACCCCTCGTATGAGTGATCATAGACTTATGGAGAATGTAATTATTATTATTTTAATATTTTTATAGAATACTCGCAAGATCATTATGTAGTCCATACGTCTATCTAGACTTTTGGAAGATAGCATAATTACACTAGGGGAAAATGATCGGAATTTTTTATTGTGAAGAATAATATAACAAAAAGCAAAAGTAAATAGCTACCTATTATATATCTAATTTATTACCTCCTATCCTAATAATCTAATAATTGAATTGATAATAACTCGGCGCGCCTAAACACTTGAGCGCAGTCCTCTCGTCTCAACGGAGCGGTAACGACTGATGTCTGAAATAGAAATACGCTTGAAGCTCCCGCAACGTGCGACGGACGATGACTTCTTGCGCGGAATAAAAACGTAGTATGCGCCAAAACTGTTATATCGTCTAAATCCAAAACTAAAAGGAATTACATAAAATGCCTAAACAAAGCCTTTACTCTTGTATAAGTATAATTAATTATCAAATTTTTGTCGCAATAGGCATTACCATATCGAGTACAAAACGGAAAAATATTAGAATTAGAGGTTACTTCGTGATTTTTTTCTATCGAGGAAATGTTATTATTTCATGTTTTTGATCAAAGTGAACCCTCGGAAATATCATGTAGTTATTCATACATTTTTATTTTAAGATTTGGTCCGGAATTTTTCATGTAAAATCAAAAATAAGATTGGTAATTTTGCTTTATACGCCCTCTTAAGGTGTCTGTAAATAATAATAAATAAATAAATAAAATAAATTGCATTTATGAACAATGAAGTTAAAATTAATATAATATATTTAATATATTTAATATGATTTATTTCACAATATGGCACAAAAATACATAAACAGCGTAACAAACACGAAAAAATCAAATTATTTACATTAAAATTATTATATAAATAAATATATAAATAAAATATAATTATATATAAATAAATAAAATAATAATAATAATTAAATATAATTATTATTATATATATAATTATTATATATAAATTATTAAATTATTATTATTTTTATTATTATTGCAAATCACAGTATTTACGATAAACTCTGGTACCCAGAATAAGATTCAACTTGTGTTTAGGGTACCAGCAATCTAGCGCACACCATAAAAATACGTCGCTAATACTTGTTAGACATACACAGCGTTTATATAAAAACAAAATACAAAACTAATAGACAAATAAGAAAAATATATAAATGGTAGAATAAATAAACTTAGGTGGAATGTGGATGCCCGTGTGTGTGTGTGTGTATTTGTGTGTGTGTGTGCGTGTGTGTGTGTGTGTGTAGGTTAGCTGTGTTTATACGTTGTAGTGATTGTACATATCGGTGAGTGTTATGTATCTGGTATGTCCATATTTGCAGGAAACATATAAATATAGGCACAAGTCCAAAGTCTTAGGATCCACATCGTATCAAATCCTCGGTCGCTCCATAATCAAGTGTCAACAACCACTCAGACACGGTGGCTTTACACTTATTACGACACATGGGAGCAATGGCACATAACTTATTTATTTTATTGTACAAATGATTAGACACGTAAGTATAATTACGCTGTGCGAGCTTCGTTCTGCATTTTTGTTGCGCTGGACATACATTGAAGTATCTGCGTTTGCTGATGGTACCGGAACCATGCGGTACTGTCGGATGCTTACGGAGGATGGTACTGAGAACAAAGAGCTGTCTCACAGTCAGAACTTGACACTCACTGTAGAGAGCAGTGGTAGGGTACCGAAAAGGCTTCGTGGTCATGACTTTGAGGACAGCTCTTTGTGCTCGCTCCAGAGAAAGAAGGGAAGTTTTAGGTGCACCACCCCATACAACAATGCAGTAACTGATAATGGACTGGCACAATGCAAAATAAACAGTTTTAATAGTGTCAGGATCCGCAGAGTACCTCAGTTTTTTAAAAATAAACATACACTTGCGAATCCGACTTGTGAGTTTATTGATATGGGGTTTCCAGCTTAAAGAACTATCAATGTAAACACCAAGATATTTAACATCCTCCGACCTAGTTATTTGTGAACAGTCGCATTGTGAGAAGGATAGATCGAGAGGGCAATCATGGGCTTTAAGCGTCATAGCATCAGCGGGAGCAAGATTATTTGAGTGCAACGAGAAAGGTAAGTAGACAGTTTTATCAATATTTAAGGTTAGAACATTATCTGATAGCCATTTCATCACCAATCTGAGAGCATGCTCTGCGTGTTTCATAGTTTCGGGCCAGTTTCTACCGTGAAGAACCAGTGCTGTATCATCAGCATAAGTAAATATTGAGCAATGAGGTATGGATATATTACATAGATTATTAATATATATTAGGAAAAGCGTTGGGCCTAAGATTGAACCTTGAGGAACGCCATAATTTAATGTTACAGTGTCACTGATAATGCCATTAATATTTACGCACTGTGTTCTGTCACGTAGAAAGTCTTGGAAGATTTTCAAAGTATCTCCACGGATGCCAGTGGCTTCCAACTTGCCCAAGAGGAGTGGAATAGACACAGTGTCAAATGCCTTAGAAAGGTCTAAGAAGACTGCAAGACATTTTAGTTTGCTATCTAATTTTGCCACAACATCATTTACTAGAGCGGCAACTGCATCCTCAGTCGATCTGCCACCTCTAAAACCATACTGATTGTTACTTAGGATTTTATAACGTTCAAGAAATTTAATTAATCTATTGTTAAGAATTTTTTCCAGTACCTTCGACATAGCAGGCAGAACTGAGATAGGCCTATAGCTGTTGACCCTTGAATATAGGAAAGACAATTGCCTTCTTAAAGGCTTTAGGGAAACATCCCGTTGAAAGTGAGCAATTGCAAATATGAACAATTACCGGCACAAGGGCAGATAGACAAGACTTTAACAGCCTCGGTGATATACCATCCCAGCCCACGGCAGCATCCACTTTCAATCCAAGGATCAGATTAGTGACTTCAACTTCATCAGTAGGAAGGAGAACTAGGGAGTTACATGTAGAAGCTTCACAGCAATTTTTTAAGTTACTCGTGCTATTTGGGAATTTTTCAGACAAAGTTTTGCCTACACTCACAAAAAACTCGTTGATAATATTAACCGAAGACCTCTCATCATATGACGACTTCAATAATTCGTTAGGAGAGGTAGTATTGACACCAGTCCCAGTAACGCTCCTAAAGATCTTCCATGTAGCTTTAGGGTTATTTTTAGCCTTTTGGAATTGTTCTTTTTCGTAAGCTGTTTTAATATTTTTGAGAAGTTTATTACAAAAGTTTCGATATCTCATATACGTGACTCTAATGGTATAGTTGTCAGGGTCCTTCTTTAGAGTACGTGCCATATTATCCCTATTTCGGATACATTTCAGCAATCCATTAGTGATCCAAGGCTTAAGAATTCTTCGTTTAAAAGATGTGTGTACTGATTTAGTGTGCTTGAGTGTAATGGAACTAACAGTAGAGACTAAAAACTCTGTGGCAATGTTAGCGTCCTGAGTACCCATTATACCACTAAAATCAAATGATAATATGTCGGCTACTACAGCCGAGTAATCAACAATTTTTCGTGTACGCTTAGATACAGGCAAAGTCTTAACGTGTTGGATGTTAATAAACGTAGGCCTGTGGTCGGTGATATAAGTGTCGACGATCAGAGTCGTAATTTTAAGATCAGACCTAATCATTACATGGTCAATGCAAGAATTACCACGAGTTGGCAGAAGGTGAGCAGGAAGAAGGCCATGTGCAGCAGTAAGGTTTAAGTACTGATTGGCAGATTGGCATATGGCATTTGGGGTTATATCGATATTAATGTCCCCCACCACAACAATATTTTTTAGGCTTGACATCCGAGTAAGAATGCAGTCCAATCCATCAATAAAATTATCAACATTTCGAATAGAGGGGGATCTGTATAACGCTATAAGTGAAGTATTGTGAAACTTTAAATTACACAACAAACAGCTGGCATCAGACATCGCAGGTTCCGTAACACAATGAGGCAAATTCAATTTTATGTACATGATGATTCCATCGTTTTGGTTTTTAATATTAGTCGTATGATAAGACACGTATCCATCCAATAACGGAACTGCTGAAACACTCAACCAACACTCCGATAAAATTAAAACATCAAAAGAAATATTAATACTAACGAGAAATGCTTGAAAGAAGTCAAAATTACGGTTTACACTACGTATATTTAAATGTATTATGTTTAGTGACTTTAAGTTGTTTGCAATGAAATTCTGGCATGCATCCGGTTCACAAATATATGAGTCTCTTTTACCAATGGAGTCAAATTCCTCTAAACTATCGATGTCGAACATTAAGTAACGATAGTAAGTGCACATTGTTTGCTACCATGATGCAAAAACCGCAAAACTGAGCCCCAATTACGACACATAACCCGTCACTACAACTGTATAACATTAAATGTAATGTAAGGTACGAAACATAAATGTAAATGTTTGTATTTGTAAGTGTACAGTGTAATAGTCCAGTCATTATAGTAAGTTCACCTCGGAATTCGAGATACCCAGCTGTAAGTCTGTAAATACTTGTATATTGACACCCTAAAAGTTGTCTCAAAACCTACATATGGTAGGGTGTAAGCAACTATTAAATTTCAAGGTCAAAAGTCACAAAAATCGGTTTATTGCGCTTTTTTTGGAAATATCTCATTTCCTATGGGTTTCTGATATTTGTATTCATTTTCAATATTGTAGAATACAAAATTCTCTAAAAATTTTGTTTAAAAAATTTTTTTATACGGTAAACCGTTTTCGAGATAGAGGGCGGAGAGCGCGCGGTCACAGCATCACTTCAGGTCAACCGGTGCCTCCGGTCGAAAACGCGCCATGTATAGTTGATGAACTATCGATAAATCAATGATTATAAATAAAAATTAGATTTAAAATAAAAAGAGATTATTAGAGAGTGGAACTCAAACCTTATTGGCAGTCTATAATGCTCCGAAATCTGTGAAAAGTCTCGATCATCTTCGTTATATGCATTACGTCAAGTCTACAAAACTTAATAAACCTGTGCAGCTTTCAAATATTCCACCAACAAGTGCAGCTGCTCATCAACATTTCAACCGTGTATATTATCAAGTTCAAACTTGGTTAGGACATGATTTGGAACCCCAGGTATGGGATTGGACAATGCGAAATGATTTTCTGGAGCCTATCATGACAATTTTACCACCTGCTCCAGAAGATTTGCTAAATACAATTTTCTGCAACTGCAAGAGTGGTTGTGGTTCGCGATGCGGATGCAGGAAAGCAAGCTTGCAATACTCTTTAGCTTGTGGCCAATGTAATGAGCAAGCTTGTCTCAATGCTCTACCATATCAGAGCGACATTAACGAAGATGGAACCTTTGACCCCGAAATCATGGAAGAACTTGAGACAGATGTCGTTGAAGACGATAATGAAGACCAGTTTGAAATTTACCAGCAGCCAGAAGACGACGAAGAAGATGATTAAAATTATAAATTGTAGTTTTTGTAACCTTTATTCCATTTTTTTACTTTCAATAAAAATAAATGTATTCAATGATATTTTTTAATAAAAAGATTAATTCATAATTTATTTGTTTTTTTTTCATCATGTAAGAAGTTATTAATATTAATTAGGTTAAAATTCAAATATAATTCCTATATTTTCATTAACAATTCTGCAATTACATGGGCAGGTAAGTGTTGTTAAATAAATTAATACTGAATAAAAAGTGGATAAGTTAGGAAAAAAATTATAAAATATAATATAATAGTTAATAAAAATTGACAAATATTTATAATCATTGATTTATCGATAGTTCATCAACTATATATGGCGCGTTTTCGACCGGAGGCACCGGTTGACCTGAAGTGATGCTGTGACCGCGCGCTCTCCGCCCTCTATCTTGAAAACGGTTCACCGTATGAAAATTTTTTTAAACAAAATTTGTAGAGAATTTTGTATTCTACAATATTGAAAATGAATACAAATAGCAGAAACCCATAGGAAATGAGATATTTCCAAAAAAAGCGCAATAAACCGATTTTTGTGACTTTTGACCTTGAAATTTAATAGTTGCTTACACCCTACCATATGTAGGTTTTGAGACAACTTTTAGGGTGTCAATATACAAGTATTTACAGACTTACAGCTGGGTATCTCGAATTCCGAGATTCTTACCTAATTTAAGCTTAAATGACTGGACTATAAAACAAGAGTGGACTTAATGGTTTTAAGTAAGAAAGACATTCCAATGTGATTGGATAAAACAGAGATCAAGAACTGAGGATTATCAGTAGTATGGTTTTCACTTGTTGAGAATTTTATGTTCTTGGGAGAATGTTTGTGTATGGTGTAGAGGTTTATACATATAAATTTATTTTCACAAAGTGGTATTAATAAAGTGATTAACAAATCGAAAGAAATACTTAGGCAATAGATGATATGAAAAGCAAATATGTTGGAAACCAAAAAATTATGAAATTTTTGTGAATGTAACTGTGAAGTTTTTAGTTCACATACCAAACAGAAATGAATAGACTTACACTTGTTGTTTGGACACAAGTAGTTTATTGAGACAGGAAGTTGACTTGATGATGACAGAGTCCATGCCCTCTCGTTCTCGAAGAAAAAATTTACCATTTTGAGCCCAACAAAAATTATACTTGTTTTTCTTAGCAAAAGCTCGAGCTTCAAAAAACAGTTGTCGTAAGGAGCGTGGCATGTGTTCAGCAACATATATCGGCTTCACTTCCCCCGGAACGCCAATGTGTCCTGTATTTAATTTTTCAGAGGTGGGTAAACCCTTGTTAAAAGTTCGGCATGCGCTCAGAACTTGATTTTTTGAAGTGACATTCATGAACTCAGCAATTATAGGTCTTTTGGAGCCTTTCTGGCCTGGCAGACGGTACACATCACGTAGCAGAGGGGGCGAGCTCGACGGTCGAATAATACCACATGTTTTGTGGACAATAGATGTCAGGTCACTACTGGTTTCCATGTCATTTGATGGAACATTCCTAATTTCTATGCAGGACGAACGCGAGCCGAGCTGTAGATCAACCACTTTCTTTTCCAGGTCCACTATGTAATAGTCAGCGCTTAAGAATTCAGTTGATTTCAACACATCAGCATTCATTTTTTTTATCTCTGCATTTTGAAGCTTAATGGCCGATATTTCCGATGACAATTTCTCAAGCAGAACATCCTGTTCGCCTTTCCACAAGGTAAGCATCTGCATTACCTTTTCCTCGAAGGATTTCAGTTCACATTCCGGGGAGAAATCAGGCCGTAAGCGCTTTGTTCGTGAAGTAGTATTTGAATTTTCACGTTCGTTCATGTTTTGGTACACTTCCGGAGTTGAAAAAACGGGTTGGACATTCATCTCATGTGTGGGAGTAGGTGGTGGTGAGCGCTCAACCCTTGGCATACTTAATGTAAGTATTTGTTGCTACCGCTCAACTTCCAATAAACACTTAAAGCAAAGCGCGAAGGCAGCACTGATTAAAACACCCGTGTCTTATCTTTCTTACCTGCTCCATCATGAGACCCAGAAACGGTCTTATCTCATATACTATATAACTAATGGATCATCACTTACCCTCTAACCTATTCATTCAGACCTGTAGATGTAAACCCAAATATCCTAAAGAACTAAGCAACTATCAGCTGATGCTGACTGATGGCTCACAATCCTTCACTGAATTACAAAGAGATGTTAATCTTCAATCGGATGAGAAGGGGCCCCGAGGATTGCGTTGCCTAAGGGCACGGACATAGTTAATCCGGCCCTGCTTATAGAATAGTATGGTGTGGATTAGGATGAAAACAACCATCTGCATCAATACGTATATGTATTTACGTACGTTATTGGTATTCAGAGTAGGTGAGTGATAAAAAAAATGTTTTTGTTGTCACTGGTTTTAAGACAGATTTAATAAGGTATGTTGTCTCCTAGCGACCAACAGTTATTTAAATAAGCTAAACTGATACGTCGATCAATAATAACTGTTACATTGAACATTTCGTATTTTTGCTGATCAGTAGGTCTTCAGATCATCAGAAATGTTTACTCACTAAATATGTACTTAAGCAAGGGGCACTTAAAACGTTCAAATAAACGAAAAAAAGGTCTTATATAAACATGAAACGCGTTCTTAATAGAAAGGTTCCAAACATGTACACAAGAGGCAATTAACTTGGTTATATCTATTTTTTCTTTAGTTATTTCTTCTATTCAAGAGTCAGAAGTGCGTTTCCGCCCTTTAAGTCTTACAAGAATGAGAGAGAGGTGAGGGGGGAAGGGTTGAGCCGAAATAATTGCTTAACACCGTTTATCTGCGAGGCCGTGGTATCACTCCGGTATAGCCTGACCCATATATCCCGAAGCATGGCTTGGTAATTCTCTATCTCCATCTTATTTGACTGCCTCCGTGGCGCACTAGTAGTTTATGCGAGTGCTGTGCTGAGGTCGCGGGTTCGATTACCGGGTCGGACCAATTGTTTGTATTGTCTGCAAACATTTGAGTTTGGGGGTTTTCTATGTATAAATTAATTTATTTTAAGTATAAATTTACACAAAAAAATATATAAGTATTCTATCAGTCAATCTAGCTTTCATACTGCTTCGGTGGTGCAGTGGTAGCGCATGCGACTGCTGTTTTGAGGTCTCGAGTTCGATGCCCGGGTCGGACCAAAAGTTTGTATTATATGCAAATATTTGATTCGGAGCTTGGGTGTTTTCTATGTATTATATGATTTTCAATTTTTTGTAGGGTAGATGTGATTTTTTATTTTTTTTGAACTGATCACTATGTACCCTCATCACGCTGTTTTAAAGCGACTAAGTAAAAGTTCCTTGAACTGTCGAAATCGATTGTGTTTTGTGTGGTGCAATAATTTAATTGTGCAGTAAATTATATTAGCTATTATCAGCGTTCCCGTTTTGATATCGGAGTGAGTACCTAAGATCACTTTAATATTGCCTATTTCATTCATGTTAATGTTGTTAATTATTCATCGTCATCGGGAATTGTCGAGTCAGGTACTCGTTTTAATTAAAGCATTTTTTTTTAACATTTAACCTTAATTAATCATCGACAGTAAAACTTAAAAGTCAAAGAAAGAAAATGTTAGTGAATCATATTGATAACATTACGTGACATTAACATTGAAACTCGCCATTTGAAGGCGATATTATGTCTGTTTGATGATTTAGTGCTTGGATTTTACAATAGTACAAAAGAACAACTTATTTATTTAGACATTCTGACATACGGTTTGGCTGACCCTAATTTTAAAGAATACAGAAAAAAAATGAATGTTTTTTAGTTGACTGCGTTACCAAAATCACATAATTAAATCTAAATCTTAAGCATTTATGTAAAGGGTATGTATGAAGTGATCAGTCCAGAAAAATAAAAAATCGTATGAACCTGAGTGTGCTTGAGGCAAAAACACAATTGATGATTGATTGATGATTTTTATTTATTTACTCATCATGCACATTTGGTGCATTTGGACTTAGGGGAACGCATGGTGATTGAACGGAACCCATGAACATTCGCGCGATCGTAAGCACTTGGCTGCTTCCGTCAACTATCCACAAACTACGCCTGAGGCGCTCGAACTGCTAGTGTCATTCGTTTGGTCACGTGGGACGATTGCGTGTTTTTTGCTCCACGCTTACAAAAAATTGACAATTGCCAGGATCAAAGTAAGCATGAAATTGTATTCTTATTTTTTTATTGTATTTATGCTTATTATATAACTAGATTAATTTACTAACAAGTCCAGTTAGTTGTATTGTGATTGAAAGTAGAATTACATATTTATGGTGTTACTTTTGAAAATTGTGGTTAGCGGCTAATGGTAGCCTAGCTTGGCTCTCATTACGTTTAAGAGACATAAAATACCTTATTTTTTGTTTTAGATTTCACGTAAAAGGAATCGAACAACCACAAAAAACATACCAAGAAAGAAACCAAAGAGATTAAAAGTAATTACTTATATAATTAAAAGTTTGTGTGCAATTTGTTTAGACACTGGAAAAAGTGGAGATGTGGTACAGATGCAGAAGTTGCGGAAACTGGGCCCATAAAGGGTGCTCTGGAAGTGATAGTCCAGATTCCTATATTTGTTTGAATCTCTAAAGTCTGGATATTTTGTTTTTCATTAATAATTACATATTTACTTCTCCGTTTTGTTGGAAAAAATATTTTTAAATTGGTGTTACAAATACTTTTATTGTATTGATTATTATAATAACTAAGATCTCATTTAAAGTACGTTTTGATAATTTTTTGGTATAAGAGTAATTATAATGGCTCCCATTTCCCGTGTGAGCTTTAAATGGGCTCTCATTAGCCGCATTTGTCGGGTAATAGGAGCCCCTGACTTTTTTTGTAAAACTATGATTGTACCTTAATACATGTCTGTAGTTGATTATAACTGTTATTAAAGTATTCTTTAATAATAAAGGTAAGAGTTGATAATTAAAAATTACAAGAATTTTGACAAACGTGGTTTTTATCAAAACTTTCCCTTAGTAGGCTCCCATTGCCCTGTTCTCCCCTAATGCCTAAGGCATTCTCTACCAGTCAACCATTGGGTGATGCAGAGAAAACAGGAAGTATTCTTATTATATTTATTTATCAAACACAACATTTTATTAATCCATATATACCTTCATCTGCACCAATATCCGTGTTAAGGTTGTCGGCAAGAGATCGCTGTGAGCGATACGTCCGCGTATTGTAATACTAAATGTAGATAGATGTCCATCCGTCTTTAAAATGTATACTGTAGGGGTGCACAATAAAGATGTATAATTAATAATAAAATAAAATAAAATAAAATACTATATATATCTACAATACATATATACTACAAGTTTCTTCTAATTTACGTTTAAAGAACTTTATTAATACTCAATAACGTTACAGTCCACTTACTGAGCATAATATAAAATAAACAAAGTAATGACAAGGAACAGCGATAGTAGGTTTCTAAATCAATTACTCAAAAAAGTTAAGAAAACAGACTATCATTTATCAGACTTTATAAGATTTTGTAAGCTTGAGATAAAATCCGCTGATTAGAATAATAACACGTTATTTTTCTAAGATAATAAATATATATACCCTACAAAACTTTCTCCTGCAAAAAAATTTACTATTAACGTTAGAAGAACGGACGAAATGTTACATTTTAATTAAAAAATAGTAAAAAACTTATTCTAATTTGTGTTAATCTATGAGGTAGAGCTGTGTAAATAAAGTCGAAAACATAGGCGGTTTAGGCGATTTAGTAAATTGGATTTTTATTACTTTTTAACAGCTAACTTTTGTGTCATTATTTCTATTTAACTAATTTACAGATGTATTAAAGTAAAATAGATAAAGTTGTAATCATGTCTTCCTTGATTGATGGACCTAGATATACCGCGCCATAAATCTGTTATATCATACTCTACATTTTTGGGAATTTCTTAAAATATTTAAGAAAAACTTAACAAAATCCTTAAATAAAAGTAATCGACCCAGAGATAGTACTTTCTGAGATTTAGGGTATGCCATTTTATGCACGCGTCTGGATTAAGGCCCCGAGTTATTTAATCCCAACAGTTTTAATTCTCGCTTAAGAAATTCATGGCCCTTTGCTCTAAATTTTTACTAATTTCCCTATAAATCTTATTTCGTTAAGCAAAGATTTAAAACATGTGCCATGAATGGAGGTGGTGCCATTCTGTATTTTAAATCCGTCACCACACGGATAATTCAATTCAATCAACGGATATTTTATCTAATACCATGTGCTCAGTTAACGACGATAGGCTTGGGCAAGATGGGCTAAAATTAAACATTCGCATCTGTAATATTAGTTCGACATTCAACTTTTGGGCGAACCCAACATTAAAATTAAAAATATATATTAAATATAGCATAAAGAAACAAGCTATTTATTAAAAAAAAACGACTGCGTGAAAACGTATTAGTGACCGACTAAAGGTTGGTTTCGGCCAAAACCTTTAGTTTCGGTTTCGGCCTTAACTTACGGTCGCACCGGAACTCAGTGTTCGTGAAGTGTCGTGCGTCATTCGGTTAACTTCTAACTCAGTTCGCCGCCGTATAGTGCGATCTTGGACAGGTGAATTTCTAGTACTTATCTATATGAATAATGTTTTTATTTTTTAGCCACCTACCTAAATAGGTTTTCTCTAATTTAGAATTAATGTCGTTTGTCTACCTTATTACAGTGGTTTAAGGCGGTATGTAGATATAAGCAGATAAAAGGCTGAAAAATTCACTAGGAAATATTAAAATGATAGTTTGAGTTTCGGTTTCGGCCGAAACTTAAACAAAGGCATAAAGTTCGGTTTCGGCTGAAAAACCTATCGGGGGTCGGACACTAAAACGTATAGATATTTAAATTTACAAAGCGGCGATTTCAATTTTTATAATTTTCACATACCCAGTGACACTCACATATATAAGGAATCTAAAACTCATCAAGCCCTTTATGCTACAGATCATGCCAAAGAAATACACACACATTCTCACAAAACTCATAGCCCTCCTTCACGCGCAGTCGGGTAAAAAGGTTTAAATAAAAAGAAAAAAAGAAAAGTTCAAATTTATAGTCTCTTAATACAACTATATTGTCAATATTTAATCTTATAGATATAGTCTACTGTTCGTCAGTCTTCGGCCGAAGTCCCCGTATGCTGAGGTCGTACACAACTTCTTCTATCTTCTTCACGTCATACTTGAGGACATCGAAGCGCTTGCGCAGGTGGTCGTTCTTCAAATTTAGTAATCTATTGACAAAGATATTTATAATAAGTAGTTGTCATTGTCGTTGTTCTCTTGACAATTGATGACCGTTTTTGTTTATTTTTATAATTTCACACATCTCACACACGGCCGTCTGCTAGGCAGTGCCTGTACTATGGTACAATACATATTATCGGTAAATTACACCGAAACACAGAACAAATGATCGTGCTCATCACACCATTATTTGTCCTGGGTGAGAATCGAACCCACGACCTCCAGTTTAGCAGTCAGGGTCACTAACCACTAGACTAACAGGGCCCGTAAGAAGATTGAAACTTTTATAATTGACAAATTATAAATGTTCAATTACAATATATCAAATGTAAGCCATAGACTAAAACCTATAATTAGTTGATTAGCCTTTCTTTTGTTGAATTTTATTATATTACTAGCGACCTACCCCGGCTTCACAAGGGTAGTAGGGGCATATAATAACACAAAACCTTACCAATTATACACCTTTCTTAGGAATCACTCTGTCTATTGGTGAAAACCGCAACAGACAGACAGAAAACAAATTTGTTTTATAATATTGGTATTAATTCTGTTGTTCAAAAACTCACTAAACTAAAAATCACAAAAAATTGGCTTAGTCCTGTCAAGTACTACGTTTTCAATATAAGAAACGTTGTTTGACATATCTAAACTACTTTTTGTGATTGTTAGTTTATAGAGTTTTGAACAACAGAATCAGCACCATTATAATTTAAATTTTAATTACATTATCACAAAGATTTAACCAATGTTTATTTACCTGAAACCAGCATTCAATTCCATGACGAATTTAGAAATTTGCAGGGGCTTGTCATAGTCACCCCGTGTGACAGAGTTGACAGCCAGCCGCGCCTGAAAAATATATAACACTTATAATATGACAGTAGTTCTCAGTGTCGATGAGTTCCAAAATTAAAACTGCCTTAGGTTTTTTGATCCATTCGATATTTATTTAACTCTGAATGTGATATTCTTGTAATTAAAACGGCAGTAATAGGCCAATAATAATAACTAAATAATAAACTGTATAAGTACTAAAAAATTAACTGATTATTACTTTAAACAACTTGAGACCTTACATACTGCTATCTGAAGGCCAATTCTCGTAATAAAAGTTCAGTATCAATTCAGTTCCGATAGTTTACCGATTTTCGTAGTAAAGTATTAAATATCCAATGTTGACTGTAATGTGATTATATCGTATTGTAACCGAAAATTTAATCGGTAATCTACTAGTCTACTAGTAATTAGTGGTAAAATAGTTACCTACTGATAAACACGTATGTTTATTTCTAAACACATACATAAATATTATAGATAAACTACACCCAGACACACATGATCATTCTCATCAGACAATATTTGTGTTGGGTGGGAATTGAACCCACAACCAAGCTAGCAAGTAGTCAAGACTGTTAACCATTAGACCAATAGGCCCAGTTACGAATCCAGGATCCAGTTAACTGCTGTTTTATATTTATGATTTGTGACTATTAACAGCAGAGCAGTGGCAAACATAGGTAAATCTGCAGGAAAACCTAGTTAGTATTAAAAGCCTTACCAGTTCTGAACACATCTGCAGCAGTCCACACAAATAATCCTCTATGTCCAAGTGGAAACCAGTCTTCTCTTCCTCGGCGCTTACTGGAATTAAAACATTCCAAAAATATTATTATTTAACTTTAATCAAGGGCTGGACCGATTTTGATAATATTGTACGAGGTAGCTGTCTATATAAGAAGTAACATAGGCTATTTCTTCTTTCAGAAAAGCCCTATAAAATTTTGCCAGGTCCGGGAATCCAACCTGAGTCCTCATTGACTGCAGTCCTCTACACACTAAGGCAGGGCTTTTTATATTCCACCCGAAGGAAGTTGCAGGTACCCAATAGTTAATAATAATATTCACAGTCTTTAGGTGACATAGCAAAATTTGTGGATGATTAAAACAACTTACTGCCTAGTATCTCAGCAACAGTCTCATGTGTAGCCAGAATGCCCTTCTCCAGCCAAATGGTGAGCGCAATCAGGAAACAGTACCGTTGAGTGATATTCCTCCAATGTTCCTGATATCTGCAATGTAATCTATATATTAACACATGTCTACTTAGGCAATAAATAAATGGCAGTCACTCACAGTGACGGTGAATTTGAAACACTTAAGCTTTAGATGTGTTATAATTCCTTGTTACACTTGTATCTGAATAATTTTCGAACTAATATGTATCCATCTATAATCGGTATCCAAACATCTTTGCTTTTCTCACTCTCAGATGTCATACCCTGCAAATCCGCACACACTATAATATTACTAATAAATAGCTGTTTAAAGATATTGATTGTGTTTGTTCTTGCCCAGAACTCACTTTTTTTTCTGTTTTTAGACGGAGCGGAAGCGCATTTGGAATATATCCTGTGTCACAGGGGACTTTACAAACATAGATGAAACAGACACAAAGAACACCCAAACTCAGAACAACAAATTGTGGACCACACAAAATGTCGTCCTATGTCCCGGATTGCACCCACAACACTCAGCGTAGTAGTAATTCAATTCAATTCAATTCAATTTATTTGCGATAATATGGGTTATACAAAAAGAAAAAAAACCGAAAATTAAGTAAGTGAAGTGACCGCTTAAACCACTATACAATCTGTGCACTCACTTAGAGAATACTTTTGTAACAAGATGTAAAAGAAGTGCAGAAAGCAGTAATTTATAAACAAGTTTATAAATTTATGTAGAAATGTTTAAAAAACCTTAACATAACTTTTTTTATGGGACTAATCCCACTCACACGCCCACCACTGTAACTCCTGTACACCAGGATCCACAGCAGTGACCCACGAACACACCGAGTTATGACACTCGGGAAGTCCCAGGAAGAAATTAAACTGTCTTGGAACCCGCAACGAAATTAATCAGAATAAAATTGGAGGAGTTGGAAATACAGTAAATTCACTTCCCTCCTTAGCAAAGCGGGAGACAAAATGAAGTAAAATGGGCAAACCCTTTTAAACAGGGAAGCACCACGGCCACAAAATATTACGGGTCCTACGTGAGCTATATTTGATTTCTATAATATGTATGGCAGAATCGCCTAAACGCACGGAAATTCACCCTAGTTCACACAAGATCCCCATAGTATACCGCCCCAGATATCACCTGCAAGGTATTCAGCATTATATTACGTTCATTATACCAAAGACTACATTCCCAGAGGATATGATGAGCAGACTGTTCATAGTGAGAGTTAGGTGTAGGTGTGTGTTAGCATTGACACAATGGTGACTCGACTAATTTAAATGAATAAAGCTTGCTCTTAAAGTTACCATGACCCGTAAGAAATTAAGCGACACAGTGATCCACCTCAAGCCATGTCCTCGACAACCGTGCGCGAACAGGTGGAAAGAATTGGTAAAGATGGCGCCCCTTGGATGATTCATCACAGCGTTGTTGCCATTCGTCTATGAGGTCATTATAGACATCGGACTGCTGTTGAAGCAATCTTGTAATTTTACCGCGATCCCGCGCGCCCAAAAAATCGCATTCCATGTTTTGTTGTCTTGAATAGTACATGGCTGCACGTCTCTGCACCTCGAGACCGACCGGAAGCACACCCGCCAACACCGGCAAAGTCTCAGTGCTAACCGTCCTATACGAGGGGTGATCAATAAGTAATGATAATCGAGTATTTCTAGAACGCACAAAAACCCAAATTATTTTTTTTCTGCTTGCTTATATATCTACTACTTCAGCTTCAAAAAAATGTATAAATAGGACACCATTACCGGGAGATACATTCATTTGAATACGAACTAAGAAATAAGAAATAAGAAAATAAATAAATAATAAAAAATGAAATAAGAGCTGTCATCAAGTACCTCTGCCTGAAAAAAATGTCTACCAAAGACATACACAGCGACTTAGAGGAAACATTGGTGGAGTCTGCTCCTCCATATTCCACAGTCGCACGCTGGGCAAAGGAATTTAAGCTGGGCAGAACCTCCACTGAAGATGAACATCGCGAGGGACGCCCTTCCACGTCCCTTACTGGAGAAAACGTAAAAAAAGTGGAAGATATCGTGTTGGCCGATCGAAGGGTGACCGTAAGGCATGTAGCTGAGGTCACAGGGATCTCCTATGGCAGCGTTCAAAAAATCATTGTCAACAAAATGCATATGAAAAAGGTCTCTGCGCGTTGGGTACCGAGAATGTTAACCGACGAGCAAAAAAAGAAACGAGTCGACATTTCGAGGGTGAATCTTCAAAAGTTCCAGGCCGATAAAGAATTTTTTTTGTCGCGTTTTGTGACCATGGACGAGACCTGGATCCACCACTTTGATCCCGAAACCAAACAACAATCAATGACTTGGAAACGAGCTTCCTCACCAACGCCGAAGAAATTCAAAGTGTCAAGTTCAGCGGGAAAGGTTATGGCGTCTGTTTTCTGGGATGCAGAAGGAATTATTATGGTGGAATATTTGAAAAAGGGGGCCACTATAACAGGCTCTTACTACGCAGGCCAAATAAGAAGATTGCGAGAAGCTATTAAGTCAAAAAGACGCGGTAAACTGCGCGCTGGAGTACTGTTTCACCAAGACAACGCCCCGGGTCACAAAGCCGCAGTTGCGATGGCTGCCATTGAAGAAACGGGGTTCGAACTGCTCGAACACCCTCCCTATTCGCCAGATCTAGCTCCCAGTGACTTCTACCTCTTTCCTCGGCTCAAAGAACACCTCCGAGGCAACAAATTTGAGGACAATAGTGAAGTGATGGCCGCAGTAGAGGCATTTTGGGAGGGTCAAGACAAAGAATTTTTTTCTAAGGGAATCATGGGCTTAGAAAGATACACTAAATGTATTAACTTGCAAGGAGACTATGTTGAAAAATAAAATACTTTTTTTAATCTAATAGTTCTGTTTCATATTGATTATCATTACTTATTGATCACCCCTCATATGCCTTGCCTTATCAGTGCAAGTCGTTGGCCTTGTAACAGTTTGCGACGGACAGCCCCTACGGTCGCCCTATCGGCCCATACAGGTGCACCATAGCACATAGAACCTAAATTAGTAGCTCCGTATATGATCTTTAATGTATTAAATGATAGACCCCATGTCGCAGTTGATATCCTTGTCAATGCACAGAAACTCTTTTTAGACTTTTCATTAACTATTTTAATATGTTCGATAAATGAAAAGTATTTAACATAACTAACATATTACTGGTTCTGCTATACAACAGGCCTGTCGGTCTAGTGGTGAAGGACCCTGAATGCTAAAGTCGTGAGTTTGATTCCCACCCAGGACAAATAACAATTTTTTTTTTTTTTAAAAAAGGACAAATAATTGTGTGATGAACATGATCATTTGTTCTGAGTGTGGGTGTACTTTGCCTATAATATGTATGTATTTAGAAATATACTAGCTGGTATCCCCAACTTCATTTTTGAGAATTTGATAAGCGCTGCCTTAGTGGTGTAGTATGATACGCGACCGCAACCCATAAGGTCTCGGGTTCGATTTCTGTGCCAGGCAAAACTTTGTAGAGTTTTTCTGAGAGGAATAATAGTCTCCTTATATAGATAGCGACCTGGTAGTAAAATATAATCAAAATTGGTTCAGCCATTTTGGAGATTACCCAAACAAAACTTATTTGTATATGTAAGTGTTTATCAACATTCTGCTTAGTCTGGTTACAGGCTCTGCCTAGTTTGGGATCAGACATGGGGCGATGTTTCAATGTATTATAGCTATTATATGTACCTATGCATATTATGTTTATCTGCCATATTACAGAATGTGTAAATTGTAACTAATTTAATTTATATTTATGTTTGCCTGCAACTTCACATTAATTTGTTTTTCTCTCAGAAACATATTTTTTGTTTATAATTAAAGCATCACATTTCATCTTGATATGATGAATTACACAATGGCACATAAGCCACAAACAATAAAATATTTGTTTTTCTTGTGTACATTTACAAGTTTTAAAGTAATGTGATCATTGCTGCATGCTTGTCTTTGAAATACTTATCTGTGATGCCTGTATTATCGAAAAAAGAAGCTTTATGATTTAAAAATATATAATTTCATAAGCAATGAGTAGCATTAAATAAGTGCATGGAGCAAAAGGTGCTGTTTAAAATCTCACTTGTAATAATCTGTGTCTGGAATAGCTTCCTTTAATTTTCCATATCCCTCACGGGCCTTCTCAAATGATTCCCTTGCCTTAAGGCATGCCGGTCCAACTGAATTAAAAACAAACTAATTAAAATTTTATTTGAACTGAAATTCCACAGTTCAATGATAGTTCAAAAATTACTATAGGTACTGTTTTCTTTAGTTTTTTTACTTACTGCCGGCTTCATTGTGATGGATAACTTGAAGAACTGTTGTCACTTCTCGCGATATTTGGCCGATTTCCTTACAAATGTTGCGTATAACCTAAACGCATAAAAAATATTTTTAAGTAACAAAAATAAACATTTATGTACATGTGGACAGAACTTTTACATTGAGTTTATTTTGAATACAATAATTAAAACAGAAGTTAGTAATGCCAAGATACAAAAACAAGCGATAGGTAACTATTACAATTTATATTTATGAATTGTACCTCTCGTATTTCCTGTTCTCCATCAAGGCTTTTCTGGAAATCGGTAAATATGGTGTTAATAAGATGGTTCTCACACATTATGTTCGGTTATTTATTTATACACTTTTACAGAAAACAGAAAATCAAACTACAAATCAAACAACGAATGATTTGTCTAGATTTGACAGTAGTGAGCGTTCAGTCGGTGTTCCCAACTCAATAACTCAATAATAAAAATATATAAATTAGACTTGCAACGAATAGTATATTCGGCAGTATACCGAATACCGAATATTCGGCGAGGCCCCTGACCGAATAGCCGAATATTAGGCAAAAGTATTCGGCTGGATTTTAGCGCCAAAAACTTGTACAGACGTTATTGCTTCGCTCGCGCGCCCGCTGTTGCTCTGCGCGGTATATTGCTAACGCACTGCATGTTTCGACAAGTTCATTTCGTAGATATCGTATTACGTTAAGTACAGTTTATTATGCTCTCTTAGTTTTGATCTGTTTGTAAGTGTGATAGTGTGAAATTTAACAAATAAACAATTAAATAATTACGAACGTACTTTAATAATAAAAAAATCGATTATGGCCTTTAAAAAAAATCGCCTATATCGCCTTCGAGGATGATGTAAATGATCCAAAAAGTGCCGTGTAAACTGTGCGAAATAAAAATTTCTCGTAGTTTCGTTGCAAGAAAGGCGACAACATCGGGAATGTTAAATCATTTAAAAAATAAACACAATGAAGACTCTTATAAGTTGTTACCCACGTTCCCTAAGAGGCAAGAAACTACAAATCAAGATACGAATGTAAGTAATAAACATTCAACGTCAAAAAAACAATTAACTCTTGAAAAATGTGCAGAAATTAATAAACTATGGGATATTAATGACCCCAAGGCAAAAAAGTACCATGTGTTAATTGCTGAAATGATCGCACTTGATAATGAGGCAGTAAATATAGTAGAAAGGGCTGGTTTTAGAAGACAGATTAATAGCGCTTTGCCGCGGTACAATATACCAAGTCGTCCTTACTTTTTAAACAATGTGATTCCAGAAATTTATCGTAAAGTGGTTGAGAAAATTAAAAGTTTACTTTCAGAGACAGATTATATTTCCGTAACGACTGACATGTGGACGTGCTTGCATAATCATAACAGTTTTTTAGGTTTTACTGCACATTTTATTGACCGCCCATTCAACCTCAAACATGTAGTATTGAGCATCAAGCATTTTGAGGGACAACACACAGCAACGAATATAGCTATGAGTTTACAAGAAATTGCAAATTTGTTGGACATCCGTGAAAAAATTCATATTGTTATTCATGATAATGGACGAAACATAGTAAAAGCTGTTAGTGATGCAGAGTTGGCCTCAGCACGTTGTTTCATTCATACTATTCAATTGATTGTCAATGATTGTCTAAAGGTTCAGTTAGATGTGACTACAATGATAGCTACAGGTAGAAAAATCGTAACTCATTTTAATCATTCTGGTACTGCACAAGAAAAACTGCATTCTGTCCAAAAAGATTTGGGTCTCCCTCAACATGAATTAGTCCAAGATGTTAGCACGCGTTGGAACTCTACATATTATATGCTCGAAAGACTAATGCAACAAAAACGAGCCATTTCTGTCTATCTGACGGACTGTCATATTGCCAATTTGACTGCTGCACAATGGGAGCATTTGGAGCATCTTTTAAAATTATTGCCACCATTTGAGGAGATAACAAAACTTATAAGTTCCGGCTATGCTTGCATTTCTGAAATTATTCCGTATGTTGCTACCTTAATGTGATATTACAATAAAATGAGCACGTCAAAAGAGCTAAAACCCAAATTAAGCCAGGCAATACTCGTCATACAACAAGGCTTACAAGAACGATTTGAAGACATTACAACGAGTAAAAATCATTTGGTTGCTACCTTTCTCGATCCAAGATTTAAAATGAATGTTTTCACCAATCAACTGCAAAAAGAAAAAGTGAAGCAGTATGTATTAATCGATAGCATAAAAATGAGCTGTGAAGAAACAAGCGACGATAGCGCGAGTTCGTCCCCTACTTTGGCCAAGAGGATGAGAACTGAAGAGCTAAGTCTAAATCAGACTATTCACTCAACTTTTATGGATTGCTTCGAAGAGCTGATAGCAGAAAAAAGCACAGCTTCTGGAAACACATCAACAGAAAAAAATGCAGTTTCAACTTGAATTTCCGTGTTTGATTAAGATTGCAGCAAAATATTTGTCGGCGCCAGGAAGTAGTGTTTATTCAGAGCGCCTTTTCTCTGAAGTTGGGATGGTCTACGAGAAAAAAAGAAGTAAACTACTTCCTAAAAATGCAGAAAAGTTAGTCTTTCAGCACCATAACCTTCCACTTCTAAATTTTGATTATGAAAATAATTCAAATGCATAGAAAAATTCTTAACTTGTTCAATACAGAAAATGATTAAATTATGTACCTGTTTTATGTACAATGACTACTTAATAAATGATTATAAAAGAAATGAGAACCTTACCCTTCTAAATTTTGATTACCACAATAATTCAAATACATAGAATCCTCCATTTTTCCAATTCAGAAGATGATTATGTACGTGTGTTATACACCAATGACTACTTAAATGATTATAACAGAAATGAAAATATGAATATATACGTAATCAATCGATTTTAATTTTTCATTTTACCAATTATTTCTCTATGACAAAATATATTACTTAATTATTCGGTATTCGGCCGAATAATATGTAGATATTCGGTATTCGGCCGAATATAATAAAAGCAGCCGAATAGGCCGAATACCGAATAGTAACCGAATATTCGTTGCAAGTCTAATATAAATGTTTAATAATATATAAATATATTTACATTTTATATTATTATTATTTATCTTTTATTCATCATCATCATCATCATCAACAGCCTTTAATAGTCCACTGCTGGACATAGGCCTCCCCTTAGAAAGGAGGTTTTGGCCTACTATACTATCTTTTATTATTTACCTATTAACTCTATGCATATTATTCATTATTCATAAATCCCGATTGCAAGCAGCACAAAAAGAAAGATGTATTTCATAGCAACAAGGATTTGGCTTAAAGGAGTGACGTCGTTGCGATTTTCAATCACTGGTAAGCAAGGTGTGCAACGCAGCAACACTACCTATAAGGTGTTACATATGTGACGCTACATCTAAAGAATTTAACAATTTATTGAAAACAATAGTGGAATCAATGTTAAATCTTTACAATTTGGCCTTTCGATTGTACATGTCCGAATAAGGATTTTTGAAATCAAATTGCATTTGTCATACAAATTACCTCTCAAAAAGTGGCAATTAAAAACACAGACTGATATCGTAATGCCTCATTTACATGCGTGCCGAGGCTCGGCAAACGTTCACAGTTCCGAGCCTCCACAAATGCTTGGGTGTCATTTACACGCTTGCGAGTGGTCAGTGTGTTTCGGACAGGCAAACATGGCAGACGTGGACGTTGAAGTTGTGTCGTACGACGACGTAATTATTTGCCCTGAGTGGGAATAGAACCCACGACCTCTGGCCTAGCAGTCAGGGTCACTTATTCATACACATACATACACACATATATACATACATACACATACATATATGTCCAACGTATAGTTTGGGGTCATCAATTTTATAGATGGTACCAGCTGAGACCCGCGGTGTTACCCGCGTTTGTTGTTATAACCGCGGGCAACGCCGCGGGGTGAAGCTAGTCTAAAAAAAGTAGCCTAAGTTACTCCTTATATCATCAGCTATCTGCCAGTAAAAGTCCCGTTGAAATCGGTCCAGCCGTTCCAGAGATTACCCGGAACAGACAGACAGACAGACAGACAAAAATTGTAAAAAATGTTATTTTGGCATATGTACCGTGTAAACATACATATGTGTTTGCACTGTGCTCATCTATACAAATAAATAAAATTGGCGTGTCTGTTTGTAATATTAAAATAACCGCTTTTTACTAAATGCATAATATGTACATACACGGTACATATGCCAAAATAACATTTTTTACAATTTTTGTGTCTGTCTGTTTGTTCGGGTAATCTCTGGAACGGCTGGACCGATTTCGACAGGACTTGCACTGGCAGATAGCTGATGATACAAGGAGTAACTTAGGCTACTTTTTTTAGACTAGCTTCGCCCCGCGGTTACAACAACAAACGCGGATAACACCGCGGGGTCAGCTAGTTCTATATAAATGTCTTCAAAATATATAATGAATTCTATTCTCATACTATTCTCGGGATACATATATCTATATATGTATATATTTATTTTTATTAAAAACTAGCTGGTACCCGCGACTTCGTTCGCGTGGAATTTAAAAAGCGCTGCCTTAGTGGGTGCGATTCCCGGACCGGGCAAAATTTACAAAGGATTTTCTGAGGAAAAATAGCCTAAGTTACTCCTTATATAGACAGCTACCTAGTAGTAAAATATTATCAAAATCAGTCCAGGCGTTTAGAAGATTACCCGGAACAAACAGACAGACAAACAAACAAAAAAAAATGAAGTCATTTGACCAATGAGTAGTCATGCGTAGTAGTCATCGATGCGGTCGTATACAGCGCAACGTAAATCACACCCGCTCAGCGCGAGCTCGTGAGCCTGAGCGACACTGAACACGCGCCAACGTGTAAATACGTCGCACACGATAGCGCGAGCTTCCTTTGATCTGTGTTAAAAAACCGACATAGTCCCGATCGACGACGAGCCTACGCGAGCCGAGCCGAACATCCTGTTTACACGCTTTTATAATCTTTTTCAAGTATTAGTAGTGGGCATTTATAAAAGTAATGTATTTTGACGTGACAACGTCTTATAATTCGATGGAGCCGGCTGCACGCACGAAAAAACATGACTCATGCGGCGTTACCTCGCTCTGAGGCGTTCCATTTAAGGCTTGAAGTGCAAGCGAGAGCGCGGAACGAGCGACAAAGAGGCACAATCGGCCTGCGGCAGCGTTTGCCATCTGTCTCTCTCCTACTTGAGTGAGCGATGCGTCCGCGTGGACAGCTGCTATACAATAATACATTTACATGTTTTCGTAAAATGCAACCATTCCATCAGTATTTTTTTATGACGTTGTCACGTTCAACTATTGTCAGTAAACCGACTTTACAGACAACCGGTTTTTATTTGGGAAACATTGATGATAAAGGCGTTTTACTAAAAGGCAAATAATTGACACATCATAAAACACTACAAAAAACTGCAGGCCTATTGTTTGTGATTCACTTTTGATTTTATTTCATTCCTTAATTTAAAGTAATCAACAAATATGTATAAAAAAATATCTAACAAGTAACCTACTATAATTTTTTATATTACTGGTTCATTAAATAAGACAATTTCTTTACAAGGTTCAAAAGAAAAAAGATAGCGGAAACAATTTAATAAGGTATATTTCGAGTGACACTGCTGTTGCAACTACATAGATGTACAGTTACTCAAATAAATAAACAAAATTAAAAAACAAGTTTTATTTAAAATTACAATCAAGCAAGTATTCACTTAGCCAGGAGGCCAATGCATTGGGCGTCCACCTAGAACATGTACATGTAAGTGATATACACTCTGGGCTCCATTCTTGCCGTCATTAATTACCAAACGGAAACCACTCTTGTCCAGACCTTCTTGTATTGCAACCTTTTTGGCAGCAACCATCAGGTGACCTGAAAAATAGCAACATATAAAACTACAACTTTATAGTTTATTATAATAATAGATGTACCCTGCCAAGCAACGCTGTGGCACATTGTGGTGGCAGGCTGAGAAATGAGAAACAAAGCTGACAAATAAAAACAATCTTTGAAGCGGGTTGTATCACATCATCACATCAACAGCCTATAATAATCCACTGGACCTGAACATAGGCCTATTATTTTATTACAACAGTGGACTAATATTTTATCTCATCATTTGGTATTATTATTACTTTCTATGTTAGGCTTTTGTGCGGGTTGTATATCATGACAAAAGTTCATCTCGTAAAGAACTTTTTGAGTTTTTAAAGCGTATGCTGCAAACCTAACTTAACATTATTTTATTAACATATATGATAATTTGCGGAAGTGTTTCCTCCACTTGATTGTAAACTTAATGCCATTTTCTCTCAAGTACAATTAAAATTGTTTATTTCAAAATATATAGATTACCTCAACATGTATAGCATTTAATCAAGTGTATGCCACAATGCACTTATCTACTGCCTACTGGTAATAAAGATAAAAACCAAAATTCAATTTCATTTAATTTTTTTTTGTATAATTCATTAATGTATTTTATTTAAACATTAATTGAAATTACTATAATAATTTCTGAACAAAGATCTGATAATAAAACTGAAGGATGTTTTTTCTGCTAATAAAGTCAGTGCTGTAATGAGTTTGGTGCTACACTTAGTATAACAACTGATTTGATACTTTTAGAAATTAAATCAGGGAACTTTGTTGTCTTTAGAAACAAGATTTTGGTGATGTAGAATCATTGTTATTTAAATCAGTAAGGTTTGGTTACAAGATGATACACATATTATATTAGATAAAAAGAGCCAATTCTTTTTATTCTACAAATTAAGAATTAATTTTATAAATGTTATCCTTGCTCTGTCGTCAGTATTGTTACCTATTAATAATTGATATTTTGTGACTCAGTCAATTAATCTAAAACTTACATAGATACGCAATAATTATGTTCCTTTAGCCATATGTTCCTTATTATTGTGTTAAGTGTGGATAATGCTTTAGTTAAGTTTCATATAAAACTGTGTAATTATTAATTATCCCCGATAAATAAAAAAAAAATGAACTGTAAAATTCACCTAAGAGTTGTTCATCAGCATCATCAGCCTTGGACAATTGGGTAATTGGCTTTCTTGGAATCACTAGTATATGCGTAGGAGCTTGAGGATTCACATCATGGAAAGCCACACACTAAAAATGTATACAAAAAACATTATAAACTACTTACGATTTAATTTTTTTTTTATATTTGACAAGAATATTCAAGAAGTAATGAAGGTCAAAAACACAATATTTAACAAACAGAAGTAAAAAATAATCTAACAGCAACTTAAGAAAAGTATGACAGTCACCTGCTCATCTTCATAGACGAATTTAGCTGGTATTTCTTTCCTAAGTATTTTTCCGAATATAGTATCGCCACCCGCAGATGCGGTTTGGGCTTTTGCGAGTTCCCCTTCCTCCATTCTAGCTATGACTGTGTTAAAAAGAATCAAGGATACATAAAATTTTACTAATTTAATCATCTTATTTCGTTCTAAACATAAATCTCATTACAAATACTCACCAACGGTTTAGTAAAGAAAAAGCCGACGATCTCTCTAATAATATGACTGTACCTCTGTCACAGAGTACTATTGTTCAATATGACCTCTGTGCAGCAATCTGTCAGTTCAGTAGATATAGATATTTTACTGTAATCCACAGATAACTATATACTAGGCAGAGACCTGTAATCTGCGCAGCGCTCACCTCTCTATAATATACTAACTATTTATATTTATTTAATAATTAAGGAAAGTGGAGCTGTTACAAACTGTACTTGATCAATTATAAATGCAACTTGAGCAGTTTTTTAACACTGAGCAATTGAAAATATTGTATATATCAAAAGATAGGAGTTTAAAAGTATGGATAAATTATTATTTTTTTCAACTATTTTATTGATTTTTAATTAAATAATTTAAGGTGAGCAATTTTAAAGGACAACGTAGTTGAATTGAGCTATTGAATATCTATCGATTAGTATTTTTTTTATTACAAATATTATTATTTTGCAGGCTGGGGTGGGCTAGGTCATCTGCATAGATAAAACTCTATAGGTAAATCCAAGAGAAATCCGCCAATGCATGCAACGCAGACAGTTGTGCACATTAGTGATGTCTAGTCGTCTCAATGACTCAAAACTAATACTAAGATTTAACTTGAGTCAGAATCAAAAACGTATTTCCAACAGTTTATCTATCATGTATTAATATGTAACACATAATCACATAATCTAAGTTTCATGTGTTGTATAAAACTTTAAGTAAAAAAAACTTTAAAAACGAGGTGACGCTCACTTCAATTCATTTTTGACGTGACGTCTTATAATTCGATGGAGCCGGCTGCACGCACGAAAAACATGACTCATGCGGCGTTACCTCGCTCTGAGGCGTTCCATTTAAGGCGTGAAGTGCAAGCGAGAGCGCGGAACGAGTGACAAAGAGGCACAATCGGCCTCCGCGTTCGGCAGCGTTCGACATCTGTCTCTCTCCTACTTGAGTGAGCGATGCGTCCGCGTGGACAGCTGCTACTCGTATACAATAATACATTTTTGAAAAATGCAACCATTCCATCAGTATTTTCTTATGACGTTGTCACGTTCAACTATCGTCAGTAAACCGACTTTACAGACAACCGATTTTTTATCTATATCTTAACTACGTGATACTCCCTATTTTTGAACCGATTTCAAACCTTTATATATAAATATATACTCGTATTTACCACACTCTTTGTTGCTTCACAAATATAGCAACAAAGACAATATGATGTAGATTTGAAAATCAGCAGAATTAAACCGACAACATGTTTTGTGTCTTCGGCGATCTCTCCAGCCTTACAATCATTGCGCTGCATTCAGGCTGGAGGGATTGATTGAACAGTGATTCCAATTTGCACCGTTTTTACAGGACTAATTTGAATAAACCATCAGTAGATGAAAAGTTAAAGAGCAACACATTTACGAATGACGAATATCTTAGTAATGACGTAATAAATGTACATGTGTAAATAAACGAAATGTTATGAAGAAAGTTTTATGTGAAAGTTGACACATATAAGAGTAGAAGACGACATTTATTGATATACTGATTACGAGTCAGAAAGTGGAGTTCTTCCTTGCTTTTTTTATTCAAATTTGGCATTGACAGTTTTATATTTGCTCAAAAATATACTGGATAAGAATATTTTGTACTAAAAGTAGGTCATCCTATATCTTGTTAATAAGGTAAAGAACAATCTAACGGAGTTAAATTTATTTATTTGTTACAATAACATTCTTTCATCATCCTACTAACTCCAACTTCGTAAAAATCAACCTAAACTAGTTAATCGAGATGTTTTTTTCTCGAGTAGGCACATCAAAACTGTTCATACAGAATAAACAAGTCAATGTTGCCAGAATAGACAGTCAAAAGGGATGTAGTTGGAAAACGGATAATGAAAGCACATAATACAAAACAATAAAAATACGCTTGTATTACTTAACAATAATGCTTAAAAACTAAAGCACAGCTCTTTTCTTCTGTCTTTATCACGAAGAGTGATATCATATCACCATACTGATAACGGCTCTGTCCTACAGCCGAGCTCCAGGCCCCGTAGGCCATACCATGTGGTGCAAAGCCCTTCCAAAAACATGCAAAGCCTTTAATTTATTTTCCCGATGATTTTCATCGACCATCACGTGATATCCCGTTCTGTCGATTCCCATATCTAGTGCCACCTGTTTGGCTACAATCAACATATGGCCTGAAACAGAAAAAGGTCGGCATAATAAAACAAACTCATGAATTTTTTATTTTATTTAAAATTTATGAAAATGGCCACCACATTTGTCTTCCGCCTAGAACTTGAACGTAAAATTGGTTGATAGTTTGACATGAGTGCACGCCTTCATTCATTACAACCCTGAAACCTGTTTTGTCGATGCCTTTTTCTTTAGCGATGCGGCGTGCGATGATCAACAAATGCCCTGTAATAGTTCCACCTACTAAAAAGTACTAATAAAAACAAGAAATAAACACAGTAGTCACATCTGACATTTCAGCTACCATCTGAAGGCCTCTAGCACCATAGATACTTGGGCACATATGGGGCGGCTCAACCAGTGATGCCACGGCCTATCATTGTTTATCATTATACAGGGTGTGGCGTAAATAGTGGTCCACCATTAAGGATTCGATAAACCAGATAATTTACTATAACATTTTACAATTTTATCCATTTTTACCCAAAGGTTCCGGAAATATATATATTTTTTAATTTTTTTACGATATGTGTACCTCTTGTTACAAATTTGGTTGTTCGATGCAATAATTACGATCGAACACCTTTTGCTGATCTAGCAACCTAACGCGGTCGCCTTAAGTGCGCGGCGACATCAGTGCATATTCGGACAGCAAACCGGGTGCATTCGTAACTATTAGCAGAGCATATAATCGTCCATTAGCATTTTAGCATAGCTTAGTACCGTTATACTTTTTATAATAATAAACCGTGAAAGAGTTATCGAAGTCTTTAATTTAGCATCGAGCTTAGCAGCAGCCCATCGCACGTAGGAAACGTATCCTACATTTTTGGTCCTTCGAGCGTCAAGGACTTCGCGGTCGTGAAATTCCTGTTATCGGAACAATAGACAAGTGAAGTTCGTGACATCTGAACAGCGATCTATATAGCGAATATCTAACAGCGTCCGTAAAGTGTTAACAGCATCAAGCACTGAGAACACTCAGTACATCTCACAGCAGTTCCAGCAGTACTCATTGGGGTACGCATTCAGCAATATTGAGCCTAAAACTAAGGCTCAACAGCAATATCGAAGCCGAGAGCATCTCTAGTCGGTCCAGCAACACAAAGTAAGATCTTTCTATCACTCTTACCGTTTTTCTAGCAACAGTCAAAATGGAGAGTCTATATTTCTCTCAATCCGAGCTTGCTGAGAGCATGAAAAATATGCTCATTAATTTTAAAAAGGATAGCGTAGAGCGTAAAACTTTTGATTATTGTAGGCGTAAACTCGAGTTACTTGAGAAGTACTGGCGAGAGTATGAAATAAATCATGAAAAATTGATTCCATGTGAAAAAACGAATCATGCGTATTTCGTTAATTCGGAGTATGAGAGAACGAGGGAACTTTACTTGACAATCCAAACTCTGATCAATAAACGTCAAGAAGAGGTAAGCCAACGAGAACAGCCCTCGCCTCATGAGCAGGAAACTACGACTGGCGCTTCGATGCGTCAGTCTAAACAGCAAGCAACCGTAACATATCCAACTACTATAGCGAGAAGTTCTTCAAGTAAGCTGGACGATATGCTTCACAAGCAGTCAGTCAATTTCAAAGCTTTTATACGAACAGTTGATAATATTAATCTGGATACATTAGCTGACAAATGGGAGTTTGACGACGCCCTCCAGACATTACAAAACCGCTGGAATGTCATTGACAACCTCCACTGGGAAATCATGGGTGAGACTGAGGAAAACCAGGCCTATGAGTCCCATTATAATAAGCATGAGCGCACATACATTAGCATGAAAAAGGCAATCAACTCAAAGATGTGGTCTACCTCACATCACGCTAAAGCTACACCGAAAATGGATATCCCAATGTTTACCGGCAACTATCATCAGTGGATTTCGTTTAAAGACCTGTTTAGCGAAGCCATACACAAAAACACATCATTGTCAAATGCTCAAAAAATGCAATTCCTGAAAAGCAAAGTAAAAGGTGAAGCCGAACGCTTGATACAGCACCTACCAATAAGTTCTGACAATTACATAGTCTGTTGGGAGATTCTAAATAATCGATTTGATAACAAAAAACTTATATTTACATCACACGTAAATGTATTTTTAAATTTGCCTAACATACAGCAGCAATCGTTTTCGGCTATTAAGAAATTGCATGACTTATCTTTAGAAAGTCTTCACGCTATTAAAAACTTAGGAATAGACATTAGCACGTGGGATCCTCTTTTAGTACATATCTTGTCGCAAAAGTTAGACAGTGACTCTTATTCGGAATACATAGAGTCGTTAAAGAACTCTCGTGAGTTACCTGTACTTCAAGAATATTTTGACTTCTTGGAGAACAAATTTACGAGTCTCGAAACAGCTCGCCGGCGACAAGATATCATGCCAAAAACCCATACACCATCTCAACATCTAAATACCCCTTCTACATCATTTCTTAATAATAGAAGATTTCATTATTATAATAAGTCGAACGATAGCACTTGGAAACAATCTAAACCAATTACGAAATCTTTACACGTGTCGGGTATTAAATGTCCGGTTTGTTGCGAACAACATTATTTGTATAATTGCAATAAATTTTTAGAAATGCCAAGCGATATTAAACTTAAAACCGTAAATAAATTGCAATATTGTACAAATTGTATTTTTAGCCATAATGGCAATAAATGCTATTCTACAAAACGGTGTCGCAATTGTTCCGCAGGTCACCATACCGTATTACACGATTGTTTTACGCAATTAAAACCTACATCCGGTCCGAGAAAACAAGTATCTAATAACAATTATGAAATTAAACAACAAATTAGCGGAAACGTGCATGCCTCTCAGCAAAACATAAACGAAATCCTTTTAGCCACCGCGTTGCTAAGAGTTACATCAGCAGACAGCTCGCAGATTGTTTTGCGTGCCCTTATCGATCAAGGCTCTCAAATATCCTTAATTACTGAAAAAGCAGCCCAACAGCTGGGTTTAAAGAGAAAGCAGTACAGTGGCGTTGTTTTTGGCATAGGTGAGAAGGACAGCAACTGTAAAGGAAAGCTAAATATTACATGCCAATCAATGTACACAAGCTTTAACTTCAATACCGATGTTTTGATTATGAATAATTTAATAAAAAATTTGCCCAATAAATCCTTTACAAAGCCTTTTTGGTCACATTTAGAGCACATAAACTTAGCCGATCCTGAATACTACAAAAGTCGCCCTGTAGACCTATTACTCGGGGCTGACGTATACTCGCTTATTATGTTAGGCGGTACTTTAAAGGGCTCTAATGCAACATCGCCCTTAGCGCAGCAAACTCAGCTTGGATGGATATTATGTGGCGGGATAAATACTTTTCACTGCAATGTGATTTTAAACAATACAGCGGATATTCATCAGTTCTGGAAGATTGAGGATATCCATGAGCAAAATGAAATGTCAACCGAAGATCAATATTGTGTTGATTATTACGTCTCGACTACAAAACGATTAGAAAATGGTCATTATGAGGTTAGGTTACCGTTAAAACAACAATTGAGCGAAAAATTAGGATCGTCAAAGGAAATGGCGATAGCACAATTTAGGAATTTAGAAAGGAAATTTAGCAAGCAAGAGTACTTAGCGCAACAATATAAGCAATTTATAAGCGAATACGAAGAATTAGGACATATGAAACCAGCAACATTTCATAGTAAACAGCTGGAGTGCTTCTTGCCTCATCATGCTGTTGAACGAGCCGATTCTTCTACCACAAAGCTACGTGTCGTGTTCAACGCGTCCGCGAAAACCTCCACTGGATACAGCCTTAATGACCTTATGTATAAAGGGCCAAATTTACAGAAAGACCTGCAAGAACTGCTGTTAAAATGGAGAATTTATCGATACGTATACACGGCTGACATCGAGAAGATGTATCGCCAAATTTTTATTTCCGAAGAAGATCAAACCCTGCAGCAAATCGTTTGGCGAGAGCATACCAACAAACCGATCACAGCATATCAGCTATCTACAGTTACTTATGGGACTAAATCAGCCCCGTTTTTAGCAATGATGACCCTTCGACAACTAGCGTCTGATGAGCAGAACAAGTTCCCCAGTGCAGCAAGGTCTTTACGAGAAGATTTCTATATGGACGACTATATTTCGGGAACTCATTGCATTAATGAAGGGAGAAGAAGAATAGCAGAATTACATCTGTGTCTTACTAGCGGCGGATTTTCATTGCGAAAGTGGTCCTCCAACGAGAAAAGCATATTAGAAAACATTAACTTATCCGAAAAAAACAGACAAACGTCTTTTATTTTCAAATCAGAGAGTACAACTAAAACCCTGGGTTTGCGATGGGACCCTATCAAGGATGAATTTACTTTCCAATATAAAATCTCAGCCGATATTACGAAGCTAACAAAACGAACGCTACTTTCCGAAATATCTAAGTTGTTTGACCCCTTGGGTTGGCTAGCACCGCTGACCACTAAATTAAAATTATTATTTCAGAAAGTTTGGCAAGATTCAAACGTTCAATGGAGTGACGAAGTTTCATCTGATATTAAGAACGAGTGGGTCAAATTAACGGATGACATAAATTTGATTAGCCAGATACAAATCCCGAGATGGCTTAGCTGCAAGCAGCATGACATTATCCAATTACACGGATTCTGTGATGCATCTCTTAAAGCTTACGCTTGCGTCGTATACGCTCGAGTCGTATTAGCGAACACAACTTCAGTTGTACTAGTCGCAGCCAAAACCAGATTAGTACCTAATAACAAAACGGTTTCGCTACCCAGGCTAGAGCTATGCGCCGCTGAATTATTGACAAAACTATTTTTAAAAATTATAAATAGTTTAGGAAGTAGCATACAGCACAAAATATACGCTTGGAGTGACTCTGAGGTCACTCTCAGCTGGATACGTGGCAATCCAGACAGATGGAAGCCTTTTGTATCGAACAGAGTGAACAAGATTACTAGCATTTTATCACCAGATATTTGGCATTACGTGCCGACTAAGGAAAACCCTGCTGATTCAGCGAGCAGAGGCCTATCCGTGTCTCAATTAAAAGACTACTCATTATGGTGGCAAGGCCCAACCTGGTTATCTACTAAAGGTTTTGAACCTAAGCCAGAGTTCCAGAAATATACAACCGAACTAGAAATACGTAAACAATTTGCAAATGTTCAACAATACGATTCTAAAAATAGTATCATTGAAGACTTATTATATCGACATAGCTCATTCATAAAAATAAGTCGTATTGTAGCCTGGTTATTACGTGCACTTGCACTGACACGTAACCAGAGACCGTCCTATATTACATTACAAGAGCTGCGGAAAGCGAAGTATATTATAATTAAATACATACAACGTACGGATTTTAAAGCCGATATTATTAATTTATTACAAAATAAACAACTTAGTTCTAATAGCAAACTTTTAAACCTTAACCCATTTTTGGATGAAAACGGTATATTAAGAGTGGGAGGACGTCTTAAAAATGCAAATATTAGCACAGATATGAAGTTTCCAATAATTATCGCATATAGTGGTAGGTTAACGGAGCTTCTCATACAGCAAGCACATGAGCTCACCTTCCATAGTGGGCCCAGACTTACCTTATCGGTTTTGAGGCAGAATTATTGGATAATTAAGGGAAACCGAGCTACCAAAAAACTGCTTCGCAACTGCGTAATCTGCAAAAAACAAGAACCAAGAAAAATGCACCAAATAATGGGGTCCCTACCTGATTATAGATCAAATCCAGCACCACCCTTTTACCACACCGGAGTTGACTTTACCGGATTTATACGAGTGAAATCAAATAAAGGTAAAGGTATCAAAACATGCAAAGGGTATATCGCCTTGTTTATATGTATGGTTACTAAAGCGGTACATATAGAAGTAGTCTCTGACCTTAGCAGTTCGTCATTTATAGCAGCTTTACGTCGTATGGCTGCAAGACGCGGAGCACCAAAACACATCTATTCCGATAATGGAACCAATTTTGTAGGTGCCAATAAGATGTTACAAGATGAACAGCAACAACTAGAACGTTCCTTTGATGATATATTTTACAAAGAAATAACCGAAATGAACATCGAATGGCATTGGAACTGTCCTTCTTGGCCAAGTGCTGGAGGGATCTGGGAGCGCTCCATTCGGAGTTTAAAGCAGCACTTAAGGCGGGTAATCGGCGAACAAGCCTTAACATTTGAAGAATACAGTACTTTACTGTCCCAGATAGAAGCGTGCTTAAATACTAGACCATTATGTTCGTTATCTGAGGATATCGATGATATAGACTTTCTCACCCCAGCACATTTTCTTACAAGCCGTGCGGGGTTAACAGTCATAGAAACTGCTCAAGATGCTAGAACAAGATGGTATATGGTCCACAAAATGTTCCAAGATTTATGGAAACGATGGAAAACCGAATATCTCAGTCAGTTATCTGTACGCAGCAAGTGGTTAAAAACCCAAAAGAATCTCGAAGTAGGTGAGATGGTAACTATTCACGATGACAACTTTCCTTCTGGTAAATGGCCTATCGGGCGAGTGGTAGAGGTCCATCCAGGAAAGGATGGCATTGTCAGGGTAGTGACCTTAAAAACCAAAAACGGTTACATTAAACGTCCTATATTAAAATTATCTCTTTTACCCATAGCGGAGAACGACACGAGTAAACAATATCAACAAAATACAGAAGCAATTAAGCAACAAAGCGATAAATTAGCGAATAAAATAAAGCGAGTTAACAATTGTTATTCGATATTTAGCCTAGCACTAACGTTTTTATTCTTTATGAATATCGTACTGTCTATTGAAGCGTCTTATAACTTTACATCATTTAATAGTAATCAAACATTATATTTCGATCCTCTGGGCAAAATGCAGCTTATTAGGGATAGTTGGAAGATGGTAACTTATTACGATATGTCTCCTTTTTGGCAGGGAGACAATGCGGTAACAAAATTTACTAAATATCTCGAGCAAACCTGCGATAAAATTAAAGATCAAAGTCATTGTCATATCATTATCCTTCAAATACAACACGAGTACAACGAACTTCAGTATTATAACCAGCTGTTGTTGAATCAGCACCTAGGACAACCTCGGACTCGTCGCGGACTTATTAACGCAGTAGGTACGATATCTAACAAATTGTTCGGTATACTTGATCAGGATTTTGCGGAAAAGTACCAGCGGGACATTGACCTCGTACGTAGCAACATGACCCATTTCATTCAGTTATATAGAAAGCAAACGTCGGTCATAGAAGTAGAATACAACATACTAAAAAGATCAGAGGAGTCTATTGTTAAACAGCACAAGATTATTAATAATCACCTAAATTATTTAGACCGTATCACAAACACATTAGAAAAGGAGATCGATGTTCTATCTATCCAGCAAGAGTTCACATTAGCAGCCTTTGCGGCCATTAACATGATTCACAATTTAAAACGAATACAGGAATCATTTCTGGATACAATCACTAATCTTTATCATGGCCAGTTTAATCTACATCTTTTGTCACCAAACCAACTTCGTACTGAATTACAAATTGTGTCCAGTCAACTGTCTAAAGAAGTAGTGTTGCCAGTCGACAACATTCAAGTTAATTTGTATAAAATATACAAATTGCTGAAAGTCAAAGCCAGAATGACTGATAAATACTTTATATTTGAAATCAGCTTACCTCTCATTAGTAGGGATATGTTCCAGCTATACCACTTGATACCAGTACCGATTCAACTAAACAGAATGATGATTACTATTAAGCCATTATCCGAATACATAGCGATCAACTTGAGGAGAGACACTTACATGTCAGCAAGCCATAATGATCTACAAATCTGTGAATATCAAGAAGATACTTACCTTTGCCATATGCATGGGCCCGTCATGAGCTTGAATTTAGAAGAAAAATTCTGTGAAAAGACAGACTCATCTACTTGCAATATGATAAAGACAAGCTGTGAAAATAAATGGATTCGTTTACACGACCTTTCTACCTATTTTTACTTCTGTTGTAACTCATACTCTATAAAGATCATATGCGACAACGAAATACAAACGCGCCAAGTCAGCAAGGCCGGGATTATTCAGCTTACAAGACAGTGCATTGCTAAAGGTCATGACGTAACACTGTACGCTTATCAGCAACCAGAGAATACGGTCAATCTTAAGTTAAATATACTCGATACAAAGTTTACGCCCTTTAATAATTTAATCCATAACCTTACGCTACCTTTCCAAAATATAGAAACATTTACAAGTGAGAACTCACATATGAACGATTCTTTAAAGCAACTCGGTGACAATATAAGATTGTTGAAAGAATCAGAACAGCAGAACGACGGCCTGACGACACATGACATACATCACTACACTGTGTCGTATGGGCTACTAGTAGCAGCAATGGGAGCAGTCCTGTGGTTCCTGTGGAGGAGGCGCAGGCGCAACGCCGCGCCACATCGAGAACACGTCGAGAGCGTGCCCACGAGCGTGAGTGTGTTTGTAAACCAAACTGAGCAAAGTTCTAGTGTCAGTGCGGGAGATCCAGCCCCCTCCGACAAAGAGTTTAATGTGTGTAATAGTGCGCGTGAACATAGTTTTTCAAAAAGGTGGTCTAGTTTACGTCTAAAAAAGCGAGATATGTCCACGTCCCCTATCGCGAAAAGGCAACCTGTATTCTTACATGCTGACTCAACCGTTTGAGTACAGATTTGTAACTAGCTTATAAGATTTTATTGTTCCATCATCTTGTAAATCATTTATCATCTAGCATTGTCCTAACATTCATTATCAAAACTCACCCTCACGTACATCTTAATATTGTAATATGTAGCTTATCTCATCTTATCTTCTCCCCTCGGGAGCATGTTCGATGCAATAATTACGATCGAACACCTTTTGCTGATCTAGCAACCTAACGCGGTCGCCTTAAGTGCGCGGCGACATCAGTGCATATTCGGACAGCAAACCGGGTGCATTCGTAACTATTAGCAGAGCATATAATCGTCCATTAGCATTTTAGCATAGCTTAGTACCGTTATAGTTTTTATAATAATAAACCGTGAAAGAGTTATCGAAGTCTTTAATTTAGCATCGAGCTTAGCAGCAGCCCATCGCACGTAGGAAACGTATCCTACATTGGTTGTAGTTTTAACAAATACCATTATTTTTTCATTTTCATTACTGGTAATTACTGCTGAATACTAGAGCTATCGTTAAATAACATGTTTTTAATGTCAATTCAAAGCTTTTGAAGAAAAAAGTTGGTTTCACTCTACTTTTAACCCAAATTTTCAACATATCATGCTAATTCAAGACCGATTTTTGTAAAAGTACAAAGCTGTCAGTGCCCACGTTGCAGAGCATGTATAGCTGCGAATGGGGACCATTTCGAGCATTTGGTCTAATTTTTACAGTGTTTGTAATCATGTCAAAGAATAATAATAAACGATGACTAGTATGACTTGTTTTTTTTTAATGCCTTGTTCTAATTTACAAGTTAGGTCAAGATCACTCCGTAACAGTAGTAAAAAATTGTTATTTTAAGTCTTTTTCAATAAAAATTGCAATTATTTTTTTTATTAATGGGATGGCAAATCGTTTTAAAATCTGTGTTTAGTAGGAATATTTTAAAATGGATTGGCACTGACAGTGTAGTTACTTTTTTTACAAAAATCATAAGCATTAACGCAACTAAATTTTAAAATGTATTTTAATAAAAATCTTCTTTTCTTCAATTAAAATTGGATATCTTTTTGTTAAGCAAAAGGATCTGCTATTGTGATACCATTTTGAAATTGGTATTTAGTAGGCATATTTTTAATTGAATGGGCACTGACAGCTTTGTACTTTTACAAAAATCGGTCTTGAATTAGCATGATATGTTGAAAATTTGGGTTAAAAGTAGAGTGAAACCAATTTTTTTCTTCAAAAGCTTTGAATTGACATTAAAAACATGTTATTTAACGATAGCTCTAGTATTCAGCAGTAATTACCAGTAATGAAAATGAAAAAATAATGGTATTTGTTAAAACTACAACCAAAACTACAACAAGAGGTACACATATCGTAAAAAAATTAAAATATATATATATATTTCCGGAACCTTTGGGTAAAAATGGATAAAATTGTAATATGTTATAGTAAATTATCTGGTTTATCGAATCCTTAATGGTGGACCACTATTTACGCCACACCCTGTATATCAAATAAATATTATTATTATATCCATCACCAGTGTTAAGCAATTCTTTTGTTGCTTTTCACTGAGTGAGTTTATTTGAGGCTTCATTATTCAACTAAATCAGGGGAAGAAATGACACGGCAACTACGGTAGTCAGTTTTCAAAACAGATGACTCGTCCGTCTATTCGTTTGTCCATTAAAAAAACTACACTCGCTCATTGGTCAAACCAATAAGCGAGCATTTCTCTGGCTTACTACACACTTCCTACCCTCGGATTGAAAGTTTCGTAGAAGATCAGACAAAATAATTAAACAATATCATTAGGAGTCTTCAGCTTAGTTGCAACGCTACTAATTAACTATGAGGCGTATTAGATACTTCTCTGATAGTCGTGGTGGTATAAAAAGGGTAAAATGGTCATTCTTTCAGTTAGGCACACTGAACAAAAACCCATTATCGACATATAAGTAAAACGAACCTAATAATTTTTCGTCGTCCACTGACGCATCCGCAAGCCGAGCAATAGTTTTTTTAGGTACCACGAGGAAATGTATCGGTGCCTGCTTGTTGTTTTCTTCATCAATAACAAAGCACTGAAATACACAAAAAAAAAAGTATTATACTTAAGATAAAATTCTTCCAATAAAGCATATAAATTGTTAGGCATTTTCTGAAGCGAAATGATCTAGGTGTCTAGGATGTATGGATCCTAAGAAGGGTAGCTGATCCTTAAAGTTATGCAAATAAATAAATAAAATGTCAATCATAGGGACCTAGGGAAAGTCATCAACCGACCTACCAAATTCGAACAATTCTTCGGTACTTGAAGTAAATCTAGATTTAGCACATAACTAGTGGATTCTATTCAGTATTTCATTCATTTTAAGTTTTTTGGGTACGGCTTTCCATTTACGTCCATCGAATTGAAGGGTGGAGTTAATTTTTAATTTTGAGGATTTTTTCCTTATTTTATGGTTTTAAATCATTAATAAGTGTAAAAAACAAGAGGGGACCTCATCAGAAAAAAATAGGGCGATTGATTCAGAGGGATTTCTGTATCTATTTTGAGACTGAAACGTCTCCGGCGCTGCGGGAGGAGCAGCCTCTACGCCCTTGCGTAACATAAAACTACTGTACGGTACTGTTAAAATAAAACAAATTAAGTCAGTCAGTCAGTTTTACGCTTCGTTCCACAAGTCGGCAAAAGACGCTAAGTACAACACATTTTAATAGCTTGTAACAAAAATAATGATTTATTCTTAAATATAAAATTCTCGTGTCACAATGTTAGTTCCCATACTCCACATTGACCGATTTTTGTGAAATTTTGTGTGCATATCGGTTAGGTCTGAGAATCGGCCAACATCTATTTTCATACCCCTAAATGATAAGGGTGACCCATTCCTACATTTTTTTTTCAATATTTCCTAGAAATAATTTATATGGCAAAACAACGTTTGCCGGGTCAGCTAGTTACATATATATAAACTGTTAAATATTAAAGTAAATTTATATAAAATAATATGTTATCTAACGTATGACAACTTAATCGTTGGTAAAACGAAACGTTTCATGAGAGAATTCTATTATTCTATATAATCTGTGGTAGGAAGATATAAATATTGCAAAAATAATTGATTTCCAACTATTTTTTCTCATAAACTACGCATCTCCGAATGTTGAAACTTTGCGTGTGTGCTTATAATAATGTAACCTTTCTGTAAAAAAATTATCGACCCACAACTCGATAGACGTCAATGGAAAACTAAGCCGAATACACGAATACAGTTATCCAATGTTTTGTATTAATTGATGAAATCATATGCATATATGAACCTTTTCTATGGATGGAGCATTATAACCAAATACTATAAATGTTCAAACCAACCTGTTCATCTTCAAAAATAAATTTCTTTGATTGTGCACCTTGAAAGAAATCCATCCAACTCGGGTTTTCAACTACAGTTTTCATTACAAGATCCATAATTTGTTTGCAAATATTAGCAAGGACCAACTATATTAAATGGAAAAACGATTAAAATGAAACCTACTAGCTTTATTCTTTTCTCAGTTCCACCTATCAATATATCTAGTAAGTAATAAAGATACGGCGTGTCCGTTATCTTTATGAGTCACCTGTTTGCTAATTGCTTTTTATTCGAATGTCAGAGATAAAACTGGTTGGGTAGGTTTTGTTTATAAAAATAAGTAAGGAATGATTAAAAAACAAAACGTTTCAGCAACAACTTTTTTTTGAGCTTATTGACACACAAATCTGACAGCCCATTGCGCGAAATTTGAAAATCGAAATAGCATAGTCATGTAACGATGAGAGAGGATTGGAGCACACATTAAATTTTTAAAAATGAGTCACAGGAAACAAAACCATTTAATATATTAAGTTACAAATACATAACTTTGCTATATACAGCATAATTTATTAATAATTATATCAATTATTATTATTACAATACAATGCAGATCACAGTCTTATACGGTATAGTTTTGAGGTGTCCTGTGAAGAACACATCTACATACGAATATATTTTACACATCAAAATATTACATTTATTAAAAATGGTGAATGTTTCAGTCTATAACATTAAATAAAGTTGTTCTAACATAAAATGAAATTGATTTCTTTGAAACTGCTAACTATTGCTGCAAAATTAAGCGATAAAAACACTTATTTTGACCGACTGACACATTCCCATAAATAAAATATAATATTTAAGGAAGATTTTGGAATAAATGGGATGTTTTAACGATGGTCTTGTTAGCAGCATTCGGGCTGAGTTGAATTGATTGACTATTTACAAACACAATTTTATAATTATTTTGGTCAAGATTTTTCTCTAAGTTTGGTATAAATTTTTAAGTCTGTGATAATTCCACACATTATTTTAGAAAAAAAAAATTTTGCTCACAGACAGTTACCATTGCCTAAAATGAATTGAAATACTGGCGATAAAAGTTGTGCATTCCGCACCATATTCCCCTCTGACCATAGAGCAATGCCAACTATAGTCATAGGTAAAAAAAATAGTACAAACTACAGTTTATGGTTAAGATGGTTCTCAATATAGCTCAATACCCATCAATACATGATTGACAAATAATTAAAAGTACATAATAATATGTAACTAATGATATGCTTTCAATTTAAGGAGTTAGGATCAGACTGACTAATTTATTTAATAAATCTGATCACAGTTAATCATATTGCTGCTACTCCCAAGCTTTAATACCATATAGCTAAAATATTGTATCTGATAATGAACAATAACACATTCCTTTGACCTTGGTGTGTAAGAAATATAAAAATATTTTAAATGTTATACTAAAAAAATGGAAGAAAACTTTAATCACATTTAAATAAAACTTTACGCTGGTGACGACATAGTCCATAGATATAACAATACAGATAACGCAAGTTTGATATTTTCGAATGCTCATCTCTAAGTCTAATAACATTGACTCACTGAGTCATTAGATATTTTTTATGGTCTAGTGGACAAACAAGCAGACAGTTCCTTCAACTTAAGCGTTCAAGAATCACCGAACTAGAGGGAAGGAGTGGTAACCTTACGCACTCGATGAAAATCAACGAAAGAACTGCTTATCAATAGTTTTTTTCTGTTAGCCTATTATATTACTCGTTTGAGTCGACTCATATGACATATGTCAAAGTAAGGCTTTTCCACTGACAATCTGTTTCGTTATCTCAACTTGCGTTATCTATTACAATATCATCTGTACATTATATTTTACATTTGTTATATAATATTACATGTGCATAATATTTTAGAAATTTAGAGGCGAGGAAAACAACTTATATTTGTGGACTTGAATATATCAATGACAAGACACATCTCAAAGAATATCCCTTTAAGAAGGACGAAATAGTGTCCTAAACTTATTTAGAACTCTGAATCTAAAATACTATGCACTTATAAAGGACCTTACATACTATGTATTACATTGTATTTATTTACAAAATGTATCCTATAGTTTTTGTAGTTTATGTGGGCTACGGTCACCACTGTTTTCATAAAAATTTACATTATACAGTATTTTAGTCTCGTTTTAAACAATCTAATGTAAGTAATCTATTTCGTTAGGGTTTGTTATTTTCTTTACAGGTTATTTTTTATCTTTTAACATATGATGCTTTACTTATTAACTATCAAACTCATCCAATTCACATAGTAAGTTAAACTCATCATGCATTCTGGGTGAGTTGGACTTAGACTTGGTTGAAGTACAAGTCACATAAATTTTTGTAGTCCTTCTGCGGCCGGCTTTTCTATTACCGCTAAGTAATTTTCTATATATTGTTGAAGCTAACATATGTCGTGACTTAAGGCGAAATTTATGAATTTCTATAGAGGTCAATTCATTGCATACACAATAATATATAAAATAAATTATCAGTCATGATAATCTAACTGAATCAGCATAAACGAGTCTGACATAAAAAAAAAAACAAGTAAATTATAAAATAAATAATTATTTTCAACTTTCGGATATTTTAATGGCGATGTTCGACACATCGTATTACAAGGCTAATCAATATTTCCAATAAATTAAATGCTTAAAGTAATCACAAGACTGATAAATAACACGCTCTACAGTAGTTTTTATTTATATTCTTAAATGAATAAAAGGCAGTATAATCGACTAATATGTACATGAAACCGGTACACTAAAACTGACGGCAATTGAAGCTCTGAAGTGAATTAATTAAAAAAGAAGTAAAGAAGATATTTTTGACCCTCTTCATTAAATTCGCTGCACGTTACCTGTGCCCCTGAATTTTGGACTGTACACAGCATTTTTTTGACATTTATATAGGATATAATTATATCAGGTTCGATTTGAGTATGCAATTATTATGTTAAAACATAGAAAATATTGATGTTTTAATTTCTGAATTATCGCTTCGGTTACAGTATAGTACGAAAGGCCAAACTGGATGCAACATGTTTTTTTTTTATAGGATTTTGAAAGTGGGATCTCTTGTTCTAGAGCATTCAAACAGAGCCTTAATGTAGTACGAAATCTAATCTTGAGCCATTTTAATCCTAGGGTTTTAATTCTGTAGAGCTGAACCAAATATAGATCTTGATGTTTATCGATCGAATTGCATCATTTATTGTTACAGATCCAAATGTAATCGTGTTGTGATTTACACCTCTAATAGTCTTTTGCCAACAAAAGCCTTTGGTTCACAGTCCCTAGAATGTTTAATATAAAACATAATATTACAGGAAATAGATAACAGTTTCTCCCTTGCAAGACTTAAGACGTATAGGTCAGGTTTTGGCTACTCATTAGGTGAGCCCAAAGAAGGACGCCTCACTAAGTGAGGAAGACCTAGACTCTGGTTATGAGCTATTATGGGATTCCTTAGGGGCCTAAAAAAAACCCTGTGGCCTAAGATCTACCTACTATAAACTTCCATTTACCCAGACACTGTACAAGTTATTTTAAATTTTACACCTTTTTATAGAGCTCCTATAAGGAGTATTAATCCAATTATTTTAGGGCAACACTGCTGCTTCTTCTTTTTTTGGAAGTAGGATAAAACTTCGCACTTAAGGTGTTAAAAAAACTTTTTTAGATGTAGTTACTAGCGGCCAGCGCCCTTGGGACAATATAAATATCTAACTTTTTAAATGCTATCACTTCTTTGTCACAAAAACTTACAGTATATAAAAATTAAATGTAGGCCTAGGGCGGGGTAAGTCATAAAACTATAGTTATTTGTATTACGTCTAGAGTCACATTAGAGTAATAAGAAATACACAAGCGTTCAGCAATTACATCACTAAAATATATATTTTTCACTTTAAAAACCGTATGACCAGGCTAGTAATGGTTAAATGTGGCTTAATGGTTGATGTTGGGATATTATCACATATTAACTTTTGCTAACGCGATTAAGAATCAGCAGTTCGAATTAATTCGGCTTGTGCGAAATGCGATAGATGGCGTTAGAAAAGTACGTTAAGTGTATGTGGTGTTTATAGCAACAGTGTATAACAGTGTATAGCAATAGCAACAGTGCAACCTGGTTTGTATCTCTATTTGTGACGCCAGAAACGCAGTACCCAACTTAAAATACAAATAAAACACTAATATATTGCACCCACGTTAAAGTCTATATTCCTAAAATAATATTTGTCGTTCCTTCTTGGAAAACGGTCACATACAGCTAGCTGGCTTAGTCCTAACAATTGAACTTCATATGATATTGTGGTACAAATGTTTGCACGACCCAAAATCGACTTGGCGTTGATAAATTAAAAGTTGATATTGGTTTTTTTTTTTTTTTTTTTTTTTTTTTTTTTTTTTAAAATGGGACTAATCCCACCCACACGCCCACCACTGTAACTCCTGTACACCAGGATCCACAGCAGTGACCCACGAACACACCGAGTTATGACACTCGGGAAGTCCCAGGAAGAAATTAAACTGTCTTGGAACCCGCAACGAAATTAATCAGAAGAAAATTGGAGGAGTTGGAAATACAGTAAATCCACTATCCACGATATTGGTTTGTGAAATATACCATATGAAGTAGCAACGATAGTCATTAATCTAAGGACATAATAATATATCCTAAATATACAATTTGTCGTGTTACCCCGCGCTAGGTCTGCCCATTAACTATCTATGGACTTGAATACACTGACACAAGATTGAAGTCTTTGAAATGAGTTTTATGCATATGTTAGCCCCATTTGCGATCGTATTTGATCCACTGGAAGTCAGGTGTGAGGTACACGCGTTTGCCGCGAACGAAGCAGGAGACCACACCGCGGTAGGCCGTACGGGGCACACCGCTCTGTTGGAGACAAAATTAATGTGTAGGTACATACATATAGATAAACTTACAGTCCATTCGCTTTAAGAAAATAGTGGTCCTTGGAACCTGATTGGGCTTGATCAAACCGTCGCTATTTTCTTAAAGCGAATGGCTCATTCATTTTGCGAAGTAAAATTTGGTCCTTTTTTTTTTTTTTTTACGTGTGGAAATCCCCTCGGACCGTCACCCCACCGGGGTTTGCGGCGGGGTGGTGTGTCGGACTCGAACCGACTAAAACCTAAAAAATTTGGTCCTAATTTAATTGTATAAAATAATGTAAAATTTGGTCCTACGTTAACCTCCATCAATGGGTCACTTTGGGAAATAAAGGTGGAGAAATTGTAAAGAAAAAGTAAATGGGAGAGGAAGGCTCTGGAAATGTTGGGATGGATGGAATCTTCTTTTATATGAATAAAAAAAGATTAAAAAGAATTAAAAATTAAAATCGATCTAAGTAGCGTGCAATGGGAGAGGCCTATGTCCAGCAGTGGACTGCGGTAGGCTGATGATGATGATGATGAAAAAGAAATAATATGAAAAAAGATTACGCCACATGCATGAATATTTCGCTAAATTTTTTTTATGTAATGTGTCAAGATGAAGATGAAGAATTATATGTTATGTTTTGATGGTTAGAAATGCTGATTGGGGGCTATACTTACATATTTATGTATTTTTACAACAGCAGATTGGGTATACTGTTGATACATATATATTACTAGAGATATAAATACATTACTTACTCTGAAATCTACTAGATATATTACTTACTCTAAAATCGTCCATGAGACCCAGCTTCTTGGCGGCCATTTGGTAACTCTTAGCGTTATAATACGACACTTTGACGGCTTTGGCACTTTCAAAAGAGGCCATTACCTCCACCGCAGTCATTTCTGGCAATGAGCTTATTGTTCTTGATAATTGTGCGTCGTAGTTTTCCTGTAAAATGTACACAAGTTTTTAATAAATGGGAATCTGACGTCGGTTGGCGTTACCGACGACGGCTCTAGAAGACTGGTTCAATGAGGGCTCATATAGGGCGGCTCGACCCCTGTAATATCACAGTCACACACAAAATTGTTGTTATCCTTTCTTTGCATTTCACCAACCGGACCTCCCCTTTTTATATACACAAAAGCAGTTTGAAGTATAAATAGGTGATGGCAAAGAGAAGGAAAACTTAAAGGCTGATGATGATGATGGGTGATGGTAGTCACTTCTAATCAGTTAACCTACTCGTTTGCCTGCTACACCTTAAGTAAAACCATAAGAAATGCTGCATGCATTAACTGCACGGATGGCGTAGTGGTTTAAGCGGTCACCTCGCTGCTTCCTACTGCGCTAAGTGTTGTGGGTTCGATCCTCAAATGCGACAACACTTGTGTTGCAAAAATTGTTGTTCTGAGTCTGGGTGTTCTTTGTGTCAGTTTCATGTATGTTTGTAAAGTCCTCCGCGACAATGGATACATTCCTAGTGCGGCAGTTGTCTTTAAAAATAATAATAATAAGAAAACGACAAAGCAACAATGAGAGTCATCCGTTAAAAATTACTGTTGCCGAGGGATGCCTAAACATAAGTTATTAAAGTTAAAAGATATCAAAATCCAAAAGAAAATCTTACCTTCAATAAATAAGTGAGGTTCAACTTGGTGAACTCTACGAATTCTTGATTCAGTTGTATATTTCGTAAATGTAGGTCGAAGAACAACCCTTTACTAACACCAACCTGCAATGTGATAATATTAGTCAAATGTACTATACCAGCAAAAAGTTGATAAGAGTTAAGGCCAAGTAAAGAATTTAGGCATTTCCGTGGGGGACCCATGCTTCAGGACAAATGTGCCGGCTCCACCTGAGTGATACCTCCAGGGTCTCACAGAAAACTGGTGTGCAGCAATGCTTTTCAAAAAGTGAGAGACGTTAACAACCCTCCTTAATTTTGGGGGGTGGAAATTTTTTAGTACAATTTTGTTCTTACAAATTAACAGGACAGATATAATTCTTACCTTTCCAAAGGAATATGTTCTGGAAATTTCAGGTCTTATACAGGATTTACCTTCAATATTCTCGGGATTTCTAAGCCAGTCATCGAAGAACCTGCAATTTACATACGAAATACAGTTATGAGTTACTTTTTAATTTACAAACCAACTTAACATTTTTATAGATATTTTCTGGGTGTTTGTTTCTATCTATATAAATAAATTACATTGAATTGTGTGCTTGTAATGTCAAAATAAAAGGTTTTTTTTCATGCTCACATGGTTATTTGCACGATACCTATGTCAAAAAACCATGTTATAATTTTTTGCCTGTCTGTCTGTTTGTTCCCGGTAATCTTCTAAACGGCTGGACATTGATAATATTCTACTACCAGGTAGCTGTCTATATAAGGAATAACTTAGGCTACTTTTCCTCTCAGAAAAACCCTTTAAAATTTTGCTCAGTCCGGGAATCGACCGCTTTTCAAATTCCACGCGAACGAAATCGCGGGTCCTAGCTACTGCGTAATATGTTTGTACATATTTGGACAAAAGGTATATATATGTTCAAGAATATATTATATATAAGAAGAAAGATATATGACTGTACAGATGGCGTGGTGGTTAAAGCGGTCATCTCGCCGCTTTCTACTGCGCTGAGTCACGGTACAATTATAATACAGTACTGTAACTCGGCGGCATGATAGAAATAAATGCCTACAGCCGCGCGGTACGTAAACATGCGTTAGGGCTGCCCGTGTCCAGCATTTTAATTATATTTGCCTACTTTCTGTTTCTATTTAGATTTGTGATTGTAAATATCCTTTTTATATAAATAAATGAAATACTTTGTATATTGAATAGGATTGTGTGTTCAAGAGTGTTCAATAAAAATGCGTGTTGTTTTTTGATTCACTCCCTATACATTTTGATACACTACCTATTTCACTCGTCTCAATAATTTTCCGTTACTCTATTCGCTTTATTTATTAATCCAAACACCTTTTTTTTCGTGAGATAAAATGAAATACTTATCCATTAAAAAGACACACATTATGTACCTACCTACTAGTAAGTAAAATTATTTTATAGTCTTACCTTTCAGAGTTTCCAGGTAATTTAAAAAAACTTATGTCTGGATGCGTTATTGACGAATTCATACAACCAAAAACAGCACAATATTTCCTACTCGTCATATTAACTGATTTTTAGAGAAAAAATCGCGCGGTTATTGTTAAAAAAACAACACACCGTCCGTTCGACACTGCGTTACAGCCTTGACTGTCTGCGCCCCGAGCGCACCCCGAGATCGAGGCGCGTAGGTATAGCTCGCGTTTCGTCCGTTTGTATGAAGTTGGAGTACTGTATTATAATAGTACCGTGGCTGAGGGTTGTGGGTTCGACCTTCACATGGTATAACATTTTGTGTGATCTACAAATTGTTGTTCTGAGTCTGGGTGTCCCTTTGTGTCCGTTTCATGTATGTTTGTAAAGTCTCCCGCGACACAGTTGCATTTGAAAATAAAAATAAAGAATATGGGTCGAATGCAGTCTCTAATGAGATGCTCTGTACGTTTGTACCTTAATCTTTCGTTGTTAGACTTACGCTGCGGGCCATTTAGGAGCGAGTTTCATCCAAAATTCCCTGCGCAGCATCCATCCCAATCCAGGGAAGAAATCTGTTCGGTGTAACAGCTCTGGGTGAGATATATCTATTACATCTTTCTTGCCGTTGTCGTTCCAAGCTGATATACACCTGGAAACAGATTATATACGTGGACGTCATTATGATATACAAGTTAGATAAATAGTATTTATATGTACGGTCGCCGGTCAGAAGTCCATTAGCACTATTACGAAGTTATAGCCCTATAAATAGTTGGACTTACGAACTTCTTCATGACCCTTGACTGTACGTGTATTACTGCTAGGAAATAGGCTCCACAGAGTTAAAGAACAAGGTCTCTCGGCGAGAGGTTAGGTGATGAACGCAATACAAAAGTGGAATCTCTTTTACACGGGCTATCCCTAGCCAAAAACTATGAGTTTAGAGTCTGATCACTACTGGGTACTTAATTAAAGTGCAATAATAATAAATGTATGAGTAAACAAACAAGTTATTTACAATTCACACACATGTAAACGTTTAACTTATAAGACTTATGTATTATGGAGTGAATAAACGAATTGAATTGAATTAATGACACACGTTTCGTTTGCTGTATGTACATTTTTTCATATTAAATCTTTATTTGCCAACCAAGTGTACATTAATGGTCTTATAATACAGGGTGGCGCAATAGAACGTGCATATTGCATCATCTTTTTTCGCGGGGTAGAAAGTGCGCGGGCGGGGGGAGCCTGCATCGTTGGGTAGGCGGGCTCATGGAGTTTTAGTCACTATGAGTCACTTCGACGGGAAGCGTCGCGCATTTTGCGTGCGCGCATTTTACGAGAACTCTCGTTCATACATCGTTACTAGGCGTTTATATTGTTCTGAATATGGACTACGGCAAATTAGTAAAGCTCCGAGTGCTAATTTAATTAAAATATGGGTACAGCGTTTTGAAGAGACTGGTTCAACGTTTAAACCACAAGCAAAAGGTTGTCCAAGAACATCTAGGACCGACGACAATATTGAGAGAGTTATGCAGTCTGTACGAGGAGATCCACAAATGTCTACTCGTAAGAGATCGTCTGTCTTACACTTATCGCGACGAAGTTTGCAACGAATTTTAAACTTGGATCTTAAACTGCATCCTTACAAGCTGCAGTTAACACAAGAATTGAAAGAGTCTGACTTCGGAGCAAGGCTCGCATTTGCTAATGAAATGCTTAATCGATTTTCCAATTTTGACAATATCCTTTTCTCAGATGAGGCCCACTTCCATATCAATGGGTTCGTAAACCGTCAAAATTGTCGTTACTGGAACAGTGAGAATCCCAAACTCAAGCACCAGAAACCACTGCATAGTCCTAAAGTGACAGTATGGGCAGCAATCTCTGGTAGAGGAATAATTGGACCGTTTTTCTTTGAAAATGCGCGGGGGCAAAACGTCACTGTTAATACCGAACGCTATGTTGCGATGTTGGAAGGTTTTTTGGCTCCAGAGCTTGAAAATTCAAGAATAGTGAATTCTAGGACTTGGTTTCAACAAGACGGAGCTACCTGTCACACATCAAATGACTCCATGGCGGTTGTGAAACAGATGTTCCCTGGCAGACTGATTTCGAAAAGAGGTGATATCCCATGGCCCCCACGTAGTCCAGACGTGACGCCTCCTGACTTTTTTTTGTGGGGATACCTCAAGAACAAAGTCTACAGTAATAATCCGAAAAACAACGATCAGCTCAAGGAGAATATCCGTGGTGAAATGGCAGCAATTACACCAGCATTACTGAAGAAAGTTTTCAATAACTTCCGTTTGCGATTAGAGGAGTGTCGTCGTAGAGAGGGTCATCATTTAGACGATGTTATTTTTAAAAAATAAACTTCAGTTATTTCTTAATAATACCTCAGTTTTATTTTAACTATACCTTTTGTATTTATTTTCTAATCAATATTTTAAATATGCACGTTCTATTGCGCCACCCTGTAGTAATCTGTTTCAACTTAGTAGCCTTTTCCAGGCATTGTAAAATTAAGAGAGAAGACAGAAGAATAAATTATTATTTGAGGACAAGCATTTTAGAATAATAATAAGTTAGTGACTCAATAGTACAGTATAATAATACAAAAACAAAGGCATTCGACATTTTACATCGACACATATGCTTTTACTGTCCCTAGCATTATTGTGTATCAAATTTATTTCTATTATTTCTGTTTTCCAATCAGTTTGGGTCAAGTTTTATTTCTTCTTTCAAATTGTGGGTACCCACGTCTTGAAAGACAAATAATTTGGTATATATTTTCAATCAATTATTTTTTAACTTACCACAATGAACTGTCCTTGACGAGCAGAGGGTATGTGCCGAGGAAGTACTCGAAGAAATCTGGCGATATATCGAGGTCATCTGTAACAAAAAAAAAAATCTCTAATTAAATTATGTTAGAGCTCTTAGTGTTCTCGGCAACATCCAAGTACCAGGTTATCACTGACTTGGTCGAGCTATTGATTACTATCCGTATAACCCACAGCATTCTCACACACGGCCCACGGTCTGATCGCAAACTAGGCAGAGCCTGTACTATAGTAACCAGATTACTGACACATAATTACAGATATAAGTTTGCTTTCATATACTTCTTTCTTTCATGGGCATTTCCCAAGAAAGAAAGACCGGTGAGCATTTCACTTTGTTCTGTTCTCAATTTTCCTTTTTAAAACAGACTTGAGGCGGCAGCGACAAGTTTGGCTACGGTTTAATGGAAAAACAGTACACTCTATGAAATTAAAGTGAGTAAGTTATTTCCTACCCCCAGAATCAGTTGGAAGGGGGAGGTTTTGGGCTCCGGTAACCCCACTCACTTGGTGAAAAGAATTACATCACGCTGGTATTCTGTGAAGCCGTGGTACGAGGGCTGCTTTTTATGTATCCGGAATAACAAAGCGAAACAAACAAATAGCATTTATTATAGCTTTATTGCTTTTCAAAATATTCGCCGTGATGATCGATGCACTTTTGCATACGTTGGAACCAATTTTCGTAGCACTTTGCCATTCTGATTGTGGTATCTCCAAAACGTGCATTTTGAACGCATCAACAGCCTCTTCACGGCTCGAAAAACGATGACAACGTAATTTATACTTCACGGTTTGGAATAAATAGAAGTCGTTGGGGGTTAATTCGATCTTTGATCTTCCAAATACTGCCACTAGCCACATGTCCAATATACAAATAAAAAACAAGCGACCATTTGCTAAATTTAAAGTGCATTTAAAGTGCATTTTAAACGAATTACTTTTTTTAGGAGGATCATACGCATAAATTCAAGATTCATTTTTCATTCATCACAGACCTGTGTAGATGTTATAGACAGCTTTTGACGCACCCTGATTGTACTTTTGTAACATTTTTTTAGAAAAATCGACTTGGCTTTTTGTCAATTCTCAAGTTGTGCGGAATCCATCGTGAATATTTTTTTTACAGCTAAATGTTCGTGTAATCTGTTAGATATCCTGTCATATTTATATCCAGGGACGCCTCTGTCTCGCGATATAGAACAGGACGATCTTGCATTATTAGTTCCCGCACAGCATTAATATTTTGAGTTACCACAACCGATTTGAGGCGACTTTTTTAAATTCGTCCTTGAGGCGAACATGACAAACAAATGACAGCTACATGAAACAAATTGTATTGTTCAGCCAAAGAGTTCCATTTTTAAATGTTATAATTGCTTTTTTAATATTGTTCTGTAACTGGCTAGTTACATAAATAGCAGCCCTTGTATCACTCCGATCGAACCGGCCCATATGCGCCGAAGCCTGGCTCTCCTACAGTAATCCTATTCAGACTATAATCTATCACTGTATCAAACTTCATCCAATTCCGTTCAGCCGTTCTACTTCTATAATGATTGAGTAACAAACATGCACTCATTCATTGAAACTTTCGAAAAGTTAAAAATAACATGTACTAAAATGAGACAGTTTTGGTTCTTTACAAGAAGGTACAAAAATAGGCTTGAACAATAAATAAGAATGTAGCTTTGGCAATCCTTTGATTATATCGGTGTTAAGCAGAATACTAAAACGCTGTTCAACCACATGAATGATGCAAAATGTAATGCTATTTTTCTTGTAAGTCACTAGAAATGGAACTACTTTAAAGAAAAAACAAAATATGACATTATCTGATAAGGTATACTCGTAAGTTGTAGGTACAAAATAAAACCGGAAACGGTTATAAAGTTTTAATCGTAGACAATTTCCAGTTTAATTCATCCTGTGATACCTAATCTATTGATACCATAATCTCTCTTTTTTATCAAAACTTGGTAATTTATTATCCAAATTTCCGTTTCCTACTTAGCGTTATCATTTATTACTATGCACCACTAAGACGTTTTAATCTAAATTAATTACCACATTATATGAGTTCGCCTGTAATTAGAAAAGCTTTTACTTTCTTTGTTAAGGATGACATATAATAATAACCGCACACATCTTACCCACGGACGTCTCATCCCAAAGACCTGAGCCTGTACAATGATAAATAGACAGCGGATGAACATTGCTTATATACTTTTAAAAACATACATTTTATAGATAAATTACACTTAGACACAGAACAAATGATCGTGCGCATCACACAAATATTTAACTTGGTAAACTTGGGTGGTAATTGAACCCTGGCTTAACAGTCAGAATCACTAACCCCTTTTCTTTTTTTTTCCTTGCGGAAATCCCCTCGGATACCACCTGTCGGTGGCATGTCGGACTCGAACCGACTAAAACCGCACGCCGACTCGGGTACTAATAGCCGGGGAACCAGGTATACCCTAGAAAGGAAGTCCCTGGTGCCCCGACCTCCGGCCTCACGGGCCGGGATACCTCGGGTCTTCTACAGACGAGTAGACGACCCCCCCCCGTGTGGGAACCCCATGTTCCCTGTGCTCCCTGGAAGCGAGCGCGCTTCGCAACGCGCTCGCCGCCACCCCGGCCTGCTTCTGCTAGGGTGACAGATGGCCTCACCTGTCACCCCCAGGCCTGCGCTTATGGAGGACGGAGGTCGTTCTGCGACCTCCGGCGCCTGAGTCGCCTGCGGTACCTGGCCCGTTCCCGGGCCTGGCGGGCCGGGAGAGTCCTAAACCTCTCCCGGTCCCGCTCCGCCGTCTCCTTCGCGAGCATAACTTGCTCGCAGAAGGAGACGGCAGAGTTCCACGCACTCTCACTCCGCACGATAGCCGCAATCAGGCTATCGAGCGAGAGAACTCCCACTCCGATGGCCGCCACGAGGTCTCGCCTCTGCTCAACCCACGCCGGGCACTCTGCCAGCGTGTGGAGAGCCGTGTCCACGGTCTGGCTATCGCAGTGGTGACACTCAGGCGTTGGCTCCTTGCGGATCAGACACAGGTGATCCCCGAAACATTCTTTCCCAGTGATCACCTGCGTCAGTCGGTATGAGAGGGTCCCGTGACGCCTCTCGAGCCAATCCTCCATAACGGGTCTTACCGCCGCGATGACGGCGTGCCCGAGAATCACTAACCCCTAGACCAACAGGCCAGTCATTCAAACATGTATTATTTTATATTCAAATGCTTCATAGAGGGCTCAGACTATCCAGCAACCGCCAGTTTGTGTTATAGATATGTGAATCTGATTTTTTTGATTGAGGCACATCCCGGGGCAAGACGCTGTCGCGCCTCTCACCATTGTACAGTGTGAGAATGTGTAGGCTCAACAGCGCAACGCCTTGGACGCGACACCCCCGGACGCACCGTAGTGTCACCTGTGTCAGGTCGTTTGCAACGGCCACAAGGCGACAAGATGTGGGCAACGACTTGGACCCAGGTGCCCCCTTCCTGCCTTACCGCTGCTTCCGGCAGGGCCCCTAGACATGAAGCCTGTCTCGTTAGCAGGGTTAGTAGCTGAACAGCCGGCCCTTTCGCCTTCTTTTTCTTCCTTTTCTCAAAAGAAGAAGAGAGCACCGAGGCTGCAGCAGCCGGCTGCTGCGCCACTGGAGTCCGTCCCTGGCCTAGACGTCTGGCATCTCTCTTTAGGAAAAACCTTTCTAAAATCCCGGACTGGAATAGGGCAAACTCTCGGTTCATGATAACCTCGATTTGCTCCCAGTCCGGGTTGCCTTCACTTACTGGGCGGGCTACTGCCACTGATACCGACGAAGGCAGCGGGATCTTTCTTAGCATTTAGGCACCAACCTCTGCTGAACTCACCTTGGTGGGCTTGCCCTGCGTAGCTAACTGGTTAGCATCACTGACACTGAGTGAACGTTTCGCGAGACCAGTTTCATCCTCATCATCTGGTCGCATATTCCGCGACTGCCGCAGCGTTTAGCTTTCCGACCCTATCGTGCTGAGCTATCGCTTTCGTGCTATCGCGTTCAGATATATCCCGCCCATTGGGACTACAATTGATGAAATAATTAAAATATAGGTACATGCATTAAATAAAATAATAAAAATAGCTATGTCAATATGGATCACATTGTCACAGAAATTGTAAAAGGTGTGTTGTTTGTGGTGGTGGTGTTTGGGTAGAGAATACTGAACACATCATGAGTATCATGACTGATGACATGATAGAGTAATGGAACAGAGATTTTTCGGTTATATAATCCTTAATCTTTATTTTTTGATGCAATAGAACTCAACTATGGGTTAAGCTCGCCTTTCGGCACACTATTTCTTTATGTATATTTTTGTAAATGTCTATATTGTGCAACATAAGAATAAAACTAAATAAATAAACAAGTCATGTAGTTTCTGTATCTATGTCATTCTTCTCACAATAGAAAAATAGGAGCTGCAGTGACAGACAGGCATAAAAACACAGAAGAAACAAAGTCGGATAATTACGAACAAAATACGCCTGGTTATTTCTCCACATTTTGTTATGAATCGTAGTAGAATAGAAAATACACGTTAACCCCTTTATCGATAGTTGTTTTATGGTACTTTTTACAATGAGCTAAGGTTCCTTATCAGCTCGTAAATATTCAACGAAAACGTTTGAAATGCGCTTATATTACCCTGTAATAATTACTATTGCAGAATTATAATCAAACCATATACACCTATGAAAACTTGACATAAACCCGATACCAACCCGCCTGGCCAGAGGAGTAATGTAGACCAAAACCTCCTTTTTAAGGAGAGGTCTATGTCCAGCAGTGGACTCTTTCGTTTCCTTGCTTTTCACCGAGTGAGTCAGGTTAGCCTTATCTTCCTCCATTTTTTAACACCCACCGTGGTTATGTTGGACCCTAATCGACTTAAAACCGCATGCCGTCTCAGGTATCAGTAGTCACTTACTATGAGGTATTAAATTGAAATTAATTAAAAGTAACCAAATATGCCATCCGAATCGTCTGTTCTAAAGTCAGTCAGTTACACTTTGACTTATCGTTTTTTACAGTTTGTTTCTTCGAATTTCTCATTGCAATTACCCATGATTGAATGAGATTAAAAACAACGAGAATTATGCATATCTCTCGCTCAAATTACAAGTTACAGTCTAAACCTTAATAAAAAGTTTCTTTAATTCGTTTATTGTAAACTTTCTACCCTTCAAAAATTTACATTTTGCTCGTTATCAATTTAAAAGAAGCCGTTCCCCGCAATTTGACTATCATTTATGGTCACTACTACGCTCTAAGGGTGCTTTTCTGATATTACACTGCTTTAAAACCTTTCTCAGGGAATATGCCAACAATATAAAATAAATATTCAAATCGAATTGACAGTCAAAAGATTAGCGCGTTAAATAAACATTTTCGCATTTATAATATTAGTATGGATGGTATATAACATTTTTTTTAAGCAGGTTTACGTTAATTATCGATATCTGACGGTCAAAATTATTTTATCAAGAAAAAGGTTGCATACAAAAATGCCTTGCATCTGTCAAGTTCGTCTGACTCGTAGGCTCTATTCCCTAGTTTCCAACAAAGAGTACCAACATTGGGACATAGTTAATTTATGTCCACGCGCGTGACGATCCACAAAATACATATTATTATCATTGAAACGTCGCGTAATTCGTTCCACTCTACTTCTTAGTTGTTTAGTTAAATAATAACAGAGTTTGTTTACTGTTTTCGTTCTCATACCTGTCGAAGACCATGCCGGCCATGAATTAGACTTATTCTGTGAAATTTCTGTTTTGCTAGTGACATAAGACTTTTTCATTGAACACGTTTAGATACAGTATCTTTCTATGTATAAGTATAATTTATTATGTACTGGCTCTTGCCCGTGCCTCCGCCTGCGTGTATGTTAGCGTGTGTATGAATTATCACGGTAAAATGGAGTCTATGTTACTCGCTGATCATGTAGCTTTACATTGATGAAAGAATCTTTAAAATCAGTTCAGTGGTTTAGTGTGAGAGAGTAACAAACAAACTTTTACATTTATAATATATAGTATGGAAGTATGGATTTTAACTAGCTATTGCTCGCGGCTTATTTTCTCGGCTCGTGATTATTTATTATTTCTTGTTGCTGACTGAAAATGACTGACTTCGATACAACCGTTCATCCATTATTTTACTCCTTATGGGTAAAATTTCGCAAAAGTTCTTGGTTAGTAAGTGCTTACAACACAAAAAGCATCAGCTGCCAAAATTGCAAGTTTGTAGCCCCAGTGGTTTAGGTTCTGTGCTGATGAATCAGTCAGTCAGGGCACTAGGGATGGAATAAAACCACAATTACATCTGATAAATCATATAATCGCACATGTGAGTAATCTAAAAAAAATGTCGTAATCTTTGATAATAAGAATGTTAATTGATTTTAATGGCATTTAACTTTTTCTATGACGAAATCACAATCACATGTGCAATCGCTGTGACTAAAACCAATCATTCCATCAAATGAATATGATTTAGATAATCCCCCCTGTTCATCTCGTGCGTGTCGTAAGAAATAACTAAGGGACCAAACTAAGCAAGACAGCAGCACTGCAAACAGAAGGAAAACTTGACACAAACCCTATACCAACACGTCTGGCCATCGCGGTATAGTAGGCCAAAACCTCATTTCTAAGGAGAGGCCTATGTCCATGTGATAATAAGGTTAGATAGCTCCGACTTATTACCACTTCAGGTTACAGGACTAGGATCCTAATCTACATGAGTTAATTTTAAAATTCTCCAATTCTCCGTGTAAGCAATATTCACTTCCTATTCCTATCTTATCAATCTTTCCTGTGATATTCAACTTATCCAAATAATTCCATCCTGTGTAATTCTTAAAGAGCCCGGCTGACGGCGATTGCTTTGCTTTCACGTGAGTTAGATTAAAATTATAGTTGGCAAAATATCGCCCTTTTATACGTATCTGATTACCTCTTTGGGTAGTGTAAGTATTTTGGAAACACTACTCAAATTTTATACTCGTAATTAACACATTAAAATTCCAAATCCTTGAAGTGGTTTGTACACAAACCAACTTAACACTTTTATTTATGTATATAGACTAGCTTTTGCCAGCGACTTCATCCGCGTGGCGGTCGACATCAGACATTGTAAAGGATACGTTACTACCAAAAATAACGACATTTCATATAAATTTGCAACCCCCATTTTGGACCTTTAGGTGTAAAATTTTTCAAAATCCCTTCTTAGTGCACACTTACGTCACCTAAGGCACATTTCTACTAAATGTTATACTTCTAGATAAAGCGGTTGCAGTTGTGTGTTGATCGATTAGTCAGTGAATCAGTCTGTCAATTTCTTCTTTTATATATGTAAATACATAAATGAACTGATATTATATATTTCAAAGTGTCATGTCATTATTCCAATTAAAAGGTTATCTCAATTCTGACGATTAAATTCTATTGACCTAAGTTAATTATTATTGCTTACCAAAAGAGATAATTTTGGTCTGTTTTAAACATCTCTTTTATCTATATACACGGTACCGTAACTGGGTTAACGGAACAGTATGTACCTTCTGAGACGTTATGTTCTTGAAATACCATTACAACGATTATTACTGAAAAAGTAAACATTTCCTTTTTTCACAAACCAGCAGGGCTGGTCAACGTATTTATGTTATTTTTTATGGCTCATGTGTGCCAAGGCTGTTTTGGCTGCCTTATGGTGATACGCGGTGTCTTAATAATAGCAGTTCCCAGATCACTCCCATTACAGGCGCACAGTGGCACACCGTGTGGTTTTAGTCGGTCTGATTCCGCCACACCACCCCGCCGTAAACGGTGGAGTGACGGCCCGAGGGGGTTTCCACACGTTAAAAAAAACTGTTGATACGCGGTGGACAAAGAAAGATAAGAAAATGCTGATATAGCGATTGGCCGATTAGGTGGGGAGTGGAGACAGATCAGATTGCAGTTTAAATATGCAAAAAACATACCTTCAACTATTATCACAGCTTCGTGACCGAGAGTTTCGAACACATACGACAGCGCAAACTTGAAATGCCTGGCAATTTTGTAGTATCCTTTTAATTTGAGCTCCGAAGCTTTCGACAGGGCTATTTCTGAGAGGTCCGGCTGCTGAATTATTGTGATACTAGGATCCACTGCTGTAAATGATTTGATTACTTGGTATGTAGGTTTGTGGCCGCAGTCCTGAAATAAAAACGATTACTTACATAACAGTCACGCCATTAAATATGAACATTTTGCCAACTATGAATTAGTTCCAAGGCGTCACGTAACAAAGGACGCTATTTTCGATCTTATTTAAAATGGGAAAATTGAGAGTATAATAAAAGGGAAAGGTAGTTCAGAAGAAAAGGCAGTAGAAGGTGAAAGGTAGGTGCTTAAGTGGATGGAACGGGTAGTGTAGGAAATAGTTCAAGAAGGTTAAGGTAAGCTGTGACTCTCTATTGACTGTTGCCGGGCAATATGAGCCCTCTAAAATAAATTTTGTAAGGTTGTTTTAATATAAAAGCGTATGAGTAATGTAATGTGTTTGCGTCAAATTTCAAGTCAACTTCTTAACGAATTAATAAAGGCCAGTTGCCTTTTAAGAAATAATTTAGTCTTCATTATCTGCTGGACCATTTCGAAGTAACAAAAAGGTTCAATCCAAAGTTTTAAAAGTGAGCCTGCACTTTTAAAACTTTGGATTGAACCTTTTTAATACTATTGATTATACATTTTTTGCTACTTGCAGTGGTTACGGCGTATGATTTTGAAATTCTATACGCCTTTGCGCGAATACATTACCAATGTGGTTTTATCAAACAATTCTTTTTTCGTACAATAGGGCGCAAACGAGCAGATGAGTTGCCTCATGGTAAAAGACTACTGTCGCTCATAGACACCTGTAATTCAAAAGTCACGTGTGCGTTGTCGCTCTTTAAATACCCCTGCCAGAAATGGGAGGGAGTTGTGCCTGGGGGTGACAGGTGAAGCTATCTGTCAATCAAGGAGAAGCAGGCGGGGTGGGTGGACGCCCTTCAGGAACAGGAAGGGAACGTCGGGGTTCTCACAAAGGAGGGGGTTATCTACCACCTGTAGGGTCCTTTCTAGGGTATACCCAGTTCGCCAGCTACTGGTATCTTACTCACTCGGTGTAATGTAAAAAAGAATGCCTTAACACTTAGTATCTGTGAGGCTGTGGTGTCACTCTGGTCTCGCTGGCCCATTCGTGCAATAGCACGGCTCTTCTATGATTAAAATTACTCTCTTAAATGACTAAAAGTATAAAACATTCTCACCTGGCTCACAATGATGGGGAATGTCTCCTTACTCGGTCTGAACTTAACCAAATTGTTGAGACATCTCTTCACTGTGATCCTATCGCAGGCTATCACCAACACTGGTAGCACTGGCGTTCGAACATCTATAACAAACAACATTTAAAATATTTAAAAACTAAAACCCGTGTTTTAAAATGGACTAGTAAAAGAATCTCGTGATGAATCCATATTTTGTGTACTATACTTATAATGTAGTTTTAGCTATAGGTAGTTTAGTTTATTGGACAGCATGGTGTCAGACTTGACGTCTGAAGGCTGTTACTTAGAATTTGCTAACAAAAAACCCAATCAAAGTTTCCTTGGAAATACTCATTGAGATTCGTAGCTCACCATCACAATCAAACATAAGTTTAAACTGACTCCTCGAAACCAACAAGGCAGTGATCAAACACAAATTATTTTTATTTAAAAGATTCATTTTAAAGACCTAGGTACCTTAGTACGTACATTATAAATGGTGATAGTGAAATGAGATCAAATGCCCAAGTGTAGGTTTATTCACATCTACTCGATCGTCACGGTGAGCGCGTTTGGTGCTGCGATTGGTATGCACTGAAATCTGCAACAATCGAAACGCCGAACGCGCTTGCTATAGAGAGCGAGTAGATGTGAAATAAACTTGAACTAGGCCTGCTGTCGTTTTTTTTACTTGGTCACCTGATGAAGTGACTATCTGAAACCCTAGATTGAAACCTAAGTGAAACCCTAGATTCAATATAGCTCGGCACTGTGTTCAGTATCAATCCATTAAACTTTTTAACTGTTTACCGGAAAGTATAAAAAGCGTAATTTATAGGACTTCTTTATTTAAACGAAAACTTACGAGTAGAGCCTTCCTGTTGGAAAATAACTATTATTCCATCAATGAATTTATCAATCAAAATATATGCAATTAAATACTTAATAACTTATGTAATAATAATAAATATTGTGAATAATATTCTTGAATCATGAAATGCCTTAATAATTTATCATGATATTGTAAAATCCATCAAATTTATTTGTTTTTCTTTATTATTATGTTATTTATATTTTTGGTTTTATTTTTAAATGTTTTTGTATTATGGCGAATTGTTCATTCATGCGACACATTCAAACACAATTTTATTATTGTTTCTGAATAAATGAACTATGAACTATCGCCGCACATGGACACTTGCCACCCAAGAGTCACAAGTGCGTTGCCTTTGAGTCCCTCCCCACAGCATCAGGAGGGGGTTTTAGGCGCCCACTTACTAGGTGAAAAGCTACAAAAAAACTGTTTTTATTTGAGGCCCTAGTATCATTCCGGTAGAGCCGGCCCATTCGTGCCACAGCACTGCTTTCCTACAGCATGATGATCTATTTATTTTATTCATATTTTTTACACTAAGGACTGTTTTTCTTCCAATTTGAATGGAACCAAACTGGAATTATGTGATTTCAAATAAAAAATAATTTTCCAAATCGGTTTATAAAATACGTTAGTTCGAGATAACTTATAGTAAAAATACAGTCGAATTAAGAATCTGTTGTTTTTTATGTCGTTGAAAAATTCATATAAACGGCCGTGAAGCCACGGGCAAGAGCTACATGAAAAATGTACATAGGTCAGCCATATTGGCCAACCATAAATAACACTAAACAACATCCCTCCCATCCCGCCATAAATTACATAAGAGGATACTTTCAAGATTTATTCAATAATAAAACGGGCTTAAGGGATGCAGATTATTGCCAAGGGTCTATCCCTTGGCAATAATCTGCATCATATTTACATATATATAACTCATCAGTTACTACTCAGTAGTACCTATATGTATTTGTGCTGATGACCTGATGTCATCAATTATATTAATCTATATTAATAGGTCTTTACTTATGAAATTGCCGTTTTGTATGCAATAAGTGAAAGTACTTATTTTTTCAAACTTTTTTATTTTTGTTATTCGAAGTAATCACCCATGCAATCGACGCATCTTTGCCAACGCATTGGCAGTTTATTGATGCCCTTCTTGTAATAATCAGCTGGACGGGAGGCAACAAACTTTTCAAATTCATTTTGTACTGCCTCTCGGGAATTAAATTTTTTACCCACTAAAAAGTTGTCTAAATTTTGGAAAAAGTAATAGGTGCAAGGTCGAGTCTATACAGAGTTGTCGGTAACGGTAACAGTGTCGCGAGTTTAATGGTTTTTCCACAATTCCCAAAATCCCAAAAATACATTATTTTGTTTGTTGTTCAAAAATGCCCAACGCGCCTAAAGAAGTTTTCACTTCAAAACGTGAAGCAGGTATACAACCTGCTTCACGTGCATCATGTCAAAATTTGAGCTAAATCGGTGTCGATTTTTTTGAGTTTTTGAAGCGTACACTCAACATTTTTACATATATATAGATTTTTACTAAGGAAGACTGTAAATACATTTAACATCGCGGTACGATCCTGAAGAGAGGAGGTGTCACAGGTGGTGGTGGAATTGGGAGGAACATCATCATCAACAGCCTTTAATAGTCCACTGCTACATCAAACTCAAACTCTCCTTAGAAAGGAGGTTTTAGTTTACTACACCACGCTGGCCAGACGGGTTGGTATACTCGTAGGGTGTGTCAAGTTTCCATCTCTTTGCGGTGCTGTTAATAAGTTTACGACAGAAAAAAAATCACTCCGGACAAGCTGGTTCTCCTACCGTGAATTTTGTGTTAAAAATATACTTCTATAAATATACATAATATAAATTTACTTCTAGCCAGATATGACATTGGGCATTTAATTACTTAACCGCTACATGACAGTGGATCTCTATAATTACGACAAACGTATAATAACGTTAAAGTGTGTTGTGTACCGTTCGTGGGCAACGGTTTATTTTTCATGACTTTTGTAAGTTTTCTGAAACAGGTTTTAGAATTAAAAAAAACGAGTTATTTCGATATTATTTCTTGAAATTATTGGATAAAAAAGTACACCTTGTTGTCTTTTTTTAAGCGACTTCAAAAGAGGCCGATGTTTCATGTTCGGCTGTATGTATTTTTTTATATTTTATTTCGGTTTGATAATATTTAAGAAAATCGATTTAAAATAGTTTTCGATTTTTATTCATACATAGATAAGCACTTTAATCTCCTTAATTTCTACTACGTGTATTATAACGTAGCAGAAATTTTGCTCTACCCCACTCATATCTCTAGAGGCCACTACAATCGGTCCCGATTTCCGCATAGACCGACCGGAGTAATTCTTTTATTGGCTATGATTACCTATAATCACTATACGCTCAATTCCTGTATCACGCACGTGTATGCATTGATAAATGGAACACCTGTTTTTTTACGTACTTTTATGTTGCCAACAAGCACAGGTTAAGCAGTTATCAACACTCGAAACACCTGTGTTTCTTGTGCGTTAATTAACCCTTTTTTCTATGGCATATAATATGCCACGGACAAGAAAAAAAAAAGGGTTGTTCTAAGTCTGGGTGTTTTTTGTGTCCGTTTGGTGTATATTTGTAAAGTCCCCCGCGACACAGGATATATTCCTAATGCCGGAGTCCTTATAAAAAAATATGCTTGGTTGTAGTTCCATATAGTAAATAAATAAGGCGTATACTTCATGTTTTTTTTAAACTTTACCTTTATTTCGTAAACATGTAATTACAGTCGTTTTCCCCCAGAACTGGGTTGATGGTTTGACTTGGGGATTTGTCCCGATAAATATCTTTCGGATGTTTTTGAATATAAAATGAAATGATACTTGTTTCCTACAACAAATTTAAGGCACTTTTATGATTTAAGCGAACAGATGGGTCAACTGGAATGGAAAATAAGATAGTCTAAAAAGGTCACAAGATCTAGGTATTTAATATAATACAAGCGGACTCTTCAGACATACAAAGCCAAACTTTATGGGTCCAGTCCTACAGGCTCGGAACCTTTTAATTTCGGACTTTTGGTCAAGTCTCTTAGAACACTAATTTGTATGTATAAATGAATGTCTGGCTGTTTCTATGTATAATGTATTTAGCTAAATACATGTATGTACGTTAATCCATGTCCTTGGTCCAGCCGAGTCTAGATTGGGCTGTACTGAGCTGAACAACAAAATAATGATAAAAATGATATTTATTTTTACAAGTAAATCTTTTCAGATATTTTCACAAGTCAGACTTTACAGCTAGAAGGCGCCGGCAATTCCTAAGACTCACTCTGGGAAGAAACAAACCACAGAGGTGTCTTTTTTTTAAAGATTTAATGTCAAATATTTATGCTCTACTGAAACTTTGAAGGAAAATTGATTATGTTTTTGTTTATTCATGTTATACCATATTTTTTTATAACTTGATGTTAAACAAATGGCCAGTCGATATCAAAGCTCCAGTGACCTCTCTAATCATTGGACAGACTAGGGGTGCGTGATCTCGGCCTCTTCCACCTACTAGTCTCAATCCCATTTGAACTCTGAGACTTGTAATATCTTTACTATGCTGCTGGTTGTCTAGTGGTTAGTGATTCTGACAGCCAAGCTGGAGGTCGTATCTTCGATTTCGACCCAAGCGGAGTTAGACTTTTTGCTTTGCGAAAGCTAAAAGTCTAACTGCGAAGATTGGTCGCCGAGTTAGAAATAAAGGTGGCGACTCCCGTTCCAGCTCGTTCCCCTTGCAAAGGGTGTCATAAGTATGTTTAGCAGCAATTTGGTAACTATAGTACAGGCTCTGCCTAGTTTGGGATCAGACGTCTGTGTGTGAGATGTGTGAGGTTATTACTATTATTTTCCTTCTCCCAATTCACTTTAATTTATCTTGTCTGAAAACGATCAGGTATATTCCTAAGAAAGGTTTCCTTTAAAAGAAACCAGCGAAAATCCTTTACAATATTACGTTCAGCGATGTGATGCAGAAAATTATGTTGATGAAATTAACCGTGGAAGATGCATACTTCGGCACAAATGGAACGGCTCGACCAGGTTGATACTACAGCCTCACAAAAAACCGGTGTTTGGCCATTCTGTAGTCGAGTGAGTGAGGTTACCGAAGCCCAAACCCTCCACATCCAGGTTCTGGAGAGGGGTTCCTAAAGGGTGGCAACAAACGTGTGACCCTTGAGTTGCAGGTGCCCATGGTCGGCGGTAGTCACTTACCATCAGGTGACCCTGATCCATCCGCTCGTTTGCCCCCTATCATCATTATCATCTCAGGCGAAAGACGTTCACTGCTGGACAAAGGCCTACCCCAAGGCTGTCTACAACAACCGGTCCTGTGCCCGTTACGTTAAAAAGAAATGAAACAGAATCACGCTCTTCCTTGGCTCTTATCACTATCGTATAAACCGTAACATAAACGTATTCGACACGCACCTTCGTACACAAACTTCATGAATTAATCACGGATCATGAGCTAATTTCTGTTAACATCGAATAATCTTAAAATTGATAGACAAGCGTACGACTTTAGGGTATGATCTGGTAACTGATCGTGGCTGTGAAAGGATTGTTTTAGCTTCAATTATGATGTATTCGTAATAAGTAGGTATTAGCTCGGCCAATATAATAGGTTATAGGCTATCGATTGAGATAAGCACCTACGCTATATTAGGTGCTTATCTGCATCCTTTATACCAAACCAAAGAATAAAGTGTAAGATTTTGTAACACTGTCAACTAATAATCTTACGTAACAAATACTTATTGCAGTGACACAAATTTTATAATTGATTAAGTTAGTAGTGTGATAAGATTTGTCTTGATAAGTTTTGATAAAAATATTATAATACCATGATTTATTTGACAATAAAAACCTTATGTTAAATATACCAAAACTAAGTTAATGCAATTTTCACAAAGACTCCTACATCACCAAATTTACCACAAAAACATTTATAGGGATAACTATAGACAGTAAATTAAATTAGAAAATACACACAGAGACTTTATGTGATAAAATCAGTAGTTCAGCATATGCTCTGCTTAAACTTACACCAGTCTTAAATATTGATGCACTACTCACAGCCTAAGGCAAGACCTAAGGACCTAATATGAAATTAACAGATAAATATGGTATCACATCAACAGCCTTTAATAGTCCACTGCTGGACATAGGCCTCCCCTTAGAAAGGAGGTTTTGGCCTAATATGGTATCATACAATTTATAACCCAATCAGTGACATACATTCATTTATTACGTACTAGCTTTTGCCAGCGGCTCCGCCCGCGTGTATGTCAGTTATCGCGGTAAAAAGTAGCCTATGTTACTCGTTGATAATGTACCTTTCTATTGGTGAAAGAATTTTAAAAATCAGGTTTAGGCATGAAAGCGTAACAAACAAACCCACTTTCACATTTATAATATAAGTATGGATTTATATAGATTTTACGCGTGGCTTGCCTTACCTACATTTTGTAAATTAATCTTTTCTGGGCAACCTATTTTTTAAATGGAAGGCACCCTTTAATCGTGGGAGATCTGTACTTCGGCACATTTGGACTGGCTCGACGGACAGGAATCCAGCCAGCCAGAACAGGCTCACAGAAAACCGGTATTTGTTGCTTTTCACCGAGTGAGGATAACCAAACCCTTCCTCCACCTATTACTTAATTCCAGTACGGGGCCTAAAGTGCATCAATGTTCTTAATGACGCTTGAATTGCAGGTAACAATGGACAGCAATAGTTACTTACAATCCGGTAACCCGTCTCCTATTTTGTCGAATATGCCATAAAAAACCATAGGCTCGTTACATTTTCACGTCTTGACTCAACTGATCGTCATGGAACAAAATTTATTTGTTTATAAGACAACGCCTGTGTCGCGGGGGACTTTACAAACATACATGTAACGGACACAAAGAACGCCTAGACATAGAACAACAATTTGTCGATCACACAAAGTGTTGTCCCATGTGGGGATCGCTTAAACCACTACGCTATCCGTGCCGTCATCGTGGCCGTGGTCAAGTTAGTTAAAAATACTGGTTTAATATGGCACCAAAGACACAATGAGGCACAGTTGGTACTGTTGTATTATAAATTCATCAACTTCTTATAACAGAACACTCGCCATTCGTTTAAAAAGACTCATCGGCGGCTAAGTTTAATTTTTCAATCACAACATATGTTTTAAATTTTACAACAATAATAAGAATTATTATAATCAAATACACGTAAAAAATTATATAAAGTGTCAATCTTTTTAATGTTTCACCCTATTTTCTTTACCAATTTGTTTTATTTACCACAATTTACTTTTTTCCTTGGTCTTTCAAACAAAATTACATTCGAAACAATTACATTAACGAGTATAAAGAGGAGCCAAAAAATTCGCTGCTTCTCCAAAAAATTTGTAAAGTGGCCAGATATTCTCTGCGACGATGGCACATGTAGGTACATGTCTACATTATAACCGTCTTCCTGGAGGAGGTTGCCTGGGTGAGCCTGGCGAATGAATGTATGAAGATGTTGACAAAAAATTAGGATTTTTAATGTCACACTAAGCTGTTCATATTTTAGAGTTGTTTTGTTTTCTTTTCTGTACAAGATCTACGCATTGGAACCGGCAACTAGATCCACTACTGAATTGTCGGACTGACTAGAACTCCTGGTAATTCCAAAATACCTACAATTGGTTTGATCGAAACTATTCTCAACTCTCCCAACTCTCCTACATACTTGACATCCTCGTGCCAGTTTGTGTTCCAATCATAACAGAACCCTTCGCTCTACAAATAATCTTCTTCTGTTCTGCCCTTCCCAAACTTCTGCGTGTGTTCATTTTTCCTTCCTCACTCAATCTGTACTTCTCTGGAGTGCTCTTCCCCAGGAAATCATAATGGCAACCAGTCGTAATTCATTCAGGGTGAAGGTACGAGCTCTCCTTATCCAGAATATAGGAGAATCATCACAAATATGATAATTTGTATATTATAGTATATTCTAGCTGACCCGGCAAACGTTGTTTTGCCATATACATTATTTCTAGGAAATATTGAAAAAAAAAATTAGGGGTGGGTCTCCCTTATCATTTAGGGATATGAAAAATAGATGTTGGCCGATTCTCAGACCTACCCGATGTGCACACAAAATTTCATAAAAATCGGTCCAGCCGTTTCGGAGGAGTATGGTAACTAACATTGTGACACGAGAATTTTATATATAAGACTAGCTGACCCGGCAAACGGTGTATTGTAAAACAAAAAAAAATTAGGGATGGGTCACCCTTACCGTTTAGGGGTATGAAAAATAGATGTTGGCCGATTCTCAGACCTACCCGATGTGCACACAAAATTTCATGAGAATCGGTCAAGCCGTTTCGGAGGAGTACGGGAACGAACATTGTGACACGAGAATTTTATATATAAGATGTATGTGTATATATTTATATATGAATATGTATGTACTTATATATTCTTGTATGTATAAGTTGTTATATTTATATTGCTTTTTCTCATTTCTTCTCCTTCTGTGCGCGACAGTTAGTTCTTTTTATGTTCACTTTCACAATTCTCAACCAAAGTGTAGTGCACCTTCTCATTCATTTCCATGTCACCCTACAGTAGACCGGTAGAGAATGCCTACGGCATTAAGTCAACCATTGTACATTTTGTGCATAAAGTTATTAAATAAAGAAATAAATAATTTTGACTTCACGTCTGACAGAACAAAAGCGAAACATGTCGCCATAGACAGGAGTCTTTTAGAACAGTGTTAGCATCAGTTAGTTTTAGAAGGGAGGTTGACAATCCGTATAAATACACGTGTACACGCCCCCAATACTACCACATGGCTTGCATTGATTTGTATATTAGCTGATAAGTACATTAACCAGATGATTACGGTGCATGGACCACACGTTGGCAACACACGTCTATTCGTCTGGTGTAATTTTTCTCATTATTTATAGACATAATTAATCATCAAGGATAATTTTTCGTTTCATTTACCTCATATTGCATTTACTTTTTGTTATTTTAACATCTAATATACGAAGCAAGCACATTTTTGACTACACGGATTTCGTAGTGGTTTAAGCGGTCACCACGCCGATCACTACTATGCTGAGTGTTGTGGGTCCGATGGGACGACACTTTGTGTGATCCACAAATTGTTGTTCTAAGTCTGGGTATTCTTTGTGTCCGTTTCATGTATGTTAAATAAAAAAATAAAAATTTGCGAGACTGCTGTTTGAAAGCTTCAAATGTACATTATAATTTTGAAAAAAACTTCTTTAAAACATTTTTTATATGGACCCATTTTTAGTGGACGAACTCACGCGTAACTACCTAACACTTACACTTAACACCTAGTAAAGATATAAAATCATTATTAATCATTAGTCAATCATTATCAAATATGATTGACCTCCATACGCTTTTCTCAGGTCATTACTATTTTGCAATAGTTTTTCTTGCACCTGTTGCTTTTCACAAGTAGGCCACAAAGAATATCCATACTTATTGTGTGTGCAAGTGTGTCCGTTTGTGTGTCTGTTCTCTTCACTCTTAAATAGCTGAACCGATTTTAATTAAATTTGGTATTGAGATAGTTTGAGTCCCAGGAAAGGATATAAGATAGTTTTTATCCCAGAAATCATAGTTAAGGGGTGAAAAGGGGGGTGGAAGTTTGTATGGGGAATTAATAACCGCTGAACCAATTTAAATGAAATTTGGTATGGATATCCTTTGATTCTTGAGGAAGGACGTGAGCTACTATTTACCACGATAACCGACATACACGCGGGCGGAGCTGCGGGCAAAATCTAGTATCTATAATCATTACAGATCAATTACAAATGTATAATTTACCATTATGCTGTACAGTAACATTGCCAGAGCCATATTTCTGATAATATAAACACTCAGTGCATTCAAAGCCTCTTGTATTCCGACTGCATTGTTAATTTATTTGCAAACAGATGGGCAACATTTTTGTTGGCATGTGTCACATTACAAATTCAACATGTCATTTTGGGTTTTATTTAAAAATTGGTTTATTATTATTTAATATTTACTTATTTTTATTGTATCCTAATCTTAAATTTTTGTTGAACAGGGGGCAAACAAGCAGACGGGTAACCAGATGCGAGTAACTGACTAGTCTAGAGTCACAAGTACTTTCTACTACTAGGGTTCTAGTGGTTTTTATTAAAATAATTTCTTTAGTCTTAGTACATCATAAATATTTTTTTTATGAAATGTAAAATTTATAAACTTGATTTTGGGGGTTGACGAGGTCTAAAAATCGACCCCCATAATTTAACAAAAGTTCTGATTTGCAACTTTCAAGATACTGTATTAATTGTGTTACATGTACCACCACGTTATAAGAATGACAATATTTTAGTAGGAAGTATCATTGTTGAACTTTTAAAAAACTCAACAAGTTGATGTTGATGAACATGTTGATGAGCATGCAATAATTTGGCTACAGGGTCTGAGGTAACATTCACTTTAGAAAAGGGGTCCTGGGAAACAGAATTCGACCCCAAGAGATGGATATCAACCACTTTGGGAAACCCTAGTTCAGGCTATTAATGGATTCCCCAGCCATCTAGAAACCGCAGATAAGTTCAATTTTCATTTAGGTTTTTGTAAAGAAATGTTCAGTTATTCTTCATTTTACATATTTTAAACCTTCTTGTATATGGAACATAAAACTTGATGTGCATATTAAAAAATAATGAATCCAAATAACTGGTACTTACTCTGTGATGAATGAATGTCTTTTTCTTCGCCTCCATCATTACCATCCTCCAAAATATCATCTTCTTTCTTTATTTGTTGTTTCACCTTTTGTAGAAGAAGATTACTGTCTGCTAGCTGCTCCTCCATTTGTTTCTCTAAATTATATATTTTATTCTCTATTTCTATGGCACTTGCCCTCCTGCTAATCGCCCTTGGCACTTCTATAACTGACGAATATGATATCAGAAGCCATAAGAATAGTGCTATACTGATGGCCAGTATCAGTTTTCTAAGATTCACACGCATCTTGTTTTAAACTTAACAATTAGTTTTTAAAAGAAAATATATATCAAACACTACTTAACTTGTCCATAGTCCCATAATATACGTTCCCGCTATTCGCTGAATGTAAAAGTAAACAACAAACATCATTGAATTAAGAATTCTAAGGAAAATATTTCAGATTACAACATTAACACAGTCACAATACTGTTAGTCCAATCACAGCCTAAATTGGTAAAGTTCATAAAAAGTGCTCATATTCACTTCTACTGTAAATAAAGCGTGTAATTCACATAAATAGTATTGAAAAATTACGATTATTTTTATTTAAAAATCACAACAAACACCGATGCGACGTGTGTACACGTCAAAAACAAATGACGGCCGACACACCGACAGCTGTGTGACCAGTGACTACGCTTTGAATCGTTCTTGCTGATAAAAAAATAGTGCAATAAACACTTTTGTTAAGTGCTAATAAATATATAAATTTTATTTTTAATACTTTAAGATTTTTAAATTAATAATATTTTCTCAAATTAATTCACATACAGTTTTTTAGTAGACTTTTTATTTAGGTAGATCAAGATAGATCACTTTTTATGAGTGTCCGTAACATTACAGATACACAACAGATGGCGCTACTAGTTACTCAAACATTCAACAGTCCTCACAAAAATGGGAAAACATATGACTGTTTTTTAGGAATAAGGTTTTTTCCATTAATATAATACTTACATAGATGAGTAATTACCGCCTAAAATCGTTGCCACTGCACATATGTCCACAGGCATATGCGTAGCAAACGTCAATTCATTATTCAATGTGGCGTCAACCGAGTTGAACATAGCGACACATGACAGTAACAATCGCCAAAATGGCTAAATGCGTAGTGAAAGAATGCGATTCAAGGTCACAAAACATTAATAAATCATGCGGAATTACTTTTCACGTGTAAGTTTATGGTTTTTGTATTGATAATATCGTAAATAAGGCTATAATTGAAATAAAACACTGATAATTGTAATTTAGAATCAGTGTTACCATTAAAAAATCATTTTGGTTTTCCCACATTAGTGGGAGAATTTATAATTTATGAAATAATATGCTTTATACTGTTTTTAAACATTTTGCCAATAATAATAAAATATAGGAAGAACGGTAGTTGTTAGGGCTGGACCGATACCTTTTTTTAGGGACCCGTTGAACGTTGAAAAAAAACACGTCGAAAAAAGCGTAACCACTTTTGAACTTTGACGACGTAGCTTTGATACCACTAAACATTTGAAAGTAAACATATTTATGTCTCATTTACACGCGAGACAAGAACAATACCTGACTGACTTTTGTACAAAAAAATTAATTCATTGTTTTTCTTAATTTATTATCAATTTTAAATAATAATTGTACAAAATAATAATAATAATAAGATACAGAAGGCAGTCCTCCTTGACACGGCTCGTATAGTGAGGAGGTTCCTATCTTTGTAGTCCTAACCACTGGTGTCCTGGTACCTGTACCCGATGTCGGTGGTCTACTATTTTTTACATTTTTAAATGTATTTTTATTTCTTTTGTAATATATTTAAAAATGTAATTAATATGTATATATAAAATTTAATAAAGAGAATAATAATAAATGTTTATCATAAAAATAAAAATATAAAATAAAAAAGTAAATAAACATAAATATATTTTTTTATAAGATAATTTTTTTTTTTTTTTAATTTGTTTTTTAAATTATAATATATATAATATATTTGCAATACACCCTGGGGATTATTTATTATCAGTACAAGTTGATCATTCACTTTTATTATTGCTATTATTTTTACATACGTAAAAATAAGAGTGTATCATGAAAGTAAAATATCCACACAAACTTATAAAAAAGAGTCTAAAAGACAATTGTATACAAAACTGATGCTTCACAGCGCAGTTTGATTTTACACTGAATATAAACCCTTTTAACCAAATATTTCCAGTTATTTTATTATTTATACCTATTCTATTCAATTCGAAATATATTATTTAGAATATTTAAATTAATTTATTTTATTACAAAATTGTTTTAAAAAAAAATTGTTTCTTAGTTGTTATGGGTAAAATTTCATACGGTAGTCAACACTGGCCCACCATCGTAAAGTTATATCTTTGTCTTTGTCTAATCCGAGCGATGGTATTGTTACTTTCAAATGTTTAGTGGTATCAAAGCTACGTCGTCAAAGTTCAAAAGTGGTTACACTTTTTTCGACGTGTGATAATGAGGTTTGCTTCTCTAGTGTTGTTTTAACTCAATGGTTTTTTCACAAACATGTTATTCGACGACAGTCACTATTTTTAAATTTCTTAATATTGGTTTTCTTTGCTAAACCAAATCTTAAAATTCAATTAAATGAACGCAATAATGAAATTAAAATTTCATTATTTCAGCCATTTAAAAAAAAATCGGTTGTCTGTAAAGTCGGTTTACTGACGATAGTTGAACGTGACAACGTCATAAGAAAATACTGATGTAATGGTAGCATTTTACGAAAATATGTAATGTATTATTGTATAGTATAGTATGGTGGCCGATTGTGCCTCTTTGTCGCTCGTTCCGCGCTCTCGCTTGCACTTCAAGCCTTAAATGGAACGCCTCAGAGCGAGGTAACAACGCATGAGTCATGTTTTTTCGTGCGTGCAGCCGGCTCCATCGAATTTTAAGACGTTGTCACGTCAAAATGTTTCTTCATGACGTGTAACTCATTTTTTCACACTAATTTCTAGAGAATACAGAATGTACGCTATAACAGCTATCAATGGTTTGCAAGTTTCGAGTTTGAAATTATTATGTAAATACCCAGGTACATACTTGATTTTAATGTTTGTAATGTGAAAGAAAGTCTTGTTCAACATTATAGTTTAATAAGTGTAACAGTAGAGGGCAATGCACTGTCATGTTTATTCAATCCATATCAGTTAACCCGTGATATCGTTACGGTTAAGAAAGCAAATGACGTTTAGTTCACGTGCAAGATAAATAACTTGATTGTAGAAGGAGATTTATAGCCATACCTTCAATTAATTATTTGCTTCTGTTTTCTTTGAAAAAGACGAATAAGTATTCTGTGTAGCGGCCAGTCGCGGGGTACTTTACAAACATTCATGAAACGGGCACGCAGACTTCAGAGCAGCAATTTGTGGATCACACAAAGTGTTGTCTCATGTTGGGATCGAACCCACAGCACTCAGTGCAGTAGGTAGAAGCGAGGTGACCGTTTAAACCACTGCACCATCCGTGATTGATAGGTAATTAATGGGTAGGTACTGTCATTGGGAAACAGATGGCTAAGCTTTTGTAGGACAATGATTAAATACATATGTGAGCGTACTCCTTCCTAAAAGGCCGGCAACGCGTTTGTGACTCCTGAGTTGCAGACGTTCATGGGCGGCGATAGTCAATTTCCATCTCATAACTAAAAAACAACCAGACAACTAAAAAAAAATTTTTTTTTTGTCATTCTTTGTTATGTTGCCCTTTTTTGTTTTTTTCGCGGTTCGGTTGGCCGGCGGCGGATCGGGTCCGAGTGGAGGTCGTCCTCCCGGGCCTTCTCCGCCGCCTCCTTCTGCGAGATTACTTCCTCGCAGAAGGTTGCGACCGCGGTAAAACAACTGTCGCTACCGGCCATGGAGCGTACTACGGCCGGTAGCGAGAGATCCACTCCGATGACTACAGTGAGGGCCCGGCGCTGCGTCGCCCATGCGGGGCAGACCGCCAGCGTGTGCCGGTCCGAGTCCTCACTGCAGTCGCAGTGGTGGCAGGCGGGACTCAGTTCCCTCCTAGCGACCGAGTGCAGGTACTTTCCGAAGCAACCGTGCCCGGAAAGCAATTGCGTCAGCCGGAAGGTAATTATTAGAAACAGGTGTTTTCAAGAAATTTTAAATAATTACCTAAACTAAACTGAATATTTAAATTATCATAATTTTGGCAATGTTATGGAAAAGTTAACTACATACAACAAATTATTCGAGGAATTTAAGAATTAAATATATATATATATATATATATATATATATATATTTATAAATTGAAGAAAATTAAAAAGAAATTTCAATAAGATTGACGAAAGTTTGTATGCAAAACATCATAATTTCTTTTACATATAACATTACGTTACATGTTATAGAAATGAATATTCCTTCTTTAAATACGAAACAATTATTCCTAAATTAATTATATTTATATACACAAACCGTTCACAAAATAATGAGACAACATTAAAACAGGTTCGGTGTGAAATAATATGTCTTTTTGCGTCAAATATTTTGTTTTCCGTTAAGAAATACCACAAATTCCAACGTTCTGGCAAAAACTCTTTGTAGGTTCCGGATCATAAATGTTTGAAACATCGAATGTTTACTTTTTGTTCGAAAGATTATTACCATTGCCATAAACATTTTTTTTTAGAATTTATTAGAATATTTTTTTTAAACATGAAAAAAATGAAAATATGGCATGTAACGTTCCGTTAAGCTACAATTTATACCTAAATATTGGGAACCCATATTAAAGATTTACCATTTTAAACACAAACATTAATGTATGTGTATCTTACTAAATTTTATTACTAGTGGTGCTAATTCTGTTCGAAAACTCTCTAAATTACACTAAAAATCACATAAAAAGAGTGTGCTTTAGACCCACGAGAGAGAAAATGTGTTCTCGCACCTCTGTCTCTTGCCCCTACAGGTATATACGAAACGTAACTCTCTCTCTTTCTATCTTCACTAACTTATATGTCCCTCTCAACTTCCGTTCGCCCGTTCACACTTTTCGTAACGCTCTTGTCACGCATTCACCAGCTTACTCCCCAAGTCAAGCGTGCGTAAAGAAGTTTTACTTCAAAAATTGGTTTAGTCCTGTTAAACAACGTTTCGTATTCTGAAAACGTAGTATTTGACAGAACTAAACAAATTTTTTGAATGCCAACCCCAACCCCTGACGGCATTAAAGCGTTTATATTATCAAAACCAAATTGGCTTGTTTGCACACATTATTGTTTACCAAGGAAAATCAATTTTTATCAATGAGAACGAATTCAACTTAAGAGAAGAAGGTTGTCCCCCAATTAACCGAATCACTAGTACAAGGGCACTGAATATATTTCGACAGATATTTTATCACGCCTAGATTGGCTGATAAACTCGTAAATAGATACTTTAATTGTACCGGAACAATTATAATGAATCGGGATCCAAAAGAAGTGATTGGTAAAATTTATGATGACAAGACTTTGAATAGAAAGGGAAGAGAGAATTTTAATGTTATGGTTCAGAATGATGGGGGATAGCGTTTAATAACTGGATGGACAACAAATCGGGATCAAAGTTATCTAATATTCATTCTGCTGATAACATTGATGCAGTTATCAATCAGAAGATACAATCGAGCAACAAGATTAGGTACTATCGATATGTCCAAGTAGAGTATGTCCAAGCATGGACACAAATGGATAATTAGATTTATTTCGCATTGCTTGGACTTTTTTCGGAAAATTGGAAATTGTTCGGCTTCGAGAATCTAAAAGACTTGTTGCTGAAAGACTAATTAAAGAGAATGTTCACATAGACGAAGATAATTTACCGATAAATTGTTGTTCCATAAACCATTGGTTTAATCTTCAAACTACAATTTAGCGCCTTGCTTGACGGCCAATAGAAACTGTTTTAAACTATTTTATACTATTTTCTGTTACTATTTGATATTTTTACGGAACAGTACTACATGTTCTTTTTTTATTTACCTACTATAAGTATAAAATGAAAACCTATGTAGCTAAGTTTGTACTTCTGCAAATCATTAAATATTTATAACATTTTTCTGTCTTACGCCCCGTATTCCTTTTTAAAGAACAAATTCCACCATTTTTGTTACTAAAACCCGATGTCCTGCAAAAAGAACAAATTATAATTCTTTGAGTCTCTACAAATAACGTTTGTTCTAGCAAAAATGTTTGTTTCACCTTTGAACCCTTTAAACCCCTTCTTTAAAAGTCCGTAAAGTATCAGGACTTAAACACTTCTCCAAAATTGTTCTTTAAAAAAGACATGCGGTTAACTTTACAAGATTTTAGAAAAAAAATGGCGGATCAGGTTATAAATGAACTTTAAAAAAAAAAGATTACAGACACGGGCCTCGGCGTTAAATGGCAATGACATACCTACCTTAGCACCAGGAACGAACCGGAGGGGGAGACACTATTGACTTCTGTGAGTATTCAACCTAAGTCCTTTATAAATTTTATCTTACTATTAATTTTTGCTTAAAATAAATATTTTATTGTCACGTTGACCTTTAAAAATCAATGTGTTAATCAGTTAATCGCTACTAAAGAGTAAATTAGTACCTATCTTAGTCGATGCCAAAAGGCAGTGCGAAGCCAAGTCATTAAAAACCTATCAAACCATAAACGTTTTACAAGTATAATACCTCAAAAGTCACCAAAATATAAAGTTATCACAAAACAAATGTAAACCATATTAAAAGCAATAAATAAAACACAAAAACGATGTTCCCGTCGGCCTTTCATAATTCCGACATATTTTGTCATAATTATGTACCGCGCGGTGGCGCTTACACCTTTTTTTTTGTTTTTTCTACCATTGACGAATGAATGGTGTCCCCTTGAAAGAATGATTGCTAGAGCAGTTTTAATATTACATTTGGTTCTGTCGTCTTATTCTATTTTTAATTTAATGATTGAATTATGATTTAGATTTAGACTCGAATTCATAAAACTGAGACCTGATATTCCTGATGTACCTGTACAACTCATTAAAACAACCTTATATTTCTTGAACTGTGTTTGTGTTACCTTATGTACTTGTATATCATGACAGGTCAACGTATGTGTATGTTGTTTCTTTCCTTTTATACCTAAACTTTAAGTATTCCGAATTTCATGAACAAGGCTAGGTTTTAATTTAAGAAAACCAAATTGGCGACAATTTTCCTTTTTCCTTTTAGTAAAAAATTCCCTCCGGCCATATTGGAAACTAATCTACGAGATTCCAGCCACACCACCTCTGTACTCATTTCAACACATTTTCCGAAAGTAACCACTGCTCGAAATAAATGTAATATTTAAAAAAAAAACAATCAATTTCAAATTCAATTAATTTAGGATTAAATAATAAACACTTGATATCTATCATTACTGTTTGGAAAATAGTTGCCAACTATTAGCTTCTAATATGACCGAAGAGAAGTTTGGTAAAGCTAGAAAAAAATATTACATTTAGTAGAAGTTACGTAATGCAGATATAGATAAGTCAATGTAATGATTATGACCTAGATAAATGACTCTTTGTCTATCACAAGCTGTTTGTTTTAGTGGTTCGACAAAAAAATGGATGCCTCATAATAGAGTTTCGTTACGGTACCCTATGTCATCAATAAACATTTGACAAGTCTTCGCCAGGTCCCGTTTCCGCATACCCGACTGCGCTATACCGTGGCGTCTAAATTGTTACCGCATGCGCAGGAGTTGACAACGCCGTGCTCAATTATACACGTGTGTACTACTGAGATTTCTCTTAATTGGTTGATTTCTCTAAACGATTTACGTCATCCGTTTGGTGTTACGCTCAAATGAGATTTATTTAAGCATATTCTTAACAAATATAGAAAGTAATTTACTTATTGAAGTATTTTGAAACTAGGATCAATAAAAAAAACAGACTCCGCGCTCTCATAGTGGTCAGTGAAGCCTGATAAGGGAAGAAAGTAGAAGAAAGAAAAATAATTTGAATAAAAGAATCTGATCATCAGTAGGTTCTATACGGATCTTTTTATCGGAACTAATCTTGTCATAAAAAAAAATGTATCATTGAAAGTCTCTATTATCGAAAAATCGACGAGAAATCGAATGTAGTGGTGAATTATAAGATAATTATGAAAAAGATTTTTTGGACAAAAAGTTAGTTAATGCTAATTTTTTAACGTTTACTAGTATTATGAACATTTGCAACATTATTTCACTACTTGTGCATTGCCAACTTAATTCCAGAAATAAGGAGACAGAGAGAGAATAAGATTAAACAAATATGTCTCGTCATATTATCATGAGATATGAGTAAAGAACTAAGACCAAAACTTATACAACGGCACTATGATAGGTACACCCACCATCACCACCACCTTTTGACGCAGGAAGGCGCTTCTAAATGTGTGAAGTTCGGTCTGGTCTAATTTTTAAACTAAACTAAGTATTTTCGAACCTTTTGGAAAAAGAAGTGATGATTTGAAATACATATATAAGTAAATTATGTGAGCATCCCATCCACCTATAAAGGTATGACCACCTGCGTGAGACTATGACGGCGGACCATAACTTCGACCTTTTGGATTTAATTTCGGGTTGGAATAAGGTTTAAATTCCATTTTTGTTTGTTCAATTTTTAAACAACTTCAAAAAGGAGAAGTTTCTCAAATCGATAACTTTGTTGTATATGACATACCCATTTGTAAGTCTTTTTCAATCGTTTTTTTGCATCGAGTCCTCGCGGTCGGGCACCCAGCCGAAGGTCTGATCAGATCATAACACTCTCAGGGCTCAGAAAAGGATAGCTGGCTGCTGAGATCACCTTCAAGACCTTCAGCAATGAAGCTTGTCGTACAAGAAAAAGGTAGGGACAGGTATTATTAGTATCACAGGAGTTGGCGGACCTCCGTGCGGCCTGTGTACGTGCCCGGAGGTCCCTCACCCGTAGTCGGCGACGTCACCGCGGGGTCGGTGAGGAGGTGGACCGGCTTCATGAGGAGTACCGAGAAGCTCGGAAAACTCTGAGGCTGGCCATCTGCCGCGCCAAGGATGCGTGTAGAGAGGAGATGCTGGAGACTAATCCCACCCACACGCCCACCACTGTAACTCCTGTACACCAGGATCCACAGCAGTGACCCACGAACACACCGAGTTATGACACTCGGGAAGTCCCAGGAAGAAATTAAACTGTCTTGGAACCCGCAACGAAATTAATCAGAAGAAAATTGGAGGAGTTTGAAATACAGTAAATCCACTTCCCTCCTTAGCAAAGCGGGAGACAAAATGAAGTAAAATGGGCATACACCCTTTTAAACAGGGGAGCACCACGGCCACAAATATTACGGGTCCTACGTGAGCTATGTTTGATTTCTATAATATGTATGGCAGAATCGCCTAAACGCACGGAAATTCACCCTAGTTGACACAAGATCCCCATAGTATACCGCCCCAGATGTCACCTGCAAGCTATTCAGCATTATATTACGTTCATTATACCAAAGACTACATTCCCAGAGGATATGATGAGCAGACTGTTCATAGTGAGAGTTAGGTGTTGAGCATTGACACAATGGTGACTCGACTAATTTAAATGAATAAAGCTTGCTCTTAAAGTTACCATGACCCGTAAGAAATTGAGCGACACAGTGATCCACCTCAAGCCATATCCTCGACAACCGTTCGCGAACAGATGGAAAGAATTGGTAAAGATGGCGCCCCTTGGATGATTCATCCCAGCGTTGTTGCCATTCGTCTATGAGGTCATTATAGACATCGGGCTGCAGTGTTGAAGCAATCTTGTAATTTTACCGCGATCCCGCGAGCCCAAAAAATCGCATTCCATGTTTTGTTGTCTTGAATAGTACATGGCTGCACGTCTCTGCACCTCGAGATCGACCGGAAGCACACCCGCCAACACCGGCAAAGCCTCAGTGCTAACCGTCCTATATGCCTTACACAAGAATATCAGTGCAAGTCGTTGGCCTTGTAACAGTTTGCGACGGACAGCGCCTACGGTCGCCTTATCGGCCCATACAGGTGCACCATAGCACATAGAACCTAAATAAGTAGCTCCGTATATGATCTTTAATGTATTAAATGATAGACCCCATGTCGCAGTTGATATCCTTGTCAATGCACAGAAACTCTTTTTAGACTTTTCATTAACTATTTTAATATGTTCGATAAATGAAAAGTTTCTTTCTAAAACTAATCCTAGATAACACACTGCGGTTTTATTTTTTACAGTAACATTGTCAAATCTAATGCTCGGCGGTGATTTGAGGTTACCTTTTAAAAGTAGCTGGAAGGTTTTGTTGGGTGCAAAAGTTAAGCGATTACGTTCACCCCATTGAGATATCAAGTTCAAACATCTATTGGCTAATCTCTCAAGCCCCGCCCTAGTATCAGATTCCAACAGTAATAAGCCGTCATCAGCATACGCGTTCAGAGTACATCCGGATGGTATTGGTATCGCAAGAATATCGTCGAAGCCGATATTCCACAAGTATGGACCTAGCACCGATCCCTGAGGACATCCCATTGTAAGCGCCTTCGACACAGAATGATGACCAAGTCTTAGTTTAGTTGTACCTTGTGAAAAGTACGAAGAGATAAGGGAATAAATATTTTTAAAGCACCCCCGTGATTTTAATTTCAGCAACAGCATGGGCTACCATGCGTTGTCGAAGGCGCCAGATATATCTAAGAAAATAGCCAGCACGTATTGAAATTTTGACCCTGTGACAAACTTTCTAACCGATATAACAGCTTCAGTTGTCGATTTACCCAACGTAAATCCAAATTGTCTATCATGAAATTTGACTCCACCTGGCAGAAGCCGGGGCACTACAAGACTTCTAAAAGCTTTCCTAACGATGGTAACAATGTTATTGGTCGGTAGGATTTAGGATCATCCGGTGGCCACTTTTTGGTATTAAACGAATATTACCGCACCGCCATATACGAGGAAATATTCCTTCAGCAATGCAACATTTAAAGACAGTGAAAATCGTGTCACCCGAAAGTTTACAAGCTTCTTTTATCATTTTGTTAGATAATTTATCATCGCCCGAAGCCTTGTTTAGCGGCAAGGATCTAATGATACCGAGAAATTCGTCTGAAGATGGTAAATCAGACATTGGAGATAGTGGTGGTTCGATGGCCCACTGCCTGATCTGTCGGTGATGATCAGTGTCGTTTTCCGGTCGATCGTCAGGTACGATGCTGGAGAGTCTCGAGCGTGACCCCTGGGGTCGCCCTTATCGTGCGGTGCGTCAAAAGCTCCGCACGTCGGGCCCCCCCCTTACGGAGACTCTCCAGTCCAGCTTCCTGCAGGAAGTGGTCGAGGGTCTATTCCCGCAGCGGGCGGAGCACACACCCCCGTCGATGGCTGCATCAGCCGGAGACGACGGGGGCAGCGAGGTTGATGTTCCGCCCGTCAGGGAATCGGAGTTGGGGGCGGCTGTTCTACGGATTCGATCCAAGAACACCGCCCCGGGCCGGACGGGGTTCCAGCCCGAGTGATGGCCCGAGCCCTCGACTACATGTCGGACCACCTCAGGGAGGTGTTGGACGCTAGCCTGGCGTCCGGACGCTTCCCTGAGCGCTGGAAATGCGGGAAGCTGGTCCTGCTGCAGAAGCCGGGACGGCCTGCCGAATCGGTCGCGGCCTACAGGCCTATCGCAGCCCAGCTGGACGAGGCGGGTTAACTTTTTGAGAGGGTACTCTCTGCCCGCATCGTCCGGCACCTTTGCGAGGTTGGCCCCGATCTGTCGGACGCCCAATTCGGTTTCCGAGAGGGGCGTTCGACGATCGATGCCATGATGCGCCTTAGGGCCGTGAGCGAGGAGGCCGTGAGCTGCGGTGTTGAAGGTGTCCTTGGACATCGCCAACGCCTTCAATAGTCTGCCATTCAGCTGCATCAGGGAGGCGCTCCGCTACCACGGAGTGCCGAAGTACCTGAGGCGGCGGGTGGCAGACTATCTTGAGGAGCGAACCGTCATGTACGAGGACCGAGATGGCGTCTTGAGACGCAGGGCCATGTCGTGCGGTGTTCCGCAGGGGTCTGTCCTAGGACCTCTCCTGTGGAACATCGGGTACGACTGAGCCCTACGAGGGCGTCTCCCCCCCGGGCTGGGTGTCATCTGCTACGCGGATGACACTTTAGTCATGGCCCGGGGGGCTAACTTCCAGGAGACACAGACACTGCCTCCGCCCTAGGGCGACTTTTGCCCAATTTGGGCGGGGCCAGTGTTCCCACGAGGCGGCTATACGCGGCGGTTGTCCGGTCCATGGCGCTGTATGGTGCACCTCTGGCGCCCCCAGAGGATATTGGCGGTCAGAGCCATACGCGGATACCGCACGGTGTCCACCGAGGCGGCTTGCGCCTTGGCCGGAACACCCCCGTGGGATTTGGAGGCGGAAGTGCTCGCCGAAGTTTATCGGCGAGTGGCTGACTTCCGGGCGGAGAGCGGATTTCGCCCTCCGCCCGAAGACGTGCGCGAGTGGCGCGAAGCCGCTCGCCGAGCCACCATGGTCAGATGGTCGTTCCGGCTTGAGACTCCACGCGCTGGCTTCGCCGCCGTGGATAGCTTGAGCAGCACAAACGTCCTACTATTTAAAACAGAGCAGAACAACGTACCTAAAATTTACCTTTTTTTTGTTTTTTTGTTGGCGCGATGGAAAATCCCTTCGGATCTCCTGCTCCTCGGAGACTCAGGAGCCAGGAGTATGTTGTGATTCCACTAAAAAAACACTGACGGCCGGCCTCAGACGTCCTACTCTGGGAGGACCCGGACCATGTTATTTCATGTCCTCCCCGAATTGACACCATGCCTAATCAGGCCCTATCTCAGGGGAAAACACGTCCCCCTTCAAGCGCGGCGTGGCAGCCCGATTGCATCTTAATTTAATCAGGCTACCATTCTATCCCCTACCGCAGCAATCAATCTGCCAGATACTAATCAACCCTACATACATCCTAGCTAACTAATGATATTTTAAGGAAGATACGTTATATTCATAATGCACGCACAAAATATTTGTTCCGTAACCGTACTATCATCTCGAATCTATTAATGCATTTTAGAACAAAACATACACTTACCTGTGGTATGATATTCCTTTATCTTTAGTTACCTTTTTGTCGTAATTTGTGTACTTTCAGAATACACAAGAAGGTATTGTATGAATTTTCTCGTATAAATTATGTAGTACGTGCGCTCACTCGTAGTGGTCCTAATTAGGACCCTCACGTTTTGTGTGTCGGTGGCGTATCTACCTCTTGTTTGTATTATAATATCTTTGATCCTAACTTATAAATGCAAAAGTAAGTGAGTTTGTTTATTTATATGTTTCTTGTTATTTTACGTCTCAACTACTTAACGTTGACCATGAAATTTTACAATCTCCAAACCATAAAGGCCGGCAACGTGCTTGTGATTTCCAATTTTTAGGTGGCAGCTCAGGTATTGCGGTAGTCACTTTCCATCAGGTGAAACGTCTGATCGTATTACATTACCTACATTATTAAAAAAAAACACCTTGTCTAAGGTTACAGAACAGGATCTAAAGTACTTTTTTTTAACCACATTCACACAACGCCATCTAGTCCCAAATTAAGCAGAACTTGTACTGTGGTTACTAGACAACTGATATATTTTTTGTAAATAAATACATATTATACATAGAAATACCCAGACAAAATCAAACATTAAATGCTCAAGCACACAAGTGTTTGACTTGAGCGGGAATTGAACCCGCGTCCTTTGGCGAAGCTGTCCGATACACAAACCACTACGCCACCCTACCGCCTTACAGACATTTATTAGAACAAAAAAATCCTGTTCTCGAGATACAGATAAATAACTTGGGCGAGCCTGTTGGTCTAGTGGTTAGTGACCCTGACTGTTGTGCCGGGTTCGATTCCCACCCACGACAAATAATTGTGTGATGAGCGCGATGATTTGTTTTGTGTCTGGGTGTAATTTATGTATGACATGTACGTATTAGGTCCTTACACATGAAATTACTCGTAGCGTTTTGTCGTACTGACCACTTTGATCTGAAATATTTCCTCTTTGGTTAAGAATTCCAATTTCAAATTTATAAATTCATTTATCTGGTACATTCGAGTTTTGAAAACAGTCTTTTATTTGTTTTTTCCTCATTTTTTTTTTGGCGTCGTTTATTACCAGACTACATGAAAACATGAAATATCGGTATATTTATGAGTACGAGTTCTACCGTGGCACCAGTGCTGCAGTAACAGCTAGAAGGATTAATGATGTATACGGCTCTGCTGCGCAAAAGAAAGCACGGTACGTTTTTGGTTTCAACGTTTTCGTTCTATAAATTTCGACCTTCATAACCAACCCCGTGGACGGCCGGAGACCAAAGTGAAAAATTAAGAATTAATGGAATTAATTGTGGAAGCGGATCCATCACAAAGCACTTCAGAGATAGCTACAGGCTTCGGGGTAAGTGATAAAACTGTATTAATCCACTTGAAGCCAATCGGGAAGTAAAAAAACTTGAACGATGGATAGATACCTCATGAATTGAGTAAACCAAACTTGCAAACACGCGTATACTGCTGTGTTACTTTGGTCAACCGACACAATAATGAAAGGATTATAAATGCAATCGCAATGGCTGAACCCTGGAGACCCACCCAAATCCTGCCCTAAACGAAAATTGACTCAGAAAAAGTTACTTGTGAGTGTTTGGTGGACAAGCGCCGGTGTCGTTCACTACTGCTATCTAAAATCTGGCCAAACAATTACGGCAGATATCTATTGTCAGCAACTGCAAACCATGAAGGAAGAACTAGCTGCTAAACAACCGAGATGGGTCAATCGCTCTAGGCCATTGCTGCTTCACGACAACGAAAGACCACACACTGCACAACAAACAACCACTAAGTTAGATGAGCTACAATTGGAATTTTTGCGACATCCACCGTACTCCCTGGAACTTGCTCCAACACATTACCATTTTTTCCAGAATTTGGACAACTTCTTACAAGGAAAAAAATTCAACTCCGAAGCGGCAGTCCAAACCGCCTTCAAAGAGTTTATTGATTCTCGCCCCCATCGTTTTTTTAGGAAAGGGATCAATGATCTACCTATGAGGTGGCAAAAGTGCATAGATAACAACGGTACATACTTTGATTAATTAAATATATTTTACAAAAAAAAAAGACTTTACATTCCACCCGTACAAAACGCCAATTTCATATGTAGAAATATATGTATAAGTATGTTTATCAGCAGTCTGGTTACCATAGTACAGGCTCTGCCTAGTTTGGGATCAGACGGCTGTGTGTGAGGTGTGTCAAGTTATTATTATTACCAAAACATTACGATTCTACTATTTTGTTCTTAGTTCTTAAATATTTCTTGAGCTTGTAGGTATGATTAATGCACTATATACATTAATGATTGGCAACGCTAATCACCATCCAAGAAGACTATTCAAGACTTTCCAGAGCATATTTTAATCTAATTTTGAAATGTAAAATCTTTAGGGTTCTCATATAAAAACCTTTAGAGATGAATTGACTACAATGATAGTTCAAGTTATACTGAACAATGAAATAACACAAGACATTCAAAACGATCAAAGTTCGACGCCAGGCGATGTATATTGTATGTACATATCATCAAACCTCATGGTACAAAATTTACACTATACTAAATATAAACTAATAAATTAACCATAATTAATTACATTTACAACAAAAATATGCCTATACTTAGTTCAATTTTTCATAAGCTACAGTTGGCCTATTTCAAATACTACGTACCTATTTATATACGACTTAAAATCACACGACCATTAGGTATTATTGACCCAACCTCATTATCAAACTGTATACGATAAATTTCATAACTAATTACATCTAAAATTAACTAACACAGCAGTAAGAAACACATATATAAATCAATTAAGTCGTCTTCATTCTGCTCCGAGCATCTGACTACTCTAATTAACCAAACTAACTAAATAATTATAAGAATTAATGTGCCTGCGCATATATCAACCAACTCCTCTTATAAATCTCCGTTTGATGTCCAGGAGACTGCGTGCGCGCATCCCGGCCACGCCCACATAACGCTGATTGGCCCGACTCTAATTATAACTTTGTGACTCTTCATGAGCTATTTGCATCGTTTAACCACGACCATTATAAAATAAACCCTAATTTTATTAAATAAAGATAATTTTTGAATGTGTTTAATTCGAAAATACTGTCATCTAGAAAGACGCCCATTAGTAAAGGCTCTCAATCTTCATTCGAACCAGACGTACGGCTGCCAGATATTACTAATTTTGACAGGCATTCCATTTTGAACTTTAATCTAATGAAAATAAGATGGTTAGATGACAATGTGTGCTTGAAGTCGATTATGTTTTTGAAAAGAGGTAGTTAAAATTCCGTCCTCAGTTTCAGCCGACGAATTGACAAAAACGCATCGTCGAGCTTTCCTATTAGTTTAAATTATGGGACATTAAATCGTTGGACGCTTAAAGTGTGATTCAAAATGTCTCCCAACCTCCTCCAGAGCGCACGTTGACATAACAACGAAATTAATTAAATAAAAATATAGTGAAAATAGTCACAATGGAGTATTCTACAATGGAGGTTGATGAAATAAAATCTGAAAGACATGACGTAAAATTGCCCTTTTCCATAGATAATTTATTGGCTGATAAATTTGAAAAATGTAATTCGAATGACTGTGAAGCGTCGACTAGTGCGGTGATCAGTGATTTGAAAAGTAATTTTATTAGTGATGTGTCCGATAATGTGGATTCTGATGACGATAGGTGTAGCAATAGCTCTGAAAATGTGGACGTTGAAAGTTCTACAGTTGGAGATGCGCAGGAGTTTCTCGACGCTAAGACTGCTGATTATGGACAATCAGGTATTTATTACATTTGTATATCTTTATCAGTTATTTTTTCCTGGTAACATACACACTCACGACTTTGCCCCAAAGGAATACAGACGCACCTCCCAAATTTTCAAAGCCTATATTTTGCCGTCATAACAATATTATGATTGATAAACAAATCAAGGACAAACTATGGGAATAAAACATTGGCAATCATTTTGTTTCTCCCTTAAAACACACAGACACACTTTACTCAAAAATCATGCATACAATGCTCTCCGCATCCAGTATAATATCGTGTTTCGGGAGGCTCGCTTCTGCAACGCATCAGGGATGTTTGTGGAGGCTTATATTGACTGTTTCTATACCGTCATGCGAAAACGGTACGCATCAAAAACAAAGTTATAAGATACGTCTACCATTAACATAAGCCTACACAGTTAGTCACAATAAGTAAAAAAATGTAGGTACTATAATATTTTTACCCCTTTCTTTATCTTTACATATTTAATTAATTAAATCTATACTAATATTATAAAGCTGAAGAGTTTGTTTGTTTGTTTGTTTGAACGCGCTAATCTCAGGAACGATTTTATCGAGGAAGGCTATAGGCTATATATCATCACGCTAAGACCAATAGGTTGCGCGGGTCAGCTAGTTATAATTATAAAATTATTAAAATTACTTGCCCTGACTGACTGACTAATTTATTAATGTAGAGCCTAGGACAGCAGCAACTAGCAGGAGCTAGAAACTCAACATTTTGGCAGCTGATGCTTTTTATGTTGTAAGTACCCACTAAGAAAGGATTTTTTTAAATTTCACCCCTAGGAAGGGAAAATAAGGGATGAACGGTTGTGTGGAAGTTCATGATTTTCAAAGTTAGAAATACGAAAAAATGCTACACGCTACCGAAGCCACGGGCAATAGCTGGTTATGGGTATGAGATTTCAAAAGTAGTTAAGCAGCTTGCGCTACTTAGAGATACACACAATTAAAGTGTTTGTAATGTCAAAATCGGTTTGTTATAATCGTGGATTATAACAAAGCGTTTGAGTCTCTAAAACACGCAAAAATTTCGGAAGCCTTGGAATAGGATGACAAGGAGTGGAGAAAAAGTATATTCGATTGATTATCAACATATAATAGGTCTTTACCTTTAAAGGTAAAGACCTAATATAAGAACATGAAAGCAAAAATAAGAACTGAAAGAGATGGAGATTTTTTTACGATTAAAAGAGGAGTAAGACAAGGAGATCCATTGTCACCCAAACTTTTTTCAGCTGTTCTCGAATACGTGTTTAGACACCTCGAGTGGCATAACTACGGCTTAAATATCAACGGAGTGCGACTAAACCACCCAAGATTTGCAGACGATCTAAAAATAATTTCCGGAGATTCAAAAAGTTTACAAAAGATGTTAGAACAACTGGTGTAAGAAAGTGATAAAGTAGGACTGTCCATGAATACGGCAAAAACCAAAACAATGTCAAACTCGGTAAGCATCCCTATTACTGTTAACAGAAAAACCATAGAATATGTGAGGCAATACACGTACCTCGGACAGACCATATCTCCAATAGACCTAACCACGAAAGAAATTAACAACAGAGTTACTTTGGCATGTAAAAGATACTGGTCTCTCAAGGAGGTAATGAAAAACCCACTCGTACCACTGAGAGCGAAGAGCAAAATATTTAATTCGTGTATTCCGCCTGTCATGACATATGGATGCCAAACCTGGAGCTTAACTAATCAAAACTAACATACATAAATTAGAAACTTGCCAACACAGTATAGAACGAAGCATACATCAAATTAAAAGATAAAATAAAACTGGATACTATAGGCAGAAAACTAGAATCACAGATGTTACCTATTGTATTAAAAAGCTAAAATGGAGGTGGGCAGGACATATGATTAGAAGTAATAAGAATAAATGGTCTAAGGACATAACGGAGTGGTGCCCTAGACAATACAAAAGAAGGAAAGGGAGACAGCGTCGTAGATGGGAAGACGAGATTAAAAAAATTGCGGGACATGCTTGGCAAAGACAAGCGCATAATCGCATTCGATGGCGAACTCTAGGGGAGGCCTATGCCAGACAGCAAGACAATCTTCACGTACCGGTGTCAAACAATTAAATAAGATATTGTAACTATATTGTAAGAAAGATTGTAAAATAAAGGCTATTATTATTATAATGTCAAAATAATAGATTTTTTTCATGCTCACATGGTTATTTGTACGAGACCTATGCCTATAAACCAGTTTACATTGTTTTTGTCTGTCTGTCTGTTTGTTTTGGGAATGATCTAAAGGGCTGCGCTGATTTTAAAAATATTTTACTACCTGGTAGCTGTCTACATAAGGAGTAACTTGGGCAATTTTTCCTAAGAAAAACCCTATAAAATTTTGCCAGGTCCGGGAATCGAACCCACTAAGGTAGCGCTTTTCAAATTCCACGCGAACGAAGTCGCGTGTACCCGCTAGTAGTAAATATTCTCGTATATAGATAGATACAGTGTCATGAACTAACAATGTAGACCTTAAACATACAAACCCAAAAAGACTTGTACCCTACCAAAAGGACAACTTAAAAAATCAAGTCTGACTAGTCGCAACGCATATGTTGTGACATTACTATTGTTGTTTTTTTTTTGCAACATTTGAAAGTATTAATATTGGACATTTTTTTTTATAAACAAAACGACTTGACAATTGCAATGTAACAATAATCTAATCATTTTCATTGATTGCTCCTTCTGTTTTTTTTTCTTTGCGGAACTCCCCTCGGATACCATCCACCGGTGGGGTGGTTATGTCGGACTCGAACCGACCAAAAACCGCACGCTGTCTTCTGGTACCAGTAGCCGGGGAACCAGGTATACCCTAGAAAGGAAAGCCCTGGTACCTTGATTGCTCCCCTTGAGAATTAAGGGAGGAAGAAGGGGTTGCATCTGCGGTAAGCTCACTCACATGGTGAAAAGCAGAAAAAAATAATTCTCAACATCGACTTTTTGTGAATCCGTGTTATCACCGTGTGCCGAGTTCATTTCTTTTAAGATGAAGCAGACAACTTCATACGTTTAATAACGAATTAACTACGGTTGGTCTGCACCAACCTTTGGGGCTTTGGGGGTGGCGAGCAGGGCAACCACGCAGGGCCTCGCTCGCCACCCCCAAAGTTTCCACCCCCGAAATTTTGGGCCTCACGTCGCACATTATACTCACTTCACGCTACTCGCGTTCTCTTGCGTGATAGTTATCGGGGTGTTTACCATTTATATTCGGGAGTTTCCCGTATTTAATTTCACCTGTCATTTTAACAAGCTGTCAGCGTCAACTATCGTCGGCTTATGCTTTTCTGTTCGAGTAGCAGTATGTGTTGCGTTGCATGTTATGTTTAAAGTTTCATTATTTAAATGAATTCCATAAAGACAAGGACCTCGCAATAAGGCCGTGACTAAGGCCGCCACTGGGTTGGTGGTTCGGTTATCCCTAGTATACAATAATAGTAAACTACTATCTACTTACTACTACTAACCTATTTACTATAAAAAAACCTTTAAAAACGATTCTGCGCTTTAGAAGTTAAATTAATATATATTCTTAGCATAACTACCACACTGACAGCAAAATGTTTTTATTTTTTAAATAATGAAGTGGATTCTAGATGTGCTAATTTATAAAAAAAAAGAATAGCTCCTGTCATTGAATTTATAAAGCTACTTGTAATAAATAAGAGACGTAGCGTTAAGCAAAATTGGTGTAAAAATTAAATAGGAACAAAATTACTTTAAAGCTTTCGCGTTCCAAGATATATAATAAGGATGTTACTCTTTGAATGCAATAATAAACAAAATCATAATATGAAGTAACTAAAATAGTTTAGGCAATAGGCCATCGAAAATTGTTCGTTTCACTTTATTCATTTAGATATTAAGTTATACAATCCATTTTAAAGTTTCCACTTTTTAAATATGTTGTATGTATGCAGAACACAGTGAGATATTAAACGATTCAGTTAGTAAAAAAACTATGCAAATTTTTAATTTCATTGTAAACTTTGTAAAATATTTCATAAAGACAGATAGTATCTACAAATCCACCAAAATGTTATCAATAACTTGTATTATCTACTTGTTTTATTGTATTTCTTTTTGGTATTGTCACAAAGAAAATCACGCATATTCCAGAAAGTTCGATTAACCGCGCAATTTTGGGAACCGTTACAACCGGAAAAATAAGTTAATATTACGCATGACATCGAAAATTTATTGTCATTTATTGTATTTCTCAGAAGCGGACGGTTCTCGTAGGGATTGGAATTTGCTAGAATGGTCTTTTACGAGTATTATAAATACGGACCAGTCTTCTTAGGTGTTTAGTTCAGTTCGAGCTACAGTGCGATTAATATCGAAGCGATTGAAGTGAGTAGAAGTGTGACCCAGCGACCTCGCCGATCATTCCAGACTATTCTTGAGTATTGTTTGAACTTTTTTAAGTGCAGTGATAATTAAGTCTCTTTAGTCGTCCGAAGGCTTATAATTCCAAATCAACGAACCCTTTTTTCTTTTTTTTTGTTGACGAGGTGGAAAATCCTCCTCCTCCGGATCCTTTGGAATGTAGAAGCCAGGAGTATGTGGTATTTCCACAAAAAGCCACCCCGACGGCCGGACTCAGACGCCTACTCCGAGGAGGTCCGAGGTATTTCAGGTCCCCCCTATCGACGCCGCGCCTAGTAAAGCCCTATCCCGGGGACGCTGCAAATCAACGAACCCTAACACGTAACACTATAAAGTAAGCCCGACGTTTTCTTTACCAAATTACGTAATGTTAACACATTAATACCTATAGCAAGTATCTCTGTCACCAATCATGGGAATCCTTATTTTACTGGCACCTAAATTGCAATAATTTGTGCTCTAACCATTGAGTTATAATGTACTATTATTTCAATGGCTTTTACTACCGACATGGCACATCCGCATGTATCCCTGAGTCCAGTGGCTGTGGCACTAATATCGGGGTTGTGCAAGAATACGTCTACGTCGCCGTCGCCTGGCAGCGGATGTATGTGTACTGCCCAAGACTAGAATAGTTGGTTGGTGTCCCTTGAAGAGGCCTTCGTTGAACGGTAGACGGCGATAGGCTGATGTTACCTATATGATATGATACCTACATGACGTCATTATGAATAAGGATCTTCCTCGTCTAGCATTTTTATTGCACGCGCGCCAATAGAAATCAAATTGAAATGAATTTTTTCACCATCTATCCATTGCATAAAGTTTTAATAAGTATATGTATTTAATGTTGATTACAATTGCCTTAAGATCAAATTAGAAGACTTCTCGAAATAGGCTGTAATACTCAATTACTTTGATAACATTTCTAAAATCTCATGGAAATTTTAGATAAGAATACTTACCTATGTATAAAATGACGGCTGTATGGGAACGGTGTAGAATAGTATTTGGTTAGTTTCAAATACAAATGAGAAAAATTATGAATCTGCATTACTTCTTAAATTCAAATTTCTGTTATCTAGGTGCGCTAAATTTGGAAATCTTAGATATATTATATATGTCTAAAAGCGTCACACAACGTAGGTACACATAAAATTAAATTAATCTATACTAATATTATAAAGCTGAAGAGTTTGTTTGTTTGTTTGTTTGTTTGTTTGTTTGAACGCGCTAATCTCAGGAACTACTGGTCCGATTTGAAAAATTCTTTCAGTGTTAGATAGCCCATTTATCGAGGAAGGCTATAGGCTATATATCATCACGCTAAGACCAATAGGAGCGGAGCACCAATGAAGAATGTTTCAAAAACGGAGAAAATTTATTACTATTGAGAGACGCAGACGAAGTTGCGCGGGTCAGCTAGTCGTATATAAATAATGTGACGATTTGTGTAATAAACTACTTTTCTTTTATAGTATTAACTAAGATGTATTCATAGCTTTTTTAACTAATACTTGATCATATCACTAGTATAATTTGCAATAGAAATATATACAGTTTTATTCAAACTTGGCAACCCTCTTGGTAGTGACTAAGTATTTACTGCGGGGTTCTAATTATTTCTTCCGCTGACAAAATAACTTTAAGCTGGCCAAATATTTCAAACAAACGAATAAATCATAGAAACATGAGCTTGTAATCCTAAACAGCATAAATCAATGAAAAAAAAGATAAAAAGCCAAAGCAATTGACGCCTTTCCGCGCTATTTGACTCCATGCCTTGCTCCCGCGGTTCGAGTATTTTTGGCGCCAATTAATCTGTTAGCTCGGATTCGGATGTCTTTACTTTTTTAATGAAAGAAGAAACAAAAAATTTTTTAACGAATAGGGTCATAAAATTAATCATGCAACTGGTTACCGTTCGGAATAAGCTGATCGATAAATTTTAAATTTGATTTTATCATTTTTTTTTGTAAAGATTATGTAATTAATAGTTGCGAAAATAATGCGATCGTTAAAACGGTTCTTCACGAGATCAATCGGATTGACTGCATGGATGGCGTATTGGTTTAAGCGGTCACCTCGCCGCTTCCTCCTGCAGTGAGTGCTGTGCGTTCGATCCCCACATGGGACAACACTTTATGTGATCCACAAATTGTTGTTCTGAGTCTGGGTGTTCTTTGTGTCCATTTCATGTTTGTTTGTAAAGTACGACACAGGATTATTTCATAGTACGGGAGTTGTCTTTTTTTAATAAAATAATAATTAATGAATCGCCTAAAGAACCTATTATTACTACCCGAACTACCTAATCATTATACATCATAAGGTATATCATGGAACGCAAAATATTAAAAGCTACTACTGTGACGAATGCGTGAGTACAAAAAAAATTAAGTATCGAGTTATATTGTACTAAATATATTGGTTTGTAAATTTAAAACACTCGTAGGTAGTATGTGTTCGTCAAGTCTAGAGTATAAGTCAGTTATGTACATTAATTTAGATAAAAATGAAAGACCTTCTAGAAAGCTTGTAATCTGTTTTTTTTTCATACATAGAAGAACCCTGACACTGATTTTTTCTTCTATTAAAAAAATAGATTTAGCACTGACATGCTGCCGTAACTCCCTTTTTTGTTATAACTTGTGACCTTACATAAGCTTAGTATAGTTAGGGCTTTATTAATTACATCAATAGTTCTACTGTAAGTCGCAATTTGACAGTTTAAGAGACAATACACCAAGACATAACCATTTTGTGGTAATTTGCGCAGAATTGTAGACCTCAGGAATACAAATTACCACGAGCGTAAGGACTAAAAATATAGCTAAACAAATGTTCCACTGGTCTGATATTTTCTGAAATTGACTGCTGCTGCTTAAAATTAAAACCGTTATTTATCTCGACCCTATACTATATACAATATTTTTTTCGGACATCTACAACGCCATCTAGTTTCAAACACACATACAAGTTAGATAGATTTCCCTAAAATCTCATCATCAGAAGATGACTTGATGATAGAACTACCTAGAATGAACTCTCAAACAAAAAATGAATCTTTCAATTCATCTACTAGCCTCTAGTTCCAGGAATCTGATATTTATGTTACCCAGATATATTGCAGTGCCAGTGACCTATTAATATTTACTTATATTTTATATTATATACAAAAAGAAGATCACAACCTGTTATTTTTTTTTAACTCGGTTTTAAAATAATATCATGCAATACAACAAATGTATTACATGACAGCAGGCTGACATTTATCACATTACTCATTTTGAACTTTAACTAGTTAACCACAAAACAAATATTTCTTTACAAACGTGAAATGACAAGAGCTGACAAATTTTGCTTCTCATCGATTCGAAACTCGGAATAAACGTTATTTAAAAAATATGTTTTCAGTCACTAGATTATCACACGGTATTTATGTTTTTTGTTGAAAACGAATTATTATTTTCAATTATGTAATATGCCTTTGTTTGCCAACTTTATACTTTTAACTTTATTGAAAGTGGAGATGAAGACGCATAATTATCTTTTCGCTCTACTCTCAAACATTCCGGGATTATAATTGTCTGGAAAAACTGATGCAAGCAGTTCGTTCCAGATTTCGGTGACTATAACCAAAAGTTACTTAGGTTGTCTACAAAATCCTTCTGCCATCATCATCTGTCAGAAGAGTCATCTGGCAGAAGAGGAGATCTTCACCGACCCAATTCGCTGCCGACGAACCGGGCGGCGGAGGCGAACCTAATACAGAGATTGTAAAAGAAGATGGTGCCCGCACTATTACATTCGGGCAGGCGCTAAGAGGGGTCCGGAGGTCTTATAACAGCTGTTCTAACAACAATTCTAACAACTGTTGCCGGATGCCCTCTATTTCAGGCGCACACTGTAAGGTTTTAGTCGTTTCGATTCTGACACACCACCCCGCCGCAAATCCCGGTACGGTGACGTCCCGAGGGGGTTCCCACACGTTTAAAAACAAAAAGGTTGTCTACAAAACATGGCTTAAAACGCATTACATTGCGAACTCGTCGTCACACCAGATTCTCACACTGGTAAAATTTCCACACCATGTATCACTGAAAAAAAAATCGAAAACCCATTTTAATGATATTTCTAAAAAGATAGGTATCTGGTATACAGTAATTCAGGATGAGCTTACTCGTGCGCCGTGGTTTGATAATGTTGAAATTGATAGAAATTATATTAATTTATCATTAAAACTTAGTTGTGGGCAGTATCCGTCAGCAAAGTTTGCTTTTCTGATGCGAAAGGTACCATCACCTAACTGTAATATGTGTGGCAAATTGAAGATGTGCAGTGATTATGGATTGTGTCAGTAAAAGAATGAAATGGATAATCGATTACACAATTTAAATTAAATATTTCGGATGTTGGGCTTGTCCAAAACATTGCAATGCGGTTGTGTATTTTGGTCAAAGTCTGCCAGAACAATTATCAATCATTCCCTCTTATTTAGAAAATATTAAGATATGTTGTGTTGTGTATGATAAAAACACCTTATTAAAAAAAAATTTAAAACAATTGTATCACTGCAATGTTTCATTCTAGTGACTGGACTTTTGGTCTGGTAATTAGTGACCCTGACTGCTCAGCCAGAGGTCGTGGATTCGATTCTCACCCAAGACAAATAATTGAGTGATGAGCACGATCATGTGTTCTGTGTCTGGGAGTAATTTATCTTTGATATGTATGTATTTAGATATATATAGGTATGTTTATAAGCAGGATCAGACTGCCATGTGTAATATGTATAAAATTATTACAGTATTTAATTAAATAACCGATAGGTATGCTCGGTATTAGAATGCTCCTGTAAAAGAACTCAATATATTATGTTAGAGCAAGTAGTCTACGCAAATTAGTAATAATGTCTGCAATTATTGAATATGACATTGGGTAAGTCAATAGCTGATTCTCAAACAGGAAGACGGACACTTGCATTTCCGACTGCACCAACCCAACACATGTTTTCCTTTAATAAAACTCCAATTTACATAAATGTTGTAATCAAAGTAGATAGGTAAGTATATTGTACGACCTCTATATTTTCTTTTTATTTCTTCTCCAAAATATTTACAAAACTAAAAAGCAATATCACACATAACGAGAGTTTATCGCGAAAATAAAATACATAAAATAAATCTAAACGAATAGGAAACATAATAAAAAAATCACAGAGTTCTTACATTTACAATTGCCAATATTTCGTTGTAATGAGGTTTTTTTGCGAAAAAAACATTATCAAACGTTAATTTATTTACGATCTGCCAACTATAAAACGGCTTCGGAGCACAATGAACGAGCAATTGCGGCTCGAATTAGCCGTTTGAATTGGTTTCCCGCGTTCCACGCGCACATGGAAATAAAACCATTTAATTTCTCACAAACGCATCGAGTTAGGGTTGCCACTACTGTATTATAGGCCAAAAAGCTTAGAGAAAAAAAACTGTCGTATTATATCACAGACAGAGTGGAAGAAACCCACCAGATTATTTGGCGATTCTTTTAAGTGTCCACGTCAAGAAATATAGAAGTTTTAAAAATAAATTTAAGCCTTTTGATTCTTACATTGACTGAAAGAGTAAAGTTCACAGATTTTTGTTTTATTTTAGTTTCAACTATAACAATACCTAATTCAAATATGTTCTCTTAATATATGCAGTATACAAAAGTTTTATTATGTAGATGTTGCTTTACACTAACACAGATTTTTGTTACGCCCTTGGAACTGCTCATGCCACAATGCTGTTTTTCCCATTCGATGTTCTTTTATATCGTGTCATCGTTGTCCCTCACAGTCAGTCATCCGCATCGGCGGTCAGGCTTGATAGTGTCTCGGAATAAAACTAACTATAACTACATGATGTGCCATACTGCGCTTAAATTTTAGGAGGATAAAAGTGCCAGCCCTATATATTACACCCGTTAACCGCGCACTGATGTCTCATTTTCTAAATTTGTTACGAAAAGATAAATCTCCACGCGTCTCGACTCTCGTTAGCTAAATCTTTCTCCCCCATAATTATTCACCCGTTAGTAAAAAAAAAGGAAAATAAACATGAAAGAAATGTCTTCCAACTGAAATTTAGTAAGTGGCCGGAGCTCATTAAAAAGCTGTAAAATTCTATTACCAGACAACGGATGAACGTGTGTTTGAACGAGACCGAACGTCATAGAGCCGAACAATTTTGCCTATGAGTATTTCATAAAAAAGGAAGTTCGAAATTGATCTTTATTTTGAGGGTGTTAAGAGTGTTGATTTATTTGTTTGTTGTCAATGGAAAGTGACATTCACAATGGCGGGAAACAAAGACTCAGCGTTGACAACTGAGGATAAATTGACATTAATTGCCTTACCACTGTCGAGTCGTAGTGTTTTGCAAGCATGTTTAATTTTATTTTGGTTGTATTGTGATTGTTTTAGATGCTAATTAATTTACTTTCTACATTATTGTGAGCGATTTGATAAATTGCGGGGCATGCGCTCTTTTCTGTTAGGATTGTATTGTTTTAAGATCTGATAATAAACAGTTAACTAGTAAATAAAATACAAGTCCCTACCTATTAAGTGGTCGAAGTCGAAGATTAAAAATACTGTAAAGTTTTCAATTATTTTTTGTTATTAGTACTTTATGCACATGTGTGGGTTGAACAATGGCGGACTTAATGCCACAGGCATTTTCTCCCTGTCTACCTTAGGGTGACCACTTAATAGAAGTGGTCGAAGTTGAAGATTAAAAATACTGTAATGTAAAGTTTTCAATTTTTTTTTTGTTATTAGTACTTTATGCACAAGTGTGGGTTGAACAATGGCGGACTTAATGCCACAGGCATTTTCTTCCTGTCTACCTTAGGGTGGTGCTAAAATGTGTGATTAGGTGCACTAGACATTGACGTGTAAAGTCAGATAAATTTTTTAAGAAGTTAGACTGAAACACTGAGTTAAATACATACATACATAAACGTACATATTGATAATATAGAAAACTTTAAAGTTGTTATGAATCTGCTAGGGTGTCCAGAATGCGAACTCGAACTTTCATCTTTAATGAGAGGCGGCTGGGTGCTATCCTGATTTCCAGAGAGAGAGGGTTCTATCGTGATTGGAACACAGACATTGAAATATATAATAAATATTATACATATTTTCAACCTTCCTAACCGTTTGAACCGTCACTGATGCAGGGGCTTGCTTTCGCAGAGCTAAATTTTCAATTCATCTGAGTAAAATCAATAACACACGATCATTTTGTTTATTTACGTATTACTGAACCGTCATATTTATACCTTTTTTTTTTTTTTTTTTTTTCCGTGCGGAAATCCCCTCGGATACCACCTGTCGGTGGCATGTCGGACTCGAACCGACTAAAACCGCACGCCATCTCGGGTACTAATAGCCGGGGACCAGGTATACCCTAGAAAGGAAGTCCCTGGTGCCCCGACATACCTCGGGTCATCTTCAGACTAGTAGACAACCCCCGCCGTGTGGGAACCCCATGTTCCCTGTGCTCCCTGGAAGCGAGCGCGCTTCGCAACGCGCTCGCCGCCACCCCGGCCTGCTTCTGCTAGGGTTACAGATGGCCTCACCTGTCACCCCCAGGCCTGCGCTTATGGAGGACGGAGGTCGTTCTGCGACCTCCGGCGCCTGAGTCGCCTGCGGTACCTGGCCCGTTCCCGGGCCTGGCGGGCCGGGAGAGTCCTAAACCTCTCCCGGTCCCGCTCCGCCGTCTCCTTCGCGAGCATAACTTGCTCGCAGAAGGAGACGGCAGAGTTCCACGCACTCTCGCTCCGCACGATAGCAGCAATCAGGCTATCGAGCGAGAGAACTCCCACTCCGATGGCCGCCACGAGGTCTCGCCTCTGCTCAACCCACGCCGGGCACTCTGCCAGCGTGTGGAGAGCCGTGTCCACGGTCTGGCCATCGCAGTGGTGGCACTCAGGTGTTGGCTCCTTGCGGATCAGACACAGGTGATCCCCGAAACATCCCTTCCCAGTGATCACCTGCGTCAATCGGTATGAGAGGGTCCCGTGACGCCTCTCGAGCCAATCCTCCATAACGGGTCTTACCGCCGCGATGACGGCGTGCCCGCCGCTCGGTTGCCCCAGTCGTTCCCTCCACTCCCCTATGATGACCTGGCGGAGTTGGGATTTCCGGTCATCGATTTCTCGAATCTCGGGGCATCGACCACACCCCCGCGCCTCCTTGCGCCACTGATACTGAGCCGCAAGGGCTCTCGCCTCCGGGTCCCACGGTGGAGTTCCGGCCAGGAGACTCGCCGCCTCAAAGGAGATCGTGCGGTACCCCCTTATGATCCTGATGGCCAGCACTCGCTGCGGTCGTCGCAGTATCGCGACGTTGCTGGCCCTCAGGGCCCCCGCCCATACTGGGCACCTGTAAAGGGCCATGGACCGCACAACCCCCGAGTAGAGTCTCCTGCAGGAGTCATCGGGTCCCTTCATGTTGGGCAGCAGCCGCGCCAACGCACGCGCTGCCCCAACCAATTTGGAGACCAGACCTCGGAAATGATATCCGAAGTCCCATCGGCCATCGAGTACGAGCCCCAGATACCTGATCGAGGGCTCGATGCCGATGCGAGTGCCTCCTACCGTGAGGCTAGATCCCTCAGGCGGCTTCCTCCGAAGCCCGTGGAAGAACAGGGCCTCGGACTTGTGCAGAGCCACTTCGAGACCCAGCCGCCGGATACGCTCAACGATTTGGGCAACCCCGGCCGTGGCCCTCAGGGTTGCCTCGTGGTGCGTCTTGCCGCGCGCCGTCACGAGTGTGTCGTCCGCGTAATATTTATACCTGAAATAAAAAATAAAGTAAGTTTGACTCCACGGATGGCGTAGTGGTTTAAGCGGTCATCTCGCCGCTTCCTACTGCGGCGAGTATTGTGGATTCGATCCCCACATGGGACAACACTTTTTGAATTTGAATTTGATACGATCATCAAACCTTCAAGGAAAGAGCGTACTCCTTCCTTAAAGGCCGGCAACGCGTTTATGCAAATGTTACGGCAAAATTATTCACATTTTGTCCCAAAAACAAGAATTGTCACCAAAACATACCATCACACTTTGAACATCTCACACACGCTATACAAACACCATTCACCTCATTCACTCACACACACTACTACACATACAAACTACATTATTGCTATCTGTTTAGCTGTATTTGAGATGCTCTGTATTAGGTATATTCATATACAGAATGTTTACCTTCAATTAATTGTGTACTTCGTAATTGGCGTATTGTTCGACTATTATCATGTAAACTATATACTGTCAGCTGTGATGAACCTAAGTATTAAATAAAATAAAATGAAATCAATCAATCTAGCTTTTATAGTACAAGCTCTCAGATGTAAGAAATATCATTATTATTTAAATAAATACCTACACAAAAAGCTTTTAAGCTCTCTATATTAAGTAGTGCTCACCGTTTCGCGCAATTTCCTCCTTGCTTTAAGATCACTGCTCCGCTCTTAAGGACTGTATCGTGATGTTACAAGCACAGATAAAGTTACTTAATAAATACTTTATCCAATACAAAGAGCCCTGTTAAAATCTGACTGATGGTTTTAGAGAAAATTGCGTTTAAACAAGCAGTCTAACAAAAACTAATTAGCTATGTTCTATTGGTATCAATAAGTTACGATACGTTATTAGCTGTTTAGTTTCGTTTAGATAACGCTGTGTACTTTCCAAGAATATACTTCTACAGAAAGCTAATTAACTAAAGAGCTAATACATACAATAAAGCGACAGTAGCGTAATGGTTACGGCAACGGAATTGCAATCGAGTGGTTGCGACTTCAAAGCCCACCCATTGAAGAAACAGACAGAATCTACTTCTGATCATTTCCATTTACCTGAAAAGGTAAGTAACTAGAAATATGTGACCCGTTGCTATTATACTTTGAAAAAAAAATACATTTAAGATGTCTTCATCGTAATTAGTAAACAAACTTATTTAAGAAACGCAAGGGATATTGAGCACGAGGAACGCTTACCTTTTATTAATCTTAAATGTAAGGAGCTGTTAGTAGCAAGTACCCTGTTTAATAAAACTTAACCGAAAAGAACATTCACCATTGGCTTACCCGTTTATAGGCATTGATTGTTTCTTTCTGTAAGTCGTTTAGTAATCATGCTCATACTAGTTTAGACTCTCATGTTAAATAAACTCAACGTCAACAAGGACTTAGAGCGGCTCCTTGTCAAGACCGGTTTCCTCTACAGCTACGGACCCTTTAAAATCAAAGAGACTAGGTACCTCGTCATTTATAGTGATATGAAAGACGTGGTGTCTTTCTGACTGTTACATTATGTTTAGCTTAGTGTTTATTATCTTTACATGGTATAAAATAATGTCGCTTTTTTTCTTGTACGCTTAGATATTTTAAACTAAGCAACGGTTTTTAATGCGGTTTTCCCCAATAGAGATAGTGATTCAAGAGGAAGTTTTATACGTATAAAACGTGCATATTATGGTAGAGAAAATATGAGAATTTAAAAGATTTTTTGTAAAAAACATGTTTTTGGTGCGCTTACATTGCAAACGCTGACTACTTATACCATACAACATTTATCAAAATAATGTACTATTTTGAATTGATTGATTCTGAATTGAAGTTCGCCATGGTATATTTCTATTTCCTAAGGGTAAACCAAGGTAATAATTTTTATCTTTTTATACATTACAAAAAATAATGGGTAATTTACAAAGCTATTTTGAACAAAATAGTATTATTACTTATTCAAATAAATACGTTAGATACGTTGTCAATTTAATGTTTATCAAAATTGCATTTTACAGCATCCTATTAAAGTGAATATCTTAAGAGATACTAAATATATTCATACCTGAATAGAATACTTTTAATCTCCTAAAAATTATCTAATGTGATAATAAAGTTGTTGACATATTCAGAACGAATTTAAATATAATTGGCTGCACAATTCATCAAGACGTTTGCTCCAATAAAAAATTAAAAAGTGAAGTGACATTTATTTTGGCGCGCTCATTAGTGTGTTCGGATACACAGGGTAGCGCTCACGATTCAAAATGGCGTCGTTGGAATGACACGTTGATATATTACCACTAATTACTCAGAGCGAGGAGGTGTTTATTGAAAATAACTGCTGAGGTGACGACGAGTCTTGTCTGCTACGATATCTACGTCCGTTCAGAATGACTTCCTTAATATATTAAGAGTAACTATTATTAGTGTTCCTACTCGAGTCCGACATGTTCAAATTACTAATAGGCATTTCTCCTCAGAAAATATCTAGCCATTATTAGGTATGATGTTTATATAGAACTAGCTTTTGCACGCAGGTCCGCCGACATGTATGTCGGTTTTCGCGGTAATGCGTGACAAACAAACTTGCTTTCACATTTATAATATGTATGGATATTATTTATTTGTTTGTGGGGGGATAAAATAAGAATGGAATTGATTTCAATTATTTTGATTTACGGGAAAACGCGCTTCTAGTAATAATATCTTTAGATTGCGTCTTAAATGCGTGATTGCTATTCTATGATTATTATCTACACTAAAATTAAAGAAAATTAGTAGTACCCTTTTATACAACCATGGTACACAGCAGCACATCATATTTGGCATACCTAAGTACTTATTGTTTATATGCATATTCTTTCCTTTATTTTAAAAAGACAACTCCCGAACTGTAAATATATCCTGTGCACAGCTGTTTCGCAGGGGACCGGACCTTACAGAATTATATGAAATGGACACAAAGAACACCCAAAAACAATTTGTGGATCACACAAAGTGTACTCCCATCTGGGGATCGACTTTGTATTTGCTCCGTGGATCGAATCTACATCACTGAGCGCTGTAGGGTGGATAGAAGCGGCGAAGTGACCGCTTAAACCACTACGCCATCCCTGCAGTAATTCTTCTAAATCTACATACTACATCTAGAAAGCTACAATTTTTAAACAATACCTATGTGCTATAAAGGTAAAAATTATGTGAAACCAGCTACGTAAAACAATAGAAGTTCAGTATATACAAAAGTCTTTACAATAGCAGTTCAAGTTATACTGGGCAATGAAAAAAAGAAGGCATTCAAAATGGTACTATATTATTATACTCTGCTACAGTAAGTTTGATAATAAGAAAAACTATCAATAGGCTTACAATAATATAATTTACAAACACAGACTTTTCAATATGCAAGTGCACTAAATATTTGGCTACAAAACCCAATCAGTCAGATTTAATCGGCGCCATGTCAATTCAGTTCTAAGGCGTGTCATAGTTTTCTGTCTGTGTTGCAATAAATTAAATGGATGCGATGTAACTTGTTGACAGTCGGCTGTTGTTGATATTTCGGCAATCGAAATCTTGGCAATCGTATTATTTAGATTGTATTGCGACTAGTTACCTATTAGTTTGAGTGTTTAAATTCGAATACAAGTTCCATTATAGAAGCATTTTTGCCATTCTCTTCTAAGCCAATAATCAATTATCATCACCATTTTTCTGTCCTCTCAATTTTATAGGGGCCCCCTTAATTTCCAAGGGCCTGCCTGCTTCACCCCAATCTTCATTAGAAAACAAATCGTTTTTAGACGGGCAAGGGAAGACCGTAATATTGGACTAAGATCGAGAACAAGGGTTCGGCGAATTGAAGTCTTAGGTAGAAAAAAGGGATAGAAACATTTTTAGCTCGAAAATCCCGGGCTCTCGTTCCCGTATGACCCTCCTGTTGAGGACACCACAAGAACCAATAAATAGGTAACAAAACAAAACTTATAAAGCCATTTTACTATTGAAAATGATGTTTTGATACAAATGTAAATTCTGCTGACAAATCTAGGAAAATCTCTGTGCGACGACGAGATTGCGAAAGCGCAATCTTTTAAGTCCCTGCATATAAAAGTTTTAACTAGTCGAGAGTAGCCTAAACTTGCAGTTGCTCTTCGTGTCGTTATCCTTTTTTTTTTGTTGACGGAGTGGAAAATCCCTTCGGATCTCCGGCTCCTTGGGGATATAGGAGGCCAGGAGTATGTGGTGTTTCCACTAAAAACCAACCCGACGGCCAGCCCTGCTCTGGGGAGAACCCGGGCCATGTGATTTCAGGTCCCCCCAGATCGACACCGCACCTAACTAGGCCCCATCTCAGGGAAAGCCTGTGGCTTTTCCCTGCCTATCCCACTTTCAGTGCGATCAGGCTGCCATCCTATCTCCTACCGCAGCAGTTAATCTGCCAACAGAGGTCCCCACTCTCTGGCGGCCCGCGGTCCAGTCGGCTGCTCATTCCGCGGCCGACGTCTTCTTCGCTCGGGATCGGCCCTTTCCCGATCCCGTTCAGCGATCTCTTTCTGGAGCATTACAGCTTCACAGAAAGAGAGCACTGCGCCCCAGCCCTCCTCACCCGCCAGCATGGCAGTAATGATTGCTGGCGGGGACAAATCTCGTCCGATTTCATCGACCAGGACTTCGCGTTCAGACGGACATGCGGGTCAGTCTTCCAGCGTGTACTGGGTGGAGTCCCAGTTGGGCGTATCGTTATCCTAACTACAATTATTGTTATAAATGCGAAAGGGAGTTTGTTTTCTTCTCAACATTTTTGTTAGAGGTAAAGAAACAGACATACGGACGTAGATTATTCTACTTTTCCAAGAAATTTTAATTGATTTACAAAATCTGGGATGACAAGACGGTACCTGAGGACCATCCCATATATTTTGAATAATGCAACTTTGACAGAATTAAATATTTAGTGTAACAACTGGTTTTAACAAGTTAGTTTTTCTTAAGATAAAACACTAACGTAAAAATCATACAAGGAACAGTTTAACGTTTGAGAAACAATATAAATTAATTTTACTAAGTACCTACTATGTATCTATATATATTTATAATCTGTACTAATATTATAAAGAGGTAAAATTGTAAAATTTAAATGTAATCTTTGAAACTACTGAACCGATTCTATGCATTCCTTCACTACTACGTAGCTGCATTATTCCTGAGTGCCATAGACTATAAATTATATTCATATCACCCAAAATAGCGACGACTAGTATTTAATATGATTTAACACAACTACGAGTAACTATCGACGGAGAATTACGACTGTGAAATGATTTGTTTTTAAAATGGCATCAAAAGCACTATCATCAAATTAATTTTATTTATTTATTTATTAGGCTTACCAACAACTACTTATACTAATACAATTTTCTTTTATATTACAAAGCTACATACATATGCCTTTTACAGGCAAGTATAGCATGCGCTAATTATTTACAGCTAATAACGTGAAGTTATACAGTTACAAACAGTGATTATTGCCTATGCCACTTTAAAACAAAAATGGTAATTTAACAGTAACAGAATCAGCGGGATTTGAGCTCACTTACTGGGTAAAAATAGACATGGGACAAAATCACAGTTAACTTTGAATGAACTGTATTTGTATATTACGTGTTGTTCCTAAAATGCTGTTTTCAGACGATGCATAAAGACCCTATTTCGCCTATTTAACAGTAAATCTAGTAATTATTTATTATATGTAGCTACCATTCTCTACATAATAATTTAAAAAACACTAGATTTATTGTTAAATAGCGTGTGAAAACAGCCTATTGGCAACAACGCGTGAGTAAGTAGCAACCCTAAAATATCGAATAATAAATCACAGTTCATCCACAGTTTACTGTGATTTTGTCCCATGCCTAGTAAAAATGCAACGAAATAATTGCTTAACACCGGTTTTCTGTGAAGCCGTACTTCACCGTCACAATATAGATAGAAATCAAACACATTTATTCCGTTAATTTTGCAGGAACGTGTTCTTCTCGGGGTAAACGCGCAAGAACAGCATTTAGCGCGCAACAGATCAAGAGCTTAGAAGCTGAGTTTGAAAAAAACCGTTACCTTTCCGTGGCAGCAAGGGGACGACTGGCAAGACAGTTACGACTCACTGAAACACAGGTGATTAGAATGTGTCATAGACAATGATACTATATACTCTGACGTCAACAGTTAACCGATTAGAATGGTCGTTTATTTACTAATAAATTACTATTACTATCGACTCATAGCACTTGCATTAAAATCCTTAAATAGATGTCATACAAAAGGCGAGGGTATTAGGTAGTTGTCTCCTCAAGATGGTGTTTTTTTTAAGACATGAAAGTAAATTGGAATATACCTTTATATGGGAGGGAAATCTTCGAATAGTGAGTCATTTACATATGGAACTTTAGTTTAGAGTAAATAAAACTAAATTTATTTTTCTGCATGATCGTTCTTAAGTACACTCTGTTCTTTCTTACTTTATCACATATTGTTACTTAGAATGCCTACATTGATAAAATAACATTTTAAAAACACACGGCTCTTAAATAAGATGTCACTGGAATCTATAATAATAACAAATTCACAGCAACAAGCGCTTTGATCTTTCTGGATGCTAGTCAGCAATATTTGCACAACTCTCCTTTGAAATACGATGTCTTCAGTGTCAAGGTGTTTAACGATTCGCGGGACCCCAATTCGAATAGTAATCTGTTATACATAATTCAAAAGCAAATAAAAACAGTAACTCTTACTCGAGTAAACTAAAGAAAACATTTTGTTTCCTACATAGAATTAAGATGCAATGCAATAAAAATTATCATGTCCTATATTTACAGATAAAAATATGGTTTCAAAACCGAAGAACAAAATGGAAGAGAAAATATACGAATGACATCGAGTTACTCGCTCAACAGTATTACAGTAGTCTTGGTATTGTCAGCCCGCGGCCAATGTTCGTCGGCGACCGTCTCTGGATCTTCAACTACCCAAATCGAGTCCCACCTACTCAACAACAACAGTGGATGAAATCTTTAAATCATATGAACTCACAAAACCAAATTATCGACAGAACTAGTATGTTCAGAACATTACCAAAACCAGATATACCTATCATACCTCCGAGTGTGTATCCAAACGATCGGGTTTACATGGACCGTTTGAATTTGGCGGGAAGTGCAAATGTCAAAATTGCTACTCAAAATCGCGTTTTGCCACGAGAGATTTATAACAATATGGCTCAAAGAAGCCTCGATGTGTATAAAAATAATATATTAAGTCACAGTAGCCCTCCCCAGGAGTCGAATGTTGATCATTTGAGAAGATTGGAAGAAAACTTTAGTATTTAAGTTTATAGAATAGCGAGTATTTATATGTATTGTATTATCTGTAAGTAAAATTAAACGTAAAACTAATAATTATTTTTTATTTTGCTCCAAGAGGATAGGTATCGAAAATAGATTTTACACATGACATGCATTTGTATTTACAGAACTGAAGTAGATACATATTCAATAAAGAAAAATAGAAATGACCTGCTCAAATTAGGGTTGCCAACTTTACTTTACATAGGCAAAAAAAAAGCATTTGAAAGAAAAAAAAGGATTTGTTGTTTTTATAGTTATTATTGCCTTAAAAACGTATTTCTGTGTGCTTTCAAAGCTTGTATGACAATCAAAATTTAAATTTAAATAAATAAACAATCCGTTTATAATTAAATTTATTGACGCTATAATTTATTAAATATCGTTACCCTTAACCCTTTCTCGAATGACTAAGCTTGATTTCTCGCTTGAATGCTATGCTTATAAGAGTTATTTTATAAAAAGGCGAAAATATACTCAATCATTATGTAGAAAAAGAAGTTTTCTATTCCTTGCACCGATGGACCTTGCACCTACCGACTATTACTTTTTCCAAAATTTAGACAACTTTTTAGTGGGTAAAAAATTCAATTCCCGAGAGGCAGTACAAAATGCCTTTGAAGAGTTTGTTGCCTCCCGTCCAGCTGATTTTCACAAGAAGAGCATCAATAAACTGCCAATGCGTTGGCAAAGATGCGTCGATTGCATGGGTGATTACTTCGAATAACAGAAATAAAAAAGTTTGAAAAAATAAGTACTTTCACTCATTGCATACAAAACGGCAATTTCATAGGTAAAGACCTATTATTAAAGGGTGGCGAAAACATATCAAAAGTTAATTGTGAGTTTTGAATAATCTTTTGATTTTAACAAAAAAATAGTTATCTAGCCAACGGCAAAAGAAATAAAAGAGTTTACCTCTCCGACTCTTAGTTGCATCGTGAGTCCTCTACACAAATTTTAAGATTTAAGCTACAACAGCTTACATGAGCTGCTCTCACATATCACAACCGACGTGCTTGTCCCTTCCTTACTAGGCGTCTTCGGGACTATTATTGACAGAGTGGTAGTTCAACAAGGATAATTAAAAAACTTACTGTATTAAACATTGCTCTGGACTCTTTCTATTGGTCCAGTCCACTCTTCGATTGTTAAAAACCATATGAAAACGTTGAAAACTATACTTTTGGAGTATATCAGTAGCAGAATAATAAAAAAAATATAGGCAGATTAACGCCAGGATGGATTATAGTAAGCGTAGACGCATTGTTCTGTGCCACAGAGAATACATCAACATCACCTTGGCAATACTGTTCAAAGTTCAAACACTTTGTTTAGAACAGCACGTTGATGGTTCTACGACCGTCAAGTACCTTATAGTAGGGGAGCCCATGATGCTAAATGGGGATTTACTCGAGCATCATGGGGACCTATTGCATTTAAAAGATTAGGTAACAGCATGAATAAAAGTTATTAAATGTTTCCACTTTCAACGGTGATAAAAGCTTCTACAGGTTTTAAAAATGTAAGGTGAGAAAATCGAAAAAAGAAATCCACGCTCCAGTAAATCTCGAAATCCCTTCTAGGAGCCCCTACTATTATCTCCCTGTGTATGTTTAGCTTAAGTCCAGATTCATTTAAATTAAAAAAAGGTTAGGTGGTTCTTAACTAGAAACTGATTACAACTATAGCCACAATAAAAAGTAGTTTGTAACAACTCTATTTTGCTATCGTGATAAAGTTCTTCAATTCAAAAAAATTGAAACTTGAAAATAATAATATATAGTAAAGTAATTCTTCTCTTAATTTCAATTTCATGAGAATAAATAATTAACTATGACCAATATATCATTTAAAAGAAAATAACTGCTTCAAAAAATGTGGAACGCTTCACGATTTTGCGTGTCATCCTTGCGCAGGGGCCATGCTAATCTTCTCTGTATCGTTCCAATTTTAGTATATGTACTGCCGAAGCAAGTACACTTACTCGATGCAAATTTTTGTATATATCCTTACTTTTTATGTAAACTCTACTTGTGTGAGTTAGTATTTTTTCATTTTATACACAAAATTTCAATCGTTTATGAAAAATATTAGGTTTACATACATCAACTAAGATAATTAATCCTATTTCAGTTTAATTTAGTGTCATTTTCACATTAATAAAAAAGTGTTTAATAAAAAAATGGTTTCTAAAAGGACGTTCTCGTAACAGCGACATCTATTTACTTCATGACAAAACATGATGACGTTACAACTGTTCTCAAGCTGAGATTAAATATAATGTTTACTCTTACAACTAGAGGGCGCTTTTACAAAACTTAAATTATTGTTTTTTCTAAGCATTGCTTGTCAACCAGCACAGGGTACAGTATAGTCCATAGACAGTATAGTCTGTGGTTTCAGTTGACTGACACCTATCGCTAAAAAAAAATAGCACATAGGTACAGAAGAAGAGTGAAAGAGACAGAAAGACAATATCTCTTTAATCTGTGTATCAGATCAGATAATATATAGTGGCGAGCGGAGAAAAAAATGTTTTGTAAACATAACAAAGAGATATTTTATCCAGATAAAAAAAATATTACTCAGTGATGTGAGAAACATTGTAAAATGACGGTTACATGTATAGTGTGTAAAAAGTTTGCCATTACTGGCATTCTCATCCGTAGTTTTCACAAGTAAGACAAGTCAAATAAATCTGTTTACTAGTGATGCGCAAAATGTGTCACTGAGCTGAAAAGATTGATACATATCATTTCGCTCAAAAGATATATATCACTCATCTAGCTCACTAGCTCATTTAGCTCACTAACTCATTTAGCTCACCAACTCATTTAGCTCACCAACTCATTTAGCTCACTAGCTCATTGATCCGATTCAATTGATTGGTCTCTCAATTAATTTATTTCTTCATCTAAGCCTTTAAGCCACTTTAAGCCTCTCTCGCCATACAAACCTTTCTTTATTTTCATATTAACCTAAATTCAGTTTTTGAAACTACATTCTTAACCTTTTTTTTAAAATAAAATTTATTCATTTTGATAAGATTACATAATTATTAACACCCTTTTATACAATATTTAAAAAAAGAAATTATTTCTTGTACTTTTTTTAGGTTGTATAATAGAATCCATACATAATTTGATTTTCCTTGTACTTGGCAGGCTTAATTCTTAAGTAATATTAAACTTTGATCCTATAGAAATAATGTACATTTTGCATAAAGAAACTTGCGTGAACTCAACCATCATCTATCTCACTCATTTATCTTTAGTCTCACTCGCTCATGAAACAAAGATCGGCGTCGTTGAGCTAGTGATCTAATGATCTAGTGAGCTAGTACTGAGTTACTGATATATTCGGAGCTAGTGGGAGTGAGTGATACATTTTATCGTCGTGAATGATATATATCTTTTATATCACTCATTCAGGAGCTACACAACTCTACTGTTTACAAAATATATCTTAGTGAGACAGTTTTTGTGTAAATATTTATATTTAAGTGATTGTACCCAAGTTACAGTTTTTCATTATTCTTATAGGTTTCCCAGTGACGGTGTTCTACGACATAAATGGATTTCTGCATTAGGTCTTTTAAAAGTGCCAAAAACTGCTACAGTCTGCAGTGATCACTTTGATGAGAAATCATTTCATCAAACAGATGGATACACAAGAGTAAGGCGATTATTGGCAAACGCTGTTCCATCAACATGGAAAAAAGCAATTCCTTGCGCAGAAGAAAAAGCTTTAGGTACAATCCAAGTCGATGAAAACATTACAAGGGCGTGTGGTGGAATTGGTTGTCATAACCTAGCAGTCCACTCTCTTGGTCTCGTTACCAGTCCTACGAACAATTGTCCAATTGTGTTTGTGTGTACATGTGAAAGAAATGAAAATTTCAATATAGTACACACAAAAAATTCAATGCTGCTTAGTATGCATACAGCAGGTACTTGTCAGCGATCAATGAGGATAAATGAAAATTCATCTATGTATAATGCTGGTAGTGAAAATAACTCCAACAGGTACATCATTTTTTTTATTTACCATTTATAAAAATGTAATTAAGCAATAACTTTATATTTTTTTTTTAGAAAAGTTTGTCAGCTGAAACAAATCTTGAGGTGCCATATAAAAAAACGAAAGAAGAACAAAGTTCAGGAAAAGGATGTAGTAAAATAGGTTTCATGGATGGTTATGTAAAAAAATACATAAGTAGAGAGGACTTTGTATCTGATGAAGCTTGGCAGCGATTTTTAAGGTTTAAAATATGCAAGGAATTGAAAAATAAGGCAATTCGTCAACAGAAAATTAGAGCCCAGAAAAAAATAAGCAACTTCCAGGCAATGGTAACAACTTTTAAAAAAAAGAGGCACAGGCTGCTCCGGAGTCCTTAAAGGTTAAAAATATGTTTTAGTAAGACTGAAAAGAGTAAATATAACAGTAATGGAAATTATTTGATGAAATACTGTCTCAATAAGTTTTCTAACAATGAGTTATCTGGTAGTCTGAGTATTTACCAATTGACTACACGGATGGTGTAGCGGTCGCCACGCGGCTTCCTACTGTATGAATTTCATGTGTGTTTGTAAAGTCTCCTGCAAAACCAGATATAAATATATTACTAATCTGGGAGCTGACTTAAAAAACACTGGTGATTTATGTATAAATATACAATTTTTGCAATATATTTTAAACAATTGATCTTATGACATTTCATTTTTCTAAATGTATTATAAGTCGCGACACGGTATTTGCTTTATAAAAGTGTGTCAAAAAAGGCTAAAAATAAACTGAATAAATTATTCAAATTATGAACAGGTCAATTTTTACTATATTGTTCCTCTTTCTTTTATTGTAGTAGGGCTTACCTGATCACATCAAGGAGTTGATGACTAGAATGAAGAATAGTCATCCCACACGAAATAGTCGATTTTGTTTCAAAAATGGTCAACTACTGCTCAGATAACAGCAAGCAGCTCATTTTTAATATAACCTTTGATGAAAAAAAGTCAATTTCTTGATGTGTATTCAACGTGATATTTCGGGTAAAAGTATTAGTTTAAAAAAAACTTAAGAAAAAAATCGTTTCGCGGCAAATTATTTTTTTATTTAAATCGCCCAGATGCGTGACAGCCGTGAAAACGTAAAGAAAATGAGAGTTGCTGAAGCCATTTTTTTATTGTCGTAGGATGCTTTCTTACCGATCGCGCACGGTTTTTCTGAAACACCTATTTTTAAATTTTTGCAAATTCTGGGGAAACATAATATTATTTTGCGACGATTTTTTTTACAAAAAAAAAACAGTAGGAAATAAAACATAGACATGTTGAATTTCAGAACGAGAAAATGAAGTTGTTCTTTGCAGCCATGCACGATTATACGTCCATGGTTGCAGCACATTTTTTGAATTCGAACACGTCTTGAGCTTTGGAATATCTTGAAAAAGATTTGAAAATTTCTACTTATCTCGGTGGGTGCCTTGCCAACAGCAGTTTTGCTAAACATTAAACGATATTTGTGACGTTCTTAATACAAAGAATATTCTTTTCTAAAACGCCGGGACGTAAGGCTGTCAAGATGGAGAATTTATCAGAACTCAAATTCAGATTTAGTGGTTAGATAGAATATATCGAAAGTTTAAAGATTTTTGGCAATACACATAGGTAGTAGGATACATATAGGTAGGGAAGCTATATGTTATAATATAGTGCTAAGATAATGATGCTGCTGCGTGACGTATTTGTCATTATTAAAAAAATACGGGCAGTCATACTGTACGAAACACTGAAACACTCTCGGAAACAAAAAAATTAATAAATAACTACTAATGTTTTAATGCAACTATTCACACAAGCTCAAAACCAGAAGGCTAATTCTCGTAGTAATTTTTTTTACTAAGACTAGCAGATTACCGATTCAATTTTCGGTTATAATACGATATAATCCCGTTGGATGTTTAATAGTTTACTACGAAACTACATTTTATAACATGTCCGTATAGATTGAGGAGCCATTTCAGATTTTAAACGGAAACCCCCCTTATTTAGTAAGTGAGGAAATAATTTTGTAGGACAAATCCTGAAATTTGTAGTAAGATATATCCAAAGTTACATCAATGTAAAAGTGGCTCCTCCAATCTCAATAAAAAATATATTTTTGAAAATTTTGTATCATTTAGTAGTAATTGTGTGTTAGTATAAATAAATGATACAAAATTTTCAAATAATACTTTTCTCACTTTTTAGTAGGCACTAAAAAGTTAGAATAGTATTGCATATTCTTGAATATCAAAAGTACTGAATTCAGACTCAGTACTGTTGATATTCCAAGATTACGAGAATTTGCCTAAACAGTCCATCGTGAGAGTGAGCGTTTTCGGTCTTTAAGCGTGACATTATACAATTAGTTGGTTCATGTTTCTCATTGACTTTCGTTTAATATAACTAATATATTTTATTTAATTGTTTTCCAAGCACTTTCAATGCCAAATGTAAATATTTAGAACTTTGTTCAAAATACATTTATAGTTTTCTAATTATTATTATAATTATTAGAGAATTAATAATTTCCAATAACTATTGACTGACTAACACAAACAACAATTTAGTACCTATCAATAAATTGTAATATAATTGGGAGGAAATTACGCTTTGTGCTGTCTATTCACATAAGAATAAAATAAAACAATTTATAATTTTAAATACATAATTTATTTCTATGGTACAAGATATTTCAATGATTTGCCGTTACAGAATTTATAATTGCAATATCAAAACAAAATGTACATTGTAGGTTGCCGGAACACTTACGTTTATTTACTGAATATTACTCATTTTTATAACAATTTAGTTCGTAAATATAAAAAATCTATGTCCCACGCTTGATTGTACGGATTATATAAACACTTTAAATCATCGGTTTGTATATAAATAATTTCACCAATTTTTTCCTAAATGTCCATTTCCACGCATTCGAGACACATTTTATTTATTTTTCTCAATAAAAACATAAAAAATAACAAATCGCACATTCATTTCCTGCTTTTACACTTTTTTTAAAGACAGTTGCCATAAACAATATTCTTAATAAAAATTAACGTTAATAATGCGTTCGAAAAGCACTTTAGGCATAATTTATTGTCTACAATACACTTCATACGAAAGGGACGAAGTGAAATGAGGTAATGTTATAAACGGTGCTCGAACCATCGCTCAGGAGACAAAGAAAAATTCAAATTTTGAATCTATGTTACAACTTCGTACAGCAACTGTCTGGCCGCCATTTTAGATTTAATTATGGGGCTTACAAATATCAAATGCACGTTGTTCTGTCTGTTGCATGTTGTGTTTATATGTATTATACTGTATATGCTATGCGCCAGGCTTCGCTTACAAGTCCTTATCGACACTTCACTTTACTGCTGCGTTTCACGGAGTGATGCTGTGTTACCTGAGGACAGAGACATGCCAATATAGACATAAATTTACACCTCTTTATATCATCAGTAATTTAGTATAAATTTCCTGCATTTTATGCTATACCTGGCAGATTTATCTCTAAATTTTATTATTTATCAGATAACTCATGGGTGGTGCAGATATTATGCGTGAGCCAATTCCCACTATTTAAGGTGAGTTTTTTTTTAAGGCAATTCCTGTACTAAAACTATATCTCGTGTCTCGGGGGACTTTACAAACATACATGTAACGGACACAAAAAACACAGTGTTGTCCCATGTGATGATCAAACCCACAACAGTCAGCGCAGTAGGAAGCCGTGAGGTGAGGTGTTTGTAACCTAACTCCTCATAAACGGCTGGACCGATTTGGATGAAACTTTGTGTGTATATTTCAATGGGTTCCTAAAACACAATCGGACCCGGTAGGTGGCGCTACTGTCGGTATGTCACCTAGCGAATGAATTGTAAGACGGTACCTGGCTAGCTGTCGTCCTGCAGCGAGTTGAAGCGGTTGCCGAGCGCGAGCGGCTGGCGCGTGTGCGCGGGGTGCGCGGAGGCTCCGCCCGCGGCCGTGCTCCAGCCGCCCGCGCCGCGCTTGCCCGCCGCGCCCAGCACCGGGAAGTAGTCGTCGTTGTGGATGTCCGGCGCGTGCTTTTGCTGTACATACACATACATTCATAATAATAACCTCGCACGTCTCCCTCATCTGATTCCACACTAGGCAGAGCCTGTACTATGGTAACCAGATTGCTGATAAACATACTTATATAGTTCTAAATACATGCATATCATAGATAAATTTCACCCAGACACAGAACAAACGATCATGCTCAATACACAACATTTTTCCTGGGTTGGAATCAACCTTGATGACCTGGCTGTTTCTATACATAAAAATATTACTATTAAAATATTTACAAAGGTATGTAAGCATGTTTATCTGTGCAGTACACGGTATGTAATCATAGAGGGAACAAGGGCGATATAGGCAACGAGAGAGATGGATAATAGATAGATCACTTTATCTCTTCCTAGTCGAGCTCTGTGGTTAGCTGAGAAATATGAGGCGTAAATAAGTTGCCAATCGTAGCTTAGCTAACAGAGACAGAGGGAACTTTCGGGCATCCAAACTTTCGGGCATCCACCTTTCTCGTTGCTATACCCCGTGTTTCCTCTATGGTTATATCTCTATGGTACAAAAAAAATATTAAAGATAGCCTTAATCTTTTTTTTTTATGGCAGACGGGGCAAACGAGCAGACAGGTCGCTGATGATAAGTGACTCCATCCGCCCATGGACACTCTGCAACTCAAGCGTCGCAAGTGCATTGAAGCTCTTTCATTCCCTACCCGTAAAATCTGTGGAAAGGCGGAAGGTTTGGGCTCCGGTAACCTCAACCCCTCAGCGAAAAGCAAGAGAAGAGCTGCTTAACACCGGTTTTCTGTAAGCCTGGAAGATACCAGGAGCGGTAACTCCGTTCGAGCTTCGCATATATTAACCAGCGCTATGTAATGTGTTAAAGTATTATTAACATGTGGAGGAACGGGTGTCATGTCCCTTCAACACAAAGGTAGGATCCTCCGACCAGGCGAGGTGATCATACCTGGCGGCGCGCTGACCAAAGGTTAATGTTGAAAAGTTGTTTATATGCTAATCGGCGAGGGAATTCTTCATATCGCGATACAGGATTAGTATTTCTCATTCGGGAGTTACTCCGTAGTTCGTTGTGTCTTCGTTTGATGACGCTGTAGTATGTTTTTGTTACTTTGTATGTTGGAGTCGTCACAAACATCTAAATTATTATAACTGCTAATGTCAGGAAGTAATCCTCGACTCATTGTGTAAGCATAGCGTGTCTCTTACCTGAGTCCGGCGCGGGTTTTCGACAGGCCGCTGACGAGAAGAAGGCGGCACGTAAGTGGTGGGTTTGCTCTCACGAGGCTTCTCCTCTACGGGAGGCGGGGGCGGAGCCTCCACCTCCGCCGGTTTCTGCAACAACAATTTCATAGATAGCAGAAAATTAAAATTGTTTATATGTAACATATATGTACATTGAAATTCAATTTGATATTCTGAGTAAAATAATAAAATTCGATCTTACTACAAGATAAAAATACTAAATCAATAATTCAGTGGATAAAAACACGCAAATATGTTAAAATATATTTGTGTTAAGTTTTATATTTCTTTAATTTTTCACGTATACATAACTTTCTCTTGTTGTTTCTATTATATCCTCTCTTCACTTATAGATTAGCTGGAAGAGAACTCAACTATGGGTAAAGCTCGCTTTTGTCGCCTTCTTATGTATTATTTGTAAACGTTTGTGTACAAAAAAATATGAAATATTGTAAACTTATTGTTAAACCTGTTTCTAAAGTGATCCCATCCTATTCATCTATTTCTAAACACAGAATAGCTTACAAAAGAAGTTACTTTTGCAAGCTATTGTAACAGCTAAGGTTTGTATTTGGATTTAAAAAAAAAATTAAGCATTATTCCAGTTCTAGGAATTTCACCCAACTGCACAAGAAAGAGGCCAGTATTCACATTATTTTTAATCTTTCATATTTCTGTAGAACTTGACCTAATAAGCCGCAAATCTTCTATTGAAAATAAATAAATAATACACATACAGGCTTATTCCATGGTCCCTTGACTTTGCCACCCTCGCCGGGGCCTCCAGCTTCTTCTGACGCTGAGTCCCGTCCGGACTCAGGCGCCCCATTCCCTCCCTGCAACACCTGGATCTTCAATCCTGTATAGTCCTTGACTGGTTCCTCATACTCCTTCCATTCTTCTTCCTCCTGGAATAAAAAAAAAACTACAATTAGTCTACCATCTCCACTATATATTAAAGGCTGACGAAGTGAAGTTTGACTGCCTTGGTGGTGCAATGGTAGCGAATGCGACTGCTGTGCTGAGGGCTCACATAACTACGCAGGATAACAGCACTGCAAAGAGAAGGAAAAGTTACACAAACCAAGGGGTCTGGCCAGCGTGGTATGATAGGTACAACATGGTATAACCTCCTTAAGTAAGGCCTTTCTAAGGAGGGGCCTACGTCTAGAAGTGGACTATAAAAGGCTGTTGACAACGACACCTGAACAAATTGACCAACTGTAACTCGAGGTCCTCAAATAAAATTCCCGTTTTACTCTTTATGGGTCTCATGATACGAATAGACAACGTCGAGGGATACTAATTCATAAGTTTTTGGCAACAAAGTTGTAAATCCCATGGCAGATTTCTATGACGTTGGAAAACTTAATATTTTTGTAGGTTACACACCCTACCTAAATGTGATTGATTTTCCCAGTCTCTTCTAGTTACAACGTAAACACAACACACATTTTCGATAGCAACTGTCTATTAATGTATTCCGACGTGTTTTTCAAGTAAATACCTTTGACTTTAGCAAGGGAGAATAGGTCACATTGAGAATAATAAGTCCATATAGGATTAATGTATTCACATTATTTTTAATATTAAATTGAACAACAGCACATAGATTCGTCAATTGAATATCTGTAATATTGAAAATAGAAAGGTACCTACGAGTAGAACTAGCAATTTTTAAAAATATATCTTAGTTCTTTTTAGAGATACGTGGCGATATACATTTCGAATTCTACATTTAAAAAACAGAAGCACCTGTTTCTTTTAAAGTTCTATCAGCTAGATTTTTATAAAGAAGATAGTATCAGAATTAATCAGAACCATCCTTCAATCGAAGCCACCTCTATACTTACTCTTAACCCCCGACGCAAAAACGACGGGGTGTTATAAGTTTGACGTGTCTGTCTGTGGCATCGTAGCTCCCGAACGGATGAACCGATTTTGATTTTGTTTTTTTGTTTGTTTGTAAGGTGAATTAGTCGGGAGTGTTCTTAGCTATGTTTGAAAAAATGTGTATGCCGCCGTTTTGTAGCGGGCATACATATTTTTCCACAACTCCCTTGATATGGATATCAAATAAAAGAGCTGATTAGTAGAATTCTATACACTATGATAAATTTCAAATCATAGATGCGTGTCGGGGGTTTCTTAATATTTAATTTTCTAATCATCATTCAAGTCTAGCATTTAAAACAGTCTGCATGCATCGCATTTCACGTAGAGTTGACATTAGCACCGCTTACCGCTTGCAATCAGGCGGGTCTTGCGGTAGATTTTAAATTAGTTGTACAAACAAAAATTAAATCAAAGGTATGCAGCATTTTTACACGTCGCACGACGTCACTATTAGAAATGCAATGTATGAACATTTTTATGTATTTACTGAACAGACCTAGTTTAGATAAAAAACTAATATTATAAATGCGAAAGTGTCTGTCTGTCTGCCTGTCTGTTACTCTTCACACTTAAACCGCTGAAGCGATTTAAATGAAACTTGGTATAGATATACTTATTCTAGAAATCATCCTTTAAGAGGGTGAAAAGGGTGAAAAGTTTGTATGGGGAATCAGTAACCGGTGAACCGATTCAGATTCAGAAATTTGGTATGGAGAGTTTGTTGAGAACATATGCTTACGGCGAGTAGTTATGATTATAATTTGAAGTTTATATGTCTTTATTATTATTAGTCTGATGACCGGTAAATGCGTTAATCAATTATACAATTAATGAACTTTAACTTGTAATTCCTCAAACTACAGGTTGAAATTGAATATTTTCATATTTTTTTTGTAAACATATCTCCCGCATTAGAAACATATCATGTGTCGCGGGGGAATTTACAAACATACATGAAACAGACACAAAGAACACCCAGACTCAGAACAAAAATTCGTGGATCACACAAAGTGTCGACGTAGTGTAGTAGCAAGCGGCACGCATGGCGACCGCTTAAACCACTACGCCGTCAACTGCCGTATACCGTCAACAACACTATACGTGCAGTCAATCATTATTGCATTATATATTTAAATACATGTATATATTATATATTTAAATACATTGACTGCACGGATGGCGTAGTGGTTTAAGCGGTCGCCACGCCGCTTCCTACTACGCCGAGTGTTGTGGGTTCAAACCCCACATGGGACGACACTTTGTGTGATCCACAAATTGTTGTTCTGAGTCTGGGTGTTCTTTGTGTCCGTTTCATGTATGTTTGTAAAGTCCCCCGCGACACAGGAATATATTCCTAATGCGGGGGTTGTCTTTTTAAATAAAAAAAAAAAAAAAATGTAGTTGCATTTGTAGTAATATTGTTAAGTGATTTTGTTTGTTGGTTACGCTTTCACGCCTAAACCGATTTAAAAAATTCTTACACCAATTGAAAGCTAATTTATCATCAAGTAATATAATATATCATCAAATATAGTATAGTATATATATAATCAATATAGTATATATATCAAGTAAAAAGTAGTCACTTTTTACCGCGATAGCCGACATAGCGGGCGTAGCCGCGGGCAAAAGATAGTTATCAATTAATGAGAGATGAGATGATAATTATAAGGTTCCTTTTATTGAAAACGTGTATTATAACTTTTAATTAATTCTTATTAAGGGGGTATTCTCCGGTCTAGATTTTAGAGCGAAATTCGGGCTTCTAGATTAGAATACTCCAATGTTCAAATTATTCAGTATTCTAATTTGTGGTCAAATCTTTATTCAACAATATTTAAATAAAAAGAAACCAGAAATGTGAAATGCTGACATAACCCAAGTGTTCATTAAAAGTGTGTGTATTAATAACCTCGATTATCACAAATTAATTATAACTTAATTACATCCAAATGAGTTACCAATTATCATAATTACTGAACAATTTTGCATCACTTAAGTTATTTCCTCGAGTCTTGTAACTTGTTGTATAGCATTATATTATTGTCAATAGAATTATATGTGTATTAAACATAAATAAAGCTGTATCAATAATGGACAATATTGAAACAAATATAATACTTAGGACAATTATCCTCAAGTTATAACAAAACACATTTCATTATACAGACTTATGATTGGCCAGTACTACTTTATATTTATTTATTTATACTTCCTGCAAATACATTGCATAAGGCGGATTTAATGCCATAGGCATTTTCTGCCAGTCAACCTTTGGGTGATGCAGAGATGTGATGTTACAGATGAGATGAGATTTTAAAGGCTTACTAGCAATCGAAATTAAACCCTCCAGCTAAGCTAAATTGCTTATTAGGAGTGGGTTTACGTCGGTAGTGTACTGGTCAAGATTCGAACCCACGAGCTCTTGATCGCAAGTCAAACGTCTTTACCACTACCGCTGCTTTAAAATTGTAGTCATTTGCAAGATGTTATACTTTATAAGTACTATATAATACTATGAATATATAAAACATAAACATACATCCATACATATATGCCTGCAATGATGAAGACACGAGTGGTTATTCTGATGACTCCATCAACAAGTCTCCATAGAGCTTGCTTTGCTATGCCTAGTATAATTATATCCTTTGTAATATAAAACTAGCTTATGCCCGCTTCGATCGCGTGGATTCTTGGATACTTTTCTGAGAAAAAAATGCCTGAGTTAGTCCTTATATAAACAGCTAACTGGGAGTAAAATATTATCAAAATCGGTCCAGGCGTTTTGAAGATTACCCGAACAAACAGATAGACAGTCTAAACATATTTAAACTGGTTTTTAGGCAACGTATCGTGCAAAACCTTCTTATTTTTAAATTCTTATTTATTTTAATCTTAAATTTTATTTATTTTAATCTTAAATGTTTTCATTTTAATTTCTCGAATTGTAATACCAAATTATGTAAGTTTTATTAAGGAATAAACGGGGCTTTATTATTATTATTATTATCGTGCAAAACCGTGTGAGTATGAAATAAACCTATTCTTTTGAACTTACCAATAGACACTTTAATTTTATTTATTTGTATATATAGTATAATAGAATAAATACATCCTTTGTATTATAAAAAAAAAACAAAAGACATTCAAACAAAACAGACAACTGGTGTTAAGTAGTTATTATGTCGCTTTTCACCGAGTGGTTAACTCGGTGGTGGTGAGAAGGTTACTCGAGCCAAATTCTACAATGGAAAGGACTTAAAGGGCAGCACATGTGACTCACAAGTTGTAGGTGTTCATAGGCAGCAGCAGTCACTATCAAGTGACCAGGGCCTCAATTCTGCTATTTAATGTTCACGCCAAGCCACTGTCATACCACTGACACGCTATTGAGATGCCATCAAGTGGCCATTGGCATCGGTATAAATATCGGTAGTCTACATAAAATAGCAGAATTGAGGCCCTGTATGCTTATTTGCTCTCTTATACCATATAAAAACACATGGGACATATCTGCAAACATTTTTTGTTAATAATTTACAAATATTTTTAATAAACTACAAAAAGTTAATGCTTGTCGTAAGAATTTACTCGAGGGCTAAGACATCCAAACTACAGACTATTTAAGTTTCAAGTTTACTTGAAGGGCCCATTCTCATAAAATAAAAGTTCGGTCACAGTTCAGTATTACTAAGATTTACTAAGACTAGCAGATTACCAATCAATTTTTGATTATAATACTGATATAATCACATTGCAGTCAACAACCTAACCCAAACTTAGTGCGGGTATCTTTATTTATTACTAGCTGACTCACAGCATCTTTTAAAGGAATAAATATGCCCGGTTTTTGCAACATTCTTCTTTGGTGCTCCGGTTCTATTGGTCTTAGCCTAATGATATATGGCATTATAGTCTTCCTTGATAAATAGGCTATCTAACACCGAAAGAATTTCTAAAATCGGAGGAGTAGTTTCTGAGATTAGCACATTGAAGCAAATAAACTCTTCAGCTTTATATTATTAGTATAGACTAGCGACCCACCTCGGCTTCACAAAGAGGTACTAAAAACTTTCAAATTCACAAATTTTTTTGACTACAATATAGATGTATTATAACATTAAAACTTTCCTATCCTTATGAATCACTCTCTCTATTAATGAGAACCATATAAAAATGAGTTGCATAGTTTGATAGATCTAAGCATACAGGAATGGGAAACAATATAAATATATAGGACATTGACCAAATATCTAAGAAAGGTAGCAATGGAATGCCTAGCTTCCTGACTGTGCCCTTTAAGAAACAAAAGCACTTTTCTTAAATCTGAAAATAAATAAATAAATGATTTACATGCCTTATAATTAGACATGCCTTATAATTAGAAAATATATTCCGTTTTTTGAGGAAATTATTTATTTATTTTTCCAAATATAGCAACCTTTTTGATATCACCACTGATGAGCTTCTGCCATTCCATCGCCACTGAGTTAGTGTAGACTAATGATATTTATACTGATGCCAATGACCACTCGATGGCATCTCAATAGCATGTCAGTGGTATGACACTGGCTTGGCGTGAACATAAAATGGCAGAATTGAGGCCCAGTATTCAAGAAAAAAGAAAAGTGATATTAGAAAGCCGTGTTTTTAGTTTACTACTTCTTAACTATTCATAAAATGATGAAAGTTATTGGTACAGGGATTGCAGTACACTGCACACATGGTGTAGTGGTTCAAGGGGTCACCTTGCCGCTTCCTATTGCACTGAGTGTTATGGGTTCAAGTGGTGAAACACTTTGTATGATCCACAAATCTGGTTGTTCTTTAAGTCGGTTTAAATTGATGTTTGTTAAGGTGCTACACAGGATATATTTCTAGTGAAGTATTTTTTTTTTTTCATTAAGCATCACTGCACTCGTTGCAAAAAATAGAAACGGTTTGTTAAAGACCTGTACTAAACAGAGAAACAATTTCTTGAGTAACTTTTTCTCTTTGTGTCTAAGGCTGTGCAGTTCAAAAGCATAAAGTTTAAAGTGAATTTTCACAGCTCTCTCCCTCCAACTCAACCAAGTGAAGAGAGAAAAAGCTCAAATAAAAGAACTAGTTGCAGGGACTGTTCTTAGGCAAACCTTAGATACAACCGGAGATATACAGAGAGAGAGAGAGAAATCTATGAAAACAGATGAAGAAAAAATGGTTGACTATGAAAACATGTTATATGCAAAATCTGTGCATACCATGCCCTTCAATTACAAAAGAATTACGCAAAGTTGTTAGACAGAGCAGCAGGATCTCAGAATAGATTTTATATGTTTATTTAATAAAGATATGATTATGGCGCCCAAAAGGTTACAAATAATATTTTAAGCCGATTTGTATAGTGTAGACCACAATTAACTCACTATTACACATAAAAATGAGATTTAAAAAAAGCATAAAAATCATTTAAAGACAAAGTTTTGTTTTGAATATGTAAATTTTTCTTGTTTAACATGAGTAGAGAATTTACCAGTAAGTTAATTCCTCTCGAGGTTTAAATAACATCACTTCAGATACATGCATAGCATGGCATTTAAATTTTCCAGAAAATCAGTTATCTTTTAAAAATGTGTTTTATGCTTGTAAATAATAATTCTATTGTTATTAAATGAACTTTCTATAATCAAATGCAAAAAAAAATGTTCAATCATGGAATAAACAAGAAATCTCAAATATACCCTACACATGCTACATAATTCGCAATAGTCAATAGTCGAAACAATATCTATTACGGCAAAATTGGGTGTATTATCGCCGGTAACTACGAAAAAATACACATGCGATGTTCGAACGAAAGCAGGTCACGCTACACAGTCGTGAGAAGCCGATGTTAGTCACCGTAGAAATAAACAGGGCTTCACTAATGATCGAAAATGACCACGAACCGTCGGGTGGCAAAACTTATCTCACCTCCCAAGTACAAAGAAATACCACGATTTGTAATTACTTACCCCAGCTCGTCCGCCTTCCTCACCCTCTTGCACTGGCCGCTCCTTCTTCGGCCTTACATCTGACTTCTGTTTTGTGTCTTCCAATTTTTTGGCTAACTCATCTGCGGTAGAAAACTTTTTCACTGCCTTTGACTTTTTGCGATCTTTTTTCGCGAAGAAATCGTCCAAGTCGGCCATTTCTAATTTTGACTTACGATTAAAAGATTTACTCTGGTAATGAAATAATTACAGCAATATTGGAACTAAACGTAAAGGGGGAAAAATAGGCCCCCAAAAAGTGAAATGATTTCTGTAGCAAGCGTGGCCGACTGTTTCTTTTTTTTAAAATGGCAGATTAAATGTTGCCATTGCAATTGGGGAAAACGTCATTTTTAAGTTGCCATTACATTCCGTAAAAAAATACTATTCTAAAGCAGCACAATCAAATAAAAGTCTCATAAAATTAAATTAATTAATTATGAATTTAAATTATGTGCATGAGAATAAAAATCATTGTTTATTTTTTTAACTGAATAGGCAAATAAAGCCCAAACCCTTTCAATCATTAATGTTCACTGGCAAATGTTACAACAATTTTGTAAGGTGGTCAAGAAGTGACACTGAAGATAAATAATAATTAAATTAAGCTATTTAAATAAAAAATAAAACAAATATACGGAAATATAAAATAAAATATAAATTAATAAATCACTAAATGAAACGTTTTTATTATACAGTTGCTCATTTTTACCATTCAGTCCCAATTTCTCCGATTTAATGTCACTAAAATGTTTCACTTAAGTATTTATCAATTATATTTTATTTAAAGATGCTTTGTTAATTTTAACTCTTTCCATGCAATAATTTGCTGTCCAAAAAAAAAACAAAAAATGGACCAAACTATGCTGGTAAAAATCTTAGTTTCATATTTTATTAAACTAATTGTGAAATGAAACACTAATTTGTTTACAAAGATACTAAAACTCCTAACTTTTTATCTTTATCCCTTTTTTCGTACTTCTTGAAATTTATTATCCGACCGTCTCAAAAAGTTTTTTGTACAAATGAAAACTGTTAACATTTACCACCAATAATAAATAGACGAACTTTATCCAACTGAACAGTTTAACACTTCAGTCATCCGTTATCAGTTGGTAGCTCGGACAATATCGGCTCCCGCCAATCGCCGATATCTTTATCTTATCTATCTTGTACCTGGCCATTTCTATTACAGTTTTTAAAGAGTAAGAATAAAAAATGTTGGGCCCTCTGGCGAGAATTTCAAATTATGCTGGTAGGAATTACATGAGGAATTTTGTGAGGAACGGTTCGCATGGTGGAGTTCCCGGAGAGGTGAGATGATATTTTTTTTTCGTTACGTAATCAAAAGGCCGTGGACATTTAGGGATATACACTTGCATAATCCAGGTGCATGTCGAAAGGTCTTAAACCAGTTCTCACTTTTGAGGGATTCCGGTACATATTTAGTAACACTTGGATGATGACTATGATGATGGGGTACCTTAATAGCATTTTTTATGAAAGCATGTTTAGTCCTTCGCTGGTCTTTTTCATGTCTCAATAGTTAAAAAGAAAAGCCTACCTGCATCTACGGACATCCTAACATTTATTATAAAATCCTTATAAGATTATATAACTTTTTATTTGTAGTAATTTCGTTGGTCCACAGAGAAGGTTTAAGTATTAAGGTATTTAAAGAGGTTCTGTTTGTCTACTAGAAAGTTTATAAGCTTTCGATTTTCACTGAAATCAAGAACTAATCCCTTTGATGCTTATGTAAAAACCGCCATTTTGATAATCTCTATAATATGGATTTAATTTAAATAAACTGAATCAAGTTACAGACTGGAAATAAAATAATGTATGGGAATGTTTATATCTGACGAGTCATTTGGTTTTGAGTTTGTAAAAGTTTGTAAATTTTTTTTCAATAAAAGTAAGCATGGCATGTAAATGTACATGTGACTCACATAACCGTAAATGTGTAACTAGCGATAAAATCACTGATATCAATCCCCTTATAATTAATTTTTCGCCTTATTTGAAGTTCTAATAAAAGATAAAAAATATATTATATTTATTTCAATTTCGTGGTTATGTTTGTTGAGATATTTTGACCTCTATTAAGTTAAAAAGTTCTTATGCCTAGTAGAAATAGGCAGTTGTTTAAATCTCTATCATTAAAACAACTTCCTAGTCCTTGAAGGTATGTCTGCACCGATTCGTTACTAATACGACCCTGAAGGTGATTTTACATAAGTTTTTTTCCATATTCGATTCTTAGTTTTTAAGTTCCAAGTTCATAAGCTTTTAATTATTAGTACTTATAATTAGTAGGTACCAATATATATAAAGGTAAATCGTCGCTAATCGATTTTCGACGATTTTGTTGTGAAATAATTTTGTAATGATAGCCGAGTGTAAAAGACGCGTCGTGCCTTTGCATTAAATTACCAATGGAATTTGTTTATTCCTTACTTACACTTTCATACTTTATGAGTCATTTAAATGGAATAGAACTGTACATCAAATCATACTTTACAAACCTGTACCTACCTCATCATCATCATCAACAGCCTTTAATACTGCTGGACGTAGGCCTCGCTTTAGAAATTAAGATTTGTCCTACTATATCTTAGTTTCTAGACTTAGTTTCTAGATAACACAAGATCTCACTAGTTATCATAATTAACTACAACCTTAATTTTTTCACTGCTGGACATAGGCTTCTCCACCACGCTGGCCAGACGGGTTGGTATAAGGTTTGTTTCAAGTTTTCCTTTTCTTTGCAATGCTGTTGTCCTGCTTTTTTTTTCCTTTAATCGGCTCTTACGACAGTGGTGACATAGGGGTGGGTGACAAGATCTCACTATTAGAAAACAGGCATAAAAACAATACAACCAGTTTTATTTGTAAATTTTATTTAATATGTATAGTAACACCCATAGTACAAGTTTTGCTTAGATTAGACCCAGGTGATGTGTGTAGTGTAGGTATATCTAGATATCACTAAAATTACCTCATCATCTTCATTAACAGCCTTTAATAGTCCACTGCTAGATATAGGTTTCTCCTTAGAAATGAGGTTTTGGCCTACTACATCACGCAGACTAGACGTGTTTGCGTCAGGTTTTCCTTCTCTTTTGAGGCTTTAGGCTCTTACTACACCTACGGGATGACTAGGAGTGGTGACTCTGTATTCTTGATATCACGGATGATACCACACAATATAATTATCTAGCTAAAATGTTTAAGTAATATGCGTAACATTACGTAGAGAGAAAATACATCAAGTCACAGGCGTCCAATATATAGTTAACCTGTTTAGTACAGTAACACATTGATAGCTCAAGTTATAGTGGTCAATGTGATAAAACAAAACAATCAGAACTGATTCCAATAACGAATTATAGTTGGAATTCGACCACAACACGATCTCTGGTTATAATTATTAGGTACCTTACCGTTGCAAGTAAAAACTATGTAAGATCGTAAAATAGTATCTATTTACCACAGTCTACCTATAATATTTGTCAAGACGAACGGGTCCCAGCTTTACACTGGATTGTAAATATTTACATTGACTGAATAGATGTTTGCAAATACAATTCCATAGCTGTTTATACGAATGAGCCCATAATGAATAAGAAACAGTTACTTCGATACTTGGAATTCAAATATGAATGCTTATGAATTTTAATGGAAAATTGTTTTCATAAAAAATTCGATGACAAATTTTTACTTCTTGTTCCAAGACCTTTTACCTTATTGCAGCATTTTTTTAATTTGTATTCTAATGTTTTTAAAGTTTTCGCAAATACCAACCTTGTAGTTTTAGTGAACAGTCTTTTCTTACGCTTTTCAATAACTTCAATAACCTTTTTTCTTTACCTATCTTCGGACAATTCCTAGTAAAATTATAAATGCGAAAATAACTCAGTCTGTCTGTTACACTTTCACAGCTAAACCGCTGATTCGATTTCAATTAAATTGGCATAGAGATACTTTGATACTTGATAATGCTCATACACGCGGGCAGAGCCACGGGCACAAGCTATTAGGATATAAATAACTATTAATAAAATGCATACAAAAGCACCTCACTTGAATACAATTAGTATGCAAATTTATAGAAAAGATAACAATAAGTATGTTATAACTTTCCAGAATCTTCCATTTGGCATGCACAACCGTGCGCGCTTGACGTTCAACCTCTTTTGGTACGTGGGTTCGGGTTTGGCAGCGCCATATATACTTCTTGTGTTCCAAATGAAGAAGAAATAAGTTTGGTAAGTACTTCAATAATTTATAAAAAGACTAGAATGTCTTGCTAACGCCTTTTTTTGTATGTTACTTCCATGGGTCGTAAAACCATATCGTCACGGAGTCTTCTTGTAATGGATATGCTGTGGATTCCGATATTCTTGGCTCAACTTGGCTGCCTGTTAAATTATAGGCGATCTTACCGTGACGTTTTGGATTTGAAAGCATTGCCTTTTGAAGGCATTTAATTCTCTATTAGTTACTAATAAACATAGAATGGATAATATTGGCCCTTGCACACCAATCCTTACCCTTCGTGCCAGATTAAACCCAGTTTCAAATGTCGTAAATATCGGACATTATCTTACTACTAATAGCTTATTTTTGAATACGAAAGTTTTGTTCAGGTTTATTACCGAATCACACAAGAATAGGTAACTATGAACGTGCCGATATATGGCAATCAAAGAAAACAACATGATGTTATTTATTTTTTTGCAATCGATTTATTGTTAGCAACATACCTTTTTTTTCCGTGCGGAAATCCCCTCGGATACCACCTATCGGTGGCATGTCGGACTCGAACCGACTAAAACCGCACGCCGTCTCGGGTACTAATAGCCGGGGAACCAGGTATACCCTAGAAAGGAAGTCCCTGGTGCCCCGACGTACCTCGGGCCATCTACAGACGAGTAGACGACCCCCCCCCCCCGTGTGGGAACCCCATGTTCCCTCTGCTCCCTGGAAGCGAGCGCGCTTCGCAATGCGCTCGCCGCCACCCCGGCCTGCTTCTGCTAGGGTGACAGATGGGCTCACCATGGGTCACCTTTGTATCACGAATTTAAAGCAAATAGATCAATCGACCTTGCATACATACAGAACATCAAAATTAATAACAGATATACCACAGGAGTAGAACAAACAGCAGAATATCTTTTAGACTCACTCGTACCTGACGATCGACCGGAGAACGACACTGATCATCACCGACAGATCAGGCAGTGGGCCATCGAACCACCACTATCTCCAATGTCTGATTTACCATCTTCAGACGAATTTCTCGGTATCATTAGATCCTTGCCGCTAAACAAGGCTTCGGGCGATGATAAAATATCTAACAAAATGATAAAAGAAGCTTGTAAACTTTCGGGTGACACGATTTTCACTGTCTTTAAACGTTGCATTGCTGAAGGTGCTGGCTATTTTCTTAGATATATCTGGCGCCTTCGACAACGCATGGTGGCCCATGCTGTTGCTGAAATTAAAATCACGGGGGTGCTTTAAAAATATTTATTCCCTTATCGCTTCGTACTTTTCACAAGGTACAACTAAACTAAGACTTGGTCATCATTCTGTGTCGAAGGCGCTTACAATGGGATGTCCTCAGGGATCGGTGCTAGGTCCATACTTGTGGAATATCGGCTTCGACGATTTTCTTGCGATACCAATACCATCCGGATGTACTCTGAACGCGTATGCTGATGACGGCTTATTACTGGTGGAATCTGATACTAGGGCGGGGCTTGAGAGATTAGCCAATAGATGTTTGAACTTGATATCTCAATGGGGTGAACGTAATCGCTTAACTTTTGCACCCAACAAAACCTTCCAGCTACTTTTAAAAGGTAACCTCAAATCACCGCCGAGCATTAGATTTAACAATGTTACTGTAAAAAATAAAACCACAGTGTGTTATCTAGGATTAGTTTTAGAAAGAAACTTTTCATTTATCGAACATATTAAAATAGTTAATGAAAAGTCTAAAAAGAGTTTCTGTGCATTGACAAGGATATCAACTGCGACATGGGGTCTATCATTTAATACATTAAAGATCATATACGGAGTTACTTATTTAGGTTCTATGTGCTATGGTGCACCTGTATGGGCCGATAGGGCGACCGTAGGTGCTGTCCGTCGCAAACTGTTACAAGGCCAACGACTTGCACTGATATTCTTGTGTAAGGCATATAGGACGGTTAGCACTGAGGCTTTGCCGGTGTTGGCGGGTGTGCTTCCGGTCGATCTCGAGGTGCAGAGACGTGCAGCCATGTACTATTCAAGACAACAAAACATGGAATGCGATTTTTTGGGCGCGCGGGATCGCGGTAAAATTACAAGATTGCTTCAACAGCAGCCCGATGTCTATAACGACCTCATAGACGAATGGCAACAACGCTGGGATGAATCATCCAAGGGGCGCCATCTTTACCAATTCTTTGCATCTGTTCGCGAACGGTTGTCGAGGATATGGCTTGAGGTGGATCACTGTGTCGCTCAATTTCTTACGGGTCATGGTAACTTTAAGAGCAAGCTTTATTCATTTAAATTAGTCGAGTCACCATTGTGTCAATGCTCAACACCTAACTCTCACTATGAACAGTCTGCTCATCATATCCTCTGGGAATGTAGTCTTTGGTATAATGAACGTAATATAATGCTGAATAGCTTGCAGGTGACATCTGGGGCGGTATACTATGGGGATCTTGTGTCAACTAGGGTGAATTTCCGTGCGTTTAGGCGATTCTGCCATACATATTATAGAAATCAAACATAGCTCACGTAGGACCCGTAATATTTGTGGCCGTGGTGCTTCCCTGTTTAAAAGGGTGTATGCCCATTTTTACTTCATTTTGTCTCCCGCTTTGCTAAGGAGGGAAGTGGATTTACTGTATTTCCAACTCCTCCAATTTTCTTCTGATTAATTTCGTTGCGGGTTCCAAGACAGTTTAATTTCTTCCTGGGACTTCCCGAGTGTCATAACTCGGTGTGTTCGTGGGTCACTGCTGTGGATCCTGGTGTACAGGAGTTACAGTGGTGGGCGTGTGGGTGGGATTAGATGGGCTCACCTGTCACCCCCAGGCCTGCGCTTATGGAGGACGGAGGTCATTCTGCGACCTCCGGCGCCTGAGTCGCCTGCGGTACCTGGCCCGTTCCCGGGCCTGGCGGGCCGGGAGGGTCCTAAGCCTCTCCCGGTCCCGCTCCGCCGTCTCCTTCGCGAGCATAACTTGCTCGCAGAAGGAAGCAACATACCTCTAAAGATTCTTTTAAGAACTTAACCAAATTCTTAAAATAAACAGAAAGTATTTCAATTCTTTTGCTGTTATACCACGTGTTTCACCTAAATATTATACTACCTAAGTATTTTAGAATATGACGAATGACAAAACAGAAGGCCAAATCTTGTTTTTGCCATTGTTTTGAAGGCAATTCTCGTAATAAAGTTCGTTCACAATTCAGTTCCGATCGATCGATCTCACAACTGTCAAAAAAGATATTTTCTGTGATGTATTGTTTAACTATTTTTATTAATGATTATATCGTATTGTAACTGAAAATTGAATCGGTAACCTGTTAGTTTTACTAATACTTTACTATTTTACTACAAAAATACATTTTATGACAGTTTATCGGCACTGAATTGTTTGTGACCGAACTTTTATTACGAGAATTGACCTTCAGAACAATGGCAAAAAAACTAAGGATTAAAGAGAACGAGAATTACCTAAAGTCTATGCAAGGACGTGTTCAAAGTATTTAGTATCTGAATTTAGCCTAAGGAACAATGGCCCTGTTTCCATTTGTTTCATTCTTGAGCGATGATAAGACAGAACATAATTATGTATATCAGAACAGAAAAATAATGGCGCACAATGTACTACAGAGTAAAACAGTATAGGATATATACAAGGAAAGTTATATTATTATGTATACATATAGGAACCTAGTCAATTTGCATTAAAAGTATATGTTCTAATAAATATCACAGGGCGAAATTTAAAAGTTATTGCGAACAAAGTTCGTGCTTCCGGTTAATCTAACAGTACTTATATAATTTATATTAATAAATTAAAATGGATTACACAATTTAATTAAACACTTAACATTACATCAGCATTTTTTCTAAATTAAACATAGCGTTTTGATGCACGGAATCTTTGAATCACGTTTTGTAGCAAATAAACGTCGATACAGGTGTTTAATGAAACACCTAATTGAGATATCGAAATTCTATAGAACATAAGATCTTTATGACTCATTGTGTCGTAACATGAATGGCGACTCAGTGGTGTTGAAATGACCTGAACGTAACGTTGGTTGCATGCATTCACGTTTTATAATAAACTAACTGACCCGCGCAACTTTGTCTGCGTCTCTCAATAGTAATAAATTTTCTCCGTTTTTGAAACATTCTTCATTGGTGCTCCGCTCCTATTGGTCTTAGCATGATGATATATAGCCTATAGCCTTCCTCGATAAACGGGCTATCTAACACTGAAAGAATTTTTCAAATCAGACCAGTAGTTCCTGAGATTAGCGCTTTCAAACAAACAAACAAACAAACAAACTCTTCAGCTTTATAATATTAGTATAGATAAAATTTTATTACAAAATAATATATATACCTACCATGAACATGAAGTTTAAATAGGTAACTTGCTATAGTTTATTTTGTACGGCCATTTTCAGGACACTGCTAGACAAGTTTCATATTGTTAGTCATACACAGTCGAACCGACTAGAACGTCCGAGTATCAAACTTACTTATTAACATTAATCATCAAACTTACTCATTACTGCCAGTTTGGGCTTCCTTCTCTGACCCTGTTGTCAAGAGAGGGCCTCTACTCCCCGCATTACCACTATTCTGACGTTATCGGTTAAGTTTATGATTTTGGACTAACGGTTTTTTTGTGTAAGCTGAAATGTATCGTTACAAAAAAAAAACAGATAGTGAAATCATCTGCTCAATGCCAATTTGTGCGGTGTGCCTTCAGAGAGTCATCACGAAACAATACGGGTCCTTTCAGAAAACAGTAGTATGTGGTATATTGATACGTATGCTACGAATATTTCTGTATACTCTATTATTTTTTAAAGATAGATGTTATATTTTTGTACTTAATATATTTTTAATTCAGTTTTTTTTTTCAGGTACCGATCACCCGTACCATCTAATGTTAAAAATAAAAAAGTTTTTAAGCTGATTATGTAGATAAAATCTCAAATAAAAATTTAAAGATGGAAAAATGTAGTTTCTTTTTTTTATAGATGAAATTACTGGAAAACTACCAAAAAATAAAAAAAACCTAAACGAAGTAGTAGTTTTTCAATTCAAGTACGTCTATCTTTTGTGGTGTATTGAATTTTCAGTTTCTCGTCCTCCCGAATATCTGAAAAGTAACAAAATGCTTACTCCTTTGGCTCGTATCTCGAATAAGCTCGGCAGGAATGTAATGGTTAATGCAGTGAGGAGCCACTCTCACGGCGGTGTTCCTGGCGAGGTAAGTTCTACGTTCAAAATTCTAAATGTCATTACATAATCTATTCTATTGTTTTACTTAAAATTAAATATACCTATCTTTAAATTATATTTTCTATAATCGTAAATTTTACTAGGGTTGTGTGTTATTATGTGAGTTAACTTAGGCATTTTAAATTTTAAACTTTCCTATTAAAATTTAGGTTAGGCACTTAAGATTACTCATAAATAATAATTAAAGATTGTACAAAGATCATCATCATAAAATACTTAATTTGGTTTGTTTAGCATTAAAATAATAACATTAAATCGAAATTATGTTAAAACAATTTATAAGTATTTATGTCTACTCAGTAAATATAATTATTTCGTGTTTCACTTCCAGAACCTGCCTTTCGGCATACACAACCGTTACAAGCTGACTGCGTACTTCATCCTATTTTTCGGCTCCGGTCTAGCTGCACCCTACCTCATCACCCGCCACCAGCTACTTAAGAAGTAATTATATATTTTGATATTAAAAATTTTGGTGATGAAGACTTTGTCTCCAGTACTCAATACAAATAATATTATAAAACTATGATCAGCATCAAACATCATATTCATCATTTTGTTTTTTAACCAAGAAGTAATGTGTTTCTCAGATAACATGAATTGTTTTAGACTAAGCAGAAGTAGTTTGTTGGCCTACATGTCAGCAAACCACTTAGAATAATGAAGTTTACTATTCCCTATAACACTGCATGTTTAATCTAATTTGCTCTTTTTGCTGACCCATAAATCATAATATTGAGCATAAACTTAATACAAAATTATTATCGCAGTAATAAAATATTTTCACACATCTCAAACATTGCTGTTAAATCCCAAACTAGGCAGGGCCTGTACTATGGTAACGATAAACATACTTATATATTTCTTAATACATACAAATTATAGATAAAGTACACCCAGACACAGAACAAATGACTGTTCTCACCACACAATATTTGTCCTGGGTGGGAATCAAACCTACAATCTCCTGTTTAGCAGTCAGGGTCACTAACCAATAGACCAACAGGCCTGTCATTATTTTATTATAGAGAATGTTTTACTAGTTATTAAAGGTATTTTTTTTGGATTTGATTCTTAGGCTTAGGCTGTGAAAATCTCATCATGTGATAGGGATAGAACAAAACATTTACGTAATATCTAAGTCTCAATTCGAACCCTAAATGGGGACTTTTGTCCTACATACGAATATAATGGCATTATTATATCATTATTACGTCAGTTATGACGTATGACTAATATGACGTAATAGCATTATGAGAATGAGAATGAGAATAGAATAGAATAGCACGACTTTTCTTGTAACCCTGTATAAAATTCTCGTGTCACGGTGTGCGTGGTTGAACTCATCCGAAACAGCTCAACCGATTTTCGTGAAAATTTGTGTGCATATCGGGTAGGTCTGAGAATCGGCCAACATCTATTTTTCATACCCCTAATTTTTTTTTTAAATAATGTGTATGGAAAAACAATGTTTGAGAGGTCAGCTAGTACATACATATAATATGTACGTTAACAGTTAACTAATACATATTTCGTCATATCAAAGTCAAGTTTGATGTCAATATGAGGTAAAAGTGATGTTATTGAGGTAAAGCAATCAAACATAATCACTATTATGTCAGAAAATTGGAGATCTATATGACGACATTTTAAAGACGTGTTCACTGCGTATGAATCGAATAAATACACACAAAGCAATTATGGGATTGAGCTGCCATAAGCACCATTCAAAATTCAAAATTCATGAATAGAGTTATGTCCATATGCCAATTGCTGATTCCTTAGTTAACAACACTTACAGATAAACTTGTTTATACTGGTATTAGATACTTTTTGTTTGCCTCAGTGACGTCTTCGTAGCATATGCGACTGCTGTGCTAAGGTCTCGGGTTTGATTCCCGGTTCGGAGAGAATGTGTGCAAATATTTGTTTCGGAGTTTGGGTGTTTTTTTCACAAATATATACATACATAATGTATATATTTGTGAAAAAAAAGTATAGTAGTACTGATAGATACAGTCAATCTAGCTTTCTTAGTACAAGCCCTGCTTAGTTTGTACCTAGATACAGTTGCGTGTCTGAAGAATGATTATTTTCAATTCCTGATATTTTCACCATGTTGCAATGAGTCAGCATGAGACCATAATTGTACATTGTACCTTTTTTGTCTTTTCCGTTAATATAACTATATTTTTTTGTGGAATGCTAAAATTATAATCTTAATCATTTTTTTCGTTTATCCATCATCATAATTTATGAGCATGATCATTTGTTTTGTGTCTGAGTGTAATTTATTTAAAGGATGTATGTATTAAGAAATATATAAGTATGTTTATCAGCAGTCTAGTCACTTTAGTACAGGCTCTGTCTAGTTTGGGATCAGACTGCCGTGTGTGAGATGTGTGAAATTATTGTTTCTGCCAGAGACTACTAGTAATTAGGGGAACTAAATCAATACTACCTACAATTAATGTGTACCCTTGTCACTATATGAGGGGCCTCTCACTAGTTACATGCATTATGTTTGTGGAAAATTTTATAGTTATTATTTCAATACCGATCTTAAATATTATCATCATGATGCTAATAAATCACTAAGAGATACATTCCCAAAATAATACTAATAAGTCAAACCTATTTAGAAGGCTACTTCTAATAAAAGTTCGGTCACAATTCAGTTCCAATCATAAAAGTCATTATCGTAGTAAAGTATAACACATCCAACGTTGACTGTAATGTGATTATATCGTATTGCAACCAAAAATTGAATCTTTACTATTTTACTACGAAAATACCTTTAATTACAGTTGAGAGATTGATAGTTGATCGGAACTGAATTTTGACCCAACTTTTATTACGAGAATTAGCCATCAGACCTGCAGCATTAAGTTTACCAAGTCAATCAATTTTAAAAAGCTTTAAAGAAATGGCTTGTTCCAATGTTGAATAAGTATTTAAGACCAATACACTATCACATAGAATCTGAGATTGATCTCAGATTCTATGTGATAGTGTATTGGTACCAATATTTCAGTATTTGAATATCTTTCTTTCAAACAATAATTAGACACAGCTAGACAGATGCTTGATGCTGTTTGCCTTCTAAAAGAAATTAGTAATTTACAATGAAAATGATGATAAAATTATTTCTGTTTCAGGTAATCTGCAAAATGTGCAAATAAATAGGTTTAAGCTAGCAAAACTGTATCATAAATTATGATTTAAAATAAACATTCTGTTTTAGCGTTAAAATATGCATTATTTGATTTTTATTACCATACTACCCATGGACATATAAAAATATTTTTTATATGTTATTGAGAGAAATTAAAAGGTTTTATATAAAAGTGTTTCGAGCGGGGTATACAATAAAAAAAAGTTTTCGGCTAATTACTTTTATTACACTTTATTTACAAACACTCACTATTACAAAAAAGGAATCACTATAAAACTCGTTAGTGGCACTAGAATCGCTTCGATGTTAATTCGCTCTGTCGTAAAACAATACTGTCAAGTACGGCCAACACGCTCCGCTTTATAGTGCTGTCGAAATTACTAGACTAATCACGAATATCCGATGGAATGTTCTAGACAGAACCACGTACAATAAGGCATCTACAAATTTCCATAATAATACGATATTCCACACTAGATGGCACTGCAAGCAATGCGTAGCGTTGTTCTCCACTTGATACTAGATGGCGCTGTCCTCCAGGCACAACACAAGAACCACCTAGTCCTATGGCGCAACAATAGCAATAGCTAATGGCCTCTCTACTTTTAATTAAATTCAATGAGCAACAGCACTTGCATAAAAAAAACATGTGCATTTACAAATATATTAAATATTCTACACCCTTTTACTTGATAGAATTTTTAATTTTAACCACTTAAAATTTTATGCACATATATTTTTTTTGCTAAGTGCATAAGTGAAAACACGGATGAAAATTATAGTTCATTCTCTTTGAAACGACGCATAGTTAATGTGCAAAAACGTGTTCAAAAAAATTAAAAATTCAAGTTAACTTTGACCATTTGAGTTCAGACTTTCATACGAAGCCATTGGGTTCTCTAAACATTACAATATGTATATCTCGCCTGTTCGTAAGAATTAAAGTGTGTCAATAATTGGTAGGGGAGAAAGATGAGTAATTTGTAACGTTTAAAAGTATTTCAAACTAGTTTTAACTGTGTGGGTTGAATGTGACTGTAGAGAATGCAGTCACTAAAACAGCAAGTGCTTGTGGCGTGTCAGGTACTGTTCATAAAATTATTAAGGAATAAAAGGAAACTAACACATTAAAATCGATAGTTCGACTTTCAACGTTTGATATCTTTACTTGGTATAAAATGAAGTTCATTCTTGTCGCTTAGATCTTTCAAACTACGCAATAGATTTTGATGCGGTTTTCTCTTATAGAGAGAGTGATTCAAGAAGCGAGTTTATGTGTATAGTATATGCATATTGTACGAGATGTGTTGTGATGTGAAATAGATAAAACTTTTGTTTGCTTACATTGCAAACGCTGGCTTACCTTACGAGATAGATCAAAATACTGCGGAACTGTACATAGTAACCATTTTACACATTACAAAAAAAAAGTTATTTACGAAGCTATTTTGAACAACACTGTATTATTCCTTATCCAATTACACACGTTAGAGACGTTGTGTATTTATTGAGTTCGTCTCGCAGTCCACTGCTAGACATAGGCCTTTCCCATTCCAGGCCACTTAGATCGAGTTTCGGCTTCTCGCACCCAGCTCCTGCCAGCCATGTTGCACAGATCGTCACTACCAAAGGGCCTGTGGGCGTCCTACACTACATTTGCCTAGACGTGGTCTCCACTCAAGAACTCGTTTACCCCAACGGTTGTCGGTTCTGCGACTAAAATGGCCAGCCCATTGCCACTTCAGCTCGCTAATCTGCTGGGCTAGGTTCATGAGTATGACCTTGGTTTTCTGTAGGATCACCTAATTCCTGATGCGATTCCTTAAAGAAACGCCGAGCATAGCTCTTTCTATAGCTGAGCGACTTAAATCTATAAAAATATAAATTTTGTTATTGTTCAAATGTAAATTGTTTGAAATTTTTACACCCTGAATACCCCTATACCCCCCAAATGGCCAGTTTCTGTTGTGAAAATTTGTATGTATTGTTCTTTGATTTCTCTTTTTATTACTCTCCTACAATATTAAAATTTCTATTAATGCTTTGTTACTTGTAAAAGTTTCGAAAAGTGTTTATATTAATGATGCCAGAAAAGCATTTTTGTCTGATTAACACACGCAATTTTCTTGCATTGGTTTGGTAAAGATTCTTAACCAAAATCAATGCAAGAAAATTGCGTTCTAGAAGTTTCGTTTAGTGCAGTTTAGTGAAAGGTTCAGCTGATGCAACCTCATATGCATCGTTTGAAAACAGTTTATTGGTAACAACGCGTGAGTACGTATTAAAACTAACCTAAGTACGAAATAATCGAGTGATAAATCGCGAGTCTTTCCCTGTTCATTGTGATTTTGTTCCATGCCTACATTGATATAATACTTACATAGATGAGTAATTACCGCCTAAAATCGTTGCTACTGCACATCTGTCCACAGGCATATGCGTAGCAAACGTCAATTCAGTATTCAATGTGGCGTCAACCGAGTTGAACATAGCGACACATGACAGTAACAATCGCCAAAATGGCTAAATGCGTAGTGAAAGGATGCGATTCTAGGTCACAAAACATTAATAAATCATGCGGAATTACTTTTCACGTGTAAGTTTATGGTTTTTGTATTGATAATATCGTAAATAAGGCTATAATTGAAATAAAACACTGATAATTGTAATTTAGAATCAGTGTTACCATTAAAAAATCATTTTGGTTTTCCCACATTAGTGGGAGAATTTATAATTTATGAAATAATATGCTTTATACTGTTTTTAAACATTTTGCCAATAATAATAAAATATAGGAAGAACGGTAGTTGTTAGGGCTGGACCGATCACTTTTTTAGGGACCCGTTGAACGTTCTGCGAACGAACGAACTGCGAGCTTGGCTGAAGTGCCAAGCTCGCAGTGCTGGAGACTTTTGTACAAAAGAATTAATTCATTGTTTTTCTTAATTTATTATCAATTTTAAATAATAATTGTACAAAATAATAATAATAAAAAATGTTTATCATAAAAAGAAAAAATAAAAAAGTAAATAAACAAATTGTTTTTTTATAAAATATAAATAAAAAAAAAATTTTTTTTTTTATTTGTTTTTAAATTATAATAGAATTTGCAATACACCCTGGGGATTATTTATTATCAGTACAAGTTGATCATTCACTTTTATTATTAAATGCTATTATTTTTACATACGTAAAAATAAGATTGTATCATGAAAGTAAAATATCAACACAAACTTATAAAAAAGAGTCTTAAAGACAATTGTATACAAAACTGATGCTTCACAGCGCAGTTTGATTTTACACTGAATATAAACCCTTTTAACCAAATATTTCCAGTTATTTTATTATTTATACCTATTCTATTCAATTCGAAATATATTATTTAGAATATTTAAATTAATTTATTTTATTACAAAATTGTTTTAAAAAAAATTGTTTCTTAGTTGTTATGGGTAAAATTTCATACGGTAGTCAACACTGGCCCACCATCGTAAAGTTATATCTTTGTCTTTGTCTAATCCGAGCGATGGTATTGTTCTTGTCTCGCGTGTAAATGAGACATAAATATGTTTTTTTTTTTTTTTTTTTTTTTTTTAAAAGACAACTCCCGCATTAGGAATAAATCCTGTGTCGCGGGGGACTTTACAAACATACATGAAACGGACACAAAGAACACCCAGACTCAGAACAACAATTTGTGGATCACACAAAGTGTCGTCCCATGTGGGGTTTGAACCCACAACACTCGGCGTAGTAGGAAGCGGCGTGGCGACCGCTTAAACCACTACGCCATCCGTGCAGTCATAAATATGTTTACTTTCAAATGTTTAGTGGTATCAAAGCTACGTCGTCAAAGTTCAAAAGTGGTTACACTTTTTTCGACGTGTGATAATGAGGTTTGCTTCTCTAGTGTTGTTTTAACTCAATGCATGCCTACCTATGTTGTACTCGTGCTTCAGCGCCGTACATAGGAACGAAAAGTCTATTCTATTATAAGTCTATGGAGTTGACAACATTGAAAAGTTACTGCCACTGTGATACTTATCTGTGCTTCGATACTTCTCTTCTCTCTGATCTGCTTGTTTTGCTGTCAAAATAAATAATGGTAAATAATAGTGCGTTCAGGAAATTACTCTGTCTGTGATAGATATATTCCTGTCGTATTACAATCCTTTAAACATAATAACTAAAAACTAAGGACATTACGTAATAATTGTAATACGTGAGAACTTAAATGTACACTGTAAACTACCGGTAACCTCAAATGTAAATATCATAATATGACCGAAACGTCGTGTTATATTCTCGACAATGGGGGCTACACGGCCAAAGTGGGCTTCTCTAGCATGGAGCCAAAGGTAGTTCCTAACTGTATCATGAAAGCTAAATCGGAAAGACGAAGACCATTCGTAGCGTCACAAATTGACGAATGCCGAGATGCGTCTGGACTATTTTACATTCTACCGTTTCAAAAAGGTTTCCTAATTAACTGGGACACCCAAAAAACTGTCTGGGACTATATGTTTAGTAAAGAATGCTGCCCTGTGAACTTCAACGAAACGCCATTGATAATTACAGAACCACTATTCAACTTTGCATCAATACAAGAAGCCATAACTGAAATATTTTTCGAAGAATACGAATGCCAGTCATTACTACGTATAAATGCTACAGATTTAGCAGAATATAACTACCGTAAAACTCATAAGAACCAGTGTACGCTTGTAGTTGATACGGGATATAGTTTTACCAACATTGTTCCATATATAAAGGGTAAAAAGTATAAAGATGGTATACGAAGGATAGATGTAGGAGGTAAAGTACTGACTAACCACTTGAAAGAGATTCTATCTTACAGGCAACTTAATGTTATGGATGAAACATATGTCATAAATCAAGTTAAGGAAGATTCTTGTTTTGTTTCTCAGGACTTTATGGGAGATATGGAGATAGCCAAGAAGAAAGGTGAGTTTTTAATCACTGATCAGAGAAGTTTAGTGCATGATAAAATTCCAATTCTAAATAATAACATGCTCTTAGAAGCCTCTGAACATCCCAGGAGGCTTCTGCGCTTCTGGAAGGAGCTCGTCTGGCTCACCTAGCCTACCTCTCCTAGACACTTAAAAGACCACCTTAGAGTCTAAAATCGGAAATCAGAGCCCACAACCAATACCAATGGGCCAGCTCAGCTGAAGTGCCTCCACTGTGTTACAGAAAAATGGTGTTAAGTAATTCTTTAGTCACTGCAGTGCAGTTTGCCCCGTTTCGATTATAAATAAGTTCTACTCATTTTTTTTTTTGTGGTGACTGATTTGTGAGTTGTATTTGGCAAGTTTTTAAATTGCTAGTCATGTTTTTCAATGATTGTCAATGTTCTTGAAGAGTGGGTGTTGGATCCATGAATTTGCTTAAACCTTGAGGACTGAGTATGTTTATAACGAGAAGAGCTTATAAAATGTAAAAATTATCTTTCTAAACATTGGATAGCAAAATTTTTCAATAATGTTCATGTAAAATGTATGTTCAAAAAACAGGATAATGCCAGAAGAGACAAGTTTAGATTGAACCATTTTGGGTACCATTATAATTCCACTCCTATGTGTTTTTTTTTTATTGCATCTTGCTTATATTGTTAGTCACTACCCCTATTCATCTCGTGAGGGTCGTAAGAGCCGACTAAGGGAAAAAAACTATGCAGAACAGCACTGCAGAGAAAAGGAAAACTTGAAACAAAACCCCATACCAACCCGTCTGGCCAGCGTGGTATAGTAGGCCGAAACCTCCTTTCTAAGGAGACGCTTATGTCCTTAGAAAGGAGGGTCCAGCAGCGGACTGTTAAAGGCTGTTGATGATGATGTCATATATTTTTAGTATTTTTCTACCTTAAATGGCAATAACGAAGTTTTGTTTTTTTTGTTCAAAGTTCGATAGTACAAAAATATTAGACACACGTTGAAAATTTTACCAATTACAGGTGCAGATAATATCATAGTTAAAGACTATGTCCTGCCCGACTACACATCCATCCGTCGAGGATACCTTCGCGACATTGTCAAACCAGATGAAGACTTAGAACAACAAACACTCAGGCTAAACAATGAAAGGTTTTCTATCCCAGAGCTATTGTTCCACCCATCAGATGTTGGGATCCCACAAATGGGCATCCCAGAAGCGATCATGAACTCAATTGGTGCTTGTCCAGAAGAAAATATGGAAAGTTTATTGGAAAATATTATTTTGTTTGGTGGTAATACTTTATTTCCGGGCTTCCGTGATCGAGTCTTTAATGAAGTAAGGTCATTAGCCTTAGACCATTATGACGTTAATGTCACAATGGCGGAAAATCCGATCACATATGCTTGGGAAGGTGGGAAAAAGATTTTTAGAGATCCGGATTTTTATTCGTTCTGTGTAACTAGAGAAGAGTATGAAGAGGAGGGGAAATCGCTTGCTTTTGAAAGATTTGATATTTAGCGACGAAAACGAGCGAGAAGATCTTCGGAGTAGGATTTCTCGCTCGCTAAAAGTGCAATGTTTTGCGGCAGTGTGGACAGTGCGTGATTGATAAATTAATGATATTTTTTTAATTAAACTTTTTACACAAGGAACTGCTAGAATTATTAGATACCATATTAGATACTACCAGTGGTTTTATTTCACCAAAATGGATTCCATGATAGGTGTCTGTCTGTACATTAGCAAATGTACATTCTTTGTAGTTCTAAATTCCTGATGAAAGTTGTGTGTTGCCATCTTTTAGAAAAAAAAAATAGATTCATATGTTCTGTAAAATTTAAAATCCTAATCCGAAACAGCAGCTTGACTTTGTGTACAAAGTCAAGCTGCAGTAGCATCATGTGAAATACAATGTGTGTGAATGTGCAATGGCTTCCCTAAAAAGATTTTTCCTCTAAAATTTACAATCAATTTCCTCTAAAAAGTACGGCATTTAGAGGAACACAAGGAAAGTACTATCTGAGATTTAGGCTATGCCACTTTGTGCACGCGTCTGGATTGAGCGCCCAAGTTCATAACAGTTAGAATTGAAGTTTAAGAAATTTATGGCCCTTTGCTTTAGATTTTTACTATAGGTAAGTCTTGTTTCGTTTCGCAAGGATTTAAAAATGGGCCCTCGATCCAGATGCACACCAGAGGGCCAAATGCGAGTTCATGTTACATCAACTCGCTTCCGACGACGCGCGCGTCTGACGTTGCGGTTGGTGGAGATTTCAGTGCGGACCAATCACTGATTGGTCACCGTGACGATCTAATAGATGCAAAATAAACTCGCACACCTGGGGGTGACAGATGAAGCCATCAGTCATCCCAGCAGAAACGGGCCGGGGTGGCGGTGCGGCGTAACGTTGGAAAAGCCCTGCATGTGTCGCTTTGAGACTAACGCAATAGAGTAGTCCGTGGAGAAAAGAACGGGCGGCGCAATAACTAATTTATTTGTAGTTTTTTTTGTGGACTATAGTAGGATTATTTTCTCCGTGCAGTTTGGGTCATAAACCATAGCTCGGCCCCGGCCCGGCTAGGGCGGTGAGCATGTTGCGCGGGCGCAACGCCACTATCGATAAGAACAAATGAGTCATCAAAGGCAGGTACACGGCGGCGGAGCGGTATACAAAGGTGGTGAGACATTGTTATGTTATAAGTCATTTGTTGTTCCCCACTGCAAATTATAGTACATATGTCTAAGAGAAATGTGTTTTTGTGCATTCGCTCTCTGAATTTCTTTAGTGACACAATGGCTACTCCTTTGTTTTGTACCAAAACGGCAGAATTTATTAAAAATAATATTTTCATTTTAAATATAGGTATAAGTATTTATATTTATTCTTAACATAACTTTTTACATTCTTAACTATTGTACTTATAACAATACATACTAATAATTTATTCTTTTATTACAATATTATATCTTATCTTTTATTATTATTCTTATTTTAATAAATACGTTGTTTTATCTTTTTTTTTTAATTTGTGTCACTAACCCACAAAATGACAAAACTAAATACACTATCGATAACGCTTATCGACAACAATAATGCGCATCACTATGCCTGCCCATAAGGCTCGTGAGTGGAAGAGAGAACGAAATACTCGCTTCACCGCTCCGACTATTTATGACCCAAACTGCACGGAGAAAATAATTCTACTATAGTTGGATAATCCCTTTGGAACTTACCTTGGGAACGCAACAGCCAGGAGTACCTATGTGGTGTTTCTACTAAATACAACCGAAGGCCATAAGACTATGTAATTTTTTTTTTAAATCCTTTTTTAGTGCACACCTTCGTCACTTAAGGAAATAAGCGCAAATGAAATTTTGCGCATATGTTCTGTACTTCTAGTGCTTCTAGTCCCAGCGGTTTTAACTGTGCGTTGATCGATCAGTCAATGAATTAGTGTGTCAGTTTCTTCTTTTATATATAAAGATTGTAGTGTTTGTATACTCTTTGCTATTAAATTACGAATACACCAATATGACTGGCCAATAACTATGAAATTGACTTAATAAAAAATAAAACAGATGCCAGTATATGATAGATTCGCAGAAACTACTTCTTCTAATAATTTCGTTTTAAAATTTTAAAATGTATTTAGCGAACGTAGTGAAGATAATTCAACGAGGTATAAAAACAACGCCACCATTGCGTAATGATACAACGACTACCCGAAGACTAGCCGTCTTTAAAAAACTTCAAGCGGATTTCCAGGTAGAAGATGGCCGCCCTATCCATTTAAAAAGAGGTTTTCTCGATCGAGGCCTGTATTTAACAACTTTGGTGTTGTGTGTAGCAGGCACATTTCTTACGCTTCTTTTTGTCTATGATCATGCCAAACCGGAATCTTGGAAGGAAAAATAAATTAATGTGAAATAAAGAATTCATTTAGTTTTTTTTTCTTAATAAGTCTAAATTTTTTATCTATTATTCATAGCGGTAATAACAGAGTACCTTTCCTATCTCAGATTTATGAAGAGACAATAATGCTTGTTTGCACATTTACGTAGTACCTACTTATGTGTGTAAAAACCAGTGTCACACCGACACCGTGGGATGCCGTGCTTCGGCACATTTGGACCAGTTCGACCGAAGTGACACCAGAGCCTCACGGCCCAACCCTCTGTCCTAGTTCTGAGAGGGCGCACTCAAAAGGCGGCAACGCCATAGCAGGCGATAATACAGTTTTACAATAAAGTAAAAACCCGCTTTAGTCTTTCTACTTGAATCCCTTGGGGGGATTACACAACACTCAAGATTTCACTCTGATCGATCCCCTTTCTTTCTCTACGGGAATCCTATCGGATACTACCAGGTGTGTACCCTAGGAAGGAAATTCCTGGTATGTTAAATCCATGGGAACCACGGTATTTGATTGTTTATCAACCGTTTGTTTTTGGTTTACAAGTTATGAATCTAAGTTTGTTTTTTTTTTTAGAGGGGACTAAAAAGGAAATAAATTTATTAAGACTTGTTAAGTCCCCAACACAGGAGATCGAAGTGGAATAATGTGTTGTACAATCCCCTGAAAAATTGAGTAAGGAGATTCAAGTGCGCCTTACACAGGCGGCTAATCCATAATAAAACACCATTTGTAAATTAGCTTATTATTTTATTAGTGCAATAAGGCTTCCATATAAAAATAGCTGGCGCTACCCTGAAATGCATTAACTGAACATACAATTAAAACAAATGTTACTTCTGACACCTACAGCATGTTATATTCCGTACATCTTCGCACTAGAATGAATTACAGTCTGAACAAATCTACCATAGATATATTGATGATAAATCTATGGTCTTGACGACCTGTGGGCAATTTAAAAAAAATAGTTGAGACGTTTGACAAACTTTTTTTTTACCTTATTCTTGATAACAATATAAAGACAATAAAATATTTAAAATGTAATCTGGTTCTAACCCTATCAAATATATTTTTACACAAACGTCTCGTAATATCACGGTTGTGTATTCAAGGGGTCAGGTAGTCGGCCGTGGCATTAGCATAGATCCAATGTGGTTTATAGTTTTGTTGTGATATATATTATGTGGGTTTTGTACAAAGTTATTGTATTAATATAACTATTGGTGATACATTGATTGATGCAGACAGCTTCCAACGGATCTTGCAAGTTCACTATTAGACAGAGGCCTTTATCCATAGGGGTAATGATGACATATCTTAGAATGTAAAAAATTGTGACCTTACTGGAAAGACTCTTATTAAGAGGTCTTAGGATCAATATAGGTGTAGTTCAGAAGAATGTTATGAAGTAAAAATAAGTTCTAGTCGAACGTTTTGTAAGAGAAACGACATAACATTAATGGTCACAATGTTATATTCTGCTGAGAAATCCACTAGTCCACATTGTTATAGATTCTCTTCTTTGAAATAAACCAATCAATAATCTAGTAGATATTATGAAGTAGTTTAACTCAAATATATTAGTGGAATTAAAATAACTCTTATTGCAATGTTCTAAGATGCAATTTAATTATTTTTTCTTAACGCCATTAAAAGTTATAGCTAGCCTTTTCTCTCCAATTTGCGGGGCATTGCAATTTTGAAAGGCCTACTAAGTCGAGACAAATTGTTATTAAAATTTAACTAGACAAATTGGCCTAGTTTTGGAGTGTCACTTTATGAAAATAGTAATATACAACAAAATAACTTTTGACAAAACAACCATGTTATCAGGCGTTTTATTGTTAAAATACATATTAGAGTAAAATAATAGAAGTTATTACATATTATTATTAAATAATACTTTATTCGATAGAGTCGGCCGGCGAGCGCACGTCGTCAATTTTGAGTATCATCTTGACGAGTTGTGTGGCCAGGGATATTTGTTGTTTCTTGGAGTGCAGAGACTCTATCACATTCATGGTTTTCATATCATTTGAGCCTGGGGAAGAGATTATGAGAGAAATTATTTAATATTACGTTTCTAGTATTACTTAACTTGAGGCGAACATGATGTCAGAGGCATTTTGTAAGGTATTTTAATAGACTCATTCTCTTGATCTATAAGGCTTTACTGTAAGTAATGTCAACTATTTACCACTGCTGTGTAGAATAATTACCTGTGCCCATACAGTCGATGCCAAGATTAGGGTTATTTTCAGCCACCTGCCGCGCCTTCACCTCGGAGAGTGTGTCGATCGGGGACAGACCACTATTGACAAATGCATATAATTAGTAAAATCCAATGAAAAAATATTTTTTGTCTAGATAATAGAGGATGTAGTTTCAATACAAAGAGAATCTTCACATCAGGCGAGGTGAATTTTTAATACGAGATACAGGATCAGTAGGTTGTAGTTCGGTTCGACTGATGACACTTAATTGCTGGAGAGCGCGAGGTAGAATTTGATATTCAGAGAAAGAGAAAAAAAAAAGTTTTAACGAACGATATCCATAAAGGTCATGAATATCAGATAGAATAGTAGTGTTTTTTCTAAACTCGGTTCGCGTTAAGCTACGTTGTCGAACAATTTCTTCTTGATAAAAAAGCTATCCTTATACCAGATTTCATGCAGATTTAGTTTAACTGTCCTAGGATGGAAAAGTGACAAACATGATACATAAATGGTCACAAAGTTATGCGTTCATTAAGCAAATGGGATTATAAGTAAAAATAGAAATACTGGTAGAAAATAGTTACGGAATGAAGTCCACCTTTGTCACGTTTATAATAACAAATAATGTACGAAATATCCATCTAGTTTCAAACTAAGCAGAGTTTGTAACTATGAAAACTAGATTGATTGCTAGAATACTTTTTTCTTAAACACACATATTTTACATAGAAAACATCCAAACTCCGAAACATAAAATTTGAAAATTATACAAACATTCGGTCCGACCCGGGTATCGAACCAGGGACCTCAGATCTGTAGTGGCATAGGCTGCCACTGCACCACCGAGGCAGTTTATATGTGCATAAGTAACGGGTGGTACCTGTTCTCGGCGAGCGCGAGCGGGATGGCCTCGAGCGCGTCGGCGAAGGCGCGGTAGGCGTACTGGTCCAGCGACGACAGCTTGTCCGCGCCGCGCGCCACCGCCAGCGAGCACGCCACCTCCGCCGCGCCGCCGCCGTACACCACGCGCGAGTCCTGGCGGACCACATCTTATAACCACCACCTCACAGGAAACCGCCGTTACACCATTCTTTCTTCCCCAAGTAACTGCAGTTTCCGGAACCTAAACCCTCCCCTCCTCCCTGATTCGCGCACTTGTGTTGCAAATATCTATGAGCGGCGATAGTCACTTACCATCAAATGACGCAGCTACTCGTTTGCCTCCCTGTACCATGGAATCAAGTGTTCAATACTTTACAACCTCATAACTCTAGTACTCTTTTAATGCAACCTTCCTATATTACATTTTCTTTGACTTCTCTGTTTTGCACAATTTAAATATAAGATGATAAAAAACAAACATTTATGATAATATTTTAATAAGATACAAAACTAAATCTTGCAATCAAATAACTACGAGGGGTGATCAATAAGTAATGATAATCGAGTATTTCTAGAACGCACAAAAACCCAAATTATTTTTTTTCTGCTTGCTTATATATCCACTACTTCAGCTTCAAAAAAATGTATAAATAGGACACCATTACCGGGAGATACATTCATTTGAATACGAACTGTCGAAGAGAAAACATCAAAATGGAGAAAAATGAAATAAGAGCTGTCATCAAGTACCTCTGCTGAAAAAAATGTCTACCAAAGACATACACAGCGACTTAGAGGAAACATTGGGGGAGTCTGCTCCTCCATATTCCACAGTCGCACGCTGGGCAAAGGAATTTAAGCTGGGCAGAACCTCCACTGAAGATGAACATCGCGAGGGACGCCCTTCCACGTCCCTTACTGGAGAAAACGTCAAAAAAGTGGAAGACATCGTGTTGGCCGATCGAAGGGTGACCGTAAGGCATGTAGCTGAGGTCACAGGGATCTCCTATGGCAGCGTTCAAAAAATCATTGTCAACAAAATGCATATGAAAAAGGTCTCTGCGCGTTGGGTACCGAGAATGTTAACCGACGAGCAAAAAAGAAACCAGTCGACATTTCGAGGGTGAATCTTCAAAAGTTCCAGGCCGATAAAGAATTTTTTTTGTCGCGTTTTGTGACCATGGACGAGACCTGGATCCACCACTTTGATCCCGAAACCAAACAACAATCAATGACTTGGAAACGAGCTTCCTCACCAACGCCGAAGAAATTCAAAGTGTCAAGTTCAGCGGGAAAGGTTATGGCGTCTGTTTTCTGGGATGCAGAAGGAATTATTATGGTGGAATATTTGGAAAAGGGGGCCACTATAACAGGCTCTTACTACGCAGGCCAAATAAGAAGATTGCGAGAAGCTATTAAGTCAAAAAGACGCGGTAAACTGCGCGCTGGAGTGCTGTTTCACCAAGACAACGCCCCGGCTCACAAAGCCGCAGTTGCGATGGCTGCCATTGAAGAAACGGGGTTCGAACTGCTCGAACACCCTCCCTATTCGCCAGATCTAGCTCCCAGTGACTTCTACCTCTTTCCTCGGCTCAAAGAACACCTCCGGGGCAACAAATTTGAGGACAATAGTGAAGTGATGGCCGCAGTAGAGGCATTTTGGGAGGGTCAGACAAAGAATTTTTTTCTAAGGGAATCATGGGCTTAGAAAAAAGATACACTAAATGTATTAACTTGCAAGGAGACTATGTTGAAAAATAAAATACTTTTTTTAATCTAATAGTTCTGTTTCATATTGATTATCATTACTTATTGATCACCCCTCGTATATGTCGTCACATTTACCTGTACAAGACTTCGAACGATACACAGAGCGTCGTGCACAGAACGCTTCGCCTCCTCCACAATCATGCGGTTTCCTCCCCTCATGAGCACTGTCACAGCCCGGCTGTTAGAGCACTCTTCGATTACCAGCATCTCTTCCTTAGACGTTCCAAATGCTGTTAAAAAAATGTAATGTTTATGATTTCCAAAATATCTATCTACCTTTTAAATTCAGACATATAAAACACTTACTGAGTTCCCTAACCAGTCCACAAGAACCAAGTTTGTCCGGAGTCAACTCCTCGAATCTTGGTACGATTCTGCCTCCAGTCGCAATAGCGATAAGCTCCATTTCAGGTCCTCCTACCCAACGTACGGCAGGTAGGCCCTGGGATAAGAGGAGATGGTTTGCTTCGTCGTCGAAGCCGAATTGGCAGATAGCCAGGGTCGCTCCAGCATCCTAGAGACAGATAAATGATTTTATTAATAATCTCTATCAATATTGTAAAGCTGAAAAGTTTGTTTTGGTCGAATAAGCTAATCTCAGGAAATAATAGTCCGAATTAAAAATAAAATTTTATTGTTAGATAGGCCATTCATCGAGTAAGGCTATGGGCTATATAACATCACGATACGAGCAATAGAGGCGGCGAAATTAACGAAAAAATTGGCAAAAATGGGAAAGTTTGTTCCTTTTGAGCGGGTCAGCTAGTTGTAATTTAAATTGGTTAAGTTGTGATAGGATAAGTCAGAAGGTTATAACTGTAAAAGCCGGCTTATATGAAAAGTTTAAGGACTGTAGAGAAAAATTGGGAGGTCTGTAGTTTAGCTAGCCAGTGCCTGCCACTTCCCTTGCCTAGAATCTCCCCCACACAAACTTTCATCCCTTATTTCACCTTATATACAGATATTACTAGTGATGCACCCCAGCTTCAGGTTTAATTAAGAAGAACCATAATTCTATTGAATGTCCATCATTTAAATCATTCCAATAATCATTTCCATGCAAAGACGACGACGGAAGAGACTTTTCTACTTAAACATCATGTGTCAGTTTTGTTCTGCAAATATTTTCAAGAATTGTCTTACCTTAACACGTCGCACCATCTCCAAGAACTTCTCGTGCTCGTACTGTCTGAGTTCTTTGTACTCATCGACGGAGCCAACTTGGAGCTTATGCTTGGTCTTAGGCTTGGGCGGCTCGAACGGGCAGGGTCAAGATGGCGAGTTTTACATCCTGGACAATAGCAATCAATCAGTATCTTACATTTGAGCTTTTATTTTCAAGTTGTTAAGACCAGCTGAAGCTTCTAATGGAAGAGTGATTAGGCTCACTGTACAGTGTGAAATTGATAACACACATTGGAAGTAAAGTCTTAATAATAAGTTGTAACAATTGTGACTGGCCAATCAGGTTCTAAGAAATAATCTTTTCATACGAAATTGTATACAGACTGTGATGTACCTTTTAACGAATCTGTAAACAGCATATTCTGCACTTTATTTCTAGACGATTTGCAAAATATGAACAAAAAATATTCAGTGGTTTGGAAACAGGACATTTTTAGTTTTCGTAATTTAAGGTATGTGTATGTACATATAATATACATAATACCTTACGCGGCGATCAGCTGTATACGCGACGCGGTAATCACACGTTGCCGCTTTTACTACACTTGAATCGAACGAAATTTGTTAATTATTACGTCATCAGGATGAAGGTCATGCGTTTTTAATTAGTTCATCCAGTAAGTACAGTCAGTCCGCCCTTGGCCATCGGCGAGTGTTATGCTGTTCTGTGTCCTTGTAGATGCGGTCACGAAAAATTAGCGTAATAACAATATTGTTGTTGTTCGTGAGATATTTGTTTAGAAGAGTTTGGTTGTGTTAATAATTGTTTAGTCTTATTGCTTTCGTCATAATACACGGCAATGGTGTGAACAATTAATGTTATCGTGTGCGCAAGACTTTGTGTTGTAACGAGTGCCACTAATTTTATTTTAAAGTGTCAATATTAGGTTATGTGTGTCGTGTAGTGTGAAATTGAGTGAATTATCAGTCTTTTTTATATTATTGGGTTATCGGTATCAACATCCATAATGCCGTGAGTAACCTTCACAGCCGAGGGATACCCTGACATGATGTTAATTTACGGGGAACTCTTTCAAAACGCATCTTTAGCTTTACGGACAAACCGCGGTATGGAATCAATCGTGTATGTCCTACGGATTGTCGAATTTTAGTTAGGGCGGTACAAGGATTACGAGACAACCAAAGTATCTACTTTTTCAAGGGTGAAAGTACTGCGGGGGCCGAAACTATCGAGCTCCCAAAATAACCGTAATGAAATAAAATAAATAGATTTAATAAAAGATTTAAAAAAACCCAAATAAAGTGATTAAAAGGGAGGAATAAGAATGTAAATTTTTGCCGGCTGTCGCGGCGGCGGGGGCGGCGTCGCTTTATGTCGCCGCATTGCGACCTCCCGGGACAGTTTACCGCCTCATGTTAAAAAATTTTTTTTCTAAATTTGGCAATTGTTTTATTGTATTTTTTTTTTTCTAATTTTAATTTTTGTATTTTCGTACTAATTTTTTTATTTTTTAACCGACGTATCAATATAGTCGGGTTAAAAAACCGTTGTCCGGTGTGCCAAACTGGTGTTTTAGTTTTTTTGATAACCCTTTATCAAATTAATACTATAAGCAAGCACAGGATTATAATAATCACGAAGGAATCCCAAAATTTTTTTTAGCTTGAGTTTTTCTTAAAGGCTCAATAATAAAGGTAACAGATTTGATACAGGCAGGCATTTTTTTTTTTTGAAAAGGTGATTTTTTTTACGAATAGGTTTGAATTTAGAAACCTTTGGCAGCGGACACAAAAGATATCAGATGCACAAATTTTGTCATTTGAAAAATTTTAACATACCTTCAAAGTCTTTGCATTTTGGAGGGCTCGGGTTTTGGGGTCAAGAAAACCCCTTTTTACTACATAGGTCCCCCTCCGACCGCCCACCTTGCTTCTCCCTTTGATGAGCTAAAATTTTACGTCACGTTCTCTATCACTAAAAGATAGGACACCCTTTTGAAAAAAATGAAATTTTAAAATTTCCAGCTTTAATTGACACACAACAACCCGTATCTTCAGTGATCCCCTCACAAAACAAACCTTTTTAAAAGTCCTACAGTGATACTTATAATTACAGTATATATTATTTTTTTTTGTGAAATAAATTTTTTGTTTTCATCATGATTTTTTAAGATGGTTTTCTTTTAAAAAGTTTTATTACATTGAAAAACAGTTGCACAATAGTATGTCAATATTTAAAATACTGTCAAGAAAAAAATAACTGTTTTTTCTTTAAATATTTATCCCGGGTTTTATAATTTCCCAAAAAAACCTTAATAAATACTTTTATAAACCACTTAAATTTTGTTTTTGTATTTGCCGTTTGTGCGCAAATAAAGACTTTATTTTTTTTAGCACTAAGCAAAAAAATTTTGGTATGGTTGTCGTTTTTTAATACTTAACTCGGGAGCTTTTAACCCAAAACAAGAAAACAAAAAGGCGGTACTATTCGTTTGTTGGTGCTAATGACTTTTGGGGAACAGCAAATCACCCTTACCACAATAAATCGTTTTTTCGTTATTTTTTTTTTATGAACATAATGAAATAAAAAGAGAGGGGCCCGGGTCCCTGATTAGGGCATCTCTCCTCGCGGGTTTGGGAAATTTTGCGCGCGTTTGCCGCGTGTAATTTATGCGCAGTTTTAAAAACAAAAAAATTTATAATAGTATTGGATACTTACATCAACGCATCCGCCCCAACCGGTGAAATTTCACAAAAACCCTTTACCAAAACCAGGGGGTCATCGCCCCCTTTTGATAAATGCTCCCTTTTCCTTGTCACGGGGGAAAGCTTCCTGACCCCATCGAGGGGCTAGACCGTCGCTGCGGCCCAATTCAAAAGCCGTGGGCAATGCATTGGTAAATTCCCTGTCAATAGTTGAGCTTGTCGGGGGGGACCACATAAAATTTTGAGATTTACTTGTCGCTTAATTATGAAATAAAGACTCATGAATTTGGTGAAATTAAAATGAAAGCATGCAGCTGTTTTGTTTGACCAATGACTGCTCATGGTGGAGTACATTCAAAGCAAATTTTATGGGCTACCCAAAAAGCCAAGTTTGTAAATTTAGAGGTAAAAACAAAAAAAAATTTCTTGTCATGCAGGTTATTCCTAGAAGCCTGTCAAAGTACCAGAAGGACTTGGTGATAATAAAAGCGGCACAGACATATAATGGAATATATATAATAACTTAACAAAACATTTGCAAAAAGCTTTTTTTTGGGTTTACTATACTTTAGTCAAGTATTCAAAAAAATTTTTAAAAAATTTATGACATAAAAAGTTTTTAAAATAATTTTTTAAAAAAAAGGCTCTACCAATACCAATGCTCCTTACTTGATAAAATTCTCTCTAATTTTTTTTAAGGGGAAAACAAGAAAATAAAATTTATCACCCCCAAAAACCACAACTCCCTAGTCCATCTCCAATCTCATATCCTGACTCTGTGCAAGTTGTACCCGGAGTTTTCCAAACTATTTCTACACCATAAACTTTAGAATTGTGGGCCCCTCTTGTTCATTAATCACCATCGGGATACCAAAGCTTGTCTAGCCACGGGGTCCAAGAGATGTGCGGAGTACTCGCTTTTGTCGTGTGCTTGGATATCGAGTTTCAATGCATAATTAATATTTATAAAAACTTCTGTCATAGGTTTTAGTATGTAAATGATTCTTATTAAAAAAAAAAACATTTATTTTTTTTTTCCCCCATTTATTTTAGAAATTTATTCTCATCTAATAAATTTTTTATTATTTATTTGAGAACTTTACACAAAATTTTGGATCTGGGGTCTTTGCATGGATGGATTTTTTACACAGATTATACCTTTAAACAAAGATATCTTTGAGACCTTCAACACATCACAGATTTCATGGTGTCAAAAAACACACAACACATTTAAATTTTTGTCATCATTAGTGCCTGTGAAGAAATTTCAATTCAAAATTTAATTTTTTTTTTTTGTATGGTTAATTTCATAAGGTTTCCATATTTTTTTTAGCCCCAAGGGACTTTTTTGTTTTTGTCCTTCTAAAGGCTGTAATAAATTGTTTTTTTTAGTACGGCCTTTTGTAAAATAAATACATTTTAGTGTTTTCTTTTTTAAAAAAAAATTTTTGGTTTTTTGTTTTTTCATTAATTTCCCAAAACAAAATTTTAGCCCAAAAAAAAAATA